>CM019167.2:34962609-35654935 GCA_009739505.2 Apolygus lucorum
AAGAAGTCCACCAAAAGTTTTTTTGTAACTATTGTTTACACGGATTTATAAACTCGAAAACGTTGGAAGAGCATATACCACGATGTGAACCATTCGGTCCTCAAAAAACTGTTCTTCCAACGGAAGAGAATAAAGTATTAAAATTTACCAATTATGCTTTATGCACGAAATCACCAATCGTTATTTACTGCGATTTCGAAGCGTTTGTTGAACCAATAACACGCTCATCCTCGTCAGCAGAAATCGGAAGAGGAGGGAGAGGAGGAGGAGGAGGAGGAGGAGGGACGTGGTGGAAGAGGTGGAGGTGGAGGTGGAGGGGAACGAAGGAATGCAAAAACGTCGTAAAGGGAAAAATATGAATGAGATTGCTAACATATACCCTCGGGCTTTTCTTACATAGTCATAGGTCCGAATGATAATTGAAAGCACAAAAGTTTATTCGGGTCCTGACGTAATTGACACTTTTTTAATTGTATACTAAGAGAAGTAGCACCACAGAAGAAACAATTTTTTCAAATTATAAACCGCCCTTTACTAGTAACCCCAGATATGGAACGGATGAAAGAAAACACGACAGAATGCTATTATGTCAACACACTTTTTTTCTGCTAACGATATAAAAGTTTTTGATCACGATCATCTATCGTCTGATTTGTTAGGTATAGCCCATCAATCTTGTAATTTGTCTCGAAGAGTCCAATATTTTGTCCCAGTAGTAATACATAATTTAAAAAATTACGACTCCAAGCTAATTTTGCAGAGTTTTCATAATACCCCAAATTGGATATGAGTTGCATCGCACAAACATCGGAAAAATATCTCTCGATTAAATTGGATAAACTCAGATTTTTAGATTCTTTAGCATTTCTAAATGATAGTCTTCAATCTTTGGTAAATAATCTGTACAATGAAAAAAATGTAGAATCAAATTTCGATTTATTTTTTCACACATTCGATACATCTCTTCATGATCACGTTCCCCTCTTACTACGGAAAGGAGTGTATCCGTACACATATATGACAGATAGATCGAAGTTTTCGGAAACGAAATTGCCGGATAAAAGTAAATTTTACAATGATTTAACAAAATCTCCAATTTCCGATGACGATTATGAACATGCAAAGAACGTTTGGAACATCTTTAACATAAAAACGATGCAAGAGTATCATGATCTGTATTTACTAACCGATACTTTACACTTAGGTTGCGTATTTCAACGTTTTAGAAAAATGGCACTTTCCTACTATCAAATTGATCCGCTCAATGTGTACAGCGCTCCTGGACTAGCATGGTCTGCCATGTTGAAAATGACCAAAGTTAACTTAGATCTAATAACCGATATATCTCAATATATTTTTTTCGAGAAATCAATAAGAGGTGGATTAAGCCAAATTTCACACAGGTTTGCTAGAGCGAACAACCCAATGGTGCCCAACTTCAATCCCGAAGAACAACTTCATGGATAATCTATTACGATTGTACCAATTTATATGGTACAGCCATGTCTAAATTTCTACCAAAGTCCAACTTTAGATGGTTAACAGATACCGAAATTTCAAATACTAATTTTTCCGACATTTCCGACACTTCAAATGTCGGTTTCATTCTCGAAGTAGACCTACTATCCTGAAAACCTTCACAATCTTCATAATGATTACCCATTAGCACCTTTAAACATGGAAATAACGAACGATAATGCGTATCACCTTATGCAAAGAGCGTACAAGAAAAATTAAATAATCCCAGCGTCTTCGAAAGTGCAAAAACTTTTAAACGACGCTGGATAATAAAAGAAATTATAATTATTCATTATCAAAAAATTTGAAGTTATACTTACAGCTCGGATTAAAATTGTAAAAATTCAACACCGTGTAATAGCCTTTGAAAACAATCACCCCCACTGGATGGACCCGTTTATTAAATTCAATACAGAAAAAAGACGAAGTTCTAAAACAAAACGTGCGAGAATGAATTTTTTTTAATTAAATGGTAAATTCCGTGTACGGTAAAACGTTGGAAAATGTTCGCGCACATACTGATTTTAAGTTCAATAGCCAATGAGAAAAAATTACTCAAATGGTCAGCATCTCCTCGTCTAAAATCCCTTCACATATTCAATGAAAATCTAGTGGGCATGTCTTTGAGGAAAGCCTCCTGTAAATTAATGCGTCCTACATATGTCGGTTTTGTTACGCTCGAAATTGCGAAAAATTTGATGTATTCCTTTCATTACCAATTATATAATGAGAACTTATAAACCCGAATCGGTGAATTTATTATTTACAAGACACAGATTCTGTGACCTATAAAGTTAAAAGTGAAGACGTCTACGAGGATATGTTAAGTTCCATCCATCTCTTTGACACCTTCAAATATCCCGAAGGTCATAAATGTAGAATTACGTCTAATAAAAATGTGTTAGGCACATTTACCGATGAGACAAACTCAGTACCCATAATCGAATTTGTAGGATTACGTCCAAAATGTTATTCTCTCGTAACGAATGAGGGGAAAGAAAACGTGTGGCTAAAGGAGTAGCACGTTGCAGTATTCAACAACATTTGAGACATAAGATGTACAAGAGATGTTTAACCAATTTCGTTAACTACTATACCACTAATAAAAAATTGGATCTAAAAAACTGACTTTATTCACGTTAGAGATTCGAAAATTAGCTCTTTCCCCGTACGACGATAACGGTTTATACTAAAAGATGGAATTACGAGTCTAGCTTACGGTCATTATAAAATAAAAAGTGGAGAGGCGAACCTACTATAAAAACTACCCGTAAGGTACTTTGACGGGTCACAATTGTCGGTGCTCGATAGCTTGGTACAGGTAGGAAAAAAAAAAAAAAAAAAAAAAAAAAAAAAAATGTTCATTAGAGAAGAAATCGCTAATGAGCTTCACTCTCCAGCACGAAAGCGGTTCCCAACTAGACCAGTAGAACTTAAAGGAGTACACGACATGTTCGAAATTGATTAGTTGAAATGCTACAGCACGCGAAAAATTAATTCTGGATACAAATACATTTTAACCGTAATAAATTGTTTTTCTAAATTTGCGTACGCTATACCTTTAAAAGATAAAACGGCTAATTCGATAATTTCTGGACTTACTCCGATTTTGGAAAAAAATCTACCAATACGTCATCTTCATTCTGATTCTGGCACGGAATTTTTAAATCGTCAATTTGAACGATTAGTGAAAAAGTTTAACATTAATCATTTTATAACGTACAGTGACAAAAATGTTCAATAATTGAACGGTTTAATCGAACTTTAAAACTAATGATGTATACAAAATTTACCGAGCAAGGAACTTATAAATGGTTACAAATGTTACCTAACTGATACAAGAGTATAATAATCGATATCATCGAACAATTGGAATGAAACCATCTTCAGTGACCGAGCAAATTCGAAACTCGTTATTGCTAATATCCAAAAAAATAGACAAAAATATGTTCCCTCCGATAAAAAAGTTAAATTTAAAATTGGTGATAAGGTAAGGATCAGTAAATATAAACATATTTTCGATAAGGGTTATTTACCGAATTGGACAAACGAAATTTTTACTATAACCCAGGTGAAACATACAATCCCCGTCACATATTCATTGGAGGATTATAAAGGAGAACCTATTAAAGGGAGCTTTTACGGAGTAGAATTGAAAAAAACAAAATTTGATAACGTATACTTGGTGGAAAAGGTGATTAAATCTAGAGGTGATCGCAGATTTGTTAAATGGTGGGGATTCACTGGTCAACATTCGAGCTGGATCCATAAAAACGATCTAATTTAACCATTCTCGAACATTACACATCGAGTATGAGCGGGGGAAACACTTTACCAATAGTCAATTTTGACAAATTTTGCGAATGTAACGTCGGTGGTAATACGGTTAAAATGAAACGCCACGGAAAACTTTTTCCATCCAACGTAAAATGTTTGATCAGCGGTCCTTCCAACTGCGGGAAATCAAATGTCCTGTTAAATTTACTATTTTCTCCACAAGGTTTAACCTTTGAAAATGTGTACATATTCTCAAAAACTCTCTATCAACCAAAATATCAACTCCTGGAAAAAGTGCTATCCAACTTGAATGAAATAGGTTATTTCCCATTTTCCGAGTATGATGAAGTAGTTCACCCAAACGAAATTAGACCTAACTCGATCATGATTTTTGATGATGTGTCAACAGAAAAACAGCAACACATGAGAGATTATTTTACTATGGGTCGACATAGAAATGTAGACGTATTCTATCTAAATCAAACGTTTAGCAGAGTTCCAAAACAGTTGATTCGGGATAATGCAAATTTTATTATATTATTCAAACAAGATGATACCAACTTGCGTCACATTTATAATGATTATGTCAATACTGACATGACATATGGTAAATTCAAGGAACTTTGTCAACAGGCATGGGTGGAAAAGAATGGGTTTTTAACTATAGACCGTGAACAAGAGTTGCAAAAGGGACGTTACCGCATAATGCTTGATAATTTTATTTCACTACCTGAACCTCCCAATCAGACGTAAGTTTGAACGCAAAACCATCTCGTAGCGAACAAACACATTGTACGAACGTACGTTCGAACGTTCGAACGCATCGATCGTACGTTCGAACGCGATGATTGAACGTTCGAACGCATCGATCGAACGTTCGAACGCATCGATCGTGATGATCGAACGTTCGAACGCGATGATCGAACGTTCGAACGCATCGATCGAACGTTCGAACGCATCGATCATGATGATCGAACGTTCGAACGCGATGATCGAACGTTCGAACGCATCGATCGTGATGATCGAACGTTCGAACGCGATTATCGAACGTTCGGACGCATCGATCGAACGTTCGAACGCGATGATTGAACGTTCGAACGCATCGATCGAACGTTCGAACGCATCGATCGTGATGATCGAACGTTCGAACGCGATGATCGAACGTTCGGACACATCAATCGAACGTTCGAACGTTCGAACGTTCGATCGATGCGTTCGAACGTATCGATCGAACGTTCAAACGCAACGTTCGAACACATCGATTGGACATAGCGAGCGAACATTGTCATCATACTCTTGAACGCAAACATGCACATGATAGGATCAAACGTTAGGTTCACACACGTTCACATGCTCACGATACATATAATATTGGTATATATATATATATATATATATCTTAGTAAAACTCTTCATTTCATTAGTTCAATTTTACGATGTCAATGAAACAGATGGAAGAGGGTAGAGAGGGGGAGGCAGATGAGAAAGTTAAGGTTTTATTAGAAATTCGTCAGTTACAGAATAATATTAGGGAAAAACACGAACAGCTAAAGTCTAATCAAATAATGAGTGAAAAATCGTTGGAAACGCAATATAAACCGATAATTACTCCACTTAAAACGTTATCGAAAGCTATTTTGTCCAAAATGAGTAAGGATGGTGAGGAGAAAGAACAAAAAGAGACAGGTCGCGTTAAATTGGAAATGGTTAAATCGAAGGAAGAGAAGGGGGAGGATGAGGGGGAGACGGAGGATGAGAAAGGTGAAAAGGGGAAATTGACAAATTTAATCAACCGTTATCAAGATTTTGTCATTTACCCACCCGCTAAAAAATTAGTAGACACTACGTACGGTGTTCGTTACGATCCTGAAAAAGGTTGGACCTTAGGTGATTCTGTTATTACTTTTGCGAATGATCAAATAACTATCGATGAAAAGGCTTCGTTCGATCTAAGTCCGGGTGTTTTAAAATTACTCTTCCTTCGAGAACCAGTAGATTATACGAGTAATGATGTGAACGTGTACAAAATGATTCTTAAGTTGACGAGAGCGCACAGGACAAAAAGTGGTAGAATTCGATCCAATAAAACCCCGAAATATCGACAAATTATTTCCAAATTATTTGCATCATCACTACCATCTTCATCTTCCACTCCATTAAAAAAAAAGGGAGATGATGATGATGAAATGGATGTTGGTGAAGAAATGTCGCTCGATACTTCTCTAACTGGATCGGGCTATCAGTTTAGACAGTCATCACCCTCACCACCCAATATTCGATACGTTTATTTTGATAACGTGAACGAATTATGTGAAAGATTGAAAAAACTTGTCGCTTCTTCTCAAGCTGGAAACAACGCTCATTCGAATGAAATAATCTCAATCCTAGAAGAGTTGACCGAACTCGGTATTATAAAAGAACCAAAATTGTTCCATTTATAATCATTTTGGTTTGAGATGAGTGTAGATAAATTCGGTCGTTGGAGCGGAGATTTGATCGAGTCTGTCGGTGGTTACGCAGGTGCAGGAAAAATCCAAGGGTTGCCGGGAGTGGGTTTTAAACTCAACACTGCGGGTAATTACGATATGAGCGGGAAAAGATTAGTGAACGTCGGAAGAGGACGTAATCCTCGTGAAGTGGTAGTTGTAGACCAATTAATGAATTTAGATAAACAGTGTCTCAAACTTGATGCTACAGGAAATGAGTTCGATTCTCGAGGGAAACCGATAACAAATTTACCTGAACCTAACACTGATGAGGATATAGTTAAACTTGGCTACTTAAAACGTAGTTGTCTCATTATGAAAGAGGGTGAGAAGGATAAAGTCATTTTCGACGTTAAAAGGGGAAAACTGACTAATTTAGAGCAGGTACCAACAGATCCGTTTGACGTTGTAAATAAAAAATATGTCGACGAGAATTTTCCCACGATGGACGGGGATAGTTGGGATTTCAAATCTAAACGTATTAAAAACCTCAATGAACCTAATTTTGCAACTGACGGAGCAACAAAGTTTTACGTAGACACAAAAATTGTAAACAGTCAGCAGGCCAACGTTGAATATACCAATGAAAAAACAAACTTTTTTTACGAGGATATAAACATCGTTAATATATCGAAAAAACGACTCGCAAACGTTGCAGATCCAATCAGTCAATCTGACGCTGCAACGGTAAATTATATCGTAAGACTGTTATCGAAAATGTTTTATCAATTTTACTCGATGTTAACTCCAAACAGTGCAGGATTCTTACACCAGATGACAATTCCGGGTGCACGTGAAAATTGGATCGATCAAAACATTATTCAACCGTTTTTTATCGATCATGAAAACGTTGGAAAAGATGTATAAATTGTTAAACCTTTCTAACAATACCACCATTCTACAGTATAAATGGAAAAGAGAAGGTTGAAAAAGAGTAGTTGTGGTGGGAATTGTATTCGAGGAGGAGGTCTTATAAATTCTTTGATTGACAAGATTCCAATTGAGCTTCATATTCCTTCTTATCAATTTTGTGGACCTGGTACAAAATTAGAGGAAAGATTACAACGCGGGGATAAGGGTATTAATCAGCTCGATAAATTTTGTAAAGAACACGATATCGCCTATTCAGAATCGCAAAAAGATCCGTCTACTTACAAGGCTCTACGTCGCGAAGCCGATTTAAAACTTGAAGAACAGGCTTGGCAAAGAGTAAAATCTAAAGACGCGAATTTTGGTGAAAAGGCTGCTGCCTGGCTCGTCACTACAGGAATGAAAGCAAAACGTAAATTGAGTGGAGGGGGTAACAATAAAAGAAAATTGCGTAGAGTACGCGGCGGTTTCTTACCCCTAATTTTAGCAGGACTTGGAACTTTAGGTTCAATTGTCGGTGGATTAGGAACTGCGGGAAAAGCTATTTCAGACGCAAAAGTAAATGCCAGACGATTGGAAGAAGAACAACGTCATAACAGAGCGATGGAAGCTGGGAGAGGAGCTGGTCTATATCTCCGCCCGTACAAGATCTCTGGTAAAGGGACGCAGGCACGGGGGAGGAGTGGCGGGAAGAAAAATAAAACGAATTTTGGAAAAAAGAAAAGTGGCGGAGGAAAAAAAGTTCATAATAAAAGGAATTAAAATTCCGATTCATCCACTATCAAATTTTGAATTAATTAAATACGTAAAACAATTTAAAATTCCTTATTTTAGAGGAGTTTTTCAAAGAGACGCATTACCCTTTTGTATGAGGAAGTATGAGAGCGCTATCGTAAACCTTGACTCGAAAGACGGTTTAGGAACACATTGGGTAGCCTTTAAACGTAAATTGAACAAAATTTACTATTTCGATTCATACGGTAATTTACCTCCACCCCTAGAATTACAGAAATATTTTTTCGGAATCGGCCCGGTTACAATTTTCTACAATTACGATTCGTTTCAAAAGGGGAATCAAGTTATCTGTGGACATTTATGTTTACAATTTTTGTTACATAATCATCAGTTTTAACGGAGATTCTGTTGAGTGAACATGTTTTGCATATCGGGAAATGAATCGATCATAACTGCCGATTTGTGGCCTCATTTGGACACGAGTCGCGGAGAATGGAAACTAGGTTTAATCGATTTTTCAGTTTACAATTCAATTCCTAATATTGAGACTGGAAAAAATAATCGTTTTCCAATTGGGGGAGCGGTAATTCAAATTCCCACAGGCTCGTACGAATTGACCGATATAAACACTGCGCTTCAAAAAGAGATAAAATCACCGAACCAACTTTCAATTCGTGCGAATAATAATACGTTGCAAACGGAAATTCATTCTACTTTACCGATAGATTTTTCACAATTAGGAACCATGGGCCCCCTTCTAGGTTTCACTCCGAGAATTCTTGAACCCAATAAAACCCACAAGTCTGATTTACCAGTTTCAATTCAAGATGTGCATTCGATCAGGGTAGAATGTAATTTAGTGACAGGTTCTTACCAGAACGGAAAATTGTCTCATATTTTGTACGAGCTTTATCCTGCTGTGCCACCAGGATTTAAAATTGTTGAAACACCTAGAAATGTTATTTATTTACCTATAAACACGAAACGTATTGAAAAAATTGTTCTTTCTTTTAAAGATCAAGACGATCGACTTATTAATTTTCGTGGTGAAGTTATTAATGTTAAATTACATCTAATAAATAGTATAACGTAGAAAATTAGAAAAATGGGACTAACCTTTAATCATCGTCGATCTTCATTCTCGCCGTCCACGTCTACGTCGCTGTCCCACATGTTCTACACATCACCATCATCGTCGTCCTCATCAATGATAAAAAGAAAACAACCATCGGAAAAATTTGTCAGAACTTCATCGAACGTTGCTACGCTAACACCTCAAAATCGAGGGTTTTTAAAATCATTGGGATTGACAGTTCTTGTTTAAAAAATAAAAAAAAAAAATGGAAGTTTTATCCGTTACTGACGAAGTGCAAGTTGACGATTCGATTACTCATTTCGAGTATCGTTCGCACACACCATTTTCATCTAACACCTTTAACGTAAACGATGAAATAAGGATCCAAATCAATCACCAAGACAATATTACGTTACCCTCAGAGAGTTACCTTTACATCGCTGGCACGTTGACAAAAGGAGATGGATCTACAGCGGTAGATCCGACTTTAAAACTCGTAAATAATGCTGTGGCTTTCCTATTTGACCAACTTCGATACGAGTTATCCGGAGTGACGGTTGACAAGATGAAAAATGTTGGAATTACGAGTACAATCCGAGGTCTTTTAACTCACAAACCTTGGGACAAATCGTTGGATAATACTGGATGGACTTCAATCAAAGAGACAAACGAAAGCGGTCCATTTTCATATTGCATCCCATTGAAATTTTTCCTACCGATTTTTGAACACTACAAAAAAGTTATTTTGAATCAGAAACAGGAGCTTGTTATCCTCTTGGCGAGCAGCAGAAATAATTGTATAATGGGAACCGATGATACTTCAACCTACAAAATGGAGCTCTCTGATCTACAATGGCGAGTACCGCATTTGAAAATAGATGCCTATCAAAAGTTGAATCTTTGAAAATTATTGAAAACGATCGTCCTCTCGAAATTGCCTATAGAGCGTGGGAAAATTATGAATTTCCTACTCTCCCTGAAACTACAAAAATCACCTGGACCCTTAAAACTACGAGTGCACTAGAAACACCTCGCTACGTTATAGTCGCTTTTCAGACGGGGAAAAAGAATAAGGTCAAGGCGAATGCCTCACTTTTTGACGGATGCAACTTGTCGGAGTTGAAGGTCTATTTGAATGATCGTGCTTTCCCTTATCTAAATCTTAGAGGAGAAAAATCTACAATGTACGAGTTGTACGCACGATTCCGTGCCAGTTACATGCAGGAATCTGACTCCTTCCCGCTAATGAGCCGATCGGAATTTGATTCAAACCCAATCTACGTAATCGATACCTCTCACCAAGAATTGAGTGTTAAATCGTCTACAATCGATCTGCGAATTGAAATGGAATCGAAATCGAGTTTTCCCAAAGATACTACCGCATATTGTATAGTAATTAACGATATTGTGGCAACTTATCAACCATTAACCGGAATTGTTACTCGAAAGCAATAAAGAAAAAAAAAAAAAAAGAGGGGAGGAGAAGGAGGAGGGTGAAAAGTAATATGTTCCAACGAACGGACGACTTTCAAATCAGTTTACTTCAAAGTTGCAAAGTGAAAACATGGTAGACCATTCTAGTCTCTCGCTGGATTCTGGATTTTTTGATCAAATCATGAGTCAACAACGGCAGCTTGAAGAAGAATCTCAACATGTGAATGAACAAGGAGAAGAAGAAGAAGCGAGGTGTGATAGTGCTGATTGCGTTAGCAAATCGGAAAATGTTGAGATGATAGAACATGAAGAAGGAGGAGGAGGAGGAGGAGGAGATGAACCAACAATCAAAAAGTTCAAAGAAGGTCATGTCTCCGATGAGGATGCTGAGGTGGAGAGGATCCTAGGTGCACAAGGTGAGAAGATTATGCAAGATGAAGTCACTACTCGAGAAGAAAAAGAAGAAGAAGAAGAACAACGAGAACAGGAGAACGAAGATGAGAAAGGTGAGCAGCAGGGATATGATGAAGTTGGAACAATGCGGATCGTCGATAAAGAAAACGAAGAAATGTTGATGGGGGTGAGAAAAAGTGACCTGCCCATCTATGACAACATTCATTACCGTCTAACTCGATCATACGTGGTAAATCAATATGCAAATATTCCTACTTTCGGATATTGTAAAAGTAAAATTTCACTCAACCATTCGGACACAAAGTTTGTAACTACTGGTCTTTTTATTAGACGCGACTTTCAACCTTCCCTACTTTTATCGAAGCGTGGTTTTAAGAAATACCTGTTTTTATCCGTGCAAGATGTAAATGACATATTTTTGATTCTTAAAGAGCTGATTATGCTTCTAATGAATCGACCGAGAGAGATTGAAGATAAAAAAACTAGATGTTTTAAACCAGAATTTGTATTAACGAGTAAGGAAATTGTTATTACTTTAAAGAGAATTTTCTACGTACCCCATTTAGAATTTCGTAACATAAAGAATGGGGAAAAATTTCAGTTTACTCCAGCAGAATTTTTTCATTTTGCTGAAATGTTATATTTTACTATTGAAAAATTGGCGGAACTAACCGCTAAAAAAGAATGTATTTTAGATTACATTGAAATTGTAAAATATGCTGCTAATAAACCTACATCTTATGCAAATTTGACAAAAGATCAAATTGCTATTCTTAACTTTGAATCTATGTTAACATAGTAGTACCTATTTTTTTTTTTTTGTATTTATTTACGTGTGACTGTGTGTTTTCCTGAATAAAAAAAAAAAAACTATTACTCAATTTGTTTTCCTCTATTAAAACCTCGCTTTATATCTTTAAGGGTGAAAAAAGTGATAAAAGGTTAGAGAGAGAGAGAGAGAGAGAAGACTTAATGTTACTTTAAATTATTTTATTTCAAAGAAACTTTTTTTTAAAATATGAATTTTTTTACAAAATGGGTCACTTAGGGTTTTTACAAAATGAGTTACTTAGGGTTTTTTAGTAACCCAGACGGATACCACTCCCCATACTCCATTTGAGGGGGGCATCACCCCCACCTGTCTCCCATCCGTCAATATGCCCAGAGGTATCACCTCCGGCACGTTGATAGTTCTACTCTCCGGAAGTATTATTGTCGGCATGTCCTAAAAGTAAAAGAAAAAAATTATCTAATGTGAATTTTTAGGAGATTTTTATGGTTTTAGGAGATTTCGTTAGAAGAATAGAAAGATAAAACAAAAAAAAAAAGTACATACTCGGTATTGCTGAGGCAACTTTTGATGTAAAAACTGGATGAGAAGCGAATCCATTTTGTGAACGAGTTTGTGAACGAGAACTGAGAGTATTATGGAAGAATAAGGGTCTTATACTAGCATTTGGGAGAGAAAATGAAAGAGGGGGAAAGAGCTGACCAGCGTATTCTAACAACCTTTTTTTTTTTTTTTTTTTTGTTTCTTCAATACCCCTATTTTAGATACGTGTATGGTTAATTAAAAGTTAAAGGAAAAGGAAGGAGAGTAAATAGAACAAGGTTTTACATTTTTCTTTTTAAAAGCTTTTATTCGAGTCCACTTGGTAGAAAAAAATACAGAGAATTTTTTTTAATTATTTTTCAATACGATAACAATGTTTGGGAAGCAGTGATGACCAGGTGAGGAAGTTCGTGCGGCTAATTTTCATGTGCCCGAAGAGCCGGTGATCAGGAAGTAGACAAATGAACAGCTGCGACGAACGGGTGGATGCTTGTAGTAGCGGAGATTTTGACGGACGTAGCTGTAGGTGAGGAAGAAGAAGAAGTGAAGGTCGTTGTAGGGAAGACGGTGGAAGACGGGCAGGTTTGGCTTCTAAGTTCACGTTGTCACTCTTCTAGGAGATTTTCCGTAAATTGTAAGTCGTAGGAACGACCCACAAGTCCTAGGAATATCAGCGCAATGGAACGAGCTGGAAAAATTGAAAAAAAAATCTGTTAATTTGGTGAAAAGAAGAAGAAGAAGAGTCATGCTGAAAACAGAAAATTGAGTTAGACAAAGAAGAAAAAAAAAAAAAAAAAAAAAAAAAAAAAAAAGTTTAACATTATTTATGAAACTTACATCGATATGTTTGGATCATCCCCGGTGTGAAAATGTCACAGTACCGTTTGGGTAAAGTGACTAAAGCAGTCCCCTCCGCTCCTGTATCG
The DNA here is from genome assembly GCA_009739505.2 of Apolygus lucorum. Taxonomy (NCBI): domain Eukaryota; kingdom Metazoa; phylum Arthropoda; class Insecta; order Hemiptera; family Miridae; genus Apolygus; species Apolygus lucorum. The sequence goes on from CM019167.2 coordinate 34,975,678, forward strand.
TCTAACATTGAAATGGTTGCTTCAACAACCTCGCCGAATCCTCTCTGAATTTTCGAGAGGGAAATGATCGTGTACGGTTTTCCCCTTTCCAAGTCTCTGATTGTGACGTATTGAGCTGGTCTGGTAGCATTCAACATGGAGACTAGAGAAGGTTGATTCGAGATGGACATTTTTGGCTAAAAAAAAAAAAAAAAAAAAAAAAAAAAAAAAATCATTTAAACTAATGCGGAGGAATTGATGGGAGATATTGTGTGGGGGAAAACTTACTCTCTCTTTATATTTGATTATATTATACTCATCATCATCGTCGTCGTCGTCGTCCTCCTCGTTGTCATCGTCATTGTTGTAAGGTGTTTTAGGTACTAATTTGTTGTAGTGGTTAGGTGATGTTATCGATAGTGTACTAAATTAAAAAATTATGTCGTATTTTTTGTTTTTAAATTTGAGAAGTGGTGATTGTGGGGGGTATTGGGTTTAAGAATGATGTGAGGTGACAGGAAACACACCAGTATTTTGAATTTAAGAGGATGCTACTCCAACAGACTGAAGGTATTGTTTTAGTTTTTTTACATTTTACTAAATAATGTAGGTTCGGATTAAAAATTACATCTTGTAATAAACTTGAACATTTAAAACACATTCGTTTTACAGTTTCACGATTTGCTCGATTTTTGATTGCAAAATAAGAATATTTAAAAGATATATACCCATCCCTATTAACGTGTTTTTCGATAAAATAAGGTATTTCACCGTTTTTTTCCTGAGCAGCAAGTAAAGTGAAGAAGATAAGAATAATCTCTAGCAGTTAAATGTGGTAATGTAACATTTTCATCGGAATAAAGAACGAAAAGGAAGCTATGCGAATTTTGAATTTTATGCTTTTTCCACACTTCGAGAAGTAGATATTGAACAGAATGTGGTAGTTTCATTTTATAAATTTCACTTTCGTGGGTTACACAATTTAATATAAAAGTTTTAACAGCGATAAAATAGAGTGGAAACGGAATGTTTACTATTGATTGTATAGGAGAAACAAATTTCTCTGAATGGTTGGTATATTGCGATTGACGTTTATAAATGCTCATGTTACATTTTGAAATGTGCATTGTGAAAGAGTTATGTTTTACTTACACGGGTATGAGAAAGAACGAGTTGGAAGAGATGACGACAACGAGTACAAGTACGTTGATGTTGACGATGTGGAGTACACGACAGAAAGGTTTGAAGTGTTTACTTACTTTTTCCGCTATAACCTTTTATACTATAGATCGTTATTCAAAAAATAAAGTGCGTGATAAAGGTTTGCAACTAAAAGTTACCTCTCTCAGATAATATCTCCTCGTCCCCTCCCGTCAAATAATGAGACTAGCTGTGTGCGGGTAACGCACTGTTGACCTCACCACGATGGGTTGAGATATAGCGAGTAAAATGTAAATAAGTGTAGGATAACTTACTTTGAGGAAAAATGGTTTTTGAGTTGTTGTTAAAATCTGGGAAACATTTTCTCTTTTACGAAGAATCTCTCCTCCACTGGTACTACCTCCTCCCCCTCGAGGACGAGTCATATGCATCTAAATAATGATGATGATGATGATGATGATGATAAATTTAGAATGAAACACGAATTAAAAAAAGAGAAAAATTGTAAATTCAAATAAAATTGAATAAAAGTTACTTACCCAGAGTTGTTCATCTGACATGTCGGTGTTGTACCAATTTTTATTACTTTTTGGTGTAGTTTTACCTTGTTCCTCATCTTCTTGTTCTTGTTCTTCTTCTTCTTCTTCTCCTTCTCTTCCTCCTACAACTTCCTTCTCCTCCTTCTTTACAGGTACCACAACCTCTTTAATGTTCTCATCTGAGTCGGATAATAAGTCTTTTTGCGAATTTCCACTTCGTATTCCAAATGGGTAATGAAAGGCTTCGGCAAATAACGCGAAAATTTTTTGCCACGAAAATGCTAAATGAAGGAATTCTTCAGCATTGATTGTTATAGGTGACCGTTCATAGAAGATCAGAATTACTTGAGTTTGTAACCCGTCGTTCAAAATTTCAATTTGTAATATTTCAGAAGTTGCAAGGGAATGGCGTACGTACGAAGCACCGTGATTTTCGGAAATGGAATACGCGAGAGAAAAGATTGTAAGGAAACAGAAAAATAATCTCAACAGACTCGACGACATTATTGAATAAATAATAGTTCTCGTGTGAGATCGGTGTTTTATAGGGAAGAAAATACCTTACTCATCACAAACCTTGACCTTGACAAAACTGATGGTGGAGACTGTGTGAACGGCAGAAGGATAAGGGGGGTGACCGTTGTCACGAGTTGTTGTTTTTCTAGATTTAATTGACGCTCCGTAAAAGATGTAAGGATCTCAATAACGTGCGACCTCTAGGGTCACTACCCTTTCATAGTAATTTGATGAAAAGTGACAGCTTGCAGAGTGTAATCGGGTCATCGTTAAAATTATCGTCAACAAGTTCCACGTATATGGGTGGGCGGAGGGGTGAGGTACCGGACGGTAGAAAATAAGTATTATTCCCTAGATGAGCTTTGGAAAGGGGACAGGTGGTGGAGGAGGAGGAGGAGGGTGAGACCGGAAACCCAATTCAACCTTTTAAAACATTTTCACCGAGAAACACATCATTAAAATATAACGGTACCGTCGCCGCCAACAGTGATATTATATCAGTGTCAATAACCTCGAGAGGGTGACAAGGGGGGAGGGGGAGGGGGACTGGAAACCAATAAGTAGGTCGGTACCTACCTAAAACATCATTAAAATTATCTACTTCATTAAAAATAAAGCCGCCTACACATTATCTAATAGCCAATTAAGATAATCACTCATTTACACCTATACCTGTGACGTCACTTCCTGTTGCCGTACGATCGCCTTTATCCTACTGAGGGGGGGGGGTAGTATGATTCTCAAATGACAGATGCCACTAGCGTTGCGCCAAGCTTTCTTCCAGTTTATCTAACCTTGAGAGTACATTTTTTCCAATCTAACCATATGAATGTTATCAGAGCAAGTCAACCAAAACCGAGTTTTTAAAATCAAATGCAGTTTGGATGGTGGGCCGAAGAGGGATTTGTATCGTTCATCTGCTGGTTGTCGTGGAACTCTTTCTTCCATTTTCGGAGTAAGAGTTGAGAGAAATGGGGTCGAACGAGTTATGGGGGCAGTAAAGATGGCGAGGTATTGTCAGTCGAATTTCAATTTAATTACTCGTTATGTTTCTATGACCTTGATTTCACATGAATCGAACGATTCCTCCTTTCTCCTTCAGTTTTGTTGAGATCATTTTTGACTCCAGATATGATATTTGAGAAGCTCTCTGAGAGTCTGAAAGTACGACAATCTGTGGAAGAGATGATGAGAGTTCGTCGATGTATTTGAAAGCTTCTATTATAACAAATATTTCAGCAGAGTAGACCAAAGAGCAATTCGCCAGTCTGAAAACACTCGCCCGGCTAGGCGGGACCCATCTGTGTAAGAATGGATGATACTGGCAAACTTATCAGCGAGATATTCTTCAAGAATGGTATTGGTAGGTGCTCAAATGTCATAGGCGCATTTAGGAGATATGTGAATCTGACCAGGCTCAATAATCGGAGCGTATTCCAGCACATACTTATAGGGCATCGTCGTTCTAGCAATCCATTCTAATTCTTTGTTCCAGTTGGTGAATCTTGTCCTGGTGAAGGTTCTTGGCATGCCTCATAGTTCGGGTCTATGCAGTACAGGCAAACTTCGCCAGCATATTGTACTGTTTGAACTTTTTCAGGAAGGATAGTTTTGAGACCGGCTGCATTATATAATATTTATCTAAAGGATCGTTCTGAGAATTGTGCCCTGCGCAAGACCTTTTCCGGATATTCGAGATCCGATGAGTTTGTTTCCTACTCGTAGATTGAGTTTTTTCGGCCAAAGAAGATTCAACATCCTGTATGCAAATTTTCAGGGCATTCCCATATCTTGCCGTTTCGTTGAAGAACCGGAAGTGATACTTCGTCGTGCGCAGATCCAACATCCAGGAAGATGGCGAGTATGGAGAAGTTTTGAGTCAGTTAATTCGGATATCTGTTACTAGTGAGTTTACGGCGTCCGTTGTGGAATGTTCAGGTAGGAAACCAAATTGAGAAGCTTGGAGTTTGCTATTCCGATCCAGCCACCATTGTAGCCGACACTTCATGAGTTGTTCGAATACATTCATAAGACAGGATGCTTGGGCCTTAATTTGGGGTTTTCCTGGTTTAAAAATGGGAATAACAATGAAGTCCGACCATGTCTCAGATAAGGTACGAGATTGGACTTCATTGACTTGAGTAATAATTTTTTTTGAGATCAGTGATTGCTGGACAGAATCTCAAGAATCAGTTAGCTATCACCCCCCCCCCCCCAACTAGGCTCCCTATGAACTGTAAAACAAATTAAAATTTTCTCGAAAACTAGTGTAGGTTTAAAATAATTTAAATTCGCCCATTAGTCAACCTGCTATTGAATTGGACTTCATTTTATGGTCAGAGCACTGTCCATTACAAGTGGAGAGCTCAATCGGAGAGCGCTCTCAAGTTGAGTTTAGAGTGTTCTTATCTCATTGTTGTTGCAGTTGTGTTGTGCTCACAAAGCAAGAACATCGGCGAGAGATTTTTGAGGTCGAATGGAAAAAGTTTGTCATCGGCTGGCCAAACCACCCGGGAAGGGATGATGCACCAAATCGGTGATAAACTTGGGCATCTCGAATTGACAATCAATGAGCTCTTCACGAAGATAGCAGACGCTCAAAACGTTTGTCACAGAAATGGGAACACCTTGAAATGCTGTGCTGACGATTTACTACAAAACAACGGTACCTACTTGTCGTATAAGCAATTGTTTTGGTTTATTATTTTCAATAATGAACCTTTGGAATCGACCAAGAAAAAAAAAAATTTTAACACCCCCTCAAAATTTGATGGTTTACGTTTCAAGGTACGTAGAATCCAAAAATCGAATAAAAATTTGGCCGTCCGTCCGCCGTCCGCCGTACGCCGTACGCGACAATTTTGCCACTTAGCATTGACCGATTTTGATGAAATTTGGTATGTAGGCTCCATTTGGGGTCTAGTTGTGCCCCGAAGCTTTTGGTTGATGTAGGTCACTTCTAAGGGTTCCAAAATCAATTTTGAAATTTTGAAAACGCCCTAACTCAAAAAATTTTGATATAAAGGTATCCTTTTTCCTTCAATTTAGGATTCTATAAAATTTTTAGAATTTTTTGAGACCACGTGGAGCTCTGTAGGACAAACCGTTCGCTCCCTACGAAAATTTAAGGGTTTAAATTGAAATATATATATATAAATCAAAACACGAGTGTGAATCGCAAAAGAGGCCTAATCTCCGTTCAAATTAGAGCTGACCGGAATGCGATCGATGGTTGGTGATTTTGATTTTGATTTTTTGAATTTTTATTTATTTATTTTTATTTTTATTTTTTATTTTTATTTTTTCCTTCATATTGGATGGTTGGTGATTTTGTAGACGAGTGATCTATATATAAAAATAATAAACCATTGTGTAATAATTTGCAGCGTTTTATTATTGGCATGGGTGGTGCAGGATTTTATGGTACCTTTATTATGTTCGAATCGATTCCAAAATAAAATGAAAAAATGTTGACGTAATTTCCACGTTTGTGATTTCCTATGCACTATTATACATACATATGAAAAACGATACGAGAGATCTCTCATGTATGATCAAAATAACTCAGATGGAAGTATTTACTGTGCGGTGTTACTACTAAGTGGACGAAGGTTTTGAAAAGGGTATATCTTATGGCTGGGGGTCATTCATAAAATTAGTTCGATAGTGTTACAATATCTAGTATGGCCATATATGAGAGAATTTCCTGGACGTAAGATTCAACTGAGAAATATGACCATAAGACACATTAACGTTCGTATATGAACTTCTGAGCTTTAATTCAATCACCTTCAAATAGTATTAAACTGTTAAGAAGCACCAAATTTTATAGTTCTGATCAACGTATATGGAGAGTCTATTTATGCAGCATGAGCGAATTTTCATAGACATCTTTGAAACTATGGTTAAGGAAATCGAAATAATTTTTGCTATATGAGATACTAGTTAGTCTTGTGGGCGTGGCTAGAATCGTTAAAATTATAAAATTAGTCCCTTGGTTAAGAATGAAAGAAAATCCCAAAAAAAAAAAAAAATACTTTCCTCGTCATCCCAAACTTATTGAGTATCTTAACGTAAATTGTAACATCTTTCCTATGTACTATACCGCCATAATATATGCACACTGTGCAAATATTTTTAGTATTCCATGTCCATAGTCATGCTCATAGAGTTGTTCTTTTTCGATTTTCAGTATACCATACGAACATACTGTATGCACAGGGTATATTTTAAGAATTTTAGTAGTCCATATCCATGTTCTACTCGTCTTCACGAGCTCATAGAGTACCCATTAGACTATTGAATTGCTCTATACAACGGATATAGGTACCAGGTTTTCATTATATACATATAAATTATGTAACTGAGTGTATAGTATGTCTAGTAGATTTTCATTACATTTCGAGGTTTTGTTTACCGAACTATATCTTGTACATTTTCATGTTTCTGTCCCAGGGTTTGTCGTCATGTGGGGTCAGGGATTGTATCGTAGTCAGCAATTTGGTTGAAGTATATGAAAAATTCAACTAAGGAAGTTAGTTTTACGTATTAAAGTACAGCAAAACTGTTGAAAATGTGAAATTGCGAAACTGGAGAAATCATAATAAAGATAGCATTGCCTAAAATTGGAGGTTTTTCCGTTTAAAAAAACCGTAAAATTGTTGGACGATTTTCAATTTTTGATGTCATACTTACTGTATCATATTATGTTGTGCTGAATTCGAATACACCATGATAGACTACTATGATTTTGATAAAAATATCCACAAAAAACCCCAAAAACACGGGTTTTTTGGTGCTATTTTTTGAAATTAGGACTTCTTAGAGTTTACTACAATTTCTGGCCAACGAACTCGTCTTTTCTATAATGAACATCCGGTTGAAGCGAGACCACCAATCATCCCCGATTTGGATGAGTTTTTTTGTTACATTAGTTGGCAGCACCGGCGATTGTAGCAAAAGGGGCAGTCGTAGTTCACGTTCCTCTTTCCACCAATTCGAGTGATTTTCACTTTGAAAACGGGGATGTACTCAATATTTGTTTCCAAATGGTGCTCAGCAAAAATGTTCAAATTAAAATAGCAAATTCAATTTTATTCTGAATTTTTAAGTTTGAATTTTGAAAAAAATTTCCACTTTTTCAAAAACTACTCCAAATTTCAAACTTGCATGGGCACGAATTTTTTTTTCTGTTTTAAATTTATTGAATATGATGGAATTTTATCAGGGGAACACAACGCCACGATATTCACGCATAAAAGCAAGGGGATGGAGGCTGTAGTTACATTAGAAAATGCTACCAATTACACGAACCAAAAATCCAAGAGCATCCAATTTATTCTTGTTTTTGGGTTCTTTGAAATCGATTAAAATAATATGAGCCATCTCCACCTGCATTCTACTTATTGGTGGTGAACGAGCATACGAGAAGATATTTCGCGCCGAACCTTGTCCCTAGATGCAATTTGTAAAACAAGACTGCAGCACGGTTTAGTATGAGAGACAAATGCAGGCGCTGTGCAGAACCGAGTGCCAGGAGTACACTACTGCAAGTACTAAAATTTTAAATAACTTAAAGAAGTGAACAAAATCGTTCCCAGTTGGTGAGGAACGTAGCTTCCTCGTATTCATAACTCGATTTTATTGATAATCCAATGCTTGTAGGATCGTCAATACCTACGTTAATATCCAAGTTAGAGCGAAATCGGGCAATTAATGAGAAAATTGTGTTTGACGGCATTAGGTTTGCATACTCAATGAAACCATCAACGGCTCAACCCAAATCTATTATTATCATTGAGTAATGATTTACATAAAAAATGAACATTAACGGCTCAACCCGAATCTATTATCATCATTGAGTAATTATTTACATAAAAAATGAACATTGTGAAAGTACCTTACGACTGGGTGGTCATAATTTTATGTTTGCACGTGCGCAGAGGTTACAGATGATCAGTTCACGATGACTTGGAGAGAAGGCGAAGGGGCATGACGCGTAATCTTTGAAACATTCAACAAAATTGGTTTGAAATTGTGATAGTCACCTGTAATAGTTACTTCTTTACGAAGTTTTCACTACGATCCGCATTCACCTAATGTAATATTGAAATTTGACTTGGGACGTTCAATTCATGTTCATGTTGCATTTTATTGGAGGAACCGTGGTTTATACTGAAATGCTATCTTTCGTCTTTCAGTAGGTAGCTTCATTTACTTTGGAAATTCGCTAAAAGTAGCAAAGGCTCTTGACTGTTCCTTTCGTGTGAAACTTCATTTCAAAATTGTTAAAAAAAAAAAAAAAAAAATAGCAAATAAAAACCATTTTTTATTAAAATGGGTTTCTACAATCTAGTCGAGAATGATTTTATTCGTATCAAAATTGTTATTTACCATCGTGCCTCTTTCTCTACTTACTGTTGGAATCCTTAATTATGTTTCTGCACGAGCGTCTCAATCCATTCGTTTTTCAAATCATAGGAGCGGGAGCTTCGCAGTTCACTTTGTCTCTCAATTGTTCTTTTCCTCATTTCTATTTGACAGAGAAATATGTTTTTTTAATTTCAAAATATTTCAAAATTTTTAAGCTATTGTGACGTTAAGTCAAGATTGTGTTATTCGTATTAGTGTGACGAGTATAACCTATTGTTTGTTTACAGTGTGCGTTGCGTTTGCGTTGACACTGTCCAACTTCACAGTGAGGGTGATTTTTGAAGTGAATAACTCAACGTTCATCGACGAAGAGATTTCAGGTAAGTACGGGGCTCAAACTAAAAATGGAAACACACTGTCCTCGTGTCAGGTGAGCTCACGTGCAGTTTCACCTCACGTGACCTCATTTTGGTGTGCACATTGGTATCACGGGTCACGGCCAATCTTCAGTTATATGTAGACGCGCACCCGGTGATTCTTCTTTATTCTCTCAGTGATACAAAATGGCCTCGTCAAGTAGTGATTTCAAATGGGAAAATGAATTAGTTAAGGCAAGCTCGATAATTATTGGTCGTACCAAACGGACGTGGGTACACGATATACATGATCATCAGAGGGGTTCAAATTCGGAACAAAATATGCATATGTCATCTGGTTAATTTCCCAAGAGCTTTGTTCGTGGAGCGTTGGTAAGTGAATTAAGAATCAGGTGACAAATAGCTCAGTAATTCGTCTATCCATCACCTTCCTTCAGTGACAGATCGTTTGTTGCTTTCCTTTTCCTGTACGATCGGATGCGATTCCAAATTATTAAGATGTGGATGCTTTTGTTTGGTGTTCCATTGCAGGCTATCCAAGAGTCTCTTTTCGTTCTACGGATTACAACTATGACTTCTTTCAAGCTTACCATATTCTCTAGGGATGAATTTTGCTCGAAATTGCGGAAAGTGGCCATCCTTTCCCAATGGCCACTTCACAATCTGATTTTTTCCCCTTCAATTGGCATCAGCATTTGGCCATAGCCATGAAGTTTGTTTTACTTTATTAATTAATTTATTTTTATTTATTTTTTTTTTAATTTTTATTTTTTTAATTTATTTTAAATTTTTATTTTTCAAATGATTTAAACATTTTATTTATTAACCTGAATTTTACCAAGGATTGCTTCAAGAGTGGCTACTTCACATACCTCATTCACTATTGATACAAAACGTTCGTATGTTCGTAAATTATATTCCTACTCTGGTAGTTGCTGAGATTGTTAATAATCAGTGAATGTATCCCAATCAGCCTTGGCTTTCTGACGGGGGATTCCATGGTTGGACGAATGGTGGGAGGGGCGGCGGCAGAGTAGATCCCAAAATCTCCTCGTCAGAACGATAAATTAGTTTAAATAGATTTACGTATTACCAAGTTGAAACACCAATTTCTACCCTGAATTTGGTTCTCTATTTTTTTAAATTATACTTACCGTTAGAAACTTGAGATCTATGCGCAGTTTTTGGTGTTCAAGTACGTGAAATACCATGCGGAAGTAAAACCTTAACAACCAAGAGAAAAAATAGAACATTTTGCCAATTTGACGAACATTAATCTACGAGTTGATTTTTCTCTTATCAGGACCCTACAAATAGATTTGTGTAGGCCTTGGAAAGATGAGAAATTCAACTTTCTTCTCAATGGTGCTTTTGCCTTTATATTTTACGGTAGTTATGGTAAGGTATATGACATAAGGTCAAAAACACGAAAAAAATCCTAAAATTGAAAAAACCTGGAAAAACAAGGGGTTGGAACAAAATTGCTGTGAGACTTTTTCTTAATTGAATAGGTTGTAGAATCGATTCCCGAAGTTTTGCAGTCGATACCCTGAATATTCACTAAATGGTATCTACTATTATTCCTGTTATGTACTGCACTGTCGACTATGATACATGACTAACCAGATCATGTGAGTATAGAAGTAGAATATACTTGTGTAAGTTTATCCCCTCAAAGACGGGCCCCACGCCATAAGTTCAAACAATCAAATTTCGATGAGGGCACCCAGGACTCACCCGACGCCAGCTCTTGAGACGAGGAAGATGAGGAAGGTGTGGATGGGAAAGAGGGATGAAGGGAAGTGCCCCTATAAAAAGACCACAAGCTCAGGTATGAGCTGAGCTGGACGCGGGAGAACACTACGGAGTACACCTACCGAGATGCCCAACTCGCACAACTCCGTGACACTCGCACAATTCCCGCACCTCACTTCGCGCCTTGACAAGGTTGCCATTACTCTGATGTTGGGTGCCACTTTTTTTAGCTCCAAAACTGCTTGCTGTAAATCATTTCTATACGAAGTTCAGAATCAGCTCGGCTCTTGTAAGGATATCAGGCGCTGGCGGCGTAGTTAAGAGATACTTGTTGAGAGAGGCACGAGTGGAGATTTATCCTGTGCGTGAATGTAGGCACTTGGGATGCCAGATGGGAATTTCTTCCAAGAGCGCACAAAAGAGAGTACTTGTTTTTTTTTCTTCTTTTTCATCTCGCTATCTTTGGCTTATATTAATGAATCAAGAGCCTCCAATTTCACTACAAGAGATCAAAATTTTGGGACTTGGATGATTTGGCAAGTTCACTGTGCAGTGTACCTACTAAGCGTGCGTCTCCAATGGGGAATTTGCCTCACTTTTTTTTTTTTTTTTTCGAATGAGGGTTTATTTTTATGGAATAAAACCATAGTGAGCTGCTCGAAAACGCATCCAAAAAATTTAGAGAATTTAAGGAAGATGGAAATTTTAAATGTGGTGGCAATGTGTAAGAGGCAGCCATGTTTGAAACGTGACGGATATTCTACCAATCTGACTTCAAAGGAGGTTCTGTGGCGCTTACCACAGAAGCGGAACATACGCGAACGTTTACCTTCCGAGTAGTGCGCACAAGAGTGCGCCATGAACGGGCAGGAAGAACCCAGACACTAGATTGACCAAAAGAAACAGTATTACTCACTTTTTTACAATACGAATCTATCTACTAGTTTATCAAGCATTATTATTCTTCATCTTCTCTTATTTAGTTTCAAGATTTGAATCACATTATTCGAGTAGCCATTTCACTGGATCGTTTTGTGTGGCGTGCTAGAACTCTGTCTGTTGTCGTTGCTTTCGCGTCGTTTTTTTTTTTTTTTCGTATGACGTCAACAATACTCCTCGATTTTCGCGGTGTTTTGTAACAGAGGTTCACTTGTTTAGTCATTTTCTCCTACAGTAATTTTTTTCCGTTGGTTATTCCTAGTGTTAAACGTTATTCTAGGGCCCTATAATAGGATTTGCCTTGAAATTCCAGAATCTAAAATTGAGGCAAATTCCCCATTCATATCGTGATGAATTTAATTGCTTACGTTTACCTGTGATTGTTGTATTCGCAAGGAGCTAAAAAGATTCATGGTTTTAAAATATCAATGATTATTAAGGTCTCTGATGTACCAGAAATGTCTTGACGAAAAATTTCAAACGTATCTACATCTGCTACTTTTTTTCTGTAGTAGTATTTTGGTAGTTCCTTTTTAGAAGATTTGATCCACATGGCTTGGTATGCTAAGTGTGGATGATCAAAAACATAAATACGCCCGTCTACAATTTTGCGATTTTATGTAGAGTATGATATATTTTAATTATTATAGAACAAGAACCTGACCCGATATGCGGTGGACTGCCCCATCTGCACATCATAAAGTTTTGCTTCGAACCGTACAATCTGGCCTACGTAGACGAAACACTCAATGTTTGTTTAGCCATTTCTGGTCGAATTGGCGCCATAGAAAAGGACATCACCCGAGTCGACCTCAACTGCTTCCTCTTCAGCCGTTACGGCACCATCAGCCTTGTAAAGCCTACCACCAACGCCACCAATACCGGCATAATTAATTTTAGAGCACCTTGAAAAGTAGATTCTACCTGTACTTACCATCTAACTTCAGTGTTGTGAGAATGAAATCAATATCAATAGAAAGAAGTCGAGAAATATACCTACGTTTACCCATTCTGAAGAATCCATTTTTGTCTATTCTGAGAACTTTGGTTCCTACTCCTTGAACTCCTCGATCAACATTGAAAAGGTAAGAATGTTTTCGTATTGCTAAAAAGTGAGTAAATGAGGTACCTACCCAAATATTTGAATAAGGAAGTTGCTTTTGGAGGTTCAGATCCATTTTTCTACTTAGGCATTTTGTTGGACGAAAAAAGTTTTTCCAAAAGACTTCAACAAGTGATGAGGTGAAAAACGCTGCAAATTATTACACAATAGTTTATTATTTTTTATTTTTCTATATAGATCACTCGTCTGTAAAGCCACTAACCATCCAACATGAAGAAAAACATCGATCGCATTTCGGTCAGCTATAATTTGAACGGAGATTAGGCCTCTTTTGCGATTCACACTCGTGTTTCTGATTTTTCGTACGTCCAAACTTTAAATTCTCGTAGTGAGCGAACGGTTTGCCCTACAGAGCTCCGGGTGGTCTCAAAAAATTTTAAAAATTCCATAGAATCTTAATTTGAAAGAAAAGCAATACCTTTACTTATATCAAAATTTTTTGAGTTAGGGCGTTTTCAAAATTTCAAAATTGATTTTGGAACCCTTAGAAGTGACCTACATCAACCAAAATCTTCGGGGCACAACTAGACCCCAAATGGAGCCTACATACCAAATTTCATAAAAATCGGTCAATGCTAAGTGGCAAAAGTGCCGCGTACGGCGGACGGCGGACGGACGGCCAAATTTTTATTCGATTTTTGGATTCTACGTACCTTGAAACATAAACCATCAAATTTTGAGGGGGTGTTAAATTTTTTTTTCTTGGTCGATTCCAAAGGTTCATTATTAAAAATAATAAACCAAAAGAAGAAGTGAGAGATGGTTATACGACAGAAAATGTGACTTATGCCTTTAATATGGTACAATTTTCACTTGCTACCATAAGTACAATATGACTTGGCAGAAAATTGATTCATCCAACTTCCTGACTCGAGATATATAGTAGATTCTGAAAAACGAATTGGTGAATAGTGTGACACTGTACAATAAATAACAACCAACCAAACTAGAAACGTGTGAAACTAGGTCAACTTGTCCTAAATGGTAAGCCCAAGATTGTTACTTTCCATAACTCACTAAGAAGGTGAATAGGTGAATCGATCGTTGAATAATACTAAGTGATATGAAGTGATAATTCCGTAGTACGAGTTGAAGAGAGTTTATCACTCTTGCTTCTCACCACTCTTGTTTTCACTCTTGTTTTTTTCTTTTTACCGAATTAAAGAAGGTGGAAGGGTACTCAGTTCAAAGTGTGTATGGACTACGTTTTTTTTTAAAATTTATTTAACTATTTGTGTATCTTTTAAGGTGAGTACAATAAAAAGGAAAGAACCCTTTTGCTCTTCTTTGGGGAGAGGATACATAGTAAACAAGTAATGATCGAGATATAAGAGGAAAAGAACAATTTCCCTCGTTCTCTGAAGGATTGGTGTGTACTGAAAAACTCTCCCGGAATCAGAGAAGTTCTAGCCCAAATATCTCAGAACAAGAACTTGCTATTATTTTTCTTTTGTAGATATTCCAGAATATATCCAAAAGAACACTGAATGATACTGAACTATTCTACCCAATCCCTGTAACTAGCCACCTTCTCTAGTCCAGACCTATATTTCCTCTTCGCGACACACATTGTATTTTACACGAATTACAAACTTTTTCTTGTTTTCTGACAATTCTCGATTTTTCGCTCATCACTTCCACGTTAGAGACAATACATTTTCTTCTCAATTTAATGAATGTTACTTAAGGAATTCTCCAATCAATAAGAACTTAAACTAAAGAAGTCTCTGAAGTCTTGTCGTTAATGACAATGTTCCACGGATTTTAATCTTATTTGAATAGCCTGATCCTCGTGATCTCTAACCCAAATCTTTCACATTGCATCAAAATGCATTAAAGAATCTAACGGGTAGTCAGTCTTAGGGCCAGTCAAATATTATTGCTTGTCAAGAATATGCGAAAATCCTCCAATTTTGCTCCAATATTGTTTTCAAATATCTCGACACTCCATGGGATTCTTTGTGAATCTCATTCATCTCAACCGATCGTGTAAGCTGATAAAGGGATGAATAAAGAACTACAATACGCACATTTAACACAAAACTATAATGATTGTGATTAAATGATAGCACAGGTTTTTGTAAAAGAACGAATTTACTGATGAAATCTCTAAAACAACTTTTCTATGTATTTTTGACACGCTGAAACCGTAAATAATAACTATTTATTCCGGATACTTCAAACTTCCAAGACATCGCTATTTATCCTTGTTGTCATTTTCGGTTTTACAGCACCATAAAATCTCTAGAAAAAAAGTTGTAGCAGCTCATCTGAATTTTTTTCCTGTTTACCTGTGTAGTATACAGTTATTTCACTATGCACATCAAAATTTGTCTTAAAATTAGGTAGGTACTTAATAAATACTCCGTATATAACAAAAGAACGAAGCTGCAGTGTGACCATTAACATCACAACGAACCTATGCTAAATTCAAGGTAATTGGTATCCAATCTCACTGCCGCTTCAGCTTTTACATTGCTATTTTTATTATTTATTTTTCATATACATATATTTTTACAACGAGAACCAATCAGAACATTTGGAGCGAATGTAATCATCATTGGTTTTTCCCCGCATCTACATATTGGAAGTTTATTTGGCCAGCCAGGCAGCCCAGCTTATCGAAAAACACATTTTATTTCTACATGAAAAACTCAAGAGCACTAACAGGATTTGTGTCACAAATATACCTATTTTAACTGTAAGGAATTCGATGTTACGGGATTTCGATTATTCCTACGCACAATTATTACTCTATAACCTACCTGATTACGTATCAACCACGGAAGTGTGAAATCATTCAAATGAAAATAATGAGTTCAGGTAATTGTTAAGCTCGATAAGCGGTTGGAATCAAGCTTTAGCATGAAACATGGATTATTCACACGAGAGGATCAACATTTATCACTGCAAGTTGGGTTTGTGTGATTTGGGTTTGTTGCTTGCTCAGGTTTTCTCATTGTATAGCCAAAAACAAATAAAATCTACAACGAATTTGTGTGGAAGGAGGTCTCACACGGTATAACTGAAAATTAAAGTAGCCAATACCTACACGAGTTACTCGTGTTATTCATTCTGTGACCAACCACTTCAGTGCACGCAATTTTATTATTCACATTTGTATGAACCAGTTCGGACTCTGAATAGAGTTCAATAAACATTTCCACAAATGTATTCTAAAAAGCATTGCGAATCAAATGGATTATTCACCTAAATTTGTTTTAGAAATCAAATTGAATCACTTCATCAATATCATAATTTTCAAAGTGTTTTAAAGTTTTAATGATTTCTTTCAACATGCTGATAACCACTAAATGTTAAACTTCCGTTGTACAAATGGTAATACAAAATTTTGCTCTGAAATAGGTTATAGGTCCATCACTCGTCCTTTTAAAAGGAACAGACTGTAAGAGAACAACAAGGAATGACTGAAGTAGAATTTCAATTCAAAATAACGAATGATCATCAAGCTATTCACACAATTATGTACACAATTATTTGAGAATTCAATGCTGCGATTATTATTATTTTTTTTGCTTTCCAAGTGTTCTCAAGAGGATTTTAACATAAACATCAATAATATAGAAACGCTCGCTTTTTTAGCTACTATTCTTAAACCGCCTCGCACATCGTATGCAGTTACGTTAAATACATAAGGTAATTTAATCTCATGAAATATTTCATTTTTTTCTATTGTATATGAAAAACTTTAGTCATCACAGAAATCATTTTAAAATAAATAATACAAGTTGTTTACAAGCTAGATAACATAAGGAGTATATTCTTAATTAAAGGATTCAAAATACAAAAATAGTTGAACACATTTTGGATTAACTAGATCAACTGAGTAGAGTAGGTATTTTCTTCTATCATACGCAAGTATAAATAACTCCTATATCTAACAATATATTATGTATGATGTATTATGTACAAGATGCTATTTTGCTGTCAGTATGAAAGATTAGTGTCCTCATTCAAGGATTGGAGTGTGGGCTTTGTAAGGATAGGTTGAAGAGCACTTAGGATCATCTTCATTTTCGAAGTTAGAAACGAAAAGGTGACCTTCCTCATTAGTTAAATTGGAGGATAGAACAAAGGTAATGTAATAATATCAGTTACACTGCTAATGAGATCGCAAGGAGCACGGCAGGTATAGTTCATTATAGAGAGTGTAGATACAGCCTTTCGGTCTGCAAGATATTGTTAGGCAAGTAACGGCCGATAGTAACATGAACAGTTCGAGAATGCAGCGGCCGATTGAATCTAAGATCTACGTCATCTACTTGAAGTTTGTTTCTATTTCATTACGGATAAAAGCTCGTCCCACGGGTAAGGGAATCATACCTAGTGAACATTACTAGAGGAACACCCGCCTAATCAAAATCAACCCCCCTAATGAATAGTTACGTGCATTCACATTAAGTGTTGCGGTACAGAAGAAATTATATCGGATATAAGTAGTACTTACAAAGAAATTAATTTATTTGGATGGTTACAGAACGTATGAATCCCACTATTATGTTCTTATCTATATTCCTAAAATTAACTTATGTACTAATTAAGCTGAATATTTGAAGCGTTAAACTTCAACAAGCCTTGACATTCATTTCCCCTTTTTTCTAAAAAAGTTAAAAATTGGAAAAGAAGAGTACCTACACAAAAACATGTCCTATTTACAATTATAATTTCTTTTTAAATACAGCAAGGACAAAATGGTAGCTTGCATGGCTCGATTAAACTTGTGCTTCATATTCACAGTAAGAATCATACTTTCTTCCTGAGCATAACAATACGTTAGGTATGAACCATTTTTAGGTACCTGAGGTTCAAATTCCATACAACTCATACTATAAAATCTTACATCTACATCAATCCATGTCATTCATTCTTCATGATTTATTCCAAAGGTCAGAGTGATTTATTTATAATTAACGTTTATCACATTTTTCTTCACCAAAACCGAGTGAGTCATCATTGGTCCTAGTTAGCAATATACATTCATCATGGAGCATTCTTTCATATTATATATTCAATCAACATTGCATGAGCCTCGAAGAAAATTTCTTACAGTAGTACAGTATACTGTGAAGTTTAGAATAGTGTACACTTTAATAAGAAAGGGAACAATGAAATGCTTACACCCCGTTCAATATTTATCATAAATATTCTTATTTACATATAGACACCAGTGTAACCTCTCAAAGCTCATTATAAGAGATAGGAGTTAGGGGCAGGTACGAACCGTGGCTGAGGGACAATCATCTTCTTTAGTGAAATTAAAAGGGTGTTGACATTATTTTTATCTTCCAACAAAGATCAGCAGGAAGGATGCGCTTATAAAAGCAGACATACAGAAGAGATAACACCACCGTTTGAAACAAATGGAAAGGAGGTCTGGGTAACTTTTCAAAACCGCTGCAAATGATTACACTGCGGTTTATTATTTTTCTGTAAAGATCACCCGTCCATGAAGAACACAGTTTTTCCAATAACCCTAGAAGGATATTCTGTGTAAAGTTTACTCATCGCTGGTTACCTTTTCGTGATTATGCCAAAACTAACCTTCTCTTAGCAGTGCTCTCCCTAGTTAGTTCTGCATACGCCTCTGGCCCCACAACATCCCGACATCACGTGCAACACTCCACCAACATAAGTTTTGAGAACCCTACGAGTAAAAATCACTCAACGATACTCTTCCACGTAAATTTCCTGAGTAATTTTTACTCAGCTGTACCCTTGCATGCCTTTTCCAATATCTCAATCTTACTCAGCAATATCACCCATGCCCCCTTCTTGTGTGTGGAATTTACTACGATCTACACTCTGCTTGTTGTACAGCACGAACAAGCCGATATTCCAATTTTCTCTTTTTGAAAAATTTTCGAGTCATTTGGAAATTTGGAAGGGAATTAATTTTTAGTACCGACGTTGAGAATTGTAATTAACTTCATTTTTTTTACTTAGGGAAAAGGGATTTACACGCAAATCGATTGGAAACTGAGGCCTGGGCAGAGTACATAGGATTATATCACTCACAACAATAAACACTTATATTTTTTTCGCGGAATTGGATTCAGAATAGCCTGAAACAGGTTGGTACGTGGTTATTTTTTCCCCTGTTAAGTCTTGTCCCGTTTCACCCCAGATTAATAACGAAACAGAATACTAACGCCCAAGCCTTACTGTGGGATGTCTTAAAGAAGAATTGGACTCAATTGTTCTTCTCATGATTAGTCGGAAATTGCAACTTGAAGAAAACATTATTATTCGCAAGGTTTGTTTCTTACACAGATTGATCATAATATCAGCTAAATTATTATCAGATAGCCGAACAACGTTTTCAACAGAGGGAAAATAAGAAAAGGAAGGGGATGTACGGTATTTAGTGAAATAGGAAAAAAAATTGATTAATAGCATCTTGAAAATCTGGCAATAGTATGAAACAATTATAATTTTTGCCCCGAAACAGTTAAGTGAACAGTTCCACCTAATCGATCAGACTATGATAAAGGTCTCATACGCCGTTTTCATCACCATTCAACAAGTTAACCTATCCCCAAGTACGTTGTTTTGTTGAATAAAGCCTACTTATTCGTCACTATTCTTTTAAATTCATAACTTGTACATGAATAGGATACACATTTTATGATGCTCCCTCAAAATCTTACAATCATCTGAAGGAACCCAGATAATCGTTACTTGTATACCAACCTGTGTATTCCACTACACGTCGCTCGGAACAATTGACGAATTTTAATTAGAAGTAATTAAAACCTACATCTTGAAGGTAACTTAATTAAGTAAGTAACTGCAAATTTAGACAATCAATGCACCACTTGGAATGATATTTTTTGTGACTTTGGGGTTCTGCATGTAATCTGTGGCTGTCAGGCAGGCAAGGCTTAGGAGGAAACTTTCCATGGAAGTACAGTTGTAAGAGCCCTTCCAATGCGGAGGGCAATTGCAATAAAAGGTTGGAACAGGAGGGCATCTGCACAGTGATCAGGAGGGCATCTGCACAGAGTGTACAGTGTACATTCTGTGTTAGAAGGACAGTTATTCAGAGGACATTTGTCTCTGAGGGTAATCAAAACGATCGAGGGCAATGCCGAAACGATCAGCACGTAATATTTGCAGTGAAGGAGAAATAGGCATTATACTTTTAAATTCAGGTTAAATGCATCTGATCTCCAAATCTGGTTACTGCACTCTGACTCCCAACTACCTAGTGTAGAACGAATTCAGAGATGCTTCAAGGTCCATATTATGTAAAAGCTGCGTATTTACAACAAGCATCTGTGAATCCGAGTAGTGAATCAATTGCCGCAGCGGTTCGTACCTTGGACACGTCTATAGTAGAGTAACAAAGTAAAAAAGAATTTATCAGCTTGGTACGAGTATTTTAGGCAGTACAGAGCTAATGTTCTCCAGCAGCCAATGTGAGTCCAATATCAGCGATTCCTTGTTTAACGTGTTCCAGCATTTTGGAGTCGGGTGGTACGAGTTCGTGAGCGTAACCTCTCAGGAAGTGGCACGTCCCACGGATGCGTGGTGGAAAATCTTTGGGTAAACAGTGACGTGGTCTTGCTTCCATTTTGAAGCCGCTGATATTCTTTAGGAACCTGCAATAAAACATACCTGATGTGGAAACAACGTTTAGAACATTGTATTTCTGAAATAAAACCACCCTTGCTCGACCGTGCTCTTTGATCGGTTACCTTCGCGGCAGGAAAGTACTCTTTCTCTCAAGTACTGGAACACAAATACATGCTTGGCGAGGAGACTATTTCCCAGTCAGGGAGTGAAAAAGGCCAGGTCGAGCTTGGGCTCTCATGCATTCATACTTACAATCTCAAGCTACCTACTCGTTTATTCTCAAACCAAATACTAAATTGGATTTGGTCAAGTCTAGACTAGCAACCTATCCCTAGTGTTTATAGGCTAGAATACCACTACCTCCCGGTATCCTGGGTTCGCTTGACCAAAACGCCAAATTCCCTTCCTGTATCCTGGTTTTGATAGACTCAAAATCATCTTTTGCAATATTCAATCCAAGGAACAAGCAAATTCATCAAATTCTAGAGTCAGTCTGTCAGATAGACAAAGCATTTTTCCCATCAGTAAATTCGATCTACATAATATGTAGAA
This sequence comes from Apolygus lucorum, assembly GCA_009739505.2. Classification (NCBI taxonomy): domain Eukaryota; kingdom Metazoa; phylum Arthropoda; class Insecta; order Hemiptera; family Miridae; genus Apolygus; species Apolygus lucorum. The sequence goes on from CM019167.2 coordinate 34,996,587, forward strand.
CTATTAAGTTATTATATTATAATAGTTAAAAATAGTTAGTAAAAACTATCATATTATAATAGTTCACTTTTCCAAAATTACCGTACACTTACCGATTCACAACAACACCTAATTCTCCTAACCTTGACATAGTTATCAGAATATCACTTTTCAAAGTGATAAGTTTATGGTTTAATTCCCACAATGGCCAATGGGGGCCTTACGAGCACATATGGCTCTCATAATCAACAATAAGTTGAACGCGAATTAATAGCTGATAAATCAGTTGTTTGTCATGTCAGTTTACCAGTCGTGGCTGACATCCAATAGCCACTGGAGACTCCCGGAGTCACCATTTACGTCAGTCTAGCCCAAAAATGTAGGACGGAACACTACTTTCGTCAAGGTATAATGGATTATTTCTGCTGACTTCAGTCAGAAGACTGTTGTTTTATTCTCATCATAAGACCCAGGATGATCAGACAGCAGAAGAAAGTTGAGTTGAATTATTTGAGTGTGGTACAAAAAATGTTCCCCATAACATTTATGTCTCCAGTTAGTTAGTCATTTGCGCTAATGCCAAGTATGCACTAAAAAGTACGTAGGGATAGCTGTTTACTCTGGAGATACTGGGTCACCTGCTTTAGAAGTAGAATTAGCATTCGAACATAGACAAATAATTCATACTCTTCAAGTATTTCAGAATCTTCAAAATTTGATAGTAGAAAAAAAAAAACGCTGCAAATTATTACACAATTATTTTTCTGTATAGATCACTCGTCTGCAAAGCCATCAACCATCCAACATGAAGAAAAACATCGATGGCATGTCGGTCAGCTTTAATTTGAACGGAGATTAGGCCTCTTTTGCGATTCACACTCGTGTTTCTGATGTATCGTACGTCCAAACTTTAAATTCTCGTAGTGAGCGAACGGTTTGTCCTATAGAGCTTCGGGTGGTCTCAAAAAATTCTAAAAATTCCATAGAATCCTAAATTGAAGGAAAAACAATACCTTTATATAAAAATTTTTCGAGTTAGGGCGTTTTCAAAATTTCAAAATTGATTTTGGAACCCTTAGAAGTGACCTACATCAACTAAAATCTTTGGGGCACAACTAGACCCCAAATGAAGCCTACATACCAAATTTCATCAAAATCGGTCAATACTAAGTGCCGCGTACGGCGTACGGCGGACGGACGGCCAAATTTTTATTCGATTTTTGGATTCTACGTACCTTGAAACGTAAACCATCAAATTTTGAGGGGGTGTTAAACAGTTTTTTTTCTTGGTCGATTCCATAGGTTCATAATTGAAAATAATAAACCAAAAGTAAGTAAACAACCATTTCAGGTTGGATTTTCGTCCGATTGCCATTCCTGACTCGCGGACGTCATCAGCTGTCTTCCTAAGGGAAGATCAGAATTTGTTCTGATGATTTCGCTCATGACTTCCCATTGGCCTCACCGCCCTGGGTTGGGACGAAGGGAAACTACGACCGACTTACCCGAAAATATGCTCCTGAGGCAAGCCCCCAACTCACGGCCCCTGCAACCGGTCCGAGTCTCGTCTCCAGAGACAAATGCCGCAGCTCGCTCGGCCACAGAACTCCCCCAAGAAATTTGATAGTTTGATAGATAAAACTTTAAAATCTAAGATAGTCCTAATTAACGCTTGTTGAGCGATAAATAGAATACTTGAAGTATTAGTGGGTTTATTGATGGAGGAAAACCATGTGGAAAATCATATAACAAACTATCAGTAACTAGCTTTCGTTTCTAGGTACCCGGTATGCACATCGTAAAATATTCTATTGATAAATGTGTAATCCTTAAAAAAATAATCGACGCCTAATAAATGTAAGAAATACTAGTACTAGAGTACTGAATGCTATAGTAAATATGTAATAATAAAGATGTAAATTAATAATAACCTATGAGTAGTAGGGCTGACGTTAATATGGAGAGGAACGGAGGTGGACTCGAACTTATTAGCGATTGTAACGTTATGCCCAAAAAGGCAATATCGTGGCATTTTCACGCCCACCACACCAGCAAGCACGTTCCCGCTATGCAGTCCAATCCTCATCTGGAAACCAAACAATGTTTTATTTTATTTTTATACAAGAATATCGGTAATAGCTATTGTTGAAAATATATATGGAAATTTGTCTTTACCGAGATACCTCCAATTTGTTTGGATAATAAAACGACAGTTTGATTCTGGACTGCAACGAGTGCAATTATTTTCATGTTAGAATCCTTTTGCTCTCAGTCTTTTTTGTGACGGTGGGATGCAGAGAAATTTTGGAGACTGTCCAAAACAAATGTCCAACTTTGCTGGTCCTGAACATTGTAGAAGATGGGCTAGGAAATCAGTTATCATCCAAGATCGAGAAGAACGGCAGTTCCCCTTCTTCCTACCAAGTAATTCATGGTTGAGAAACATATGTGTTTCAAATTGAAGAAAAGAGCCGAAAATTCGCAAATTCGGGAATTTGATCTGGACGACCAATCATGAACAGTAGTCACCTGAAAATATCAAGTAGTCTAGTTCCTTTGATGATAGTTTTGATTTTGGTAACGAAAATTATTTTGAAGTAATCAGTCACGGAAGTGATGAAAAAGATGATCCGACTGAAACTTTTAATATAGGAGTTTAATTGTGCCACGTATTAGAGGTTCAAAGTACATAAGATGTAGATGTAGAGAAAACTGATGAATTGGACGAAGTTACTGAAGTTTGCAATGGTGATGGGTGCAACTATAACTCCAATGGAACCAAGGGAGTTCTCACCGTGGATTTCAATCAACTTCATTGATGAGTTCGACAACTCCTACACGTACAACGCCAGAATGGCGAAATTCTGGCATCCTTTGACAAAATGTCAAGAGCAATGATAGGCTTAGCCTAAGGCTGTCTCCCGGAGTTGGCCCAGCTAGGAACCTTATGTAAATATGCAAAAATAAAAAATAATATAATACTCAAAAATTAGGTAGGCATTGAGACAAAAGAAAAAAAGCTGCAAATTATTACACAATGGTTTATTATTTTTCTATATTGATCACTCGTCTGCAAAGCCACCAACCATCCAACATGAAGAAAAAAATCGATCGCATTTCGGTCAGCTTTAAATTGAACGGAGATTAGGCCTCTTTTGCGATTCACACTCGTGTTTCTGATTTATCGTACGTCCAAACTTTAAATTTTCTCGTGGTGAGCAAACAGTTTGTCTAAAAAAGCTCCGCGTGGTCTCTAAAAATTCTATAGAATCTTAAATTGATGGAAAAAAAACCTTTATATCAAAATTTTTTGAGTTTGGGCGTTTTCAAAAATTCAAAATTGATTTTCGAACCCTTACAAGTGACCTACATCAACCAAAATCTTCGGGGCACAACTAGACCCCAAATGGAGCCTACATACCAAATTTCATCAAAATCGGTCGATGCTAAGTGGCAAAAGTGCCGCGTACGGCGTACGGCGGACGGACGGCCAAATTTTTATTCGATTTTTGGGTTCTACGTACCTTGAAACGTAAACCATCAAATTTTGAGGGGGTGTTACAATTTTTTTTCCTGGTCGATTCCAAAGATTCATTATTGAAAATAATAAACCAAAAAACGGCGATATTCACAATAGGAGTGCCACCAATTCAATTTTTCTATATTTGACCAATTAACCCACCCTGCCCCAATTCTCCCTATTTTCTAGAAAACAAACAAAGTTTTCTTCTGAAAATTTGGTACTCTGGTGAAATCATGTACAACTCGAAAGTTATTTGAGTCAAACAAAAAAAGAAACACGCAAATCGGTTGGAAATTGAGGCCTGGGCAGAGTTTACAAGATTATGCCCGCAAACGCACGTTTTTTAAGCATTAACCCCCCTTAAAAAGCAAAATCCCCCCCCCCCAAAAAAGCCCCCCTTAAAAAGCAAAATCCAAAATTCCAGCGCCGTAGTACACAACTAGAAGCGTCGAACAGAAGAAGAACCACGAAAATCGGTTGAGAACTAAGGCCTGGGCAGACGACACAAGATTTTGTCACACACACACACACACACAGACATACACCTATGGTTTTTTTTCGCAGATTTGGATTCAGAATGGTCTAAAACGGATTACTGTGAGGTTATTTTTTTTTCTGTTGAGTGTTGTCCAACTTTACCGCAGTTCGATCACATAAGGACGCCCAAGTCTTACTGTGGGACGTCCTAAAAACGAGAGAGAGATAGATGAGAATCATGAAACCAGTCCGGCAGAGTGAGAAGCAGAGTGAGAATCCATCGAAATGACAATGAGAAAATGAAAACAATGAAGAGGAAAAAAGGTGGTGTTAGGGTTGGGAAACATGAAAATTGTATTAACCAAGATAGAATTTGTTTGGCTGAATATAATGAAAGTTTGATTCTGGATTGCTACAAGTGCGATTATCTTTTCCGTGGGAGGTGCTGGAATGCAAGTTGTAACAGTAGGGGATAGGGACAATGCTTAAATGCTGGGACAATGCTTAAATCAATTCGAAAAGAGGCGCAAAAAAAATTGGACTGGGCTCCAATCATCGTTGGATGTGAAGGCAACACCGTGTATGTGCCCCTTTTTCTGTTATTACCGACCATGTGATGATGAAAATTCGTTGTTCGTTATCACCGGTCCCAAAGTTTTATCTTTGCTCCATACCACGGTCAATTGACAGAACGGTAAGTTTGAATTTCTTTCACTTGAAACTGCTTTCCTTCAATTCTAGGTTCCCCTCCATGATTTTGATGTTTTTAAGATGTTATTATATCATGATATGGCAATAATTAAATTTTTTGGTAAATGTCAAATATTTGTACCTTGGGACAGGTTGAGGTTTGTACCTTGGGACACACTATTTTTTCGACTTATGTTATTTATGTTCGGTTTTGGCCTAAGCTATCATGTTGGTCCATTCATGTGCAGATGCCACGATCAAAGAATGGGGTGAATCAGCAGCCAGTGGATGGGCCTGTTGTGATCAGCTACCTCTTCACATTTCTGTCCATTTACTCCCATAGCTCAGTGGTAGCGAGCTCCGACTCAGAAGTGTAAATATAGTTTAGTCGAAACGATAGAAGATCGATCCCCGGTCGAGGGAAGTTAATCTTTGATGATTCAACAAAGTGGCGCAGTCGTACGGACCCGAATGGTTTTCTCAGCATTCTCTGGGAACAATAATAAATTATTGTTGTCATCAAAACAACTTCCCCTAAGACACGAGTCGAGGCACCGCCTATAAGGACAAACGTTGAGGTCTGCAGATCCCCCGCCTCGTTCATGAAAAAATAATAACAAAACTCCGAAGCCAGTAAAAAATAGAGCGTTCTCACTGGGTTGAATGAAGCCGGCTAAAGACCCATCACCACCCTGACTAGGTAACGGAGTAACTAATATTTCCTAACAGGGGAGAGATGTTGTGATCAGCTAAATCTTCGCAGTTCTGTCCATTCACTTCCTTAGCTCAGTGGTTGCGAGCTCTGATTCCGAAGTGTAGATTAATATAGTTTAGTCGAAAGGATAAGAAATTGATCCCAAGTCGACGAAAATTAATGGGAGGTGCGCCTGATTTTTTTAAAAATTTTCAATCAAAATTAGACCTCATTTTGAGAATTTTAACACCAGCCGTTCTCTTTTTGGATGAGTAGATCTTATTGGTTTATTATTTTCAATAATGAACCTTTGGAATCGACCAAGAAAAAAAAAATTTTAACACCCCCTCAAAATTTGATGGTTTACGTTTCAAGGTACGTAGAATCCAAAAATCGAATAAAAATTTGGCCGTCCGTCCGCCGTCCGCCGTACGCGGCACTTTTGCCACTTAGCATTGACCGATTTTGATGAAATTTGGTATGTAGGCTCCAATTGGGGTCTAGTTGTGCCCCGAAGATTTTGGTTGATGTAGGTCACTTCTAAGGGTTCCAAAATCAATTTTGAAATTTTGAAAACGCCCTAACTCAAAAAATTTTGATATAAAGGTATTGTTTTTCCTTCAATTTAAGATTCTATAGAATTTTTAGAATTTTTTAAGACCACGCGGAGCTCTGTAGGACAAACCGTTCGCTCCCTACGAAAATTTAAGGGTTTATATTGAAATATATATATATATATATAAATCAAAAAATCAAAACACGAGTGTGAATCGCAAAAGAGGCCTAATCTCCGTTCAAATTAGAGCTGACCAAAATGCGATCGATGGTTGGTAATTTTGATTTTTTTTTCTTTTTTTTCTTTTTTTCTTCATATTGGATGGTTGGTGATTTTGTAGACGAGTGATCTATATAGAAAAATAATAAACCATTGTGTAATAATTTGCAGCGTTTTTATTGTTATTTTTGATCTAAACTTGACCTCATTCAGAAAAATTTGACACCAACCGCGACCTTCAAGCGTGAGAAGACCTTTTTCTATGATTTTTCAAAGTTTCGAATGTTCATGACGTCACGCGCCCCTCCCGCCTGAACGGGACCCCCCCGCCCACTGTGACGTCATAAACAAAGAGAAAAAGGTCTTCTCACGCTTGAAGGTCGCGGTTGGTGTCAAATTTCTCTGAATGAGGTCAAGTTTAGATTAAAAATAACAATAAACAGTTTTTCCTACCCATGCGCGCACTCCATTTTTGGTGATTCAACAGGCCAATGATCGAAAAGGCAGCAAGATTTACCAATAATGATCCTTTTAGTTTATTATTCATTGAAGCATCTTTGTTTGACTTAATTATACTGATCTCGAACATGCCGTTTGTGATAAGATAGTATCCTATTTGTGTGATACCAGTGTATAAGTAGGTAACCAAATTTTGCTACTTGTCTATGTTTGAACTCCTTTAAAGGGATATTCGAAAATGCTGTCTGGAAAAGTCTGTTTTTGCGATAACTAATGTATAAATAAAATGTTTTGAATAATTTAGATGGTTTTTTTCTAAATTTATCCTTCTGTCCCAAGGTACAAGCCTTTCCCCTACAGGCTCCACAGCTATAGACTCCACAATGATTAGGGAGGTGAGATGTGGGTTGATTCTATGGGATCGAGAGGTATATTATGATGCAATTGCTGGGTATTCCTATAACAATAGACAAACAGAAGGAGCTTATTGAAATGTATCACAACCAGCTGTGTATTGATAGCCAATGTGATCCCCATTGACCGACTCACAACAAAGGCTAAGTTATGACAGACGGATAAGGAAGGAGGGTCCCAACTCAGAAGGGAATCGAGAAAGAAAGAAAGAAGAGAGAGAGAGAAGAGGGAGAGAGAGAGAGAGAGAGGGAGTGAGTGAAAGAGGGTGTGAGAGGAGAGAGAGACAGCGGAAGCTTCTGAACGTGCAAGAGAGGTGAATTCGTTCCATCACACGCGAAACTGGGCTACCACCTCTTTCTTTTCTTGAGTGTTGAAGTCGATCGAAAGTAGATGAATGCAAACACTCAGGTATAAATCAAATGAATGTGGTGACGTATATAAATTACGCAGTTCGAAGAAGGCTGAAACATGATTCAACATCAACAAGAGAAAGGATGCCTCATTTTAGGCCAGTTTACATTATGACAGCGTATTGGCGCTAAATAGGCAACCTACTAGATAATAGAAATACTAATATTACATTTGCATGGGATTATCTCTATGAGCTGACCATAATTGGTTTGCCATCGTGAGTGTGATGCGCCCCGCAGACTTCCATCATGAGCAAAGCCATCCACGCTATTTGGACTGCATGATGCTCAGATTCTCGATGTAAACCAGCAGCCACGCAGTAAGCATCGCCGATCGTCTCAACCTGCAGGGATTGGTCTATTCAATAACAAGAAAACTGGATTGTTGACTTGGTAAGCAATGTAATTGTTCACATCTCCTGTACTGTATTAGTAATATTCAACCTTTTTTTGCTTAGACACTTAATGAAAGGAGCCACAAGGGAACGAAAACAAATTATAACTATGCTTATGCCTGACCAAACGGTTGAACATTTTGAACCACAGCCATAGGTATTATGACAAAAAAGATTTTTTATCACTTACCTTGTACACATCCAGCAATCCGCAGAATATATCGAATTGGTTATACAGTTCTTGGAGCATGTTGATGACAACAAATGGAGAGGCTGTGCTGCAGATAGATGTAAATCCCACAATGTCACTGAATAACATTGTTACATTTTCATGAGTTTTGGAAGGAATACTCTCCCCTGAAATATAATGATAGATGATTATGATCCCATATATATGTCTATGAAATGTATGTTGTAATGTTTTAATTGTAACTGTAATGTTCGCGGTTTAGAACCTGATAATATTGCAGGTAAGTGTCCTATTTGATCGTTTTCTTTAGACCCTACTCTAATCTAATTATGGCAGCGGTAATTTTGGATGGGGTCGTCAGCCGGCGTTGTGAAACAACTTCTGTTATCGACTTTAGGTGAGATTGATATTTAACCGACGCCTATTAAGCGACCGTTATTAGATATTGGATTAACCCATTTTCGCCCGCTGTTCCATTTGGGAACATTGGACCCTGTCTCAGTTCTTAATAGTTTTTGACTACAAAGGTGAACGTAGATATGATATACGTTTACGTATCAGGGCAGACGTAGACTGATCCCCCAGAGGCTCAGTTTGGTTCCAAATGTCATTGGGGTGTTAGAGTACTTTAATTGTTGGCTATAATTTTGAGTGTGACATGGCAAAGAAAAAGTAACTACTATACCTGTTTTATTTTATTTCATTCCGCCTTTTTCATGATTTCCGTTTTTGTTAGATGTTAACAAAAGACGCTGGGGAGAAATCAGCCGAATTTTTACACTTCACCTGAAGATATAGTCGGATTTCCACCAATGTTCCCAAATGGGAACACTGGGCATGAATGGTGGATGGTGGATTCTAGGTGGATACAATCTTGCTGTCTTCCTCTAAATGTATAATAAATTAGTCTCTTCTGGTTCATGTATCCTTATCGTACACTTATATAAGCGGCGTGGGAAGAGTCACGCTCAGTTGGGAATGTTATTATCCAATTATTTTGGTTACTACTATTCTATTTGTGTTATCTATACTATAAGAGTATATTGCTAAATGGTTGCATTCAATACAACACATTTCCAGGTTGAATGAAATGAGGCTTAGCATATTTTCAAGTCTTCCTAGTAAATCTCTTAGAATTGATAGTGAGAGTTGGGTTATTTACATGTATTGGTAAATCTGAGTGGAATTATTGCAAAACATCATTTCAAAAGCCAAAAAGATATGTAAAAACCTATCACGGATGACCCTGACCCTGAGGTAAAAAGAGGGAGATGGTGAAGGTACGTCCCATCTTCCTTCGCCAGCTCCTAACACCTCCCACTCCTGATGTAGCCGGCCTTCAAGTGAACGTGTATTATATAATATTTTACCCGATCCCAGTAATACTTGCAAGTCATTATGGAAGCAATAGCGTAGAAATACTTCATTACAGTGTAGAAAAGTAGAATTATCGGCCTTCTTATCTCTACTTTTCCTACGATCCACAACTAATCGGAACACCCATTTGTTTTCATAACTAAACGCTTCCGAGATTTTCAATCCATACATTTTTCACCGATTGCAGCAGCTTCCTGAGAGTGTTGTAGAAAAATTTCGTAAGGAACCGTTCGAAGACCTACAGGTCTACTGGTAAGGAGGTGAAAAAGAAGTGTAGTGTGATCGATGAGAGTACCGGGTGGGGGGGGGGGGGGTTAGTAGGTACCTAACAAAGAGCAAAATGCATTTCAGTGTTACTTCCATCGAAAAGGGAGAAAACTAGGCGAAAATACCTACAGGATGGTATGAAATTGAGGATGAACGTACAGTACCCATTCATGCCCAGTGTTCCCATTCGGGAACACGCGACTATATAGATTCTGACCATGGAAATCTTCATTTTTCCACCCTTCTAATCATAAAAGAACATTGGAATCCAGAAAAGAAAAAACTTGGGCAAAAATGGGTTAATAAGGTAGGTAGTAATTAATTAGATTGGAGTGAACCTCCGGCACCTGTTAAGCCTCCGTTGAAGTTCACGAAATGTAAGAAAAGTATAGCTTGAGATGAAATGATGCGAGATCGATTGTTGAGGCGATAATGGACATGGCGGGTCTGAACTTGGGGCATTAATATCCCTGGTGGTTGTGAGTGGGATGAAGTATAAGAACCCCCCTCTCATTCGTCAGACACCTACCCGGGTTCAGTGTCCCCCATCTTTCTTTATTCGTGAAAGCTAAATTACTAGGAGGAAGTCATTAAAATAAATATCTATAGAAATAGTTTCACGATACAAAGAATTTTCTTTCTATTTTCAAAGTTAGTTAAAAAATCACGATCAATGGAGTTCCATTGCAATTCTTTTGGTTATAAAATAAAAATAAAACGAATAATAATCAACAACGTTAAATGCAATGTCATACGTTTTATCCCATTCATAGTCAGTTTATTCGATTCCGTAAGTCTTATAAAAATCAATTGATCTCTAGTCGATTCTGTAGAAAACTTACCGAGCCATAACCGTTTCGCAACGTTAGGAGGGAAGATGAGATGAAGTAAGCTGACATTCGTCTCTCTTTCTTTGTCAACGGCCGAACTAGCTTCTTCAATCTTGCTTCTGAGTTTGTCCATTCGCCTTCTCAGACCATCCTACAATAAATATAAAACCAACTTTACTATGGAATTATTGCTGACGTACCTTAATATGGAATCCTTTGTAACCAGTAAGTCAAGTAAAAGTGGCGAGCGCTTTCGATGCAAGGGCATCATCTTCAGGCCATAGATATAGTACTCTCCCCCATACATTTTATCACCAACTTTACTATGTTGATGGGAAAAACCTCCTAGGTTTACAGGTTCTGTATTTATAGGCGATCCCAACTCGAGCGGCAAGAAAGCCTCAAAAGACACCAATAACTCTGGGAAGAATAGAGTAGGCGTTCGTAAGTTGAGACGAATGGAATGATAAGAATGGATGGTACGGTGTGGTGAGAAGAGGTGGAAGGAACTGTTCCGATTCCTCCCTTGACATGGCCATTGCAGTTTATTACGCTCTTTCTTTCGAAACCGGCAATTGATCGTTCAAGCTTGGGGCTTTGATCGACTCACATTCACATATTGCGGCTGAGCGGTGAGCGTCACCATATGGTTCGAGCAGAGGATATAGAATATTCTTGTCTCACAAAAAACTTACTGTGGCAGATATTAATACATTGTTTCCCTTGTATGGACTCTAATACAACCTGCGGGAACTGAGAGGCGATCCCCTCAGTATGCACCATGAAACCTTGATTTCGGTGAGGTACTTTTTATTCCAGTTTAATGCTCCAGATTTCGGCACTGTGACAGGGTTGGTTGTGGTAATTGTTTTGTATGAGAAATACATACATAATACTTTCTTCTTTATTCCGTTCGAAACATGAATATTTTCGTCCGTTTCAACGCCTATTGTCAGGTATCTGCAAACAAAGGGTTTGCATTAAGGAGGTCTTCATTTTTACAGTATACAATTTTTTGAAAATTAACTGTTTGACTCCTTCATTATTTATACATTTCAATAATATTGGGGTTTGTTAGCCCACTCTTCTCAGACATCCATATCGCTAGGGGTATACCTAGAACTACGGAAGAAATCGATAGTGACTCCTCCTAAGAAAATCGCAGCAAATTATTACACAATGGTTTATTATTTTTCTATATAGATCACTCGTCTACAAAGCCACCAACCATCCAACATAAAGAAAAATATCGATCGCATTCCGGTCAGCTTCAATTTGAACGGAGATTAGGCCTCTTTTGCGATTCACACTCGTGTTTCTGATTTATCGTTCGTAAAACCCTTAAATTCTCGTAGAGAGCGAACGGTTTGTCATGTAGGGCTCCGCGTGGTCTTAAAAAATTCTATAGAATCTCAAATTGAACGAAAAACAATAGCTTTATATCAAAATTTTTTGAGTTAGGGCGTTTTCAAAATTTCAAAATTCATTTTCGAACCCTTAGAAGTGACCTACTTCAACCAAAATTTTCGGGGCACAACTAGACCCAAAATGGAGCCTACATACCAAATTTCATCAAGATCGGTCAATGCTAAGTGGCAAAAGTGCCGCGGATGGCGGACGGACGGCCAAATTTTTATTCGATTTCTGGATCCTACGTACCTTGAAACGTAAACCATCAAATTTTGAGGGGGTGTTAAAATTTTTTTTTTCTAGGTCATAAATATAATAATAAATATAATATAATAACTACATTTATTTTTGAAACGATACTATGAATTCAGGAACATAACGAATTCACACAGATAAATGAAATCTTCATTTTAAACTGAAGACATTATTTTTTGAAAAATGTAATTATTATTTAATGAGAAGACAAAAAAATAAAAAATAACAACAATGTAAAAAAATTAAAAAATAACAACAATGTAATTGAGATTAAGTAGCGAGGAATTGTTAATAATTTTTTGCCAGAGACGGAGTAAGGGTGGGCCCTTTTGCCTTATCCATCCCTGGTTATGTAAATAAAGAGCTTAACCAATCAATCCCCAAGAAAAGCATAAACATGACTTCCTAAGGTTAAATGATTCAATTATACCAATTATCACGATTGATAATATGATATTTGCGTTCTCAGTTTTCTTGTGTTGGAATGTATTTTTATAATGAACTGAATTATCATACTGTTTAAGCTCGCTAATTATCAGTTCAATCAATCAGACTGATATTGGAAGGTCTTCCATTTGTAACACTTATTAGGTAACTATTTGTAACATGGTGTGTTTGGGATCTCTACAGAATTTCGTGTAAGAATAGTCCCGAATAGAAAGATTTCGCTGACAGCTTCGATACGAAAATCCTGCCTGGTTGGGTGGGTTGAAGATCTACTTCTTGTAATGTACAACAATACAAAGATACGCGACTGTTACTCATTGCTCATTAGATACTCGAACCATCACCAATCAGGTGAATAGGTATGTGGATCAACATTCAGCAATGGAAACGAGTGAAAATACGGAGAAAATAAGAAAGGAAGCCAGTTCGACAAATAACCAGGACCCTTCAAATAGACGATTTCCGCTCCAGAAGACTCACGGCAAACATGACCGAAGTTATTACCGGCCTTTTTTCAGTCTTTTATCCCCTCCCGGCTCCCTCCTGACCTACCACATAGCCATCACAGTTCGATGTACTCACCGCCTTTCCTATCACCCTTCGGTACCTCCAATTTTATTTCTTTCAACGCAGGTCCGATACTCTCAGCACCCAATCGCGAGGAATTTGAGGTTTGAAGGTGATGAGGGAGGCAACCTTTACGGGTTGAGGTTCTTTCGTTATTCCGGTTATTTGAACCTCTTTCAGGATAGTGGGATCAACGCTAGCTTCCACCATGGGGAAGAATCAATGAATGAGTGGAAAATGTGTATATTGATTTAAATTAGACATCTTAAAAATTATGGAGAATGCTTCTACTAGTTGTATCTTTCTTATGTTACCTGTCACTTTTTCCAAGTCCTATATATCCGAACCATCAGTTACTATGCCTTTAATAATATTGTCTCGCACTTTGCGGTGATCAAAACAGTTGTAATTCGAAATGGGCGCCAGGGACGGTATCTGGTACCTTTCCAACTTCGGTGAGGTCCTTCGTGGTTCCTCGCTCCTGTCCTGAGAGTGATTCTTCGCCGTCCTTTACTAGATCTACTTCAAAAGGGAAGAGTCCCCCCAGCGCTCTGGTGACCTTACGTCCTCCAGCCAATCTTATTTTTGGCTCCACCCCAGGTCGCATCTCGAGCACAAGGCCCATGGGCCACTCAAGCAGCTTCTTTACCTCCTGGCTTGATGAGATCATGGTCCCACCGTCCTCTGTTGATGAGCAGAGCCAGATATTCACTTCGAAATCTTTTCCGTAACCCTTCCCTCAACCGCAGCATACATTTAAGTCGCTCATTAAATCTGATTTCCACTCTCAAATCCAGTTCAGAAACTTTTGGTGACAATATAGGCAGAGAACTTGCGAGAGGAAGCGGCTTCAAAACATCATCTGCTGAGTATGTCAGTGGCCTCGCATTGGCAGTTGCCTCCACGTCACAGAGGAGAGTAGTCCTGGTTGTCAAGCGTGGCTCGTCCCAAATTTCTTCTGAAAAATCCCTTCACCATCCCTTCTGGTATCCTCTAGATGATACTCGTATCTAGCCACTCTAGAAATATTTTACCGTAATCCGAAAACCTACTACTCTTGTTCAAGAAATAGTAACCATGGCAATTACGGTACTAAGAGAATTGAGGGAACTCGCCAGGGGGGCAAGCCTCCCTGGACCCCCAGATGCTATCTACTTAACGCCTACGGTGTAAATTATTTTTAAAAATGTCATGTTTTAGCCAGATTTAGTGCGAAACCTTTAGTCGTAGGTAGGTATAATACAAAAGTTATATCATCCCTGGCAACATAATCTAAAATGCATTGAAAAAATCGGAGCTTCGCGACTCGAAAGGCCCGCGTTACCCTCCCGTCGTAATGTTTTTCGGGTAGTTATTCTAGGGCTAAAACATTCCATGTTGAAAGAGAATTGAGGACAGTTTGCGCACCAGGATCCTATTCAAACTGGGCACAATGTCATCTCCTCACTTGCTTCACACGTTGAAGCTCGCCAATTGAATTAAATTCAGAAAGGAATTGTCGTCTGTACCTGCTCACCAGTTGTCCTTATTTTGCCAGGTCGTACAAATTATCACATTAACCGACTCCTCACCTCTCTCTAGCTAAAAGTGTTTCCAAGGAAACGAACCCTCAACTCCAGTTCATTGAAGATGACTATAACGAGCAAAACGTCATCGAGAACTCCAAAACACATAGGTGGCATGGGAACTCATGGGTGGCTTGGGTGGAGGGAACTGTCAACCCTAGGATGCCATCTTAGAACTTCAGGAATATTTGAGGGTCTAACAGTGTAGAAACACCATGCCGAACTCTAGGTTTTCACGCTTAACTAGTTAGACCAGTAAGAGGGTACGTGTGGAATGAAGACATCCAACTCGGGGCCCCGAGCTTTCGGCTTCCCAAGAACTCTCACATTGAAAATACTCGTTCATTGTGAATCGGATGAGGAAATTCGTCGTTGATTCTCGAATATACGAACAATAGTGCCTATTCTCCTTGTTCCAATAACATGGTTACTGGTAGTAGTCGTGGGTGCCCTCATAACGAAAATTGGTCCTTGTTTCCTTGTTTGCAGAGGAAGCACAACTGAGTGAGCAGAGTTGTCAGGAAAAAACGTAGGTTTTCTGAAGATTATTATATAAGTAAAAGTAAAGTAAAGTAAACAACCATTTCAGGTTGGATTTTCGTCCGAATGCCATTTCTGGCGTCGCGGACGTCATCAGCTGTATTCCAAAGGGAAGATTAGAATTTTTTCTGTTCGCTCATGGCTTCCCATTGCCTTACCGCCCTGGTTGGTACGAGAGGGGAGATGAGAGCCCCGGACGCCGAAAAACGCACGCTGCCAGCGATGAGCCTTGAACCCACGACTTCCGCAGACGTCGGTCCAAAGTCCACCGCCAAACAAGGACGTCCCAACGAGCGTAGCCCCACCGGCGCCCCTCACTATTTTCATAGCATTTAAATATTCTTGATTCATTTCCTGTAACGTGGTTTGTCAATATTGACGACATGACACATGGGCGCATCAGACCCCTCTTATGTTTGACTTATTAATTGTGCAAGTCTCCATTTCACAAGAAGTCACTTATTTAACACCAGTTGAACCAGTTGAGGGGTCTCAGGGTCAGGAGCAATGAGCAGTAAATGGTCCGAAAAAAAGCTAGAACTTTCAACTTCTGATCTGGAAATCATGCTACTCACAAATCATCAACAAAAACATCGAAAAGGAATGATACAACACCGTCAATGAAAACTGATGTCATTGGATTATTGTAGAGGCCCTCAATCATTTCTATCTTGGGGAAGATTAACGTATTTGACAACTTTGAAGGTAAAGATTACAAATCCTATTTTTCGATAAAATGTATCGATTATTATTATTTAATAACGTGGGGCTTAAACTACTCAGAACTCCGGAATTTGAGACGATGGTGGTGCTAAATTTTCTGTCTGGTGATCATCGTTGGAGTTGAGTTCAAATAATAATTGTATATGTAACCTTTCATTCCTGATACTTTTAATCGGAGTTAAAATATAAATTTAGTTCGATTATCCTGATAAACATGTTTTACGACCGTCATTAATTTTTTATCGTTCCAAACCACTTGAGAAACATCCCTTAAAAAAGGACCTGTTCGCTCCAAGAAAAAGTGCTTTCAGAATGATCATGATGGTGGGGGAGGGTTGGGGTTACTGTCGGGAATCGGTAGTGAGAGGGCTGGAAAGGTGTATGGGTGGTTGTAGGAAAGACTGTGTTAGGGAATAAGGAGAAAGAGAGGGCCCCTCCATAAAATATTCAGTAACCCTGCGTTATCCAGATCTGAACCAGTTCACCTTCCAGGTTAATACTTGCCCCACACGTTTCCTCCGGTAGACTACTACCGTTGGAGAATCTTCAGCTTTGGTAAAGTTTGATTCAGGCGAGGCAGCAACTATTTGAAATACCCTTCATGCGCGAAAAAACAACCCAAATCAATAATTATTGTAATAATGAAATTGATTAATACATCCATATTCATTGATTATTATTTTTTTAATGATAGCTAGCCACGGACTCCAATGAACAGAACACATTATCATCCGTCCTTTTTGTGTAGTTTTCACCAGCTCAGTGTGAATGACAAAATACAAAAGTGATAATAAAAAATATACCTTTTGTCCAAGTGGAGAAACCGTAATAAAAACCAAAATCTGTTGATTCATTTGACTGAGGATTTTCAGCCAAAGAGCCTTTGTTTCATGCCTTGGCTGCGTTGGCTTTTTTGGCTGCGGCTGGTGGGTAGGCTCACGTATAGCTAGCCTCTTACTTTGCTGTCATAGGAGATGGTGGATTTTGACGTTGAGATCATAGGTATTTTCCGACGTTGAATGCGTGATAAGAGTATGTGGTCTGCATTTATGCGGAAACTGCGTTGGAACTCGCTGAGGTAACGTTGGGGTCATTTCATATACATATGGGGTGAGCTTCATGCCCAGGAAACCTGTTAATATCTAATAAGCCACGTACAACAAAGTCACTCCCCTGTAATTTATACAGTTCATTTTATATCTCTTTTTTCAAACACATTCAAGGGCATAAATTGGATTATTTCCCCTGAAGTTTCGGCAAGAGCAGGAACTGATTTATTCAAACATTCCAATTATCGATCCTCAAGATGGATCCATTTCTTCGTTTTTTTCGTTTGTTGTTATTTTTCCGGCTTCTTTTGTGATGTGAGTTTGTAATGTTTTGATTTCTGCCGGTATTGTCATTCTCAGGTTTCCCTACCTACTTGGAGGGCCAATGGGTTTTTTGGTTTATTATTTTCAATAACGAACCTTTGGAATCGACCAAGAAAAAAAATTTGTTAACACCCCCTCAAAATTTGATGGTTTACGTTTCAAGGTACGCAGAATCCAAAAATCGAATAAAAATTTGGCCGTCCGTCCGCCGTACGCCGTACGCTGTACACCGTCGCCGTACGCGGCACTTTTGCCACTTAGCATTGATCGATTTTGATGAAATTTGGTATGTAGGCTCCATTTGGGGTCTAGTTGTGCCCCGAAGCTTTTGGTTCATGTAGGTCACTTCTAAGGGTTCCAAAATCAATTTTGAAATTTTGAAAACGCCCTGACACAAAAAATTTTGATATGAAGGTAATGTTTTTTCTTCAATTTAGGATTCTATAGAATTTTTAGAATTTGTTGAGACCACGCGGAGCTCTGTAGGACTAACCGTTCGCTCCCTACGAAAATTTGAGGGTTTATATTGAAATATATATATATATATATATATAAATCAAAACACGAGTGTGAATCGCAAAAGAGGCCTAATCTCCGTTCAAATTAGAGCTGACCGAAATGCGATCGATGGTTGGTGATTTTGATTTTTTTTTTTTTTCTTCTCTTCATATTGGATGGTTGGTAATTTTGTAGACGAGTGATCTATATAGAAAAATAATAAACCATTGTGTAATAATTTGCAGCGTTTTTAATCAGATCCCATGACCTCTAGGAGAGTTGTCTTCACCATGGATCAAGAGTTGTCTCCTACCCCATCAATGTAAACCATTCCACATAGTCCGTAGTTTTACTTTTATCATTGCTGGAAAGCTTAACAGAAATCGATTTACAGAAAATCAAAAAACTGTCGGAAACTAAACAAAACAAACAAGATAATTTCAGTAATCCAGAGTTATTAGCTTCTCACATACCTAACTTGATGAAATGTGATAAAGTAGCGAATCTCAAGAAGTGTGTGTATGAGTAGATCGACTCGGAGTAACTCACCCTTTATTCATAACGGGGACTGTCGGAAATTGTTGGGTTGGCGCTCCCCAGGGACTAAGCGAACAAACATTTAACCGCGCTGTATGAGAACTTGAAGACAAAAGTTCTCTCTAGTCTGTACTACTTGAACACCACTTATAACGGTAACTTCTCCAATCTATTCACTCTAATGAAATTACAAGTTGTTCAAACTAGAAAGACGTGTTTTTTCTGAGATACGATCACTTGGAACCAGGTCGTCCATTATTATCAAGAAGTTTCTGTTGATAACAAGCAAATGTACTTTATAGTTCTTCCTAAGCTTCTTGACAAAACAATTGGGATGTATACTTACTTACTTGAGATAAGGAACATAATTAGGTGCGCTTCAATATGACATGATGGAGTTACAAATATAATGAACCTATTCATTCTTTTAAGTTTCTCTCAAGTCATAGCTATAAATTGTAATATTTTAGTACAAGATAGCTCATACTATGAGTGTTACACTCATCAAACATTTATTTTATGAATCTCAACACGACGTCTTTGGAACCAAACCCTCTTTAAATAATTTTCGAATTCATTAGTATGTTTTGTTAACACGGTAATTCACTACTTATACACTAGAGTTGAGCATTATTAGAAAATTTTAATGTAGGTAGGTAACCAATAACTTATTTTACTCCAATTGTTTTGTTATTGAACATACGTTGATTAATTATTTTTGCTGCCGAAAACGAAAGCATTAAAATCATTCGCAGGTACTTTCGCGTTCGAGTATTAGGTTTTATTTTTATTTTTGCTTCGATTTACAAAACCGAATACAAACGTGACCCATAGTATTGACGAGGCGCAAATATGGAGAGGGATCATAAAAAGATGGCCTCCTTCCCTCTCAAGTCAGACTGAAAATGTCTTGTCTACAAAACTAAGAGGCAAAACCATGAAGTGTTGATCCATATAAATGAGATATAATGGCTTCACAGGGCGATGTTCGCAGATTGCAAAAATATGTTAGTTATAGAACAGTTTCATAGTATTTAGGTTGGGCGCCTTGGTAGAATATATGCCAACCAGCACGACCGTTGAGTATTGGTGGTGGGGTAGCTCTACGCGCCTGCAACCACCTTCTTTGGAAGCAGCCGGTGTAGGTGAAAAGGCATCGTCTTTAATTGACTCGGGACGAATAAGAATTCTAGTAACAAAAGTTCAAAATGAGTTGCCAAAAGTTTGCCAAAAATCCAAATTGATTTTTCCAAAGGGTTTTATTTTAAGAACACATAAAAAGCAAAAACTGGACTTGGCGCAATAACGTACTTTCCAAAATTGTGTTCCAGGTGCATTCATTAGGAAATTTTAATTTGGTTGCTAAGGACGCCATACTGAGCACAACTCGAAGAAGCGAACAGCGATCGCATTAGCTAAAATTTCAACGGAGATTAGGCCTCTTTGCGAATCAAGTCCGTGTTTCTGATTTATCGTAATACCAACCTTCAAATTCTCATAGGGAGCGAACGGTTGGTCCTACAGAGCTCTGGTTGGTCTCATTCGATTTCAAAAATTCACTACCACTTTGAATTGAAGAAAAAACAATACCTTAATATCTAAATTTTTTGAGCTGGAGCGACTTGAACATGTCAATTCTTACAAGTGACTTTCATCAACTGAGATCATCGGGGCACCGCTAGACCCCAAATGGAGCCCACATACCAAATTTCATCAAAAACCGTCCATGGAAACTAAATAAAGTAAAAAAAAAAAAAAAAAATGTTCTTCGGTCGATTCCAAAGGTTTGTTATTGAAAATAATAAACCAAAAACGTAGGTTTGGTACCTATTACTTTTTTGTGTATCTGAATTGGGCATACTCAGCAGGCTAAATCCTGGAATTCATAGTAAAAGGCTGTAAATTATCATACAATGGTTCATATTTTTCCCGTATAGATCACACAACTGCAAAGAAGACGACTGTTCCGTCAATAGCATTAATACCTAACTAACAACGATATTAACGCAAAAGTTCAACAATCAGTTTGACAGAAAGTACCTACTATGAGTAGCGTCCTTATAAGAAAGTTGTTCAACTAAATTTAGGTACTGAAGGAGTGAGGAGCTTCTGGCGGACGCGTCAGGGAAATTCCACCTCAATAAAGTGAATCGCTTATCTTAGCTTGTGTGTATTATATTCATGTATAACGATGTACGAACAATATATTCACTCACTTGAGCTTTCGCTTGTTCTCCAACAAGAATCACGTCACGAGTTGCGTCGTGGATCGGGATGTCAGAAATGAAGAGACCTCTGCTGTTGAGACTGTCCAGCCCGTCCAGGACAGGAGAGCCGATGTACATGATTCCTTTTATCTCGGGGCAGTTCACCATTTGACCTTTGATTTCAAGTCCCTGAAACACGGATTAGTTATCATTACTAATGGGAATTGATTAGATCAAACACATAACCACGAACAAACAGGAACCACTAATGAATATTTTATTAGTAACCAATAAATATAATAATTATGTTTCCAATTATTGAAAACCGAAAAGCAAATTTCGATTCGAGCTCAAGGAGTGTAATTTTTCTCGTCATCCATTTACGCTGATTGGGTTCTTCTCTTTTAATCGAAATAAATAAATATCCTCCTGTGGACAAGTTTTTTTTTGTCTATGCAGGTGTGTAGGTGGTCCCCTATGAATTTCGTAACCCCCGGATTGGTTGAAGTGTCTGGGCATCCTCCAATGTGAAATCCGTATAACTAGTTTTGTGTGTGTGTATGTCACATAATCTTTGTACTCTGCCCAAGCCTAAGTTTTCAACTGATTTGCGAGGTTCTTTATTTCTGTTCAACCCAAAATTTTTTTTTTTGAATTTCTACTTTGAAAGAGGGAAAAGGTGGGCTAATTCTTAAAAAACGCGCGTTTTCGGGTATTATCTTGTGTTCTCTGCCCAGACCATAATTTCCAACCGATTGGCGTGTTTCTATTTTTGTTCGACTCAGATAACGTCCGAATTGCGCTTTATTTCAAGAGGGTATCGAAATTAGCATGAGTAGGGGGAATGTGAGGAGATGATATTCATTAAATACTTGGTTTTTCAATATTTCGGTTCCTTTATACCTAACTAATTTCTAAGAATTTAAAATGCTGTTCACAGTCGAGGCTCGCTTGATGTTGGAACTGTTTGGGGACTAAGGGCGAAGGGGAGGGAGGAGTCCACTATTTCTTTCTAAAAATAAATTCTTAAAACAGTTTTGTGCAGTAAGAAGGTAAATAAAATGCATATCTTATCGCTTACCTACTGGTTTGAATTGAATCAATCCTTATCCAATGAGATGTCCCTTGCAATTCATACATTATTAAACAATATCTTCTGACCAATTTTCAAAAATTTGGACCACTTAGGGCTGCCCAAAATTTTTGGCTAACGAACTTTTCTTTGTGAAACAACTATCTAAGTAATCGTAGTTCCATGTTAATAATTTTAAGTCCAGTGCAATGTCTTCATTTTCCTCGAAAATACGCTAAATGAAAACTGAAGTTAGCGGTTTGTTTTCTGCAGTTGAACAATTATGGGAAATATGAGTATACAACTAAGAAGCACTGGAGCATTTACTTAATATAAGCGTTGACTTAGTAACCAACTTTTTGTGATGTTCTTCATTTAATTAGCTCTCCCAATTACCTTCCTAAAAATGTATTGGCCATCATCTTGGTCATCATATAATATCAGAGTCGTTTGATGATATCGAGTTACACCGTTCGGTGTCTGATTGAGTAATTGTCCAGTATTAATAAGTACTTTTGTTCTTAATTTGAAATACTCAGAAATCAAACACAAGTAAGATCCATTTCGAGCACAAAATTCCATCTAGTTTCCCCACTAAATGAGAATAAAAACACCTGTATTTTGATGTCATTGCCTAGATCAGATCGACGGTCTACTATTTTTAATTTCCAATAATTGAAAAACTAGATGGAATTTAACGTTCAAAATCGGTACCAACAATAAATTATACTTAAACTAGAGTTTTGAGCAGGTAAAAATATTTTCATTAGAATGATACGTCATGCTAAAATTGTCGAAGAAATCCAAATTAAAAAAAAAAAAATCATGATGTCCTTACTTGGTGTAAAGATCCGGCCGCGTCGGAGAATTCGAGCGACAGGATGAACGGCGAATTGGCCCGGCCAATGATTCCTTCGTAGCTGATTTCAAGACCGACCGGTTTTTTGAACTTGAAGTACGTCCTGACGTTAGTTCCTGGAACAATTGGATGTACAAAATTGAACGAAATATTATCATTGTCCATTTGGACTTTACGCAGTGTACGGCGTGTCCGCTTTTTCCTCAAAACAATTCTTAAAAGTCCATTCATGCAATGTGAGTTAATGAGCGAATTTCCGTAGAATCCTTCTAAGCTATGATTATAAAAATCGAAATATTGACCATTCGTGAGGATAGTCAGCCCTGCGGGTTCGGCATATAGCACGAATTGTTAGAATTATATTATCAAACCCATTCAACCAACAATTCAAAAACCTCCTTGTTACCCCGAATTATAGAGTACCCACACGTCATTGTCAATTGTTGTGTCAATTGTCATTTGTTTCCTAACTTCTGTATACCATACCAACATGATATACTGTATGCACAGAATATGTTTTGAAGATGTTGGAGTCGATTCTACAACTAATTTAAGTGAGAATATGTCTCATAGTAATTTTGTTTTAACCCCTCGTTTTTCCAAGTTTTTCCCATCTCAACTTTTTTTTCGTGCGTTCAACCTTATGTCACTTATCTCATCTTCAATTTAGTTTAGGTACGACAATTTTCTCTTCTTCTCCAGGTTCTCTTGAAATGTATACGTAGAGACATACGCCGCTAACAGCGGTTTTGAGGCATATAACGTCGGTGCTCTTACTTATTATTATGAGACAAGACGATATTGCATTTTAAGTAAGTCTCTCGTAATTTGGGAGCAATCTTTTAGAAATTTCATAAACATTGATTTGCCTAGCAGAACACAAAAAGTGGTTACGTGTATCAGTAACCAAACGGCCTCTCACTGTGATTTTCAAAAAATAGATGGCGTTGGTGGCAGGTCAAAATGTTTTATGAATTTCGTACGAATCTAATTAACTTTTCTTCAATCTAAAATTGCAAGTGTCCTCAGAATTTATAAATGAACATAGTTGTAGTTGTAGTTTTTTGTGATCTCACTTGAAATTTGAAGACGTTGTAGTTGTAGTTTTTTGTGATCTCACTTGAAATTTGAAGACGTTTAGATAAACCTTTGCTTAAATGAAGGCTTCATTGAGCTGTAAACTTGACGAGAAAATACAATTTGTAGGAATTCGGGATAAATAGGTAACGCGGGAATCCTACGTTTTCGTCCAGTAACTACAAAAGCTTTCAATTTTTGAGTAGACAGTCAACTTCCGCTTTCATGAAGTCTAGGTCCGGCTTAGAACGTTTACTGGACCTGGCAGCAATTGGTTTGTAATCCTCAACTAGGTGTCTGAAAATCCTAAAAGGTTGTACTCTTGCTGCCTCTACACTCCCTCAGATTTTGAGGACTGATCTCTCTTCTCCGAAAAAGAATTCTACGGGTTGATGGGATCTTAACACGTCATGTGCAAGGATCAGGTCAGAGCAAAGGTCTTTCAATATGTTCTTACTCCAAGGGAACACAATTTGACTCAGGACAATATTTTACTCCTCCTCCTACTGGATTACTTACTACCCTGCACGATTTTACTGATTAGATATTAATACATCCAAATTGGTAGCGGGGAGTCAAGTGACGTCAGCATTCCAATTTTGGAGTTACTACTAGTTAACTACCGGCCGTTGACTGGAAATGACTCGAAGACGTCTCAATTTAATTGCCGGTAGTCAATTTCGTAGTTGGAAAGAACAAGTTGTAAGGAACTGACTTAACGACGTCTCATTTCAACCTCACAATTTGTTTAAAATTGAATTTACTTGAGCAAATTACTATTTAATGGTCGGATAGCGATCAGAACCCAAAGGACGTCAGCATTTCCTTCCAGTAAATAGTAATGTGGGAATTTTGATCAAAAGGATAGTAAGCAGTCTTATAAGGTTTAGAGTAAGCAAAGATATGACTTGGGAAAATCTTATAAGAAAAACTTCAACTTTTTCAGAAAACACTTCGATCAAGATACTGGCAGAAGGCTTAACTGGGCTGAAGGCTAGGAAAATTCTGAATTGAGTGGTGCCTCAAGGGCCGGAGTACGCCCTTATAACGACGGGGTAGTTGCGAGAGGGGGTGAGTCCCCACTCGAGGTAACCCCTATCCTGCCCTGGAAGGGTCCTCCCTGAAGGGAACGGCTCCTCACATTTTGCCAGGACCTCTTTCGTTATTTTTATTGCGAAAATACTATAATAAATAGTGGTTCACCATGCATTACATAAAGTCGAATGTTGTCGTAATTGTTGTTGTTCATTTCAATAGTTCCTGGACAGTATGAATGTATTGTTCGACCGATTTCAAAACCGCTGTAGGCGCGAAGGAGGAAGTTATCTCTTCGGTGTGTGGACGACGATTTTTGTGTGTGTTTGTCTTTTTATTGCGTGTATGCGGTTTATGTCCTTTTGTAGCAAGTGAAACTGATGCCATCGTGATGTGAACGTTACATAGAATTCTATTCATAGATTTCTACCGTATATTTTGCGTTTCAGACCTTTACCCGCACTGCTGATTTCACTAGAGAAGGTCCAGCAACTGCTTTGACCCTAAATCTGACGTTGTCTGTAATGAGCGTTTCTTTTAAAAGGCAAACCTTCTGGTATTGCCCCCTTTTTTACTACAATTCGAATAGGTTGAATCTCAATCTTACGAGGGTATAGAGAACGTTTCCTACAAAAAATGCATACCGCTTTCTTAGACATTGCTCCTACAGTATCTAGTCATAGTACGAGTACTTTATCTTCCTCTGACTGGTCTGCATGCACTACAGGACTTACAGGAGATACATTCTGATACGAGAGAGACTGCTGATGTGCCATTTTAAGTGTCTTGCTTGATTGAATGCTTCCTTCATAATCAGCTTGAAGTTCTCTAAGAGTCGTTGCCGTATTGCCAACGATTGTAACAAGCCAGTTATGAATGAATCCCTGATACTCTCTTCTTTATTTTCCTGTGCTATAACACCTTGAAAACTACAATTTTCTCTTAGCATTTTATATATTTTCAGGTCTAATGTTTCCCCAACATTTTGATGGCGAGTAGCTAAACAGTATTTTGCATATTATATTTCGTTTATGGACTTCACAAAGAAGGACCTCTCCTCTAAAACTGCAACTGCATCTGTGTAAATGGTACTGGCAGCTACGTATGCATATATATCAGGAAAAACATGATTGATCGAAATTTCCAGTTTTACCTCGTCTTCTGGTGGTTAAACTTGTCAAGACGGGAACGCGGAGCAAGTTTTATTCCAGTGGACCCATTTTGTTGCTATTTCTGGTGTTGTAGGGTCGATAGTTTAGCGTTCGGGTTTGATAAATTTCACCACAATTCTCAAATTTCAGCTCAATAAATTGAGATAAACCTCTGCGTAAATAAAGGCCTTATCGAACTGAAAACTCGACGAGGAAATACAATTTTTAGTTGAGGGAGTTCGGAATAAACAGGTAACGTGGGAACCAGGATGTAAATGATGATTATATGACGGGAATTTTGTAACTTTTCAATGACAAGTGTTATGAGGTGAATGAAATAAAGTCTATGAATCTACATCATTACCCTGAGCATTCAAAATACGATATCTTCGAGAAAATAATCTGAAATTTTCAACGTCTACAAAGTCTCAAACCCACCAAGCCCACGTAGGATGTAGCTGAATACAAGTAAGAAGAAAAACTAAACTTATATTGAAGACTCTATCCAGTATTTCATTTAGCTGTTTCGTAAACTTCGTCGTATTTTATCGTGTAGCTTAATTCAGCAACTCGGAGCCGTGTTTGAATAGATCGCATGCGTTGTCGATTTCGAATTCGATGTCTGTTATGCCGGTTCAGTAGGAGCTCGCAGGGCTCATTTCAATTTGATGAATTATTGATAGGCAACCCTTGGACCCAGGTCGTAACACTCAACCATCGCTAGTCCGACCTATTTCTCTTATGAATGGCCGTATAAAAACGAGAAAAAAATCTCCCTCCCACCGATGCCACCAAATAAACGAAGGCCTCTAACTTCACTGGGGTTATGACCCCAAAGAACGAATGAGGGCTTTTATAAGATCATAAGTTGTTTTTATATATTTCTTAAATAAAACTTCTCTTTATAATCCGCTTTATTCCATCAATCCTTTTACGGCTGCCTTCCCAAAAGTAGATCCGGCCAGTCGAGTTTTCCTCTTGCACTAAAATTTCCTCCCGTGGTCGACTAGAGCTCGTAAAAAAGGACGGAGAAGAATTATTATTACCGTGATGATTATGAGATGGAGTCATTAAAATTTCGCAATAATTTACTCTGGGAGGGCCGATCGAAAATCTCGAAATAATCTTGAAATAAACGTACTCGTATGTCTAAAGCGCCTGGAGTTTCATACAGTTAAAGTTTCATACAGTTTCATAAAGTTGGATTCTTGAGACTCTAGCCATAGGCAGCAATTTTTTAGGGATAGGATGTAAATATGTGAGACTCTAGTCACAGCCGAAATTTTTTGAATAATAGGATGTAAGTATGTGGGTGTGTGAGGCACATTCTTTAGAACATCAGAGCTTCACCAAGGATATGTTTCGGAAAAAATATTTCCTATTACTGGAGACGCTCTGTAAGGGGAGTAGCAGATTGAAGTAGGTTCTGTTAAGGCTTTACCACTGGTTGCAGCTCCAAGGCATGAATCCGTGTTGTTTGCCGCCGTCAATAGTTAGCCACGATACCAAAGCTCATCACAATATGTTTCTCGGCTGAATTTTTATGAAAGTTCCAGCAAGAATAAGCTAAATATAAGTGGATCTTCGAAGACAAAATTATTTTCCATCATACGTGATACTTTGTGTGAATAATGGAATCGAGATATCCCAGAATTGCTGCGTTTCGTTGTTACAAAGCGTGTGTTAATTTGCACCGACCAAAACTTTTGTTCTCGAGCTGGAATAGAGAGAAAAAAGCGGAACGGGCCTTGCGTGGAACTGCCGGACCAAGTGTTGTAAAACCTCCCACTCTACCACTTTTTCTCAATTTAATAGAACCCCAAGGCATTCCCATTGCGTCGAACGAAGGGTGAATAGTTGGTTGGTTGATCCGGTACCAGGTTGGCGTATTCGACCACAACTAGTTCACCCAATGAAACGGAAATCCGTATTTTAACGGGAGAAACGCCATTTTGAACCCTCTTTTGCTACAAATAGAAGGTATGGAATAATATACATCGTCGTCCCAATCTCACCAAGTAAAGACTGTGTTGAAATTGAGTTGTTGTATGAAAGACTATAAAAGTACTTCTGCCCTCCTGGACCACCTAAAGCACCCCGCTTTCGTGAAGTTTCAGCTTAGATGTGTGATTTATAACTCTCATGGAGCTTTAGGTGGTATGGAGTGGTATTGATTTTCGTACACTGATAGGAAACCAATGTTGTTTGGATATTACTACTGCAGTTCCATGCGTAATTCATGTCGCTTCCAAATCAGAATTCCAACAATCTTTTCCGATGTCCTGAACGACCACACTGTCAGAAATCATCCAACCCGTGTATATTTTGAAGTTAATATTTTGCTAGTTACTATTTAGTTTGTGTTACATGTCCATGGTACATTCAAGATTTCAGGTCTGGTTCAGACTTCACGTTTCTTGTTGTGCCATTACTCAGTACTCCAAATTAGCGATGAGTTGACAGTTGGACACCTGTCAGAACTGAGTGAGCGATTCAGTTTGCGCCACCACCTAGTCTAGTATAAATTCTGACATCTCCAATTTAATTATCCTCTCACGCTTAAGATTACTCGATCGTCAACATCTTCCGCCTCCACTGCAGCCATGATGGCACTTAATATATCTGAGTTGACTGGTGTCTGATCCTATTGCCACATTTATAAAATTATAGTACCTTCCGGTTTCTTCCTGTTATCAGGACCTCTGGCTAGAAAATAAGTTCACTCCAAACTGACCAGGGTTTCCTTCCTACGTATATTCTAAATAATGAACGAACCACGTCATGCCTGGCTATCATCGGACTGCTGGGCAGTGTAGAAGGATATGTTGTGTTATTTCCTTGAGTTTAAATCTAACTCTAAAATATAGAATCATCTTGTTGACGTCTTCTCATGCACTGTATCTTTGATGGGAGTGATCCAGAGTGTGCGCGCACTTTCCTTTTCAAGACTAAGTATTTTTGAGCTCACATCCATCTCATACTTCAGCTCAAAATAAGGACACCATGTATGGGTGGAACGAGTTTTAATGTTTCGCGAGAACCTAACCCTCCCAAATAATTAATCTCCCAGAATGTTAGCACACGTTTGATCTTTAGGTTACTGAAACCATTTTTGGGGTATCTCAAGTTGTCCGTTCTCCGATCGATGGTATCGATCAAGATCAAAGTCGACAATCAGACCTAAAATCAATTACGTCCAGGGCGTTGGGGTTAGAGAGATCTAGAGATCTATCTTAGAGAGTTTCTCAATTTAAATCTGAGCAGTCCCTAAGTTCTAAGGAAGTCCAGAGTTCCCTTTTGCATTAGGTATATCTAAATTTCATGTCGTCTGCGAATTTTATGCTTTGTCGTCGAAACGATATTGAAGATCAACGAAGATAGGAGGTCACCTTATTTCCTTAGTTGGGTTCCTTCAACGGTCAGGTTGTTTTGCAAAGGCAAGTAAACGTACTAATTACATAGCCTATGATATTGTCAGAGTTCTCCAGAATTTACCAAAATCCAGGAAAACTATGATACAGTGGATTCCGGCCCATAAAATATTCATGGAAACGATGAGGCGGACGAAGCCGCAAAAAGAGGAGCTTCGCATGAGGATGTTGTGACATTGAACCCACCCATTGCCCTGTCAGATGCACTATTCATTGCACACAACATTATGAAGAAAGAATGGCAGGAATGGTACACCTTTCAATCCGTATACAAAGGGGCATACCATTTCCAAGTGATGGATTCCGTTACAAAGAATAATCACATTCTCCAACTCAAACTCCCCAGAAAAGACGTCTCCCAACTAATCCGACTACGCACAGGCCACGGACAAATCAATAGGAGTCGTTTTTCAATCAAACTGGCAGACTCCCCCAACTGCGAATTCTGCGAAGACATACTAGAAGACATGCAGCACAAAATAATGGACTGCCCCTTGTATTCTCAGGAAAGACAACAGCATAATCACATCAACGAATTGCAAGACCTCCCTCACGTACTCAAATCGGCGACAAGACGCGACCTAAGAGAGTTTTTAATTTTCATGAGAAGTGCAGGCATTGTTTTGTGAAGGACATACATTGAAGTTGAACATACCTATTTTAATAATGAGTAAACAGCATAATATATTATCAAGGAAGTATTTAGAAACGATGTAAATCATGTAAGTTATTGTAAAAATACTGTTTATATGTATCATTTGCAGATGCGCAACCAATAAAAAAAAATTAAATAAAAACGTACGATACCATTACTTAGAGCCCTGCCATGCATCACAGCCTCAAAATCCCGATAGCAAATACTATAACCCAAAAAAAACTCTATCCGGAAAACATTGGATTATTACCAACCTTCCCAACATTTGAAAAGGAAAACCTCGTTCACAATGAAGGTAGTTTCTGTGAAATTTAATGGCACGACAAAAAACCTCTCTCTCTCTTTTTCTCTGTGAAACAGAAACCATCTCCATAACTTCCTGTCAATTTACAATCCCTCAAAGTAAGTTTTTTGAAAGGCCTTAAATCTGGCCATTGAAACAAAGTTTGGATCCAAAAGACGGAGGTTAGTGTATCTCTGCACAAACCCTTTAGAGATTTCTTTCATTAGGTACATATCTACATATTCATATTGTAACCATGTCGTTTGGGACATCGCGGACAATGGTCTTTTTTTTTACAACCAAGTTTTATATATTACACGTAACTTCACTACAAACTCCG
Source organism: Apolygus lucorum (assembly GCA_009739505.2). Taxonomy (NCBI): domain Eukaryota; kingdom Metazoa; phylum Arthropoda; class Insecta; order Hemiptera; family Miridae; genus Apolygus; species Apolygus lucorum. The sequence continues at coordinate 35,027,092 of CM019167.2, forward strand.
CGTTCAGATGCCGTTCAATTTAACTGCGCCAATCAAGCGTAAGGAGCCCACAAAGCAAGAAATGAAGTTTTGCTTCATTTTCAATCACGAAACCTGTGTCAAAGTTTATGATTCCTAGATTTAGGGGCTATTAAGGTTTTCGAGTAACCAAGATCTTGATAGTTGCCTATCATACCGACCTGACCTAAGCACGAGTATAACTTTTTATATTTTCTACGGTTTCTCGAGTTGTGTGGGAGACAATAATAATAATAAAACCGTGTTATATTTCATCATTAGCAATAATACACTTTTGAAATCGAGCAAAAAGAGGAATAATGTATGTAACTTGTAACAATATAGGATGAATTCCAGAATGAAATTCACCTTATTGCTCATAATTAGTCAGAGGAGGGTGTGACGACCCTACCCCCTCAAACCAGTGATTAGATTAATCAGCCGGCCCGAAGAGGATATCGATTCATATCTCTATGAATCGGATATCTCGACAGGCGTAGCTTCAACAAATCGGGAACAAACCAATTGGTTTGTCCCGTATAAAATGTAGAGTCGTCACAAACTGCCCCTCAAAATTTGGTGGTTTACGTTTCAATGTATGTGGAATCAAAAACCGAATAAAAATTGTCCCGTCCGTCTGCCGTACGCGTCTAAACCGATTTTGATGAAATTTGGTGTATCGGCTCCATTTGGCGTCTAGTTGTGCCCATAAGCTATTGGTTGTTGTCAGTCACCTTTAAAGGGTGGTAAATAGGTGTTGAAATTTTCAAATCGCCCTACCTTGAAAGCTTTTCACATAATGGTACTGTTTTTTCTTTCATTTTAAAATAGAATTGAATTCCTTGAATTTCTCTTTTGGAATGATTTTTGGAACATCCTCTTAAGATATGTAAAATCCAGGTTTGGAGGTAGTTAAATAGAATGGGAGGAAATAAATTGACTAAATAATATTAAGTTAACTTAATATTTACTTAATTACTTAATAATATTATGGTATTATCATAAGATTGAACTGAATAAAATCTATACCACCTCATTCGGATTCGTTCTAATCATTTGTTGAGTACCTATATAAAATATTGCGTCGTTTTGAGTGAGGTCAACGCTGATCATTCATTGGGCACTTTCATTCACTGGGAATGAGTTCTTACTAATGAGGTTCTCACTAGTTTGGCAAAGTAACTGTCATTTCACGTATTTGCGAAAAGCGGATTTAGGTGTTCGGGGTTGCAGAAGCGTTCCACCTATCCATTGTATTAACATAATTTGAATGTGAAGGGAGTGGGTGATGATGGGTGGGGGGGGGAGGCAGGATGGGTTTTTCAATCTCGTTCTATTCTACGCCGAAGGCTCTAAAAAGGATAAAACTCAGTTTACCGGCGGTGAAAAGAAATGCAGGTTAATAAAGTCCTTGAGAGCAGGGAGAATTGATTTAAAGGCCATTGGTTCAGAAGGGCGTGCGTGGTTCATATAGGCGGGGGTTATTATGAAAACGCCGAAGAGGTCCCCACCGAATTCATCTTCCCTTCCCCCTTCTCATCCAATCAACTCACCTTGTTTCTTAGTGTTACGTCCTCATACTACCTACGGCTTACTCACACTGACTCACCCATACAAACACTGTGTAATTCCGATTGCCTACAGCGTTCCCTGTTTTATAGAGATTTCCACTGACAACTTCAAGGTGTGTAAAAAGACCTTGTGCTTACGATACAGAACTATAATTCACTATGATAGTAGCCGCTGCGAAAGTAAATTAACTATACGATAATAGTAGCCGCTGCGCATGCGCAAAATTATATTTCCTTGTTACAGCCATATCTTCTACATTTTCCAACATTATTCAGAGATTGTGCGGGTTGATGTATAGAGTCCCCTATGAGGGTAGTGCGAAGTATTTAGAGATTGATGTTTTGAGATCAACTACTATGCATCGGATCATCTATACAATCGTGTTATGGATAGGAGGAAGCTATGTGCCACACCCACTTGGCAGAATTTTTTTGTTATTAAGGGAGTTTTTAACAAAAGATCTCACACTTATTCCAAATATACAATACCTTATAGACTATTGTACCGTCGTATCATATACACAGGATTGAACTCACAGGGTACATTTGTCAATTTTTAGCAAACCATATAATATATGGTATATATTATAATATAAGTATATTATACCACCGTGGGGTTCCAGTACTCGATATACATACTCTACTAATTTTTACCGACTCATTAAGTGCCCATTCATCCTACTGCTATTTAAGTAACTTTTTGGGCGTTTCGATATGAATACTGGACGCCGGTCGAGTGGGTACCGATATCCAAACACCATGAAGTTCGTATAAAACAATCGGAAAGCCACTTCTACTTTACGATTTGATAATATGAAACCGATGAGGGTTTGAAAGGTAAAACGTTTGTTCCTGCGTAGGGGGCGCCATTAATCACCGAGTTATCAAATTCCTAGGGAACCATCTGTGGCACGAATCGAATAAAAAGTGGTTCCATTTTACATAATACAGAGTACCTCGATAATAGTCGTTCGAGTTATAAGCACTATCAGTAATCCTAATAAAAATGTACCCAGTTCAATACTGGGAAAGTCAATCAGGTGCAACATAAAAATGATAGGTAAAAATTTGAAACATTTCTGATTGATTTAACTGTAGATAAACTGGTAACAAAGTATTGCCAGTGCTTCCGATACAAACAAACTTGTTTTTGCTTTCGTACGATTTAACCGATTAGAATTGAATTGTAAAACTAATGAGAAGCAAGTTTTTTAAATAGGATATGACACCTCCCTTTTGGTGAGAAATATTTATATAAAAACGATTCAAGGAAGAACAGCTAGCCACCTGACCTAATGTTTAGCAGAAGTTTCGTTTTGAAGTCGTTGTTCGCAAGACTATATCGAAGGAGCCTACCTGAACTTGAAAACATCATTTGATTTCTGTTTTCTCCTCATCATCAGCTTAGAAAAAGTTTCTTTAGATCTAATTAGTTCTTCTTTGATTTTTAAAGTTTTAAAAAGGCCCACCTTGCAGCTCATCCAACTTCTTAATTCATTTTTCATTGTTCTGAATTGACCCCTAGCAGACTCTCAAACTTCAATTCAAAATTGAAGCGATGAGAACATTTCAATGATGGGCAATGCAGGGTCTTACTTTTGTCTGTTTCCAAAATTACTTTTCTTGAAGGTTGCCAGGTTTTAATGTCAACGAGTTATTAACTAATCACTCAGAAGTCCAAAACCCGAATTCCTCTCGCTGTCGGCCAAAGGGGATTGGTTTGATGTTGTGCTTCCCCTCTAATCATGTCAGTCGTAATTTTATTTCGTTTATCGTGTTTAACAATAAATATAAGAATGGTCAGTTAGTCGTATCATATGCATAAGCTTAAGAGAATCGTCCAATTCGTATTGAGCCAAAGCAGAATCTGTACTTACTACTTCAATCGTGTCATACGAGTAAAGATAAATGTTCAATAATTAGGTATTTTTCTATCAAGATTCATTATTGAAAATGACAAACCAATCAAAATGAGAAGGATCAATTCCGAAGTCCGGAAAAATGTTTAACTCAGGCGCCGTGGTGTGTCTCACATCTTCAGAAATAGCTCGCTCATCCACAAGAAATCCCCGTGAATAAAAGCGGGGTTGGTATAACCTCCTTCAAAACCTTTTTGAATAACAAGTATTGATCAAATTTACGTCTTTTCCAAACAATATTCACTTCGAGAGTCCATGGGACAATATATCAATTCTGCTAGTTGTTTGTTGGGGAACAAGCAGTGACAATCACGTTCCCATCACTCTGCCAATAGCTTTCAGATTAATTCAACGGCGTGGATGTCGTTGAAGAAGTTAAGAAAGAGAGCGAGGAAACCGAGTGATTTATGTGGGAGCACAGTGTTCTTAACCCTCAACTCCGCCCCAAGGGCTAAACTGAAAACTTCTCGCAGATTTATCTGTACAATAGAGCTGGGTTGGAAGAATAAAGAAAAATGTATGCTTTTGAGTCCTTCTAAATGACGGACACCTATTCCCTTCCTTATCACAATATCTTGTTGAGCCTCCTTCCTAATCATCTTTCTGATCATATGATTATGTCGTGGTACTGGATGCATCAGTAAATCTTCTTACCAGAGAAGAACCGAAAGTAAATTAAAAAAAATAATAATAATAATAAAATCAGACTGGAGTTGGAAGTAACCTCGGGAGAGAGGCTTACACTCGTAAGGAATAACAGCTGAATTCCTATTTGCCCACAAACTAGATTGATAATTAAGGAAGCTGCTCCCTACATCGCAGCTGCTACCCGAACGCGTTCCTCGTATAATCCAACCAGACATTCCAAGAGGCCCACAAGATTTTAAGTCCGTAGTACCTATATACTTGATTGTCGTACCTATATATATATTGTTGATTGGTTTTGGAGCACCCTGTATATTATGTATTGTCCTTGTAAGGACTGAATGCGCGAAGGAAGTCAGCGTTTTACCTCGAAAGACCCAATCATGGATTCACCTATTGTTAGGTTATGCATGGGAAATGACCCTTTGGATGAGGACTATAACTTTCAATCCCAACCAGTGAGCGGTAAAACATATTTTTCATTTTACTTTTCAGCTAGATAAACAGTTTTATCCAAAATATATCAAGTTAGTATGTTAGAGTATGAAACAGGACAAAATTTTTAAATCCAAAATCGTCGAAACATTGATACCCAAAACGTATAATGTTATTTAAAAAAATATCTGTTGTGTTAAGCTACTCCACCCCAGATCAATTACGTAGGGACCCTAAATACGAAGAAGAGAATAAGCTAAGACGTAGCGCAAAAATGTTTCAACATCGACCGATGTGAGCTGGTTCAGACCCGGTTGTTCACGAGCGACTTAGAATGATTATTTTTAATCGTTGTATCCTTCAGTAGTACGTACTTACTTATGGTTTCCAGAGAGCACTCATTTCTCAACTTTTCAAGTTTTGGATTATGTAACAACCAATCAATATTAACATCGATTCGTCTTCGACCAACAGTTAGGTACTTTTTCTCCCTTCGAATGATTCCCAGCTTCCAGGTGACAAAATGCCTCGGACTTACCGACTGAGTAATGAGTCACCTGGGATCACCTCGTCGTTTATCAGAACCTTGGGGGACTGGAAAAACTCGCAGTTGAGAGTTTAGTAGAAGCTGCCGCATGCAAAATGACGGAAGATCGCTCTGCCTCCGAACGACAAAAGCTGACCTATAGTCAATAGGTAATTGCAACTTGGTTGAACAATTCGATTCCTTGATAATGGCAGAGGAAAAACACGCGATAAGGAAGTAAAATGATACGATAAACAGTGTTATGGACGTTCTCCTCGGAGAACGTACGGACGGACGTCTCAAAAATAGCTTAAAAAATTGTTACTGTTGAACTTTGTACAGTCATGTAATATTGATGAAACATTGTTGATCGAAACGACTCAGGGTCCTCTTTCAGTAAGAAAAAGGCAAGACTTGGTTTTTTGTTCCATTCATTTAGCTTCAGCTACAGTTTCGCTGGGGGAGCTTCCCTGCATCTTCAGGCTAAGAAATTAATTTAGCATAAAATTTAATTTAATTTAATTAATTAATTAATTTCCTCTTCATACCAACGGGCAACATTGGGAGGAGACGGCAATCCGAACAGCCCAATCAACGAGCATTACCGCTTCACGTTGAAGAGATCTGTTTTCCAGGGGTTATTTTTTGAAATCATATTTACATTATTTTATATTACTATTTATAATTTTAAAATTGATTGAACAGACTATTAATTAATTATTTAAATTAATTAAATTAATTTAAGAAAGAGAAAAGTCGATAACTCGAAAATATTAATACCAGGCACATCAAACCGGTCAAAAAGCTTATAACTAATCTATACAATATTTGTTGTAATATAAGATGGTCACAATACCTTTTTTTTAAATTAAAATCTCTTCCCTATTCTCCTTTCCTCTCTCAAGTTTTATACATCAGCCTCTTTTCCCCAAAATCAAATGAGGTAACAAATTTTTCCTGGGACCAGGCAAAAAGGAAAGAAACTGAGAGACATAAAAAGTAGTGGCAGTGTTACCTTACAACCTCTCACTTCCACTTCATCACACAAACATGTTCAAACCAATGTTTAACACATATGTTTAAGGAAAAAAAAATTGAAAATCATGTTACATTCTTTAAAAAAATTTTCTTTAAAAAATTGTTGACACGTGTGAGGTGCGTATTGTATCGTTTCTGAACTAAATTATGGAGCTAGTTTGAGGAACCAGGTTATGGGTGGGTTATTGGGAAGATTTAGTTCAGCGTGAATATTTAAAGCGGTCTGTTCAAGTTTGCTCTAAAAGTGTATCATGTGCACTTGAGATATAAACAATTACCTAGAACGATCATTCAACCCAACGTAGCAGTCCTAAAAATGGCTTTTAGCAAAGGGGTTCCTCATGCTGCGCGACGAACTCTAACGCGTGAAGTACTCTTTTTGAATGATAGAATACTGAGACCTTAATGTTTCAAATTTAGTCGTACTGTAATAAGTCTGCCAAGTGGGTGTGGCACATAGCTTCCTCATATCCATAACCCGATTGTTTTGACATACCCGATGCATAGTAATTAATTTCAAAACATCAATCTCTAAGTAACTTCCACTGCCCTCATAGGGGACTATCTACATCCTAATCTGAACAATCGTAGAAAGTTTCATCAATTCGAATGAAAGATGTTAGCGTTATGGCTATTATAAGGATTTCACGTTTGCGCATGCCCAGAAGCTACTGTCAATTTGAAGGCCTTGATTTTCATTGGGAATCATCTACAACATAATCTGCATAATCCTTGAAAATTTTATCGAGATCGAATAGAGAATGTGAAAGTTATGGCTGCTACAAGGAATTCACGTTTGCGCATGCGCAGCGGCTACTATCAGTCCGGGGGTGATGGTTTTCAAAGGTACTTTCTACACGCTACTTTCTACACGCCAACCCGCACAATCCCTGAAAATTTCATCGAAATCAGACGATTTTGGAGAACTTTTTTTCTCAATCTTGAAAACTGAAAACAAAGCTTCCGCTACCTTGGTAGTCTCGGAAGCAAAATGAAAATGAGGATACAGATTGAAAGCTGAAATTCATGGGGAGTGCTTAATGTGCGAGATGACTCGGCCATTATTGCTAACAATGATAGTGATCACTTTCGGTAGGTGAAAAAAGTATCGTGGTTCTCCAAAATCGAAATTTCCACACGCATTTTATAGTTTAGAAATTCTGTATTTCTACTCTTGGTGATTCTTGTAACGGAACGAGCCAAATTATGAAAATGTCAGCGATTGTGCAGGTTGGTCTCTCCCTAAAAAAATTATTGCCGCTGAATCACATGGCGGAACAATATGATTTAGCAATCGAAACATCTGACTCAGCTATGAATGTTGCATGCGTAAAAAGCGAATTATGTCATTTAGGAGTTACCATGTCGGTCGAGGTCTCGGCCTATGAGCTTCATGAAGCCAGCACCCAGTTGGACGATCTCTAGGTTCGAATCGAGAATGAAGTGCCAAGGAAAGGCCTTGCAGAAAGTTTTTCCTCCCATCGGCAAGTCAGCAGGATTCGTACTGATAGGAGCTGCACAAGGCGCGGAGGCTACAGCATCTGTACGCTTGTATCGTATTAAGTATCTGAAACAATGCAAATGAAACACGCAAAACGTTATTCGAAAAGTAATATAAAAATATTTTTCACTGATCTTACGTCACACGGTGAGTGAAAATGGCGGGTTTTGTTCAAAGACCCGTTGGAAATTCGGATCAAATCACGAATACGTTAAGTTTTAAGGGTCAACGATGAGTTTTTTTACCGTTAAAAAAACCTACTTTTCCTCAACATCTTTAGCTGTCATTTGCCTAGAAACCCGACAGTACGTAATATCTAAATTGAAATTCAGTTTGAATCGATCTCTAGAAAATCGAAATTTGCGACAAATGGGAACAATCAGAACTTTTTTTGGTACGTAGTTTCGATGTTTAACTCATTTTAGAAATTTTATGAGCTCAGGAAGTTGAACGATACCATAAGACTTGGTTCGTAGGTTGGACAGCACTTAGCTATCAAGTACGGAATGAGAGCATGATAAGGCAACGTAACTTTGGTGTCCCATTTCATTATCAACAGGCATCGATTATCAGCCTTTTCTCCTATCATTAGCAATATAATTGAAGGTAACACACGAATTTCTTCAAATCGCGATAGTTAGAATGACGACATACCCATTTACTGACTGACTGGGAACCTCCCACCGTTTATGTAATACAAAAAATATGTTTTATTGTTGAAAAACGTTGATACTTCAAATATTTGAAACAAACATGTCATGGAGGAGCCAAAAACGCGGAAGGAATTTCACGAAATTGAATATCAACCCTGTAGTGCTACCTCAGATTTTTTGACGATCACTGCTACCCATTCATCGATGCGACGAACTCCATTACTTTTGAAAGGAAAAATGAAAATCAAAAGCCGCTCTTGTAGATCTGAGCTTATGAACTAGTTCAGGATTAATAAAACATCAAATTTCATAACTTAGATTCAAACTAGGACTAGTATGGAGCTACCTATAAGAAACGAAAAAATGTTTTCCAAAATGAAAATTTCCACTCACGTTTTACGTTTTAGGCTTTCCTGAACGATTTTGTTTCCGTGCCCGTTTGAAGGGCAAAACTTCACTAAGTTATTGTCCGATTTCGATGAAATTTTCAGGAATTATGCGGGTTGGCATGTAGATGATTCCCTATGAAAATATTCACCCCTGGACTGATAGTAGCTTCTGAGCATGTGCAAAACCATATAACATGTAAAATCTATATAGCAGCGATAATTTCGACATTTTTCATCCAAATTCGATGAAAATTTTAGGAATTGTGCTGAATGACGTGTGGATGGTTACCAGGAGGATAGTGCAGGGTACTTAGAGATTGATGTTTTGAAATTATCTACAATGCATCGGTTCGTCAGTTTTCAGTTCAATCGGGTTATTTATATGAGGAAGCTATGTGCCATACCCACTTGACAGACGTTTATTTCCTCTAATGTTACTCATTATACGCTCTGATGAATCCTTTTTTTGCTTATTACGCTACTCGTTCGTCTCATCGACCAAGTGATTTTTAAACTTTTGAGAAAACTGTCACGTAGAAACTGTCATGTAGAAAATTAACTACCAGAAGCATAGCTGAGCCCGTACGACTCTAGGCCGTGCCCTTGTAGCTCTGTACTGGAAACAGTGCTACATGTTCATCGCCTAAACGGAGGGCAGCATTAAAGATCTTGGGGGGGGGGGGGGGGGGGGGGGTAAGGATCTTTTTGATTACATCAGCGTGATGGATACTTTCTCATTTCTTAGAATTATTGTTGTATGAGTGAGGGATGTTCGTTCTACTGGGAACCCTAGTAGAATGGAAACAACCCTTCCTCCAATCTCTTCGACCAGCATTGCACACTGACGAAGAACCATCCATACGACCGTGAACGAATTATTATGAGTAATAACCAATGAGCCGAAATATCAGAGAAACTCTGTTGCCTAACCGTCAAATCCAAGCTTGAATAAAATTCATCGAACGTCAGAGTGAAGGTAGGACTAAGTAACGAAACACGTATCAGGCAATGAAAGAAATCTCATTTCACGGGAAGATGCTTGGCGAGACGCGCTTCACGCCTGCCACAGCCCATTTCTACCACAAGCCTTCAAGGCCCTGAAAAGAAGGGATTAGAGAGACCCCGATTTGATAAGGGCATTAAGTAGCCACCGTAGAATCTTGTGCTTGGTAGCTCCAAGTACCTGACTTGCAGGATTTGAGTGCCTACTTGGGGTAACACCCTCTGCCAGAACACCCACCCCATCAAAAGCCACTTCTCCGGCAAACGCTTCTTATAAACCATCAACTTCTCTAAACATCCGCTTTTGGAGTAACTATCCTTATCTCGTACCTAGACGCCAATATGACACTTTTAACGTTTACATTAAATAAACTAACTTATCTATTTACCTGATATCAGGAGTGAACATCATGTAACTTGTTTATTTTACAGTTAGTGAATAGTACCTATTCGTATTAGTGCTTACAACTAACGTTCCTTCGATACTCATGGATTAGGTGCTTTTGCAACATGAATTGTGAATGAAAAAACTAATTTGTAGACACTGGAATTTTAAACGGTAATACAAATTCCCACAGGAAACATCTAATTCAACCTCAATATGTAAAGGACAGTTTCAAAAGTGTTTCTGAATTTTATGTCATTGATTTTTTTTTTTAAATTCTATACTCGTACTTGCTGCATGAGCCAAAAAAAACCACTTTAACCAATTTTGAAGAATTTTTGAACAATGACAATTTTTTAGATTCGGCTCGGATTCCAAACATACTATTAATATGTTTCTATATCTACAGTAACATTCACCGAAAACGGAATAGGAAATTTTTAGTTATATTTGACACTCCTTGGTCGGATTTTGGTTCTTTAGCCTGAAACTATTGACTTAATTGATTACTATAAACTATTGATCTGTTCCTATTGAATTTTAAGGAAAGTAATGTTCCATTGAATCACGAATCAGGTATCAGAGCAACGGTTAGTCAGTCACAAGCATTACTCAAAAATGTTGGCCAACGAACTTATCCTTCCTTCTGAAAGTGCTATAGAAAGTTTCACACAGTTTTGGATTAATTTAAACAAATTTCGAGGGTCAGATAACAACACGAATGTTATTATATAAAATATTAGTTTGTGTTGGGCTTGATTTTTTTGGTTGTAATTAGTAATATTAAGATCGCGGTTCCACGGGAGTGTATCCCTGCAGGGTTGTTTGTATACCGCTATCTCCCTTTGCTGTAGTTATTTCCTACCCAGCCCTTAATAGTTTTTTACTGACCAACTCCGAGGGTAGTTTTATTCCCAACAACATCAGGGTGATGGCTGCGACCTTGTCGTGGCGCGGTGTGTGGTGCGGGAAAAGTGCCACGGAGTTGCGCGAGTTGGGCATCTCGGTGGGCGTACTCCGTGGTGTCACCAGACGCGTCCTGCTCGGCTCATATCTGAACTGGTGGTCTTTTTATAGAGGCACTTCCCTTCATCCCTCTCTCCCACCCCCACCTTCCTCATCTTCCCTCATCCCTAGAGCCGGCGTCGGGTGAGTCCTGGGCGTCCTCCCCATTATATTATTTATTTATTTATTTATTTTGTTTTATGGCGTGCCCCCTCCGTCAGAAAGAGACTTTTTCTTTTAGTCTTTGAGGGGAGATTATTAAAAAAAAAAAAAAAAAAAAAAATTAGGCAACACTCAGTTTTGCCGTTTAGCAATTGTGGACAATTGCGCACTGTGCAATCAAATTAGAATTAGTTAGCTATTTCGCCTATTACCTTCCATGGGGAATAGACACGATAAGTATTTCTATTAAAAGATACAGCCATTTCGGAATTGTGCACAATGTTGCACAGTTGGTCTCAATATTTTACTGAAAGTATCCTATCCTCTTCCCAACAACAAACCTCATGAACTCACAAAATTTTGTACATTTTGGATGAGCTAGTTGAATTTTGAACCCATTGCGATTGCTAAATTTTTTTTCTCGAAAATTTTCTGACGTAACTCTTCTAAATTTGAACCTATACAAATAAACATACAAGTTATGTCAATGTAAAGCATATTTATGTAGAGGTGTAGTTATATTAAAATGTTTATCAAGCGTTCACTATGCAAGAGCCTTTTAGCATCCTTTCAAACTCGATTTATATGAATAACAATGGTCCGTACGAACACTAAAGACTCCTCGTGGAAATACGTTTTCATTATTCATAACTTTTCAAAACAGTTTATGGAATATTTGAAGGGTGGTGGTTGCGTGTCGGAATGTGATGTGGGGGGCACCGCTATGAATTTTGAAATATCTTTGTACATTTCGTATATTGCATTTAATTCTCAACGATTTTTCACTTTCATCATATTTCGACTAAGAAATTCTATTACAGATGAAACATTAGTGAAGAATGATAAACGCTGCCACACAATCGGCTGAAACAACGTATCTACACTGAGAAAAAATGTGAGCTGGAAAAATCCTACTGGGTATGGCTCTACACAAATCAACTGACTTTATTTATAGTCTACCGTACCGATATAGGACCTTCCATTGATTTATTCGTACAGATTTAGACTCGTCTGACTGAGACCCCAAGGGATATAACGTAGAACAACCCCGTATGGCAATTGGGCCAAACATATATGTGGGAACCAATAGCTCTAGATCGTGTTTTGGGTCGTTCATGAAGGTATCAATAATTTGATTTTCCACTCTCCAAGAGGCCGATGAGTATATTTGCTTATTATTTTCAATAATAATCCTTTGGAATCGAGTAACACAAAAAAAAGCAACCCACCCCTCAACATTTGATGGTTTACGTTTCAAAGTACGTAGATTCCAAAAATTGAACAACAACAAAATAATTGGTTGCCTGTAAAGTCGGTATACGGGCGAAAGTTTTATTACGTGACAACGACTTTGAGTGGTAAAATAATTTTAATGTTAATAATCATTCGTATAGTAGGAAGAAGGATAATATTATTATTATAATAAATTTTTTTATTATAATAAAAAATTATGTTTGTTCATTGGGGTCTTGTTGTGTCGCGAAGCTTTTACTAGTAAATAGTGCCTGTCACTTCCAAGGGATGTTTTGGATCTATTTACTCACCAGTTAACGATGAATATGTTGTTTAGTTAAGTCTCATTAGGAGGCTTGTTTCCAACCAGTTCGAATGCCCAACATTAATAATATTGTACCGTCTAGATCTGGATTGTTATGCTTCACTGAACAACGACCGTTATCAGATGAACCGGCTATCGTAAGATCACCGAAGTTAGAGCCAGTCGGCTCGGGTGCTTATTTGGATTGGTGATCACTCGTGATCACATGCCCCAATAATTTTTTGAATCGGGTCGTTGACGAACCCCTCTCTACTTGAGAAGGTAAAACAATAAATAGCGATTGATGACGTCCGCGACGCCAGAAATGGCATTCGGACGTAAACTCAACCTGAAACGGTCGTTAACTTTACTCCCTTCTCTTTACTTTTGCTTCACAGGAATAATTTGCGAGTTCTGTAAATCCACAGCTTTTCGAACCTTATCTATCGATGACAAAAGCACGCTGTTTGAACTCTCTCTCATTCTCATAAAACTGTGCCTTTTTCTTTTCTTATTTCTTGGGTTCTACAGTCGAGTGGGGTAACATTCAGCTTGGATTCAATTTAACCATGAAAGAAGGTGGACTCAATTCCGGACCTTTTTCAGGCAGAAGTTGATCGAGAGATCGTAAAACTGCTGACTTTCTCCTACTCCTTTCTAAACATTCTGGAACTGAAAAAAAAAGTTCCCTTGTTTTTTCATATTGGCAAGAAAACCCAGTTGTCGTTTTCCTGAGGGGTCCCCTAGGTATCCCGGTTTTTTTATTCACCCAACGAGCTGGTAATAAGATACCTGGCGTCTGGGGCTGTATTAAAGTCAAAGGGATGGTGGCGTGGGGGAAAAACACACCTCGTAAAACGCCGGAGGGCTCTCGGCTTTTCTAAACCTGTTTGCTGAAACAAAACGTAAGAAAGAGATATATACTTGAACGCAGATTATCCGGTATTCTCAGAGGACTTGGTTTTACGGAGTTTCAATTTTCTTGGAATATCCGGAGAGCACCTTTTCTGCCTCGTGCATAAACTACTCTTATCTTTGCACCTCAAATCCTGGAAATTATTTTCTTCTTTATTTTATTTTGAAAGTCATTAAATCCCTAATTATTATTTGGAAATCATATACTAAAGAATACGTATAGAATACATATAGCAAAGATACGTTTTGTTCTCTGATACCTAGTGAAATACGATAGTGATAGAACGAATAACCTAAATAAGGCTTTATTCAGTTGAATAGAATTACACATAGTGGAACGATAAATGAAACGGAAATTTGTATATGTAGATGATGAAGTGTTCGATTTACTCATAACCAAGGTAAGTTAAAGGTGTTGAAACTATTATTGTATAACACCTAGTGAAAATAGCGATGTCTCCAGCATAATGGGGAGTTACTAAGTAAAACACCAGGAATATCTATGCTCTACACATAGCCTCTGTGGGTTCACAAACTCCTGACTTCTAGATTGTTTTACGTACCTACTCCTCTGTGTGAGCAATAATTTGCCGATAATGTCAATCATTTTAAAATATGTATTTATAGAATACTTTATATATGGTATGTAATGACTATGTATCGTAATTGTATTATAATTTGTTTGGCCCTCTTCTTCATCGTGAAAGACCAGTTTTGTGGCAATATTAATTCTTAATGTTTCTGCCTGCCACCATTCCGATGGGAATGGAAGATTCGTGCCATGCCGTCATGGTGAGATCACCAGAACTGATAGAAACCGTCCATTCGCATCTAAAAGTTCTAGCGAATGACGAAAGTCTGGAGCACCAACAAAACATTGTGACGCGTGTGGTACAGTTTGTTGATTAGATTGCTTTTCTGATCTGATAGATTTTCATTTCATTCGTCATTCGGGACATTTTAGATTGGATCTGATGGTCCGATATTAAAGACCGACCACATAACTCATGTCCTAAAAGAAATCTTCTCTTAGAGAACGTGCCCACCCAATAAAGCCTTTTTACAACACTGGCTCGTCCTGCCTCCCCTCAAGCGTTCATACACAGACGTAGTTTTGATAGGAAAACCACATGTTGCCAAAGCATCATCACTGTGTCCACGACCCCAACCCGCTCTTCTTTCGCCCGACCAAACATCCTTTTTGTAAGCTTCTGCCCACTGCGAAGAACCAGGAAAAAACCTCAAATTTATCTGCAACTGAGGCAAAAAACGATTTGAATGAGTTCTGTAGGAACTACATGAAAAATAAACGGTACGAGCCAGTGAGGTTAATTTGCTCTATGTTCTAATAATAAAGTACAAAATGAACAAACAAACACATAGACAGACAAGAACGGAACCAAAATTATTCAGGAAGGCCTGACCACCTAGCAGAAAGAATAGTCTACCTTTAGGGACTTACGATGATTTGTGACTGAAATAGTGTCTGCTATTCAGAATCCACTATACCTCATCCACAGCTTTCATACTTTATGAAGCTGACTGGGGCAATTTAGAGTGACCAGAATTTTTTGGGGTACCCCAATTGGCTATTAAGGGGATGAACAAGAGCAAGTATTTAATTATGTCCTCAAAAGTACACAGTGCGTCCGAATTCCCTCACCAAAAAAAATTTTTTTTTGCGGAAATCACCTAGTCAAGTCCCAAATTCTTTTGTATGTAAAATACACAAAATTGATCTTCAGCGTGAATAGTAGAATGTAGATTCGCCTTTGCTAAAAATTGTTTTCCCCTATTTTTAATACACAAGTACTAATGTAATTAGACCAAAAAAGTAAAAAAAAAAAACTTTTAGGTAACAATAATTTCTGATTGCTTACAATAATGTTTATTTTGTACGGTAAGATAATTGTCGTATGCGAATATTATCAGAAAGCTATTATATTGGCCACCGGCATGGCAATACCGTTTTTATTGTGAGAAGGTGTACCTGTGTGAGTGTATTACTAAGCTGTTGTTTAGAGGTCTTTTAAGCGTGAAGAGGTGGTCCTAATTATCCACAACTCCATGGGCTGCACTCACGACTGCTTGTTGACCCAAATTATCATGTCAAGGCTCCGTTGGAGCCTCGGCTTGAATAAAAAGTCGCTCAGCATTTAAGTAGTAATGCTATTCCGAGTTTTTTGCTTTAAAGATTAATCCTACTTTCCTGGAAATGAGCAATTTTTACTTGAACACGAAATAAAATAGTATGAAAAATATTGTTTAAGGCAAAGGTAACTTACCTGCAATTGAAAAAATATATATGTGTACCCAGTGTTTCACTTTTTTACTTTAATTAATTCCAACGTTTGAAATTAATTCCAACTTTGCAAAATGGCTATTAGATTTACAACAAGAATATCCGGAAAGTAAATGTCAAATTTTCGCAGCCTCAACCTTAGTGATGCTTTAGGAGTTGGTTGTACAAACAAACCGCTATAGAACAGTAGGTAATTAATATGAGACTTTAAATTCTCAAAATGGAGTTTTTACTCTCATCAGTCTGTTTTGAAGGTGAGATGGAAAACAGGGGGAGAACAAAATCCAAACAGGCGAATTTACGATTTTCATGACAGTTTTTGGTTTATTATTTTCAATGATGAACCTTTGGAATCGACCAAGAAAAAAAAAATTTTAACACCCCCTCAAAATTTGATGGTTTACGTTTCAAGGTACGTAGAATCCAAAAATCGAATAAAAATTTGGCCGTCCGTCCGCCGTACGCGGCACTTTTGCCACTTAGCATTGACCGATTTTGATGAAATTTGGTATGTAGGCTCCATTTGGGGTCTAGTAGTGCCCCGAAGATTTTGGTTGATGTAGGTCACATCTAAGGGTTCCAAAATCAATTTTGAAATTTCGAAAACGCCCTAACTCAAAAAATTTCGATATTAAGGTATTGTTTTTCCTTCAATTTAGGATTCCATAGAATTTTCAGAATTTTTTGAGACCACGTGGAGCTCTGTAAGACAAAATGTTCGCTCACTACGAGAATTTAAAGTTTGGACGTACGATAAATCAGAAACACGAGTGTGAATCGCAAAAGAGGCCTAATCTCCGTTCAAATCAAAGCTGACCGAAATGCGATCGATGTTTTTGTTCATGTTGGATGGTTGGTTGCTTTGCAGACGAGTGATCAATATAGAAAAATAATAAACCATTGTGTAATAATTTGCAGCGTTTTATATCAATAATTTAAAATAGGCAGAAAAAGTCGATATAGATAAATAAACGTTTTTTAAAGCATTTTCCCCAACTCACAAAGGTTTTTATGATACCCCAAGGATTTCTTCTCTTTATAGGCAAACAATCGGTTAAAATATTCTATTGAGGATTCGTTTGATTAATCATGATACGCGTAATAAACGATTTCCTCTTTTGTATTCGAGTTGGAAAATTCATGTACTCGTACATTAGGATTTTTGCGGTGGGATTGTACTTTTCAGGTTGGGCAGATTATGTGCGAAATCGGAACTAGGTCTCCAGTTCAAAACCAACTTCAACCGAATATCTCGGAATTCGCAGACTCATTGAGACCAAAGTTAACTAATTCCATCAAACAATTAGTAACGGAGGGGTACTGGATTCCTCATTGCTTGGCAAATGGGGAGGGAAGGAGGGAATGATGGGGGCGGGTCGACGAAAGACGCTGATTGATGTGGGAAGAGTCGGGTGAGGAGGATGGATTCGAGTTGTTGAGGAAGTTTGTGTTGGGGCCCATAAAGAACCGATGTGTCCCTGCGGTAAGAGTTGGGAGCTTCTCAGCCGACCTTCGTGGGTGAAGGTCTGATTGTATTTGAGGGAAAGTCTTGAGTAATTAGAGAAAACACTGTTCACTGCAGTTGAGTAATCAAGTGCCGTTCTAATACGAAGTTGGAAATTAGTCTTTGTTACTCGAACGGTTTATTCCGAGAGTTTCAATGGTAAGATTGCACTATTATTTGATTTTATCCAAATAGATGTAATGTTTATGGATGGAGTAAATATATGTTGATTATCTATTTTTTCCAATCCATCATAGTGAAGACCGTACTAGGTGAGTTCAACTCAAAACTGACGAAGACAATTAAGAAACTTCGAAAACGAATATTTTTTCCAAAATAATTTCAACACTCATGTCTCATTTAAAAACATATCGGAAATGGATTTAGAAATCACATGGTCAGAATCCTTGATGTCATCAGTGAAATGTTTCCATCTTGATCGTTGTACCAGAGTTGGCAGGTATTGTTTTACCCATCGCTGCCAGAACCGATCAGCTAACTGCTGAGCTGTCCTCCATGCCTGCTTCAAGCACACTTATAACGGAATAAGTGGTACCATTGGCTACAGTGACGGCGTCCCGAGCAGTAAATGATTTGGCGTCAATGGTTCCGCATCTGCCTGATCCAAAGGTACCTCCGTGAGTGATCGGCTGTTCAACAATCCCTCTACTTTGGCTAAAGCTGTTTTCAGTACTACATCTCGGGGGGTCTGGTGGATGGTGTTGAATAATCACTTCCATTACTATTTCCGTAAGAAACTTCGAAAACGAATAGTATATTTTTCCCAGAATAATTTCAATATCATATGGCCAGAAGTTTGAAATTTAGATTTTAATTGAAATGTTCGCTGAAGCCGACAATCATAACATTTCAGGGGGCTCAGTGGTCATATAATTAGAAATTATGGAGAGTGAAACACAGAAGTCTTAACATTATCGTTCATTTCAACGTAGAAATCGAGGAATGTAGACCAAGGGAAACATGTGGCAGATTTCCTCCAATTGGTTGATATTATGATACATGGCGTATTCAAGAACTGGTAGAATCAATGTCTTGTGAAGAGATACAACCACTTACGATCCCTAGAAGTCGCAATGCCTTGCAAGACATGGTGAAGGTGAGTTAACATTGCTAGTAACTGTAGGGAGCCTTAGATGCAATAGGCTATTAAACAGCCTCTATGTACAGTAATAAAATATAATTGCTCATCCTGCACTTTTTCTATTGTTGACTTGTAAAAACTATTTTTCCTGTGCCAGTGAAAAAGGGTCGGCCTAGTGGGTGTGGCACATAGATTATTTGTATCCATAACTCGATTGTATAGATGATCCGCTGCATAGTTGTTAACCTCAAAACATTATTTTCTAAGCACCTTCCCTTACCCTAATAAGGGACCATCTACACGTCAATTCGCACAATCTCTGGAAATTTCATCGGATTCGAGAAGAAAATGTTGAAGTTACGGCTGTGACAAGAAATTTTAATTTGCGGATGCGCAGTGGCTAGTATCAGTGTGGGGACAATGGTTTCAATTGACTCTTGAAGGGGACTTAATTTGCGATTCACACTCGTGTTTCTGATTTATCGTACGTCCAACCCTTAAATTCTCCTAGGGAGTGAACGGTTTGTCCTACAGAGCTCCATGTGGTCTCGAAAATTCTGAAAATTCTATAGAATCCTAAATTGAAGGAAAAACAATACCTTGATATCGAAATTTTTTGAGTTAGGGCGTTCTAAAAATTTCAAAATTCATTTTTGAACCCTTAGAAGTGACCTACATCAGCCAAAATCTTCGGGGCACAACTAGAACCCAAATGGAGCCTACACACAAAATTTCATCATAATCGGTCAATGCTAAGTGGGGAAAGTGCCGCGTAAGGCGGACGGACGGCCAAATTTTGATTCGATTTTTGGATTCTACGTACCTTGAAACGTAAACCATCAAATTTTGAGGGGGTGTTAAAAAAAAAAAAAAATTCTTGGTCGATTCCAAAGGTTCATTATTGAAAATAATAAACCAAAATGGGAAAAACTTTTGAATAAAGGGGTTTTCCCATGTTTATCCCTTATTTCTTTGGCAATTATTGTTCGATTTTGATGATTCCAGCGGCAATATTTCAGTTTTTCCATTCCCTAGGTCCGTGCACCAATGAATTTCTAAAATCCTTTAAAATTTACAATTTAAGTACAACTTTTTATGTTTTGCGCCTTCGATTTGGCTAAATACTAACCCGTAACGAGGAACGAACGGCAACCGACTGAGACCCCCTGAGAATCCCTGGAACTTATGGCTGTTGTTGGAACTAAGAACCGAATTTAGTGAAGAAGGGAAAATTCAACAGAATAGATACACATGCACTTCAATTGAAAGGCCATTTTTATTTTCTTCAAATTACAAAAGGATGATAATCTTTTGTGATAGGAACTTGGAACAGAGTGGATGATAATAAAATACGATCTCGCTGATGGGGTTGAAAGCATCTCTTTCTGCTGGACGAGTCAAGGAAATGAAGTCCGTTGGCATCTATGAAGTCAATGAATTTGGAAACCGAAACTATGTCTCTGGTCTACTATGAGCCCTGGGCGATGATTTTCATAAGGGACCATCTACACGCCAACCCGCACAATCCCTGAAAATTTCATCAAAATCGGACTATAACTTCGCATAGTTTGCTCTTTACAAGGATTTCATAACAA
Organism: Apolygus lucorum; assembly: GCA_009739505.2. Classification (NCBI taxonomy): domain Eukaryota; kingdom Metazoa; phylum Arthropoda; class Insecta; order Hemiptera; family Miridae; genus Apolygus; species Apolygus lucorum. The sequence continues at coordinate 35,047,275 of CM019167.2, forward strand.
TCACGCAGATAGACAGACACAGAACTTGGTAGAATTGGAAGCAATGTCTGTCTATTTAGTTATTTATCTAATTGTTCAACTACACATTTCGATCCCGACTTGAGTTCTTGCTTCCATTTTGTCAGTTCGGGGGTGATCATGTATCATTATGGAAATTATTCCTCAACATCTACGTTCGTCTCCGAGCTCGATCTTCTCAGTCAGGTGATTGTATTTCCTTTCATGTTGGGTGACGGGGCGTCGGCCGAGATTCCTCTTTTCCTTCTTTATCTGCAGGCACATCCCTTTGAATTATTCCAGAGGAGTCGGGCTAGCTGGAAAACTATCCTCGGGGGTCCGGATCATTGGGTCTTCCCCCTTCGGTATTCCGGAAGGCGGGAGACGACGTTTATTCTGTGTCGGAAGACTCCAGGTGGAGGGGGGTTTCAGACTACCCGTCTCTGCTCTCGGATTTTCCCGTATGTGCCCGCGCCTTCTTCTTTATTCCTCTCATGAAATAATTCATGCGAGATTTTCTTCGACTTCTGCCCTTTTTATTTTGTGATTCAAAATGCATTCCACACTCGCTCATTGAGCAGCGATCGTGACTCTGTTACGTGCGTATTAGTTAACCAGGTTGTTGGAAGGGTTAATACGTTATTAACGATAATTTTATTGCTTTGTTTTCACTTTTCAATGTTCAAAACAAATGTCAACCAAAATCAAAACCATCACTAGCGTTTTGAATTTTAGGCCTTCCCGAACAACGTTGGTTCCATGTCTGTCTGTCATGAAATTCATGCAGTAGGCAAAACTATACGACGTTTGTCCTACTTCGATTTTCAGGGATAGTGTGGATTGGCGAGTTGATGGTGTCTTAAGAAAATCATCGCCTTTGGACTGTTAGTAGCCACTGCGCATGCGTAAACGTCAATTTTTTGAACAGCTATAACTTCTACATTTTTCATCCGATTTTTATGACATTTTCAGGGATTATGGGGATTGTGGTGTAGTGGTTTTGAATAAAAATCATCGACCCAGATTGATAGTAGCCTCTGCGATTGCGCAAACTTTTTTTTTTTTTTTCAAATCGATATATTTTATTAAAATATCAGTAACATAACAACTGAGCATTTGTGCCCATCAAGCTAATTTCTATGCATACAATATTTACACTTTTTAGAGTTAGCAGCCCAATGGCTGTTGCTCTAGAAGAGAACACCCCACGCACTACACTGAGTCATGTCACAAGTTCATAGGGTTTTTTTCTATCCAGTCGCCGGATAGTTGCGCAAACGTGAATTCTTTTTAACAACCATGATTTTTTTTTTATACATTTACCATCTGAATTCAATTATTTGTTCAGGTTGAAGTTATGAGATTATTTACAATGCATTGCATCATCTATATAATCGGGTTATGGGTACGAGTAAGCTACGGCAGAATTTGTTTATTATCGGATCTAGCATGGATTTTACAATGTATCTATATCCTAAACTATAGGTTTGATTCCAGATTGTTTTCTTCCAAGTTTACCAATGTCATGGAAGCATTGTTTTCACTAATTGGCGATGAAACTATATCCTTCAAAATCAAAATCTCCTCGCGAATTTTACGTTTTAGATCTTCCAGAACAGCATCAGTATTTTGTTAGTTTGTGACTTTGTTATACATTGCTTGGTGACAGCAAATCGTTGTTACTGAAAACTATCAAGCATCTCAAGATCCGAATTCGTATCTATAGGACCCACGGAATAGTAGCTACTTCTGTGTACTCGCAAACGTAAAAACCTTGTAACACGGACAACTTCTACAATAGGGATGTTGTGGTTGAGACTTCAGTTGTTCCCCTTTCAACTCAATCCCCGGGTTTTTAGCAGCCTCCGCTCATGTGATCCCATCTACATAAAGATTTTATTACAGATACTTAATATGTCAAGCCAATTTGTTGTGGATGCGATTCTCAATTATTGGTATCCTTTGTTGCTGAAAACTTGGGTTATTGTTGGAAATATAATTGGAGACTTTCACCTCTAGCTTATCGCAGTTTATGCATCCTGAGTTGTCTAGAATTCTCTATTCATGGAGGTGTGAGGGAAGCCAGTGATGACCATATCTGTGGAGAGTAATGTTCTGAATGCAAATTGTCGATTATCCTTCCATAGAAGGGATTCTCGATAATATTGGTTGGACTGACGTCAATATTCTCCTCTTTATGTTTTGCATAATACTCTACATTATATTGTGTATTTTAATGTGTACACGAGTATTGATTCATAAAATTGCCGAGATGTTGTTGACAAGACGGCCGGCGGCGGAGAACGGGTAATGAAAATGAGGAGAACGTGGTAGGGAATTGGTTTCTCTTCAAGCCTGCAGGTGGCATCACACGATGGAGCGTAATGAAAATTACCTCATCCACTTTTAGAAATTAATTTAATTGATTCACGGAAATCTTCTTTGACGAATTATTTTTGAAAATACGAGCTTTCACTTTGCAGTGTTATAAAACAGTCCTATGGTGTTAGAAATGTTATGGTAGTTCCCTAGCATGCTCACAAAATAACTGGGTAAACTGTTTTATGCAGAAAGAATTTAATTAATGATTATGTTTCATCTCCCATCCAAAGAGACGTCTGTTGGTATCCATACATTACAAAATAACGTGTCTTTAACGTAATCCTCGTGTTTTACTCACGACTTCGATCTTATCTTTTCAAATCGCTCATCCACCTTGTCAACTGTATAGAACTTAATTATCCCCTACATATTAAGTTCAAGCATACGATAGGATATTCAGAAGTTGAAATGGGAGGAATCTCCTAAGACGGGAATGCTATTCATTTCAACTTCCAAGTATTTACTCCATTCGTATTCATTCAATTGAATTCAACATTCTTTCACGACTCTCACCTTCCCACCTCCAACATCTCGGCTCATGGCACTGAGAACCTACTGCGCGGAGTATTGCGGACAACTGAACGGTGCTACAACTAGTTAGATGTTCAAGAACCAAATATGTTTCTCAATGCAACTGTGAAAAGAGTTCCTGTTTGATTCGATTTTTTCAATGCAATAGTAAGAACATAATTTATTGTTTGGTAAAACAGGAACTACAAGGTATGGAATATATAGTTTTGTTTGGTACTTCCTACACTCGTACTTTCTCACACAATTTTGATCTTCATTACTCATCTATCTTATATAAAATTCAAGTTTCGACTAGTTCAGTGACAAAGTGTTTAACTAGACAAATGTCTTGATAAAACAAAAGAAATATAAATATGTTTTCGAACGGACTTCCGTATCCAGAGAGTTGTTAGGTCCATGGATGTTTTATTAGGTGAATGGGGTCTAGACTGAAATTGTGGTCAAGCCATAAAAACGGAAGTCGGGGTTTATCCAGTCAAGAGAAGCTGGGTTCTGTCACAAACGGTTGTGAGGGGGGCAGTCTCAAACAGAGGGAGACACACCACAAATTGACCATTTAGATCTCCGCCCCAAATTACAAGGACCAATTTTCGGAAATGACCCTCAGCTCTAAGCCTTAAACATGTATACAATGAAGCCAATCGATATAGAAAGTCAAGGCATTAGTCTTAGTCTTAAACACACTCTGGGTTGATTTAAAAACAGGGATTGGATTGAAACATCCCATATTATTGGAAGTTGTCCTATCAAGACGTGGTGCACTAATCAATTAGGAAATAAAATGAATAAAAATTAGATGAAAATACTTAAATATTTAACTAAAAATGGAATAAAACCACATTTAATTGTTGTAATGACTTCATCATGCCAAGTCTAACTCCCTGTTATCATTTGGCAAGCACTTCTGGGCTGAATTGTTGTGATTGAGATGTTTTACAAAAATAGAGGAGTTCTGATTACGTTCCGATTTAGAATGCTTTATTTTCAATTTAAGATATAAGTTCCTTATAATTGTCCATTTGTGTAATTTATATGTTGAACATTGATTATATGTTGTTCATATATCATTATAAAGACGGAGTAGTTGCAGCAAAACTGAAACTACTCCGAGACCATAGCCTTCGTGCTAGCTGCCAAAACTTAATGGTGCAAAATTTCTGCTCTCAATTGAAATTGGGACCCAAATTGAAATTGAAGAAGTTAGGGTTATTGTTACACAACAATAACTAAATACGATTATTTAATTTTCCAAGATAGAGTAAGCTAATTGTTGGTGAATGTAAGGATTGTTTTGTGATGAAAGCCATTCAAAATATTGATGCGTGAGCAGACTGTATGATGTATGGTGTGCTTTGAAATATAACACTTACTAAAATAAATGATCAACGGTAAAATGGTTTTCTAAGTTGATGCTCCTAACAATTTTACCTCTCCAGCCGTCTACGCAGCAGAGTGTCTAATGCTTAATCGGTTTCCTCAATTCTTCGGTGAGTCATTTAGTTCAGCAGGTGAAGTTGTCATCTAGTGTTCAGGGGATGATGAGAACGCACACTTAAGCGGCACCTAATTAAGCGAAGAGACGAGCTCTCGCTAGTTCATTAAAAGAACAATGTGACATCCTAGCACGTGACGGTTGACAGATGCAAGGAGAACTGTGATAGGTCTCCTGGTCTGGTCTGTATACAGATGAACCATTGTCCTGGATCCGACCGTCCTGGAATGATTTGTGTCTGGTAGCGGAGCTCACGCGCGTGTTTTTGTCAGCTCAACGGAAGACGCCTGAAGAGGACTCAATTTCTCTAGCCTCATAGTGGAGTATTCAAATCCCAACAGCTACTCCATTGAAAAGTATTAAAGCCATCCTTTCCAGCCAAGGCAACAACGTGTAGGTAATGTTTTGCTCGACATGGCTACATAGTGATAAAATGACTAATTGTTGGAGTACGGAAAATTCAACCAAAGCAAGAAAAGAATCCATGTTAGTCCGATAATTCTTCATTTGCAATGAATCTGGAGAAAACCTGAAGTTTCTCAATGAACATAGATGTTGTTCGGCCTCAGCCGAAAGTTTGAATTAACCGCCGCGTTCAGTTTGAACTTCCCGCTACAAACTTCTCTCAGCTCCGCTGCTCGCTTGAGCGCTAGGATCGTTGTCCTGTTCTTTGATTAAATAAATTAATCTTTTGATCCGACATTAAGTTCTTATCGTAGATAATTATTTAAATTTATTCTTGATCGGAACGCGTTTTTTGTCACTCTCTTTTGAGTGAGATCGTTCTTGGTGAGAAAATTATAATTTTCTTGAGATGGCATTTTTCCCGTCCTGTGTCTGTCGCCATCTTTTTTCATTCCGCTTTTTCCGTTTTTCTATGAAAAAGTACCGTCTTATTGTTCTCCCAAAAAACCATTAAATTCGATCAATTTGGAAGGCTCCAAATCATTCGTTCTTACTTGTGAAGTTCAAGTAAAGTGTTACGTTCTTGTAAACAAGTTTTAATACAAGATCCTTTACACCAGTTTGATAAAAGTGTGTTCGTTCTGTTCAGTTCCGAGTCCGGGGTTTTGTAAACTATTCGGACAATAGCCGGTCCAATTTTTCGCTAAAAATCGTTCAGGGCTAAACATTTGGTGCCGAAACCCGGGAATTTAAAAGAATAGCTGAGAAATTCCAGTATTCTTTTACGTTTGTGAAGACAGTTTAATGTGATCAGTGCGGTCGATCACTTTTTTCTCCAACACCTGCCTAAAAACGGCGGTTTTAGGTGTTGGAAAACCATTTCATTTGCCTACTATTGTATGTGCATGCTAACTATAACCTTGCATAACTTGGTGAGTACTCCGTTCGTACCGTATCATTCGTTCGTTTGCTCAGTTAAGTCAACCAATTTCTCCTTGGGTTCCAACTTATTTGATCCTAGTTTTGTTCAGGGTATTCGTTCGATTTGATTCACCTTTCACCGTGGAGTTATTGTTCCTTGATTCGATCAGTATGGCCGTTGCACTTCAAAACACAATTTCATTGTCCAAAGATGTTATTCTTCTTTTGTCTGCTGAAGATAAAAAGCTCTATCGTTCTGTCAGAACATGGTCGATTCGGGCCTGTTCCCTTTTGGAAGTTGAATCATTTAACGCAGAAATGATCCTGAAAGTGAAGGAGGTTGTTGAATCTGGAACTGCTCTATTGTCCAAAATTGATGAGAGTGACATGGACGACTCAATTTCCACTCTCCTCACCGTTCCTATCGTTCAGATGAGCACCAATTTACTCAAAATCATACCTAATAACGATCAATCTACGTTCTTAGGTGATATTACCGCTCCACCTGTATCCCAATCTCCCAAGTCCGTTCTGGATGCAGTTAAGCTGATGAATATAATGTTATCCACAGTTCCTGAATATGAGGGCGACGTCACTGAATTCCCTACCTTCCAAAAATTATTTGACGCCGCTGTTCACCTCGTTCCTATGCTCCCAGATGAGATAAAATTTCAGTCTCTTGCGTCCAAGCTGGTTGGTGATGCTCGCTCGGTCATAGCAGGCGCCTCAAGTAGAGACTATCAGCGGTGCTACGACACCCTTTGTGCAGAAAACACTGGAAGGTATCGCGTCGCTAGACGCACGTTCTCAAATCGCCATCACATACCGGCTATTGTTAGCTCACAGGCAATTGATCTTGAAAAGTTCCTTTTCGCGGCAGAGAATTGGGATCGGGCGATGCAAAATTTGCCCACTAACGATCCTGCTGGGTACCTTCGCTTTGAAGTACTATTTCCCAAACTGTCCTCGGAATTGAGAGATAAGTTCAACCGAGACGAGATGGAAGATGTTAATCTTATCCCCACTTCCAACGATCTGTTCACGTTCATCAAGAAGGAGCTTCGAATAGCGCAGATGCTACCTATTGACTCTCGTTCATCTAATGTCCGATCCACTTCCCAGAAAGTGTCCAAACCAAGACACACTCAAGTCTTTAGTACTCGCCAAGACCCGAATGTTTCTCGCGCCATCCTGGATTCTTCTGCTCCTCGATCTTCAAACTTGCTCGAGCTGTCCTGTCATTACTGCAATGATCACCATTACCTATATCATTGTGGTGCATTCAAGGCACAATCTGTTGAATCACGGCGCGCGTTTGTCGATCACTCCAAGTTGTGCCGTAACTGCCTATCCTACAAGCACAATACCAAGGATTGCAAGTCCCCTCGTTCCTGTTTCTGCGGTCTACGTCATCACCAGCTTCTCCATTCTGATCAGTCTCGCCAAGTACATATTCAAAAATATGAAGTATCTAAGTTAGGTTCAGGGGATGAAAGAGCCCAATCTGATCCGGTAAACGTGTCGCGCTCCCCGTCCCCGACAGAGTCTAGTTCAGGGGCCCTTGTTCTAACCAAACATCGCAAGTGTCCCCAGTCGTCTAGCCTCCACGACAACTTAGACTTGCGTGCCGATCATAGGTTCTCCAGTGTGGTGGAGAAAATAGGACGCAGCCCTTCAGCACCCTCACTGTGTGGTTGGGTGTCTCGTTCCACGTGTAGTTTGGGGGATTTTCCGTTAGGCAAAAATGGGAAACTCATCCGCGATCCTGAGAGACGTTCTTCCCGCGATCTTGGAGGTTCCCCTTCGCGTTCGCGGCAAATTAGGCGGGAGTCTGAGGAGAAATCCTTCTCAGATTGAAGGTGTCTAGCTGTGGATTACCCTCACACTAATAATTTCACTCGTTCAGGTAAAAGACTAAGGACATCTTTCAGTGAGGGTGTCCACAGCAGTAGGAAAAATCTCACCAAGTACGATCAAATTCATTATAATTCCGATCCCACAGGTAGGATGTTAGCTTTACGATCTAGCCGTTCAAGCTCTACGGCCCCTAGTTTTAATTTAGCACGTAAGGGTATAACTTCTGCTAAGTTCATTCCATCTCTAGGTTTTAGATCAGTCACCAGTAAGTGCTGTCGTTCAGAAGAGCTCTCATCGTACGCGGAGGTAGCGAGTCACCAAAGCACTCATACCTCTTCTGTTAGGATGTGTAATTCTTGGGATCATTCTAGGTCGGTGATAGGGCTTAATGTTGGATCAAATGTAGGAGGTTGCCCACGTATCATGTCTATGAGACCTAAGACTGCGACTGATCAATGTTCCTTGGAGTTGAAACCAATGCATGTCACCCATAGTAAGCGAGCTACTTACCGCCCTGGTACTGTTCTCCAGAATGGACAACACAGATCATTCGGACGTTCCTGTTTGAAGTTCTCCTGCTCTACTGGTCTGTTGCCCACTGCCCTCGTTCGTATATCACCTGATGGCCGTCAGATTACTCATGTTCGCGCTCTCCTTGACTCTGGATCCGAGGTCAATGTGATCTCGTCAGCCACAGCTAAGGAAGCACTGTTGCATCTGGCTCCTGTTGGCTCCTCAATAGTTGGAGTAGGTAATAATTCACAATCCACCAACCACGCTGCTACAGCCTTTCTGCACACTAGAACAGGACGAGTTCTGCCTTTCACCGTTCACGTAATGGATCACCTTATTGATAAATTGCCTTCAGTCTCGCTAGGTGTCGATCGTTGGCCTCATATTGAGAAATGTCGAGGTCAACTTGCGGATGTGGCATTCCATCAACGTCGGTCAGTTGATCTGATCATAGGTGTAGATTTATACATGCAGCTCGTTCATGGAAAAATTATTCAACCTGTGGGCAACTCGCCGTGGCTTCTAGAGTCTGAATTGGGATGGCTTGTTCTTGGAAGAGCCGCTGTGAACAACCCTGCTCGAGTCACATTTAAGGAAACAGTTCATGTACGTCACTTTCATTCCAATTGTCCGCTCACTTGTATCGGAAGATTCAATATTACCAGCAGTGCCATGAGTTCTCCACCTGCCACAAACAATCAGTTCAAACCCCTCTTTGGATCCGCATATCGACGCTCAGTCTTGAATGAAATACTGCAAGTACTCGAGACCATACATTCTGTTCCAAGGAATTCAATTATGAATGTCCCTATCGTTAACCCTCCTAAGCCTCCTCGTTCAGACTATGAACGTCGACATAGCAGGCATTTGCAGAAAGAAGCACCAGTTCCCGTTCAGCCTGTCATTCGTAATCTCTTTTCAGTCGTTCCCCCTCAAGTTCTGGATGCGCCAACTCATAAGCTGTTCATTCTCTTAAAATCGTTCACCAGTTACTCCATGCAGCGACCCACACAAGTTCACCTTGTATCTGACAAAATCAGCACTCCTGAAGTTCCAATTTCCACAGTCAATACCATTCATTCGTCTGATCATAGTACTGAAGAACTTCTTAGGAAGCTATTTGAAATCGAATCAGTTGAAGAGGTCTTGCCCTGGACGCCTGCAGAAATTGAAGCTGACAGCATGTTCAACGATCAAGTCCATCGTGACCCCAATGGTCGCTATACTGTTCCTCTTTTGTTCTCGGAAGATCGCCGTTCCTTGGGTCACTCACGACACATTGCCATGAGGCAGCTCTATCGACTGGAGAGCAAGCTGTCAAAAAATCCTGTTCTTGCAAAGGCCTACATTGATTTCATGAATGAATATCTGATGCTAGATCACATGCGTCCAGTTCTTCCACCTGTAGAAAACGAGCCGAATTACTACATCCCCCATCATGCTGTTCATAGATCAGAAGATCCTCCAGAGAAAATTAGAGTGGTATTTAATGCCTCGCAGCGCAGTTCCAATGGTCGTTCGCTCAATGAGATCTTGCATCCAGGTCCAAAGCTCCAGCCTGACATAGCTGACATGATTACTCGATTTCGAGCATTTAAGTACGTGTTCATTGCAGATATAAGGCAGATGTTCAGACAGATTAGGCATCCAGCTCCAGATCACAACATGCTCAGAATTGTTTGGCGCAATTCTCCACACGAACCAATACGAGACTTCGCTCTTCAGACTGTTACTTATGGTACTACTTGCGCTCCATTCTTAGCCAACAAGGTCATTAAGCACTTGGCACAACAAGGCGCTCAAAAGTTTCCCAGAGCCTCGGTACTTTTAAATGATCATACTTATGTTGATGATGTCCATGGCGGAGGACAACACCGTAGGGAAGCTATTGAGGTTAGAAATCAGCTCATTGATCTATTAGCAACAGCTAACCTAGAGCTGAGAAAGTGGGCCTCTAATTGTTCTGATGTCCTGAGAGGTATCCCTAAAGAGCACTGTCTGTCTCTGGCTCAAAGTGTCGATCTGGGTTCTGACGATCAAAAACCACTGAAAATGTTGGGGATTGCTTGGAATCCCCAACTTGACTCGTTCTTCTTTAAGGTTCCCTCTACCTTGATAGTTAAGACCAAGCGGGAGCTGGCAAGTCAGGTGGGGCGAATCTATGACCCATTGGGCTGGGTAATGCCTGTTTCTGTTCACGCTCGTGGTATTCAACGGCAGGTTTGTCAAGCAAAGTTCGAGTGGGATGATCCACTTCCTTCATATCTTGCACAGGAATGGTCACATCTGGCTGAGTCTATGAGCTCTCTTTCAGAAATTGCGCTGCCCAGGCACTTGGAGTTTTCAGTTTCTGATCAGTGGCTTGTGGGGTTCGCTGATGCCTCTGAGAAGGCTTATGCAGCTGTTTTGTATCATGTCAGCCTAGTTGAGGAGCAATACATCGTTCGGCTCATTATATCAAGAGCAAGAATCGCTCCTATGAAGACTGAGTCCATTCCAAGAATGGAGCTCCTAGCTTCAGAATTACTAGCTAAAACGTTCAAAAAAATTCGCCCCCAATTCGCTCACATACCCATTGAACGTATGGTTGCGTGCTCGGATAGTACCATTGTTCTATCCTGGTTGACAGCTGATCCAGCCCCCTTGTGGAAGGTCTTTGTGGGCAACAGAGTCTCCAAAACGATCAAAGAATTACCACCACAGAATTGGTATTATGTGAACACAAAGGATAATCCTGCTGATGTTGCATCACGAGGAGCTCTTCCTAAGCAGTTGGTTGTAGACCCGATTTGGTGGCAAGGCCCCATGTGGCTTAAGATGCCTCGTTCTGAATGGTCCATTCGACGCGTTCGCCCTGATATCAGTTCTCCGCTAGTGAGTGATGAAATTCGCAAGTCTCAAGTTCACAATAGCACTATTGTCAGTGCCGATCTGTCACTTGAGGAACGCTACAGTTCCTACTCAAGGTTACGTAGAGTCACTGCATGGATTCTTCGATTCATAAGAAATTCTCGATCTCCACGTCATTTCTCCGGTAGTCTCAAGTCTGAAGAATTACGTTCTGCTGATCTAGTCCTTGTTCGTCGATCTCAACACCGACAGTTTACTGAGATTAAGGACGCTTTGAATAAACGCCGACCATTCACTAAGCTCATGAAGCAGCTAGCAGTGTTCCAATCATCTGATGGAGTTATACGGGTTGGAGGTCGCTTGCAAAATAGCACTCTCCGATATGAGACTAAACACCCTGCTCTCGTTCCTCAAAATGATGTTCTTACCAGGATGTTAATAAGACATGCCCATGAGAGCTGTATGCATGTGGGGCCCCGTGCCACTCTTGCTCATTTGCGTAGCCAATATTGGATTGTCAATGGTCGCAACGTCGTCACACAAACCCTTGCTGGCTGCAACCGCTGCTTTTCGATCAAACCCAAACCATTCCAACCTCCCATGGGACAACTCCCTAAAGACAGAGTTGAAATTGCTTACCCGTTCGAGCAAGTTGGTCTTGACTTTGGAGGTCCGTTCAAAGTTTCAGTTGCTGGATTACGCGGTGCTCGCGCCATTGAGGTATATCTTGCCATATTTGTTTGTTTCGCTACAAAAGCCGTTCACCTCGAAGTGGTAATGGATCTGACCACGGATGCCTTTCTACAGTGCCTAGAAAGATTTATGGGCCGACGGGGTGTGCCATCATCCATATGGTCCGACAATGGTAAGAATTTTGTGGGAGCAGCCAATTTGCTACGTAAGCTCCGAGTTGCAATGGAAGATGGAGTCGCTGATGAGCTTGCTGCTCGCCTGGCAATGAGAGGAGTAGAATGGAGGTTCATTCCACCAAGAGCTCCACATTTTGGAGGCCTATGGGAGTCTGCAGTGAAGTCTGCAAAGCGTCTGCTTCGAGTTCATTTTCGAGACCACACACCCACCCTTCAAGCGTTCTCCACGGTCATTGTGAAAGTTGAGGCTATACTCAACAGCCGACCACTTGTGCACCAGTCTGGGTCGCCTGATGACATTGAAGTGATCACCCCTGGTCATTTCCTCGTTCAGCGCCCGCTTACTGCACTTCCAGAATCCTCGATCACTGACGTCAGTCCTCGCCTTGTCCCTAAATGGAACTTTGTTAATCAATTGGTCAAGAGTTTTTGGCGTAAATGGCGAAAGGAATACCTTCTTGATCTTCAAGCCAGAGCCAAATGGGACACTCCTTCCAAACCTGCTCAGATTGGAGACGTCGTACTCATCATGGAGGACAATATTCCTCCCCTCCAATGGCTCATGGGCAGAATAGTTCAGCTCTGTCCTGGGGAAGATGGCGTTCAGCGCGTGGCTGATGTGCGCACGTCCACAGGTTCCTTGCGGCGCCCTGTCGTGAAGCTATGTCCGTTACCTAAAGAAGAATGAAGTCATTCCAGGGGGGAGTGTGTTCGGCCTCAGCCGAAAGTTTGAATTAACCGCCGCGTTCAGTTTGAACTTCCCGCTACAAACTTCTCTCAGCTCCGCTGCTCGCTTGAGCGCTAGGATCGTTGTCCTGTTCTTTGATTAAATAAATTAATCTTTTGATCCGACATTAAGTTCTTATCGTAGATAATTATTTAAATTTATTCTTGATCGGAACGCGTTTTTTGTCACTCTCTTTTGAGTGAGATCGTTCTTGGTGAGAAAATTATAATTTTCTTGAGATGGCATTTTTCCCGTCCTGTGTCTGTCGCCATCTTTTTTCATTCCGCTTTTTCCGTTTTTCTATGAAAAAGTACCGTCTTATTGTTCTCCCAAAAAACCATTAAATTCGATCAATTTGGAAGGCTCCAAATCATTCGTTCTTACTTGTGAAGTTCAAGTAAAGTGTTACGTTCTTGTAAACAAGTTTTAATACAAGATCCTTTACACCAGTTTGATAAAAGTGTGTTCGTTCTGTTCAGTTCCGAGTCCGGGGTTTTGTAAACTATTCGGACAATAGCCGGTCCAATTTTTCGCTAAAAATCGTTCAGGGCTAAACAGATGTAAATCGCTCAAGTAGCCCCTCCAATAACACCATCATTAGCATCAACTAGAGCAAAATCCCTTTCTCAATCGAACAAAAATAGAACCATTTGGTTGTACCTTATTCAACTAGGCTTGGAGTCACCTTCTGTTTGTCTCATCTAAGAAGAGACGTAAGATAAGTGGACCACCCTTCTTCTCTCACTGGGAGCCATTTTAGTTCACCGGTATGACCAAAAAACAACCATGTCCCAACTACCTATGTCGTAGTTGGCTTTTAGGGGGGTCTCAGTCGGTCGCCGTTTGTTCCTCGTTCCGGGTCAGTATTTCACGGAATTGAAGGAGCAAAACCTTTAAAAGTTGTACCTAAATTTTAAATTTTAAAGGATTTTGGAAATTCATTAGTGCACGGCCATAGTGAATTCAAAAACTGAAATATGGAATCATAAAAATTGAACCATAATTCCCAGAGAAAAATGGGAAAAACCGTTAATTGAGTTATGTTTTCCCCATAAAATGTGGCTAAACTTTTTTTTTTCAAGGATTTTAGAAATAAATTAGTGCATGGGTCTTGGGAATTGAAAAACTGAAGGATTGCCGCTGGAATCATCAAAATCGAACTATGATTGCCAGAAAAATATGGGAAAAACAAGGGAAACCCCGTTTATTCAGAAGTTATTCCCATTTTTCTTTGGCAATTATTGTTCGATTTGATGATTCCGGCGGCAATATTTCAGTTTTTCAAATCTCAAGAGCCGTGCACTGATGAATTTCTAAAATCCTTCGAATTTTCAAATTTAGATACTTTTAAGTTTTTGCCCCTTCAATTTCGCGAAATACCTACTAAAAAACTCACGGTGACTGACTGAGACCTCCTTAATAAACTATCGATAGGTTTTCATTTACTGAAGTGAGTTGGTTGAGAATCAGATGAAAGCATGAAAAATTGGGTGTAACACAGATTATTCGCATTATTTAGAGAAATATTGGCATGAACAACACTATAATATAGTGTTGTTCATGCCAATTTTTTATATTATAAAACTACGGCATCCAATTCTAAACAGGTTGATCATAATCTCGCTATCATCTGGGTAATTGGCGAGTAGTTGCACACGTGGAACGTGTTTGTGTACCTCTATTCCTCTGCTGGAGGGGTCGATGGCCATCGACTGAATTCTTCTTTGGTTTAAAATGTTTAAAAAAATGTTTAAAAAAATCAATATACAATGATGAATTACTGATGTTAACTATAATATTAATAGTCAAGTATGATGAATTTACAAATTGCTATTAGAAACAAAGCTACAATCAATGAGATTAAGAAATAAATAAATAATTCCTATTTATGGAGAATAATGTTTTTTTTTTAATTTTAAGCTTTGGTTTTTATTTGATGAACAGTTCACTTTTAACGTCAGTATTGGGTGGGAAGCTTACCTGGCCCTTAAAAAATTACTTAATTGCGATAAATTTTCTTACTCTGCTGAAAGAACTGTAGGAACTATGACAGAGCAATCTGGATAGTATTGAACTATAAATAAACTAGGAAGAGCATAGCTCACCGGAAGAAAGATGGTCCTTTTGGACTTGGCTTCATATCAATATGGACGTTAGTTTCGTAAAGCCGGAGTCCCAATTCTTTGAGAGATCCGAACACCAAATGGTTTCGACGGCCCCTTTCGATGAGCCAGTCTATCCTTATCACCCTGTCCATTTCCTCTGGAGAACTTGGAAGGCTCTGAAACATATCACATCACAATTATGTTGGTACGTAGAATTTTTTTGGTATCATAATTCAGGAATAATTTAGTATTTCAACTATTTCTGAACTGCGAGAGCAACAATGGTTACGAATACCCACATAAATGAAAGTTTTTACCAAAAAGTCCAGGACGTATTTGTTTTAGAAACCTGAACAAATATCTCTGGTGGATGATATTAAAAGGTGATCAAAATACATGTGATGCATTGTGAGTAAACTCTTAACACTGACTATTGATTAACGTGTCCGACCAATGCAATTGTACAGGATGAGACAAAAAGGACGGACGTTTTTCAAAAAATGCATAAACGTGTTAAGAATCATTCATTTAAAAAAATGATTGGCATTTTCAGAATCCTTATATAAATGCATATAGAATCCTAAGCGTGGAAAATGACGCCAGACATGTGGTGACCGTGTTCAGCGATGCAGCGCTGAAGTCCTTCCACGAGTTGGCTTCTACTCTCTCGAGCATTGATCGGCCGATTCCGGTAATTTCCTCGCGAATAGCTTCCTTATTCCTGGTGGTTTCGCGGTTTATGAGTGTTCACCCTTACGTTAATGTGTCCCCACAAGAAAAAATCGCATTTGGACAGATCCGGGGATCGAGGTTTCCAAATAATGTCCCCAAATCGGGAAATCACTCGACCTGGGAAGTGACGGCGGATGACATCCATTGAGTTGTTTGCAGTGTGGGCTGTTGCCCCGTCTTGCTGGAACCAAACATGCGGGATCTGTATCCGTTTCCGTCCTAACTCAGGCAAGAAGAAGTTATTGATCACGTCAACATAGCGCTCCGAGTGCAGCTCCATTGGCATCTCATTTGCAACCTTGCAAGAGATATGGACTGGAGAACTAAATTCAAAGTTTACATTTTGAGGTGAAGTATTTTATCGTTCAAAGTGCTGAACATCGAAGACCATCCAAAGGATCAGAATTAAAGGTTTATTTTCAACATCTTTGCTTCCATTGACTCACACGCAAATGTTGGAGAAGGGGGTGCCAAGGTTCCAAAACAGAAACTGATCACTGATAAACGTGGCCTGACAGGCAATTCAGATTTACCAACTCTTCCCAGTATTTCCCAGGTCCGCGATTTAAAGCAGTGCTGGAAATTAAATTGATCGAAAGTTTTCTAACCGGATTCCAACCAATCCAATGATTCCACCTTCTCAAATAATAGGAAGATACTTTGCTACCGATTTGGTCTCTTTCATACTTCATTGGACTCACCATCTCAGACGACGGAAATGAGGAGATCGATTTGATGGGATACCATCTTTGGCGCAGTGGCGGCCGAGTGTTTTGCAACACGAGCACTATTAAAGAGCGAAGACAGCAGGGGGATTTCTTCCCCTCCAAATAACCGTTTATTTATGAGCTTCCCTCCCTTCCTACCTCACTACCCAGCTATCTTCAAGACTTGAAATTGAGTGCTTCATATATCAAACGCTATTGTATACCACCTTGGTCTCGGGAAACTGATCTTAACCCATTTGTCGCTATCATAATGTTGTTCAAGTCAGATTCTTTCCTTCCAACATTGTTCAGTTAATCAGATCAAGCTCCCGTTGAACTTCTCTATTTGGGTTAACCTCGGTGGTAAATTTTTTATAGTAAAAATAATGAACCAAAACGGAGGTCTTACATGTGTAGTACCTTTTAGTTTCTGTATTTTCTTGATAAAAAAGGAACGAATTGAATGGATGCGATCCTGTACCCACGTAAGTAGAAGGACTTATAGTTGAGACAACTTTGGCGGCCATTGCCAAACATTGACGGTCCTCCAACGAGTAAAGCGTAAAGCGAAAGCTCCTTTTGGGAGGTTAGATGAATGGGGGCCCTCTGACTACCAACATCCTTTATTTTCAATTCTTTATTTATTCACTTATTTATGGAACCTTAACCAAGAAGCGTACGAGGCAGTGTGTGAGAGGCAGTTTTACAGTGAAGAAACTCTTACCAAGTCAGTTTGGCTTGTCCAGATTCACGATTACAGTAAAGCTACAGCAAAGGCGGTACCTACTGGTTGGGGATCCCCAATTCATAAATTTTTCTGAGCTAAGCAAAGTTGGTCAACCACTAAACTGTTAATGGTATCTGCCCGAGGCCTTTGCTGGATTTAACTAACTCTCCAGTCATTATTTACATTTTACTTCATCTTCTTTTACACCTTTATTGGTCTCATCACCAGAGTTTTGAACCCCAGGATACCAAATAACGTGAATCCTTTCTCTGCAGCATCTATCTGATAACCTGCAGTCAGATCCGAAGTTCTACTCATATGTTAGAAATCTTCCCATGTCAATAATTAAGCGGGTCTCAGTCAGTCGCCGTTCGTTCCTCGTTCCGGGTCAGTATTTCGCTAAATTGCAGGCGCTAAAACTTTAAAAGTTGTATCTAAATTTGATATTTTCGAGGATTTGCAAAATTGATTATTAGTGCATCTGCCTAAGGAATTGTAAAACTAAACGATTGCCACTGGAATCATCAAAATCGAACAATAATTGCCAGAGCAAAATGGGAAAACCCGTTTATTCAATTAGGTTTTTCCCATTTTTCTCTGTTGTTTGATTTTGATGATTCCAGAGGAAATCGTTTAGTTTTTCCATTCCCTTGACTGCTGCACTAATAAATTTCAAAAATCCTTGGAAATTTCAAATTTAGGTACAACTTTCAAAGTTTGAGTGCCTGTAATTTATGGAAATACTAACCGGAACAAGGAACGAACGGCGACCGACTGAGACCTCCTTAAGAGAAATATCGTATTCTTTATCACGTTTTATCCGCAATTGATTTATTTTTTTCTGCCATTTCCTCATTCTTTGCGGTAGAATATTAATTTATGACGCTTGGGATTAATCTCTATAATCGCAAAAATTACTTCATGGATCAATTTTTGCCCTGGACGTTCCTGAACCTTCTGTAACCTCAAGCTAAATACAGATTTCATAATTCGTTTATTTTTACAATTTGAATGCATTTGAGTACATTTTTAGCAAATTTTCAAAGTAAATGAAGCTATAGCAATGTCCTCAACATTTTTAGGATGAAAAATCTCTGACTCTCTGTGAGCCAGTCTAACCCTCTCTAACCATCCCTAACCCTCTCTAACACGCCAACCCTCTCTGACCCTCTCAACTAGACTAGTAGGAAGTGAAGTAGAACATAATGGCTTAGTTGGGAAGAAAAGGTTTGGAGAAGTTTTAATATTTCAACAGCTTGCGGCTTGTTCGGGACTCAATCTTTCAAAACACTGATTTGACTCATGCGCTGTTCTTGTGCCTAGCTCCTCATTGAATATCATTTGATTTATTCCTTCAATCAACAATGACTTTTTATTTGATCATTCGCAGTGCCTACGATATCCCCTTCAGTAATCAATTTCATGTTTATTACGAATCATCTAGAAATCACTGTACCTTGAAAACCGATCAAAACGGGACCACCATGGATACCGGGAGAACACATTGAAAAAAATTCAAAATGTACAAACATCGAAAAAACAATAGAAATAAATAAATAAAAGATTTAAAAAATTATCGCTCCAAGACACATGAAAATGAAATCCTACCCATTTCGGGTTTTTTGGATGTTTTGGAGTAAGTCAACTGAATTTAAAAAACTTGAGTCCTTCAGTGTTTTCGATTTGTTATCATTGTCATTATTTCTTAAGTATCCATACATTTCCTTAAAACTTGGGATTTTGCACTGGAACCCCTTCATATGATAAGGATCTGTCATAATACCTGCTTTAAACAACAGGTGTTAATCTTCCAATATTATAAGTCAGTTATTATTAAGTTTCTTCCTTATTATTGGGAAATAAGACCCACTTTCTCAAAGATAACAACGCTCTCAAACTCAACCCACTCGAGAAAAAATCAAAAATAAAATACCGAGCTTCAGCTTTCGAAAAAGAAATGTTTTGATGGGGAGCTATCAGTTGCCCAGCTCATTTAACTCTCTCTTCCTTCATTAACAACATAAAGAGCTTGTCTCAAGATAACAGTCTTTTGGCAGTTTCATTAACAGAGGGCCCTTTCGCCTTTTCTGTGATGAAACCCGCATCATGAATCATAATCTTATCCATTGATAATTATTCGAACTTCTGGCTTGAAGTATTGACTCGTGTCGGCTACTACTTATCCGTCAACTTGAAGGTGTCTCTTTGAATTTGGGAAATATGAGCCTTATTACAGGAGTAATGAATATCGGATATTCCATTCTCTACCAACAAAATGCACAATTTTTACGATAGATTATATACCTACAGGAGAATATAACGGTCTTGAAGGAACCGGTGTAATGTTGTTGCTGTAACTGATACTTGCTGTAACCGGTATTCGTCAAATTCCAAGGGAATGTTTCCTAAATGGAAATAAACATAAGTGTAATGTAAATAAAATATATATTGTGTGCCTATTTACGTCTGTATGTTTAGGTTGAGAGGAATATTATCAGGTTTACACTTCATACATGTGTATAACGCCCACTGGGCGAGTCATCAATAGGAACATACGTCGTATGTACGTGTGTACACATACAAGTTAATTATGACAAAATCCAATTATTATTGCCTGTTTTTTTTACAACGCTTCTATAGGAATGCCTTTTCTATTTTCTCTCGATCAATTAAATTCAGAGCAGTCCCTATTTCTTCGGAATTCGTCCCATCAAAAATCAAAAACTTCTTTGCAGAACTTACCCCTGCAACGCATCGTGAACTCCCTGAGGAGGATTCAACTGCTCCGGTTGTTCTCCGTCAGTGACATCCTCTTCATGGACTTGAATCACGCTTTCCAAGATTTCAGCATCAGTAAAGTTCAGCGAGGTCAGAGTTTGAATTGGTCAAAATCGAATCTTCGTCCAGTTACCCAGGGAAGTTTATGTTTGCAGCCCCATCCTCAAACGATTCGCGATAAGATGGTAGGGAATCCACCTCTTCCCAGTGCTCAGATCGAAATCCTTCGTGACGAAAGCAATTGGCAATAATTTTTTTTCCATACGGTCTCAAGCTGTAGAAATCATGAATACTGCGTCAAATAAACTGACACATTTCCCCTTTTGATGTTGTCAATAAGCTTCAGGACCACCAGTTTTCTGAAATGGACTTTCAAACACCTAATCAGTCCCTGATCCATTGTCTGTAAAAGAGAGGTGGTAATCGCTGGCAGGAAAACGAGCTTGATACATTTTTAGGATTAGACGTTTCCTACCATTGTCATGTCATCCAGGCTCTATCAGTGCTCTCATACTAGACCTGGTGGTGAAAAATATTTTTGAAGCAACGGGGGTGCTTCGATTTCCCAATCATGACAATTTTTTTTTTTTTTTTTTACTGAACCTGTCATGTTGGCACACTTCAAGACAGTGACACGCTCTTTTGAATGTTTACCATCCGCGCATTTTTTACCTGGACATTCATGAAACTCAGGCGTGAGACGAGAAAAAAAGCACGTTTCATCGCAGTTGAAATTTTTGTCATCACTGAACCCTTCTAAAAATTTTGGCCAAACGGATGTGAGCCATTCGCTACACGTTGAATCAAAGAAGCACTATGTTCATTTTGCTTACCGGATAACTTCGGAAAATCTTCAGCTTTCGCTATCAAAATCTGACCGTTGTCTGGAATGTTAGTCAATCCTTAAATTTTGAACCACTCGAATAGAGCTGCATCAATGGCAGAAAACTGGTGTGATCTCACTCTTTCTAGTTTGGTGTAATCAGAAATGGTCATCAGCTGTCTTTCAAAGAGAAGATCAGAATTTGTTCTGATGATTTTGCTCATGGCTTCCCATTGCCTCACCGCCTGGGTTGTGACGAGGGGGGCGATGAGAGCCCTGGCCGCCGAAAAACGCACGCTGCCGGCGATGAGCCTTGAACCCACGACCCCCGCAGAAGTCGATCCAAGGTCCACCGCCAAACAAAGATGCCCCAAGGACCGTAGCCACACCGCTCTCCCATGACATGAAACCATTAGCTTACGTGATTGAACACAAGAGTGCGCCGCGAACTGGCAGAAAGAACCAATTCACGAAAATGACCAAAAGAAACAATTTTACTCACTCTTATTTACAATACCATTCTATCTATTAGTTTATCAAGCATTATTAGTGTTCATCTTTTCTTAATTAGTTTCCATATTTGAATCACATTATTTGAGAGAATCGTTTCACGTTGTGACGATGGCGCCTACAACTCTACCTGTTGACATTCTCTGACACTATTTGCCGGAACTTCTTTTACGTTTTGCCAGAGCACATTTTTGCGGGAGGAACCCCGGGGAGTGAAGTAATCAGTTTCCCTCGATCTTCGCGGTATTTTTTGACAGAGGATTTATTTATTAGGCATTTTATTTCACGGTAATTTTTTTCTTTTGGGTATTCCTGCAGTTAAACGTTATTCTGGGGCCCTATTATAGGATTTGACTTGAAATTCCAGAATCCAAAATTCAAGCAAATTCCTCATTGTTCGATTTCCCTTATATTTGGTAGGACACTCAGTATTTCTGACGACCTCCTATTAGTTCACCTAACCAACCATCTTACAAATGACAAAGGAGCTATGCGCCACAACCACTTAGCAGTGTGACAAAAAATTTATATTTTAAAATTCCTACTGTTGATCGGATCAAGCAGTCTCGGTCAAGCGCTGTGCTCTTCAATTTATGTGAGAAACGACTGATCACGAGGTCTCCTGCATTCTTTGGTGTTCTCCCGTCGTCTGCCACTGCCGCTTTGCTCTCTTCATAATTTTACCTAGTTTCGCTATTAAAAAACGCTGCAAATTATTTCCCAAACGTTTATAATTTTTTCGTATAGATTACAACATTTTTTACAAGGAAATTCACGTTTGCGCATGCGCAGTGGTTACTATCAGTCCGAAGGTGGTGATTTGCATAGGAGACCATCTAAATACTAATCTGTAACATCCCTGAAAATTTCATCGAAATCGGATGGAAAATGTGGAAGTTATGGCCGTTACAAGGAATTCACGTTTGCGCATGCGCAGTGGCTACTATCAGTCCGAGGGGACCATCTACACACCAACCCGCACAATCCCTGAAAATTTCATAGAAATCGGACAATAACTTCGTATAGTTATGCGCGTTACAAGGAATTCATGACAGACAGACAGAACCGAAATTGTTCAGAAAGGTCAAAAACGCAAAACGCGAGTGAAAATTTTTCATTTTGGAGAACTTTTTTTTTCGTCCTTGAAAAGTGAAAACAAAGCTTCCACTACCTTGGTAGACTCGGAAGCAATATACCGAATTGAGGCCCCTTCATCTTCGCGCCGTCAGGCTCTTTGAAGGCGGTAAAAAATTCCAAATCCTGCCTCCTAACCTCGCCATGAATACTATAACATCGGCTAGAGCTAAAGTAGAACAATTATAGAAACATATACATTCACGTTGTAAACGCCTATTTCATTCATTTCCTGAAGGGAGAGTTTTTAAAAGAAATTTTAATTTCATATTTCGAAGATTAAAGAACTGCAGACCCTTTGGAAGACGCCATGAATGACAGTCGGACAAAAAGTCAACCTTAAATATGTGATTTCCAAAATATTGAAATACTGTGGATGTGGAGCAACATTATCTCGTTAAAATTGGAATTTCAATATACTCATCAACTTAAACAACTGATTTTGGGCAAGCCAAATGTCGTTTGAACTCTTTTTCAGAAATGCCCTCTAAACGCTTCCAACGTGAGGAATTTTTATAATCTCTGAGCATGACGTTAGCCTGAATGTTATAAGACCAAAGAGGAGTTTACATTACATCATTTGGGAGAAAGGAAGTCGGAAAGGAAATTCTTGACTCAAAACCTCATTAAACGATGTAGGTTAGGTAGCAAAAAATTGCTAATCTTCGAGCTTCCCCGGAACTCAGCCCTTTTCGCATGAAAAACGAGTCGAAGAAATCCTTTCTTGAAATCTCCAACGCCGAACAAACTCTCTTTCTCGAGAATTTAATTAGCTTTACCGTAAAAGATAAAATGAGAGGCCGTGAGTCTTTGTGCAATCATGTTTTTGATGCGGGAACGGGAAAGTAAAAAAAGTGATCAAGAAGAGGAGGTACCAGAACTTCAAATTATGAAAATACGATTTCATTAAGTTATTTTCGCTTTTAGCCCATATGGAATTTAATCCTCGACCATGGTGCAAAGTGGGTATTCTCGTATCATTGAATTCTAGGGGATACTTATTCGTACAATCCACATCTGCTGCGGTTCACACTACTATGCTCGTCTTTATAGGATGAATCGAAACCCGAGATTGATCTTCAACGTTAGTTAATAAGAATCAAAATTCGTATAAATGCTGGTCTCGTTCGTCTCTAACAATTGAACATGATCATAAGTCGAAAAGAATAATTAGTAATTAATTAGATTACTACATCTCCTCGTTGGAAGCATATAATTGGTCCTACAGAGCTGTGGGTGGTCTCATTGGATTTATTTTAAATAATGAAAAAAACGCTGCAAATTATTACACAAAGGTTTATTATTTTTCCATATAGATCACTCGTCTGCAAAGAACACGGCCACAAACCAACACGAAGAAAAACATCGATCGCATTTCGGTCAGCTAAAATCCGAACGGAGATTAGGCCTATTTTTCGATTCACACTCGTGTTTCTGGTTTATCGCAAGTCCAACCCTTAAATTATCGTAGGGAGCGAACGGTTTGTCCAACAGGACTCTAATAATTCAAGAGGCAATTACAAGAGGCTCATGAAATGGCGAGGAAGAGACTACAGGCAGTTGCAGAAGAAACCAAACGGAGGTACGATGTGCACACTACAGCCCCGAAATGATGAAAATGGCGCAATGCACACACTAGTCCCAGAAGCTCTTTCCGAGTAACGCAGTAGTTCCTCTCGGCTTTTGATAGGCATTTGCTATAATAGGCCAATACCACTTCCCACTCCCCCTGGATCTGCGACAATACAGCTCCCAATGCTTTGTCACTGGCATCTGTATCAAGCACAAAGGTCGCTCCAGGAATAGGGTGTCCCAATATCGGTGGTTGGGTGAGGGCATCCTTGATGTTTGCAAATGCCTGGTCCGTGTCGGGTTCCCATTGAAATTCTGTCTTACGCTTCTGCAAGTCATAAAGTGCCGCCGCTTTCTTAGCAAAATCAGGTATGAATGCACGGTAGTAAGAACAGAGTGAGAGGAAGGACTGCAGTTCTTTCACAGAAGTTGGTTGAGGCCATTCCAATACACGCTTGGTTGTCCCTGGATCAGTGGTGATTCCGTCCTTTGACACGAGTACTCCAAGGTATCCGACCTGCCTCTGAAACAATCTGCACTTCTTTGGATTGAGCTTGATTCCTGCATTCCTGATAACTGTAAAAACTCTCCTCAGCCATGCTACATGGTCTTCAAATGTCCCATTATCCACCAGCACGTCATCGAGATAGACTTTTACCCTTCCTCCACGTATCTCCTGCTGTAGGATTCCTCCCATGGTCCTCTGAAAAGTACTGGGGGCATTACATAAACCAAAGGGCATTACTTTAAATTGCCATAATCCTCTTGGCGTACAAAATGCGGTCTTCTCTTTGTCCTGGGGCACCATTGGCACCTGCCAATATCCGCTTTGCAAGTCCAGAGTGGAAAACCATGAACTACCTTCCAAAGCTCCCACCAACTCTGCGATTCTAGGCATGGGATGTGAATCTCGTTTTGTCACAGAATTTAACTTCCGGTAATCGATGCAGAATCTAGTGCTTCCATCTTTCTTCTTTACGAGCACGATTGGGCTCGCCCATGGACTAATAGATGGCTCGATCACCCCGTTTTGTTCCATCTCTGTCACCATTTGTTCTACTTCCTCCAACCGATGCGGAGGAATTCGCCTTGGTGATTGTCGGATTGGAGGGCTATCGCCCACATCAATGGCATGTGCGCAATTTTTAACTCTTCCAATATCTGCGCTACTTCTTGCAAAAATATCTCTAAAGTCTCTCAACAATTTCTCCACTACCCTCTTCTCCTTTTCCTCCATAACCTGACCCATAGCCTCTTTTTGTAGCTCTTGGAGGTGTGGTGGGCAGCTATCGTTTTCGCCAAAAGTTCCATTGTGGACTGCCCTATCCCCCTTTATCAGCTCTTGAAAGTTTCCCTCGACTTCATCAGCTAACACTGCAACTGCTGCTTCCCAACATTCCACTGAATTCACCCGCTTGCCACCAATAACGACTGCTTGGTTCGATAGGTCAATCAAACAATGCTGCTGTATTAAAAAGTCTAAACCTAGAATGCAATCATCATGAATACATGCCACCAAGACATTGTGAGTCCGGTTCTCTCCATCTCCAATGTCTAACCTTACAGTGGCTTCTCCTTTTACTGGTAGCCGCTCGCCAGAAATTGATCGAATGTAGGCTGGCCCTGTAACATCTAGCTTTGCCTTACTGCGGGTTAGAACTTCCAGGCTCATTATTGTCCGTGTTGCTCCTGTGTCCACTGTGAAATCGCAGGCTACTCCATTTACTCTACCCCGTAACACTAGTGACGGGTTTGGAGTGACACGATAAGTGGGAACTTCGACTCCCATTGTTGTTTGGGTAGAAACACTCACTACAGGAGCCTGATGATGCACGGTCTGACTTAGGCCCTTCAGTCTGACCGTCGAACATTTCCCGAACCCCTCCTAGGACGATCAGGACAATCATAAGCAACGTGGCCTGGCTTATCACAACTCCAGCATACAATTTCACGTTTCTGATCCCTTTTGGAGTACTGGCGACTAGGGATTGCTTGTAGTCCTGGAATCTGATCCATCACTGTGTCCATGAATTCTCCTTGACGTACCTTTGCCCTGTCAGGTCTAGCAACTTGCAATACTGCCTCCATTCGAAGTGCATCGTCAAGAGCCTGTGCCATTGTCCTTGGACTCCCTCCAAGCACTAGCTCACATAGACGAGCCTCTTTGAGACCTCTCGCAAAATGGAAAATGGCTGTATCCTCTGAAGCACCTCCCCTGGTATCTGGCCATGCACGTCTGGTGATATCTTTTATGGCCTGATGGAACGCCCTTATATCTTCATTAGCACCTTGCACCCTAGTTTGCAATAACGCTAGATTTCGGGTTGTCTGATGCCTGCTACCAAAACGGACCTCGAGTGCTTCTACCAGATCGCTATAACTCATATAGGGCCCTATTTCGGTCAATAAAGTCAGAGCTTGACCTTTAAGTGAAGCGCCCAACATAGCCGCCTTCTGGTTTTCGTCCCATCGCTCTTCTCTTGCAATTAGTTCGAATTGCGCGCGGTAGGGTTCCCACTCTTCTTTTCCATCATAAATCTGAGGTTTTATCTTCAGACTTACCCCTTTACAAGGTACCTCCTTGTGGGTGGGGAGATGCGTGGGTTGTACCATTGCTGGCAAATTCAACATTAGTACAGACAGTTTTTCATTAATATCAGTCAATTCTGTTTGTAACATACTTTGCATTTCCGCTCGACATAAATTCAAAATTTCATTTGGCTGCACATCCGACCGGGGAGCCGTACTTTCTTCTTGTCCACCATCCTCCTGCCCCTCACCGACCTCCTCAAGCCGACGTAGGCGCGATTGGGAACGCGTAGTCATTTCTGACACCAATATAATGAATCACAACACGATTGCTCGATTTCCAGAAAGGAACTGAACTTTTTATTAACGACATGTCAATTATTAAACTAAGTGACAGGGTTTCTAGGTGCCTGTCACTACAATATCTTAAATCAATGGAAAAAACAATGCCTTTGTATAAAGTTTTTTTTTGAGTTAGGGCGTTTTCAAAATTCCAATCCTTATTATTCAACTGTTAGCTCTTACCATAAACATTTTAGTTCCAACGATCATGTGGATTTTCGTCAGATTTTGTGACAGTAACCACGAAATTTTCGTTCGATTGAAGTTAAGTTATTCCATAACATATTCACAATTCAAACGTAAGTGATGCTGGTTCTCAACGTGTATACTTATCCTATAATAATGTTTACTTACGATTGTATACTCGTCTCATGCACTAATTTCCTACTCATGAAACTTGATGAAACTTGATGTTTCCCAGGCTGCCACCTTAAAAATACTTATTTCAAACGAATAAGAAACGTCTTCCACCCAATCTCCCAAACCATTCCCTTGACCTCGTTACAATGAATAAATCCATCTTTCTTATCTTGCATAATTTTTCTTTATTACTTTCGCCTCTAATGGGGAGGAAACGAAATTAGTCTCAAAGCTAGGTATTTGTAACTGACCCCCAAAAGTGGCGTTGAAATTTCCACGAAATTAGACTTCGGCCTCAAATAAAGAAAATTCTCTCTCTCGGAGAAAGCCTGTCCATCTGTTTTTGACAATTCCAAGAACGAAAGTCGTTAGAGTTCATCTGGCACAGTTCAATTTATAATCCAACCCATTATCGTTGGAGTGGGAGATGTGAAGTTTGGTTTCCTTAAAATATTTTCCCCATTTTCCTCGTTAATTACTTCATTAGGACTGACATTATCTTTTCGCGGTAACCTCATTTGTTGGCGGAATTACCCAACCCAGCTCTCGAGAATATTCTGCC
This sequence comes from Apolygus lucorum, assembly GCA_009739505.2. Taxonomy (NCBI): domain Eukaryota; kingdom Metazoa; phylum Arthropoda; class Insecta; order Hemiptera; family Miridae; genus Apolygus; species Apolygus lucorum. Next base: position 35,074,700 of record CM019167.2, read on the forward strand.
GGAAAAGAGCCAGTGTAGGCTACTGGCGACGGAGAACATAATAGTGGCGGATGGAGGAGGTAGAAGAAAAGGTAATGAAATTTCTCAGTGAAAAATTACTTTGCCGGTGAGAATCTAGTGTTGATAACCCGAAGGTTAATCGATGTATTTGCCGAGCTGAGATCAAAGGCTATTTCTTCCATTTTCGCGCCTTTTCCTCTCTTAGAACTGTAAGAGGCGATTAATGAGAATCAAAAGCTTATCAGGGTCGGTAATTCTTTCCCTTGTGACTATGGAGCGATCTGTTCAAGAAACATGGGACGTATGCCCGAGATGGAGTTTGAATAGAGAGACGCTGTTGAAATAGAGCTTTTTGATCTTCTTTGTTGGTTATTGACATCTGTAGGAAAGTGAGGAGTAAGTAGATGAAACGTTTCTGAAGTGTAACGGATTTTTTGAGAACATTATCCTCGATGACTTCTTTCGTCCCTTATTTTCTTGAGTAGGTATCCTAAAATGGGGGGTCACTATTTCTTGCCTGAAGTAATGAATAAATTACATCGAGTGAAACATTTTTATCGCTTACCAACTGGTTAAACTGATCTAATGTTTATCCAATGGGACGTCCCCTGGAATGCATGCATTACTAAACATACTCCATGTCGGACGCTTCCATATCATTTTTTTTTCTGAAGCTACTGAGAAATTGGTGAATTTGGCCCCCACAGCTGTACTTCTGCTTATGGATTCAGCAAGGAAAGTTCTGATGGTGAAAATGATGACATTGCCCACTTTGACGTCACCTAAAGAGGATAGGCAAACTAACAGCGAAGATCTTCTGCTTCTGCAAAATGGAAATAGAAGATACCGAACATGTAAAGTGCTACTGTTAAGCACTAAGCCGAACTAATGAATAATTAATTGAATTAAAAACAAAGTTCAAAATATTTTTTTTAAACAAGTACCTAACAATCGGATTTATTCTTCTCAATGATATGATAATTTTAAAATTTTAATGTTTTTTGATTGAAAGAGACAAAATCTATAGAAATCCAGGTTGAATGTTAGAATGTTGTGCAAATTTTACAAGTAGAGAATCTTACACAGTGAATTAGACTTTGACTTTTGATTATTTTGCCTGATAGAAATATTATTATCAGGTATTGTTATATGAAGAAATAGCATTTTGGCTCATGCAAGAATTTCTAACTATCTATATCTAATAATATAAAACGCCAACCGTACGTACGTACGTACGTACGTATGCAAGGAGGGGTTGGAGGGGTCGTGGGGAGAGTCGGAGGCTGGAGGAGCAGGGGACGAGAGGAGTCGGAGTTGGGGGCGGGAGGAGTCGGAGCTGGGGACGGGAGGAGTCGGAGTTGGGGGCGGGAGGAGCTGGGGACGAGAGGAGTCGGAGTTGGGGGCGGGAGGAGCTGGGGACGAGAGGAGTCGGAGCTGGGAACGGGAGGAGTCGGAGTTGGGGGCGGGAGGTGACGGAGGGAGTGGGTGGAGGAGAGAGTTGGAGGAATCATTTTTGCCTACTTTTAGTAGGCTTTTCAGCTAGTATCTGATAAGACACGAGAATTAGGAGGACAAATTTGGGGGGAAAATTGTGAAAATTATAATTTATGCTCATAGTTCAACACATAATTAAACCTGAAATAGCTCAAAAGCACTCCATGTTGTGGAACTCATAGTGGGAAAATTTCGTAGAAAACGGTCCTCACTTCTCCAGTTATGGTAGTATAACTACCACTGGAACTACAGGACTGGGAACCGAAATGATTTCCTAAAAAACCACGATTCCTCATTTGCTACTCAATCACCACCCACAATTGGAAGACCGTAATTAAAAAATAATACGCCGTCGGAAGGCTGTGATTTGAGAAAGTTCCCCAACCACGCGTACTTTTAATTATCCGTAGCAATTGTTCAAGGGTGTAACAGCCTTTTAAGGTCAAACGGTAAACAACTTTTTAAATTGAGAATACTCTAGAAAACAAGGGTTTAAGAACCTTACGGTGAATATTTTTCTTTGGAAATTAGTTTCATGTAGAATCGAATATCTCAAGGTCCTTGTTCAAAAGCATCTGCAGCCTGCCTTTGCAACCATCGTATACATAATCAGAAAAAATAAAAAGTAAAAATGATAAAATAAAAATCTTTTTGGCAGAACAACGGAACGATCTCAAAACTGATGTTGGCAATCCTTAAAAAAGGAGAAAATGAAAATGACAACTTATATTGCCCATCTGGAGATACAAACATACGCAAGAAGTAGTTAGTAAGTACCAATCTATATGAATGAGTTGTAATATTTATTTCGACCTCCTATCTCCGTTACCTACCCAATCATGTTAGTAATGTCGAGGAAGCTATGCGCTATACCCACTTGGTAGACTACCGTCTTATCATCTTACTTTTTGTGTCTCTCATAATTGTTACGCAAACTTGCCTACTTGAAGATGCATGAACGCGTTTGATGAGGCAACTGTCTTCTTGCAGCATTTTCCGCTTATCGGAACCCTACTCATAAAGCATATAATTTTAGAGCTTACGATTAGACCTTTCATTTGAATGTACACAAATGGTCTATCGACCACACGTTAGAGGGTTAAGGGGATATTAGACGAATGCGGACCAATCTTCCTGAAATTAGCAACCACGTCGGCTAAATTGCTAAGTAATAAAACATCACAAAATATACGGTTGCAAAATTATGTATGTATGTCTGTATATCTGTGTGTGTGTGTGTGTGTGACAAAATCTTGTGTCGTCTGCACAGGCCTCAGTTCTCAACCGATTTTCCTGGTTTTTTTTTGTTCGACGCGGGAAACTATCCAGTTGTGCACTACGGCGCCGGAATTTTGCTTTTTTGGGGGGAAAATGGGGGTTAATGCTTAAAAAACGTGCGTTTGCGGGTATAATCTTGTAAACTCTTCCCTGGCCTCAATTTCCAACCGATTTGTGTGTTTCTTTTTTTGTTTGACTAAAATAACTTCCGAGTAGTACTACATGATTTCACCAGAGTATCAAAATTCGCAGAGGGAAGGGATGAGTGGGGGGATAATATTCACGAAATTTCAGATTTTTCAATATTTCGATTACTTTACTGATTACTAAATGTACCCAAACTTTGAAATTGAGGAAAAATTTTTATTATACCTCCGGATTTTCATGAATTATTCTCTGTACCACCATGGAACTAATTGTGGTGCCACCATGGTGCCAGACAGAACACCATAAACCGCATACCTCGTGGGTTTTTTTTTTTGTGTTTCACCTTGAATGCGGATGTGAACCTCGACGGACTGCCTAGTAGAACTAATAGATGAAAGTTCAATGTTACGACGAATTTCCGCTTTGGCGCTAGACTGGCACCATTGGTGGTGGTGGTAATTATGGGGGGGGGGGGGGACTCGAATTCGCATGTTGGGTATCGTAGGTCGTGGATTTTAAAATGCTCTTCAGATTCGAGGCTCCCATGCCGCTAGAAATGTTATGGTTATTTTATGGTGGATCACTATATCTTGCCTAAAGTAATAAATAAATTACATCGAGTGAAACAGTTTTATCGCTTACTAACTGGTTAAACTGATCTAATGCTTATCCAATAGGACGTCCCCTGGAATGCATTCATTACTAAACAATATGTTTTATCATTCTAAACCACAATCATCTGTATAAACATTTTAAAACAATTTTAAGCAATAAATTTAAAAAAAACCCGCAAAACTGGAGGTCCTCCTTCTAATGTTTGGATGTTTAGATGTCCATCAGAAAAAAGACATTATTTTGAGGTGTATAGTACGCTAAGTTCCTTCAGCGTTTAAAAATAAGTGGGGGAACTTCAAACTCTTAGCTTGGCTATCGCTCGTAGTGCGTCTGATTTGTCGGTGTCGTCCGATTTTTGTCAGGTTTCGACATGACTATGCTTTGGTATTTTTACCAAAATTGTATACAAGGAAAAGCTCAATAACGCTGACGTTAACGCTTATTTATCAATCTGAAAAGTATACAAGGGCTGACGACGACCAGGGATATGAGAGGCGGTAATAAATGATCCCTCTCCTACCGCCCTATCGACTGCTTTATTTGCCACATTTTAAGCCACTGAAAAGAACCAAAAGAGAGAAAAAAAATGATGGAGAAGATTGATGATACTTTTTAAAGGAGAAAACGGAGGAAGTTAGTATATAAATATATTTATTCATTATTCCGGTTAACGCGCCTAAATCCCTAACCTGAAATGATTAGCGTATTGACGTTCATATTAAATGGGAGGACCTGACTGTAAAGGTTCTTAAGTTTCATGAGGACATGCGCTGGGGAATGATCTACAAGACCCCCGGTCAGGTCTGGAACTGAAATTGTTCAGCCATGTATCGGCACAAGATGACTGTGTACTCGTAGCTTCAAGAAAACCAAGAATTTACAATCAGTTTGGCAGAAACTACTTACTTACGGGCAATAACATCTCTATCCAAGAGTGAGTGCTTTAATAACGAAATTTGGTTCTTAATTGAGGAAGCGCAACTAAGAGCGTAATTCTGAATAATTTCACAATCAACGACACCATTCAATGAACGCATAACTCTGTTTGACCTCATTCGTCTCTAAAACGCTGCAAATTGTTACACAAGGGTGTATTATTATCATGCACAGGTCACTCGCCTACAAAGAGCACAAATTTGCCATTGCCCTTACCTACCAACCATATTTTTCTTCACAATAAAGTTTATTTCGATAACGCTTCACACTTAATTCGAAGAAATAGGGAGTTGTGGGTGCCTTAATTAGAGAATTTAATTACTGGATGCTAAGGAAGCGAAACTGAGAACAACTCGAAGAAACGAACAACGATCGCATTTTCGTCAGCGAAACTTTGGACGGAGATTAGGCCTCTCTTGCGATTCACACTCGTGTTTCTGATTATTAACATAAGCACATAGGGAGCGAACGGATGGTCCTGCAGAGCTCTTGGTGGTCTCATTCGATTCGAAGAATTTAACACTATTTTAAATTGACAAAAATAGATTAAATAAAAGCCTCACACTCCATTCGAAGAAATAAAGAAATCCTTCATTTAGACATTTGATTACTGGTTGCTAAGCATATAAATGATAGCTAAGGACGCAAAACTGCGTAGCTACAACTCAAAGAAACGAACAGCGATCGCTTTCGGTCAGTTAAAATATGAACAGAGATTAGGCCTCTCTTGCGATTCACACTCGTGTTTCTGATTTATCGTAAGTCCGACCATTAAGTTATCGTAGGGAGCGAACAGTTGGTCCGACAGATCTCCGCGTGGTCTCTAAAATTTTTCTAAATTCGATACCTTTATTTCGAAATTTTTGGAGCTAGGGCGTTTCCAATATTTCAACCCTTATTTTTCCACCCTTAGAAGTGACCTACATCAACAAAAATCTTTGGGGCACAACTAAACCCCAAATGGAGCCCATACACCAAATTTCATCAAAATCGGTCGTTTGGGACTAAAAAACGCTGCAACTTATCACACATTGGTTTCTTATTTTTTCTATATTTAACATGAAGAAAAACATCGATAGCATTTCGGTGAGCTAAAATTTGAACGGAGATTAGGCCTCTTTTGCGATTCACACTCGTGTTTCTGATTTATCGTACGTCCAACCCTTAAATTATCGTAGGGAGCGAACGGTTTGTCCAACAGGGCTCTGCGTGGTCTCAAAAAATTCAAAATTCGACACTATCTTAAATTGATGGGAAAACAGTACCTTCATATCAAAAGTTTTTAAGTTAGGGCGTTTTCAAAATTCATTTTTTAACCTTTAGAAGTGACTTACATCAACCAACATCTTCGGGGCACAACCGGACCCCAAATGGAGCCTACATACCAAATTTCATCAAAATCGGTCAATGCTAAGTGGGGAAAGTGCCGCATACGGCGGACAGCGGACGGACAGCCAAATTTTTATTCGATTTTTGGATTCTACGTACCTTGAAACGTAAACCCTCAAATTTTGAGGGGGTGTTAAGAATTTTTCTTCTTGGTCGATTCCAAAGGTTTATTATTGAAAATAGTAAATCAAAATGAGAAAATGTCAGTGAGCATTCATTGAGTAAAAAAAAGCTCAGCTTCTACTGCATCTTTCTAAGCAAACTGTGAAAAATGTAACTATTAATTTTCTCAATCAACCCTCAAGTCCTATTTATAGAGTACAGACGATTGGTCCTAGAGAGCTCCGGGACAGTTATCATTTTTGCTTCCGAGTCTACCAAGGTAGCGGAAGCTTTGTTTTCACTTTTCAAGGACAAAAAAAAAAGTTCTCCAAAATCAAAATTTCCACTCGCGTTTTGCGTTTTAGACCTTTCTGAACAATTTTGGTTCCGTGTCTGTGTGTCTGTCTGTCTGTCTGTCTGTCTGTCTGTCTGTCATGAATTCCTTGTAACGCGCATAACTATACGAAGTTATTGTCCGATTTCAATGAAATTTTCAGGGATTGTGCGGGTTGGTGTGTAGACAGTCCCCTATGAAAATCATCATCTCCGGACTGATAGAAGCGACTGCGCATGCGCAAACGTGAATTCCTTGTAACGGCCATAACTTCTACATTTTCCATCCGATTTCAATGAAATTTTCAGGGATTATGCGGGTTGGTGTGTAGACGGTCCCCTATGAAAATCATCATCCCCGGACTGATAGTAGCCACTGCGCATGCGCAAACGTGAATTCCTTGTAACGGCCATAACTTCCACTTTTTCTACCCGATTTCGATGAAATTTTCAGGGATTATGCGGATTAGGTTGTAGATGGTCCCCAATGAATATCACCACCTTCGGACTGATAGTACCCACTGCGCATGCGCAAATGTGAATTTCCTTGTAACGGCCATAACTTCTACATTTTCCATCCGATTTCAATGAAATTTTCAGGGATGTTACAAATTAACTTGTTTTGATGTTTTGAGATTAACTACTATGCATCGGATCATCTATAAAATCGGGTTATGGATACGAGGAAGCTATGTGCCACACCCACTTGGCAGACGTTTTTCTTGCTGGAGTCCAATGTTTCATCTGACCAAACCAAAGTAAACCAATATCATTCAGTCAGCTGGCCTTTCAGGATTAAACTCAGCTATTTTCTTTTTCAGTGTATCAACTTGTTATTAAAGAAACGTCATATTGGACATTGGTTGGGTAGGTACCTAACAGTAGGTTATGTCCTAGACGAATTCGAGTCTTGAGGTGCAGTTGAAAATTGATTATTGGTTATGCAAAACGACTAGAAAATAGTATTCATCGTCTTGCATAACCAACTACCAATTATAAACTCCGCCTCAGGGTTTAAATTCGTGAACTAGGTATATCATAACCAATTTTAAAGTACGTACATCGAGAATGATTGCCACCATTAACGGTTTTAGAACGTCCGACTGTACGACTCGGGCGTCCTTATGAGATGGTGGAGGTGAAGGAGGACAACAATCCTGGGGTGAAGGAGGAGAACACTCAACGGAGAGAGGAAGAAAAACTACATAAAAATCCGTTGTAGATCATTCTGAATACGAATCCGCCAAAAAAACCATAGGATAAGTCTGTGTATGTGGCAAAATCATGCGTACTCCGTCCAGGCCAATCAATCTTTCAATTGAAATTGAACCAAACTTTATCCAATGGGACGTCCCCTGGGATGCATGGATTACTAAACAATATGATTTTGTTAACGTCCTTTCAGACAAGAAAAACAATCTTGCACAGAGCATAACAGAAAGCGAATATTCCACAAACTTGTTCTCCATCGTAATTTCACAATCACATCATACTCGTACAACAACACACGGTGCCACCAGTGCATGGGGAAAAAACACCAACAAAATGAAGTACAAATTATCAAACGAAAGGTTCTTGATCTGGTTATCATAATAATTAAATACATATATGGAGAATATGATGGAGTTGAGGTCACTTCTAAATGGATCGTTGGCGAATAAGTACAAGTACAAACCGAGGAGTTTGAATGTCTGAGAGAATGAGCAGCTTACGTTTAACTTTGCCCAGATAATTGACGATACCAGTCTCTAATCTCCAGCAAGCTCTTGAACTTCCTCGGTTTCAATTGGGTACATAATTAAGCGACTCCTGATCTTATAACTCGGGAAAATCCCGAACAAGAAGACCGTTCCATTCAAACAAAGTTGTACGATGTAAATGCCTGATTTCTCATTGTAAATGTATGGGAACTGTTCAACATGAACCAACTTAGTCACTTAGTGAGATGCAAAGGTGCTCTGCAAGAGGAGGATTGGTGTTTCATCTCAATTTTTAAGAGGTATCGTACAAATAATAGAAAGCACGCATCAAATGTATAAGGGAATTGGATTGAACGAGAAAGTTGTTCAAAATGAATCAAGAACCGTCAGCTGAGAGGGACACGGCTTCCTCGTATCCATAACACGGTTGTTTAGGTTGTGTTAACATAGGGGATCATAGAATTATTTTAATAGATTTTTTTGGTCACAAACCACTCTAAAAATTTGATAGAGTAGCTTCAGAGAAATTGAGGCGAGGGCGTTTTAAATTACGTAGGAAGCTGAAAGGGTATTCGTTAGGTAACCCAACTACTATAAATCTTACGACAAACACTAATAGGTGCGTGGTGAAAATTAGTAACTGTTGCTTCGCATAGTTTAGCCGTAAGAAGCATTGGCGGAACCATAGGTAGATACGGATACAAAATTGTTCAGAATATTTTAAAGCGTGTAATACGTGTAATTGAAATTATAGAAGATTTTTCCTGCCACCTCTTGAAAGTAAAAACAATGCTTCAACTACCTTGAATAACCCGGAAGCAAAAATGGAAACGTACGAAGTAGGAAATTAGTAATATCCCAGGTTTAGTACACAAAAAAAAAATTAGTATGGGGTTAAAATATTTTTTTATGGGCGATTTTACAAGATTATTACCAAAGCATGTGTAGCAAGTGCTTTGAGCAGTCCACACGTCTCATAAATATGTGAGTTGTGATAAAGGTATTCCGACTCTTCTAATAGAAAATTTGACTGTTTTTATCTTTGGGATAACTGTGCTCAAAACTTAGTTTCGAGGGTTTCGCTGTTTTCATGGGAGTTCCACTCTTCTGAGCGAGAAAAAACCAGGCTTATGCACGACAAATGGACTTGGACTTCTGTAAAGATCTTCCAAGGCCTTGTTGCCACTTGGGAATTCCCATAGCCTTCCTCTAACTGACAGCTGAGTTGAGCTGAGTTCCGTAATGAGTAGTTAGCTTCAACTTGGTCTTAAGGCCTGGCCAAGTCGAAACTCGGCTCTACCTACTCAAGAAAAAAGGAGAAAGTGGAATGGATGAGAGAGGGGAAACAAACGGCTAATTCGAGGGTCATTTGTAATCAGCAGGGTTTGGACCGTCAGTTGGTCGTTGAGGGTTAATGGAACAACAAACGAGTCTGTGGTTTTGTTATTTATCACTGGAAGGTTGTTTTGTCGCTGATGAAACCTCTGGGAGCCGTGACAAACGGTCTTCGAGGGAAAGGGGGATCGAGGAGGTCGCGAGAGACGCAACAAAAATAGGGAAAATACTATTCGATGAGTTGAAGTACCAGTTCTCGTCAGGGCTTGTTTCCTTGGCCTCATTCGATGAAGTGAATAGACTTGACAAAAGACGGAGGAAAAGGAAATGGACGTCCGGAGAACAACGGACGAAAGAATGGACTGGAAGACAAAGTAGTCGGAAGTGATAAAATAGAAACAGAATGGAGAAGTGGACTGGCAAAATCAGATTCGGTTTTAAAAAAAAGAATATTTTTATAGGTTGAACTGGTAGTCTTAATACGGTATTAGTGTCTCAGATATGAACTTAAGTTCGAAAAATAACGTTTCCCGGACAGCAATAAAACCTTGCTGACACTTTCTTTCAAAATAAAGTGATAACTTACAGTTCACTACAATTGTTCCTAACCGAGTCAATAACATTTCATGATATCTTTGTCGTAACTATATAGAAGATACGATTTTTGCCACACCCGTGTTTTTGGAATTTGATGGGGATTATTGTTATGATTGCTGAGATTGTTGTTATCATGTTGCTCATATCCCTAGAGATATGATATCTCAAGAGTTTTCAACATTCAATTCATCCAAAATTTATGAATTTCGGAAGGTCCGATTGGAAGTAATCGGTTTAGGGCGTATTTCAATTATTCCTCAGTCAACTAGCGAATAACTTTGATTTTGACCCACACATTAGTGATGGTGATGATCGGTGATGATGCGCAAACGTGTATTTCCTTGTCACAGCCATAACTTCTATATTTGCCAACCGATTTTGAAGAAATTTTCAGGAATTGTACGGATTTGCATTATCTGACATAATATTATTTACCTTTTCTATCCTTCGTATTCATTGGACATAGATTTTAATACCCAAAAATAGTGAGAAATGATAGAAAATGTATGTGCGGTACAGAGTACCCCTAGCGTCCACTAATGCCACAGTTAGCATAGCGCCCATTATTGGGTTAAATATCATAGTGAAGTAATAACAGTGCTGCGTCCTCGACCATATTTCAAATGTTCCGATTTACTCACAATCTGCTCGTACGATCGGGTACAATGCCTGGTCGTACGAACAGGTTTGCAATAAGGTCCCACATTTTCATCGGACTCTTAGGATCAAGGTCCGATTAGGACATAGGACCCTATCTCTTTGAATAAGAAAGGCTGATGAATCTGCTAATACTCGATTTCAAATGGTTGGAGTAAAATTCTTTTGAAATCCAATCATATCTCTATCCAGTAACATTTTTCTAATGAATGTAAACAAGACTAAAACATTTGTTGCTGGTTTTAACTTTCAGTTTTTGAAACTTCTCTTGAAATGAATAAATTTTACGACGAACACTTTTATCATAAATTAAAAAATTTTATTTCATTTATAGGTTACAAAAACACTAGTAATAGTAGGTGTAAATGGTAGAAACCAATTCATGTAGTAAAATCCGTTGCAAATAATATTCCTTGCTCATTAGTCGATAGAGGTGTTAATCAGAGTGTCATAGTAGTATCACCAACCAAGTTTAGTTTTCCAAGGTATAGAAGGGTCGGTTGTCGCGCATCCTCTCGAATTCCCAGTTCAGTTTGGTTTTACTATTTTCAATAATAAACCCGTGGAATCTAGCAAGGTAGAAAATGTCACCCCGCCCGCGGAAAAAAATCCGTCCGTCCGCCGTCCGCGGCACTTACCTTAGTTACTCTGGACCAATACCTAGACGTTGAAATTTTCAAATCGACCTACTCTCGATATAAAGGTATTGTTGTTTTGACGGTTTAAAAAAGAATTGAACTTTCAGAATCGAATGAGACCACCTCAGCTCTATAGTACAAACTGTTTGCTCTTTTTGAGAAATTAAGGATTGGACTTTAAATAAATCGGAGACAGGAATGTGAATCACAAAACACTGATGACTGACGGAAATAGTTTCAAATTTCAGCTGAGCAAGTGCAATCATTGGTTGTTTCATTTAAGTGAGTTTTGGTGTTGAACGCAGTTGTGCGTCATTAGCAAACAAGAACCGAATTTCGTTATGAAGGCACTCATAGGTCTAGCTAGTTATTGCACTAGTGCTAACGATGTTATAGCTAGTAGATAATATTAATGGAAAACCCGGATTACATGCAGTCAGGTGATTCATATACTAAAAAATGAACCATTATGTAATAATTTGCAGCTTTTTTTACATTTTTGTTCTTTTCGGACTTTCCCCTAGTTTTACTGGGATGATGTTTATTGGAGGTAGTTAAACAACCGCTCAAACGACACTACCGATCTTCTCAGATTGCCCTCCCTCACAAAGTCAAGTTCAACGCATAATTATTTCAATAACATGTACTGTCCATACCGAACAAACATGCGAGGGTGATTCGAGAAATAAGTTCCACATAATAAACTCACTTGAGTATGAAAGTCGGACGGACGGTCGGGATGCAATGTTTCCAGAACTCCCTCGAGTGTGGTTAGGAAAGCGCCGAAATCGCTACCAAGGGCGCACAGCACTCGTGGGTCGATGCTGGAAACGGTATCTTTAACTATGTGCTCACCGATGCGGCTAACGAAAGCGTGAGCTGCTGCCTCCCCTGGAAAAAAGGTAGAAAAACACGTCCTCATCATTATATTGCACAATCACAACTTTTTCCATTTGTGAATGCCATATCATGCGTAAAACCACCTTGGAGCTTCTTGCCTTTTGCCTCTTGCGCTTCTAAAAATCTACCAGGATGAAAAGCATCATCACTACGTTTTGGCTTATTACTTCCAATAATAATTCTTTAGAATCGAACAAGAAAAAAACAATTTTCAACCCCCTAAAAATTGATTGGTTTATAATTGCATGGTTTATGTTTTGAAGTATGTGCAATCCAAAAATTGAGTGACACTCCCGTTGACATTTCTGACTTGCATTAGTTACCCTGGACCAATTTTGATGGAATTTGGTACGAGGGCTCTATTTGAGGTCTAGTTGTGCCCCGAAGCTTTTGTTATGGTCAGTCATCTATAAGGTGAAAAGTAGGGGTTGTACTCGTAATTCTTAAAAAGCCCTAGCTTGAAAACTTGTGATAAAAAACTATTGTTTTTTCACCAAATTATAGAGTGAATAGAATGGAATTTTTCACCGATCACTGGAATTGAATTCTTGAAATCTAATGAAACCACACAAAGCTCTGAAGGAAAAAAAGTTCGATCCCATGTGGACTTGAGGGTTGGACTTACAATCATAAACACAAGTATGAATCGCGAAAATTGTGCGCTGATGGAAGTAGGCTTAATATCCGTTAAAATTTCAGCTGATCAAATTCTTTGGATAAAGTCTGCAGGTTACAACCGGTTCGTTTCTTCGAATAGAGTTTCATGTCAATCAGTTACCATCTAAGAACCGAACAGCTTCAAGATAGCGATGTTATTTCTTTTGGATAGTATTATTGGAGAAGAGAGAAGAGTTGTATGCAGTCGGGTGATCTATACAGTAAAAACTAAACAATTTTGTGATAATTTGCAGCATTTATTTCTGTGGAAAGTCGGGTTATATGGGTGGGGTGAATTATTCATGACTTCATAGTATCGGAGGTCCTACAATTTTTTATTTGATCCAAGAAAAAAAATGATGCTAGTAGTTTCCATGTGAGATAAATCTAGTTGATGAAATAATAATTTCTGAACCATCACAAAACCAAGTATCCATCTGAAAGGAATGGTTGGACGATAAGAGATTTATTCCATGAAAGAAATAGTGATATTATTTTCATGATTTGTCCTCTTTAACCTTCGTCCGTACTATCAAAGCACTTCATATTTCACCGTACCTATCTACACGTAGTATGTGTGAAGTTTGGTTATTCATTTATTTTTCCTTTTATTTATTTATTGAATATACCAATCTGAAATGTAAATAAGTATAATGCTACAGTTGACATGAATCCTGGTTTCTCAAAAACAATCAAACATAGGAGTGCTCAAATTTCTTTGCGTTGTAGTCTAATATGTCTGTTGTCTACGTAGTATTATGTACGAACGTAAGTATTAGTGACTTGCGGTAAGCCACTTATTTATTTATTTAGATGTATGAGGCTTAAAATAAGGTCATACTATATTAAAAAATATTATGGCGTTAAAAAACTTTAAAACTTAAAATCTTCTAATTCCTGATAAATTTCTCAATCAACTCTGCAAGGAACGATTGGATAGTTCTAGCTCTGGAAAATCGCAAATATAGAAGAAATAAAAAAATTCTTTTTCCTTTGAAACGTAAAATGCCTCAAATTTTAAGGCGGGGTTGGTTATTTTCTTGCTCGATTATACCATTAAAATAACGACTCTTCATTTTTGAAAATAATAAACTAAAAGGTTCTATGCATATTTACCAACTTATTCTTTCTACTCTTACTAAAATTATTCTGTATTGCATCATTGGTTACCCTTCAACATACACTTGGCACTCCTAGATGTACTGTATGTACGCAACAGTAAGTTATATTGGTACACTTCCATTTACTTGCCATCGATAACGTAATAGCAACCTGCTCGGACAATTTAGGCAACGATTGGCTCTGACGAAGGCGATCAACATATTATTAGGTTCCTTCTATGTTCCCGGAAAGAGTTATTGTTAATTAACACTAATAATCAAAAACAACGTTTATCCGGCAAGTGTGGAACGTGGTTTGTAAGCCACTGTATTGAACGATCGAACGAATAGGAGGCCAAATGGGGTCACAGCGTCAGCATAGTGGAGTGGAGCTCCAAAAGTCGTTTTCCTGCCTCTCGCATCCTCAACGGTTCCCTACAACAAACGGCGCGCTGAACAGCACCTTCGTGACTACACAATATCCCTCCGACTGTCTCCCACCTTCAGACTAGCACTTTTCACCTCTTAGCATTACATTCAACTTTTACCGAAACACCTTTTTCAGGCTCGTTTCCGAGCGAATGGGTTTCCACTCCATGGAGCCTGCACGTGCGCGTTGCGTCTTAGAGAGTGGCCAGTTTAAACTTCTGCGAATCTCAGCGCTGAAGAAGGAACTATTTGAATTCACTCCACAAATTTACTAGGCGATTTAGAAACTTGCATGAAAGGAAACCATTTCCGAAAATTTTAGGGGATGGACCTAGGGAAAAATTGCATACAATTCATTCTAATATGGTTGGCTATGAATCACAGCACTTCTCGAGGATAATAATATTCCGTCACATTCATTGATGAATACAAGAGGTTCACCAGAATTGATTTACCCAAACAAAAAAAAAATTAATTACTAGAACATTTTAAAAAACTACAAAAACGAAGTACAAAATTGCACAGGCAATGCAATCAAATCTCTTCATAGTGATAATGGTACTGAATACCTGAATACAAAATTCGATAACTATTTGAAGCAATCCTTCAAACAAAAAATCCTATCTACACCACACTCGCTCAAAAATTAGAAATAAAATGGTTTAGAAGAACGTAACAAGAGAACAATACTTGACAGAGCAAGATGCTTGACGATTGAAGCAGATGCGCCGAATTTCTTGTGGGCAGAAGCACAGTATTGTTTGAACTACTTGAAAAATCGCGGTTTATCAAAATCGATTGATGGTGATACACCATTAGAACGATAGGTACCTAGGTAGGAAACCGTACATGAGACGCCTCGGAATAGTTGGTGCCGAAGCATTTGTGTTGATTGAAGGAGAAATAGGGAAATTTGAAACTCGACTAACAAGAGGTACATTTGTGGAATACATGAACCAACGTTTAATGAATCGGATCTCGTAAGATCACCGATGATAAGGCCAGTCGGCCCGGAAGATCATCTGATTGGTGACCGCTCGGGAGCGGTATCGCAGGTCTTGAAACTTTTTCGGTTGGGCCATTGGTGGGCCTCGCTCCACTTAATCAGGGGAGGTAATAAGTAGCCATGAGCGAAATCATCGACAGCAAATGACGTCTGTGACGGCAGGAATGGCAGTTGGACGAAAATTCAACCTGAAATGGTTGTTTACTTTACTTTTAACTCTTAGTGGGATACATTGAAGTTTCTACAGTCCATAGAATATGAGTACCTGAAGAAAGAAACACAATTGTAACAAGATATGTAAGAATAATTGATGAACCGTATCTCATAAACGACAAAAAAGAAGGAGAAATCCCATACAGCATAAATGATCGAAACTGCAGCTTAAATGGTGACAATTAATAATTTATTATGAAAATCGTCAAAAAGAAGAGCTAGAAATATATGATGATCCAATCCAGGAGAAAACAAACAAACAAAAATCCATTCATGCAGCTTGAGTGAATGAAAATGAAAATCTTCATAGAAAAAAAAAGAAAGAAATCTTCATCATTTTCATTGAAATATTTAAAGCAACCAGGATATAACCAGGTCGTCCACGTAGACGGCGATAATCGTCTTCTTACCGCTTCTATGCGTATGGATTTGCAAATGAGGGTTGAAACTTCCATTCTTTCAATCGATCATAGAGTTTCTTGAACACTGCCAGCCGGATTTTTTCTAGAAGCATATTTTGTTGTCGAATCCATCTTTGGCTACATTTTTTAAATCTCATTGAAGATGGTTTTATCTTAGTTTTTGTCACGAAACTAGAGAAATGGGTAAAAAAGCTGTTCAACTTATCCATATCAAATCAAATATATGAAGGAAAACGTCATGATCAATATAAGAATAGGTGAAACTGTTTTGTGTCGATACGAAAATACCGCATATTCTTACATCACAAAAACACAGTTATTTTCCTTCTTAAAAAAAAAAAAAAAAAAAAAAAAATTGAACCCGTGGACACTACTTAGGCAGAATGTTTTTGTTTTTTTTTTCACTTAATAAAGTTGTATGATATTAAATTCTTTTGGCCTGTCAAAAAACTACAGTGTGAGGCTACACCTCATTGGCTCCTGCATTGGGAAAGTGACAACGGTTTGGAAAGTACGCCCAAAGAATGGTATGAACAACATTATCACCTAAATAGACATCGTGTAATCTTTATTTGTTTATTTTATTCTTGAAAACCTGAACAGTCTGTCGGAAAGTAGAAAGACTATTCAATTTGATATATCGTTAAGAGAATACATTAATTAAAATTTGAAGTAGTTATGTATACAGCTTAAGAATACGTTTATTAAAAGTAGGGATACCGCTTGAAAAAACGAAGAACTGGAGGAGAGAGGGAACTATGACTTTACAAACTTATTCAAGTACGAATTAACTCTTCTATAATCATGAGAAATGATACCTGTAGACTCTACAGGTACTAAAAATTTAGAAGATTCTGAGAGATCAAGAAGTAGTTCAAGTGAAAAGATTGAGGTAGGTACCAAAACCAGGTATGAAGAGGCTGATTCTGTATGAAGAGGCGCTGTAGATAGATGCTCCAAACCAAAATAAAATTGACTTTCTCTGAAAAAAAGTAAGGTATGTAACAGGATGCCTATGGCAACTAGATCGAACTTATGTCACACTTTACAGAAAATGATCTGCTAAGCAGCACAGGTTCATTGTCAGAACGAAGGCAGGACACTCAAACTCAAACCAATTTGAAAAGTTGAATCAGGTAACCAAAAGCTGAAATAATCATACATATTTATTGGCATTTTCCCTCTCTCGCACAGTCAGTATCCTCTAAAGTTTTAAAAACGCCGTGGTGATGTAAAAACAAAGACACCCAAGAAGGGGGGTTCACAGAACTACATTTCAAATCCTCTACTCTGATCGGAAGATCCAACTACCAATTGTAGTCTGAGCGAGGTACGGGAAAGGGATGAAACGCGTTCGCAGTACCCTAATCAAGCTTGAGCATATCATACTGTCAATAGAACTATGATTAAGTGATGTTGAGAGATTATCGGATCATTAGGAGATGAGCTTCCCCATCATCTGCGTTATAAGCAGGTACTCGACAACGTTTGAAGTGATCTCATTTGGGAGATTGGGATCAGTGGCTGTTAACCCAAGGGAGACTATCACAGATACATCCATTCACTGGTTTCACGCGGCTAAGCTAAGGGATGAATAGACACGGACGTCGGGTGTAGTATTACTGATGATAAGCTGTCAATTATGTGACACATTATAGCTTAGCTTTCGGGCTGTCATCCTTGAAATGAAGATAAAGCTCTTCCTTCAAATTCGATCACGCCACTCCAACTGAGTTAAATTAACTCAAATTCCCTGCACAATAATCTACCCCTATATCAGATAATTTCAATCTTAGTGAATTCCCTACCTACCTGCTTTTCAAAAAGTTTATCAACCACAACTTCTCAAATCCACCACAAAAAGTATATCAACCACAACTTCTCCAATCAACCACAAAAAGTGTATCAACCACAACCACAACTTCCACCATCAGGAGCATCATGGACCATGGATCGTTTCTGTAGGGAGTAGCCGCTCCAACAACTATTGCAAAGCTAGATAAAATCCAATATAAGGCTTTGAGATTGAGCCTGGGTCTATAACGTCTACTCCTATCAACGCCTTACTAGCAGAATCAGGTGAACCGCCTCTCCGACTCCGGAGGGAAATTTTGGCCAAAAGAATGGTGGCATCTTTTCATGCAAGAAATAATTCCATTCTCAGTTCGGTAGCACACCTCTCTGTTGATGTTCTGACAAATCCATATTGGGCTGTTAAACCTACCCCGCTCCTGTGCAACGCTTTCACTGCCATATCATCTGATCTCACATGGATCCGTCAGTCAGATAAACCTTACAAGTTCAAGATTGATTTCAACATCTTTCAAGAACCGATAGCCGTGTCATCCCTCCCTCAATCCGCGTACAGCACAAATGAGTCTGCAAAACTCTTCCTGGCCAACCTTCTAGAACGGAAGTACACATGCCACATGCATCTACACGGATGGCTCAGTTAACATGGGTGGAGTAGGGTGCTCATTCTTCGACCCCCAAGCTAATGTGAAGAGACAGTTTCGACTGTGAGATAAGTCATCAATTTATTCAGCCGAATCATATGCGATCCAGGTAGCACTCAAATATGTACTCGACACAGGAGCAGCAGAATCTTCACTGATAATCATATCCGATTCTCAATCAGTACTCATGAAAGTGAAATCTGCGAACCCTTCCAAGAAAATGAGCTTCCTTGAAGCAGAAATCTTGAGATTGGTTGGTCTCTTACGAGCAACTGGCGTACAATCCAGATTCATCTGGATCAGAGGTCATCACGGCATCCCAGGAAGCAGTATTTCCAGTATTTCCAGCATCGGACCTAAATAGATCTGTCAAATTGCAATTGAGAGAGGATTGGCGCCAAATGCATATAAATTACCATGCAGGCAAATCATATATAAGGGTTTTTCCAAATCCAAAGACAAGATCTTGGACCGCCAATATGCCATCCCGTTCCAAGTCTTTTCATAGATCTATTTCAAGGGTCCGGACCGGTCACTGCGTCACCAAGTCCTACTTGATGCGGATTGGCAGGGAGTCTACGGACTTCTGTCAGCAGTGCCTGGAGAGAGAGGACGCACACCATTTGATAATGACATGTAGCCGTTTCATCAGTCAGCGAAACATACTCTTCCAAAGAGTTACAGAACATGTGACGAGTCCCTTCAATTTGGAAGTTCTGCTGTCATCGGAAAAGATAGACGTGTACGAGGCCTTGGTACATTTTCTAAGTGAATGTGATATTAATCCATAAAAGTGATGTTTAATTTTATGCGTGAAGATTGAAGTTTAGTTTTTGTTTAATGTAATATGTCGTCTGTATAGGCTATGCCTGATGCCAATAAATAAAAAAATTTTAAAAAAATAAAAATAAAAACTTCTCTGAATAAGCTGCAGAAACTTCGTATCACCATCTGGTCGCATTTGGTTTGAATTGATAATGCACTTGAATTGTATAAGAGGAGGAATGTTGTACCAACGAGTACCGTCATAAGAACGGGTGTTGGACAATGATGATTAGTTTACTTTATTGATGGTAATATATCAAAACCTAATAATCAAGAGTTGGTTTACTAAGAATAATAACGAATACACGGTGGTGAGTCAAAATTCAAGTATCTTCCGTATAATGTATGCTCTTATTTTTCAGTTTTTATGAACCCAAGTTTCATACTCCTCAGAACATTCAATTTAACATAGGTCTCATGAAATACGTCTCATCGTATACTCGTGCGCACAAAATTACTTAAAAGTCGCCCAATAAGTCGTGAAAACTGTTTAACCTTCCGTTTTAAAAATCGGTCGAAAAGAAGAATGTGATTGAAGACAAATGGTGGGTAAGTATTCCTCCATGGGAAAGTTTCTGTGAGTGCAGAACGCCGTAAAACGTCAATAACCGATGTTGATTCGTGCAATAAGTGGGTATCTTGCAATATAACGGTGTAATTAGGAAGAGGGTCAAAATAGTTTTCCTCTTGACGATTCCATTTGAAAAAGTTTGACACCTTGATCGAATCTTTAAATGAATGAACTTTCCCTCGCGAATTTGGTCAACACGTCGGGCAGCTGTTGTAACTTAGGCAATGACCCGCAATACCGAGCGGTCTTGATGGTGAGGTAAAAATTCTGTGGCGCGTGGAACCCCACCCGAAATGCCGCTCTCCAAATTTCTTCCTTTCATTCCTGTAATGTGGATTCATTCGTGGTACTAAACCTTGGAGCATTCGTGTGCTTTCCAGAAAGGTGAAAGAACCACAAGGGATAAGCGCGATTTAAATCAAATTAAGATACTAAACGAACCCATTCAAAAAAATTAACCCTCGAGCAGTCGCGTGTTTTAAAAACACATAACTGAGCGCGTGGCGGCAAACTGGCCGCACTTCGTAATTTAGTCGAATTTCAGTTGTGTAACGCGTATACGCATATATTCTTTATTTAAATGATACGCAGGGTGCACATAAGAAACCAATTTTCAATTAAACGATAAATTTATTACTCAACAAATTCCACAAAGTCAACTAGAATAACATCAAAATTTAGAAAGTTCTTCTTTCATACCTATGGTACATGTTGTATGAAACAGCCAATATTTCCTGCCAATATTTGCCTCTTGATTTTCTCTCGTATTTCAGATGTATTATAAACAAAAATGACTTGTTCTTTACTAGAAAATGGTGCACATGTGCTGTATACCACAACACTTTTCACAAAAGAAAATATTAGGAACGTGGCCGGTTGATGGACGACTTCAACTTGGGTACTGAACTGAGGTACCCTACGCGCTTCTTGAAGTCCGAGCCTAGCGCAGTCTAACTTCTTGAACAGCAACTTGAAGGTACACTTCGGCTATTGCGCGGTATAGTATGAATATAGAAAAACCAGTCTATTTTTTTCAAAAATGCGGCCAAATAGCCGCACACGCGACTGCTCGAGGGTTAAGATACTAAATGAATCTAACTGGTGGTAACGATGAAGTTCCTTCTTCCTCCTACAATGTATTTTCAAACTGAAGAATGATATTTCTACAATAGATTCACTGCTACGAGTTGGGTTCCTGGTGTCCAGAAACAAGAAGGACGAGGGGAAGTAAGTTTGATGTTAACACGAATGGGGTTTTTCGAAACCAAAATATGCCTTGCTTTTTCCAGTAAACGTAGTTGTAGGCTCGGAAGATTTTGGACTTGAATAGCTCGGAAGAATTTTGATGAAATTAGAATAACAGAAGGTATGTTCATTAGCGAATATGTAGGAGGATGGTCGGCCAAGCTGACCAGTGATGGGTCCTCTACTGCCAACTGTAACGTATATGGAGGATCTCAAAACCAGAAAGGCATGAACCAAGGAGAAGAATCTTGCTTCATCGAACCAGTTATACTGAAATGAAGGAGAAGGTTCAGACCATAGAAGCACATGGGTTCACAACTCTTGAAGCATGTGATGCGTGTTTCAAGGGAACCCGTGGATCGGTCACTTCCGTAGTGCCTCTCCCGTGGAAATCTGGATTAACATACAGCTTCTTCCCCCCTGATCTTGAGTATCCCTACAATTTTAAAGTATGGCACAATTACTATATGAAAGAACCAGAAGAAGTAAAAGCGTCATAAGGTAAAATTTAATGAAAGTCATAATGTATGACCACACCCCTCTTATACAGCTTATAACCCCTCTTATACAGGGTGTAACGGTTAAGGTCGTACAACCGGCCAGGGTTCGACTCTACAACTAATTTGTGACTTTTTTTGTCTCATGACTTTTTTTTCTCAACCCCCTTAAATTTGGAGTTTTTCCACTTTTAAGATTTTTTTCGTATTTTCGACTTTACGCCATTAAAATAGCCATAACTCCCTTGTTTTTTCAGTCAAAATTCAAATGTAATTATACCGTTGGAAAGAGCGTTGAATTTTCCATCTCCCTAGTATTATATAAAACTTTTTAAAGAAGACTAAGATGTCAAAAAATGACCCCAAATAGTAAAATCTCGAAAACATTGGAAATTTTTTGTTTTTTCAAACGTTTGTAACACTAACTGAAACTGCGGGTTAAGTTCTCACTGTAACCCCAAAAGTTGACCCAAAATCTCAGCTTTCCAACGGCATGGTCATAAAATTGTTTACGGTGGACTAATGGTGTAAAATCCTCGTTCCCGTGCCAAAAACCGTGGGTCTTCCAGTAAAAATCGACGTTTTTCGCGAAAGACATTTTTGCCCTAAAATGAGTTAGGCAGCCATCTTTTCGTACTTTGTCTCACTGAGTCAAATGATGACACAAGACTTATCGAAAAAGCAGTCACTGATATCTTGTCCAATTCACTTTTCGAAAATTGTCTTAATTTCTGTTAAATTACTAGATCGGCCAAGTTAAAAGTTACTACGGTCGACAATAAGGTCAAAGGTATGTTTTTAATGTCCATCCTCCTCCCCACATCGCAAGTAATCAAACCTCCCTGTTCATAATAACCTATCTAAAACAAACTAGCAGTTCATAAAACTGGAAGATATTTAGGCAGATCACGAACTGATCACTGATCAGATAACTAATCTGATGTTCGGAACCTAGTGATATTATGAACAGGGTGGTTTGATTACTTGCGATGTGGGGAGGTGGATGGACATTAAAAACATACCTTTGACCTTATTGTCGACCGTAGTAACGTTTAACTTGGCCGATTTAGTAATAAAAAATTGGCATACAAATTAGCAGAAATTGAGACAATTTTCGAAAAGTGAATTGGACAAGATATCAGTGACTGCTTTTTCGATAAGTCTTGTGTCATCATTTGACTCAGTGAGACAAAGTGCGAAAAGATGGCTGCCTAACTCATTTTAGGGCAAAAATGTCTTTCGCGAAAAACGTCGATTTTTACTGGAAGACCCACGGTTTTTGGCACGGAAACGAGGATTTTACACCATTAGTCCACCGTAAACAATTTTATGACCATACCGTTGGAAAGCTGAGATTTTAGGTCAACTTTTGGGGTTACAGTGAGAACTTGACCCGCAGTTTCAGTTAGTGTTACAAACGTTTGAAAAAACAAAAAATTTCCAATGTTTTCGAGATTTTACTATTTGGGCTCATTTTTTAACATCTTAGTCTTCTTTAAAAAGTTTTATATAACACTAGGGAGATGGAAAATTTAACTTTCTTTTCAACGGTATAATTACATTTGAATTTTGACTGAAAAACAAGGGAGTTATGGCTATTTTAATGGCGTAAGGTCGAAAATACGAAAAAAATCTTAAAAGTGGAAAAACTCCGAATTTAAGGGGGTTAAGAAAAAAAAGTCATGAGACAAAAAAAGTCACAAATTAGTTGTAGAGTCGAACCCTGGCCGGTTGTACGACCTTAACCATTACACCCTGTATGACAGCTAATTTGAAAGCTTTCGACTGTACCTGCAACTTGAACCCAAATAAGATATTGTGCGTATTGCAGATTTCATAAACCCTCCCACACTACACAAACCTCCCTTTTATTTGAATTTGCTAGAAAGTAAATGGTTGAATGTAACAAGTCTGAGTGAGAGTGAACGGGGAATGCCTTCC
The DNA here is from genome assembly GCA_009739505.2 of Apolygus lucorum. NCBI lineage: Eukaryota > Metazoa > Arthropoda > Insecta > Hemiptera > Miridae > Apolygus > Apolygus lucorum. Next base: position 35,098,183 of record CM019167.2, read on the forward strand.
CGAGACAAATAAAAACAGGTAAACCCTCACTTACACTCTGCGCTTCCAAATGTCAGGCAGCCTCCTATTTAGACTGAGGCTTGAGCTGAATCTTCATTTAATTTATGAAGTCTCAAGAGCGTTTAATATTCAAGGTTGGAGGCTTCGCGGGAGCCACACTCACTCTAACTGGAGTGTCATACCGATCTTGACGAATTTACGAGACGCCTTAGCGCATCCCCTTTCCTCACCAACCCCTCACGTACCGACCGCCCGCAACTAACGGAATTCTTGGGAGAAAATTAACTGTAAAACAGCCCGTCCGCCACCAAGGTGAGAAAACGTACTGTTGAAACTGTCACAACTCCAAATTTATGAACTTAGATGTACCCACTCACGTGAGCCACTCACTTTCTTTGGAGAATGGAACCATGGCTAAACCGAAACTTTGCCAAAAGTGAACAAAAACTAAGCGTAACTTTGCAATTTGGAGGTCATTGAATCATAGAAATATTTTATTAGATGAGTGGGGATCCGTCTTCACGTCCCTTCTTACATTTTCCATCCATTTTTCACCTTCTTTCTCGCATCTTTCTACATGTTCCCTCCTTCGGTAACTAAGTATTTAAGTAAATAATTTGTGAGAAAATAGCTAATTAGTGAATAATGATTAGGGTGATTGTACTCCAAAAATTGGAGGACGAGTTTTCGGGAATTGGGGGATGATTTCTACAATTTGAACATTACAAAAAATGATGTTCCTCTATGAATTGAACGGAGGTTTTCCAGGTACTCGAATGTTACAGAGTTTGCGTTTGATGTGCTAAGATAGGTTGAATCGACTAGTTTGAAGAGCTATAATTTTTGTAGGAGTACACACATTTAAGAGACTGATGTTTCGTATGCAATAGGCGAGGCCCTATAGAGATGATTCAATCGCAGGTGAGATGGAGCGATTCAGGAGATTCTCTCGTTCTACATGGGAGCCGGATATTGCGCCAGAAATGCAATTCACGCTTTACCTCTTCCTCTGCAGGGCTCAGAGTCTCTAGAGACCTCATGTCAACAACGAGCAACACGCCTTCTCTATCGGCACACATGATATTTACGAGGTAGGAAACGGAGAAAAACGGCCAGAAAGACACAATCACAGGCTTGGATTGTCCTCAACGGTTAATCATTGAGGCGCGGTTCCTACAAACCTCGAGATTGAGTCTAAAGTAAGAATCGTTACAGGACAAGAACCGATTCGCCAGTAGTCTATGAAACCTTCACAGATATCATGTAGATAGAATGACTAGATCTATGTATGTACATATCGATACCTTAAAGCGCAAAGGCGCCATGTCCATCCATCTTCCAATTTTTTTAATTTCTTTTTAATTTAGGAAAAACTCAAGTTCAACAAAATTATTATTAACCTTATTGACGATTATGGCTTGAAGATTTATTGAAGAATTAAAGAGTTTAGTATGGTAAGCCATTTTTCAAGGAATTGTGCACTGGTGAAAACTTCTTTTGCGTTTTTCTGAAAACTCCGTTTATGGACATAGCACCTTTGTGCTGTAAGTTATCGATATTGTATATTGTGTTCTTTGGTGTGTCGGTATATATTGTAAACTAAAGTAAACAACCATTTCAGATTGGATTTTCGTCTGACTGCCATTCCTGGCGTCGCGAACGTCATCAGCTGTCTTCCAAAGGGAAGATCAGAATTTGTTCTGATTATTTCGCTCATGGCTTTCTATTGCCTTACCGCCGAAAAACGCACGCTGCCGGCGATTAACCTTGAACCCACGATCCCCGCAGAGGTCGGTCCATAGTCCACCGCCAAACAACGACCCCAACGACCGTAGCGGACGGTTTGTTCTACAGGGCTCCGCGTGGTCTTCACAAATTCTAAATATTCTATACTATCTTAAATTTATGAAAAAACAGTACCTTTATACCAGAATTTTTTGAGTAAATGCGTTTTCAAAATTTCAAACCTTATTTTTCAACCCTTAGAAGTGACCTACATCAACAAAAATCTTCCGCATGAAACCTAGCGTTTGTCGAACAAAATTTTAAATAATCACACCAGCTGATTTGTAGAGCTTCTTATATTTGCAGAAAAAAATTGTATAGTTCGTATAGTTGCAAGGACATTGCTGAACAATGTACATTCGTAGAGTTGAAGAGTCGTGCAGATGATATTGCAAACTATTGAATTCCTTATCCTACTACCTATGCTGGACGTATTCTCCGTGAAGAAGTTCAATGTAGATGGAAGTTCTCTAATGAGCATTTCCGAAACTTGTCATGGGTTCTTCCGGTTCCACCCATCAAGGTTTTAGGGTTTCTAGGCTGTTGATCCCGGTGTTTTACAGGCGGGGAAACTCACTTACTCAATGTTTGAAATTAAAACAGTTATTGGAGATTTAAGAATTGGTTTGACTTTAAATAAAAATGTACTTCGTTCTCTAGAAATAACACTGAATATTATGTCATTGGAAATCACCATTTGGTTCCACGATAGCATCGAAAATTCTTGACATTTGATGAATCAAAGCAGCATGAGATAATAAGACTCTACTTGTTCAAAGAGTTGTGTTTCGTGAAACTACCCGTTTGCTGCCCTATTGCCAGTGGTTTCTATTTGTATAGGATGATGTCCCGTTCCTTCTTTTTTCAGCTCCCAAGTACAACAGAGGTAAGATATCTGACAAGTACTAACTTTCGCCTTCCAGGCGTGATGTAAACCACTAACCAACTTTCGCGGCCACCCCTTGCCACTTCTGTTCCTCTTGTTATTCTTTCAACGTAAAAAGCCTATCTCGTTCAAAAGTCTCGTGATGTCAAACAACGTTAATTGAGCGGAGCTCTTTTCCTTACTGAAAAAAAAAAAAAAAAAAAAATAGAAGCGAAGATGGAGGTGATAGTGGTTGGTTAGGTGAAGTTATGACGGCGAGGTTATAAGGTAAACTAGAGGGGTGGAATGAGAAGATCCAGATGAGTAGCACCTTTTCCCAATCGACCCAAGCTATGAGGGAACTTCTCCCGAGTTTTCTTTCTCGCCATACAAACACTAACCACTGCTGGGTCAATGTTGATCTTGACTTCGATTTACCTAAGCTTCATGACCACCCAACTTCCCCTCACTCTGTATACATTTTTCTTTGTCTTTCCCCCACTTCCATCCTGGATTCTCATTTGAAACTGATTTTCCCCTTCAAAAGGAATTGAATGGCCGAAAAATTGGAAGTAAGCACGGTTCCGGAAAGATCAACAGGAACTGGTGAACAGAAAAACTCACACAGCTCATACTTTTAGATTTCAGTTCATTCAATCGCAATATTATGTTCACTTCAACCGCTTCCTCTACCACAGTATTGTTTGACATGACCACTCAAGTAACTTATTGAACTGTTCAATTGGTGTTTCCGAGCACCTTCGGCCGTCTACGGTAATATTGGCAACGGATCTCAAAGTACAGTTAATCCTCAAGTAATAATAAAATTCTAGTTAGGATTATTAATCGTTAATTTTTTTTTACTGAATAATATTTATGATATTTTAACATATGTATATTGGAAAAGTTTTAAAACATTTATTGTTCCATTGAATTTTTTTTTAAGGTACATTCAGGGCTTCTCGGCCTATAAAACTGTGAACACTAAATCAGAATCTTCTGAAAATTATGGAAGTCAAATGCGTACTACGGAAATTCCACATTTTAGTGCATGGTGGCATTCAATGATCAATTACTAGTATTTCAGAAGTCTGCAATTACCAGTAATTGGATAATATATCATACTATATTGCTATATATTAATATATATTACTATACTGGAGATAGTAATATGGTACATGGTAAATAGTATTAATGACAATTTTCAAACATCAAGTGTTTTTTTTACTAACTATGAAGTGAGAAAATAATGATTGGAGGATCCAAACATGTCTCTGAGTGAACAATTCCTTCATTAAATGAATCAATGATTTTAAAAAACTTTTCGCTTTTTTTTCGATTTATTCGTAATTCACATATTTGTTTTGGTATTGCTAATAACTCTGATTTCATACTTATTTGTTTGTATGTATCACTCATTTTCGTTTGATCTGAAGTATTGGAATTTTAGTCTCTACAAAAACGTAAAACTTATTTGTTGATGAAACTCGAGAGCAATAAAAGAAACCACTAAATAGCAGTTCCCCAACAATGCCCGACCTTCAAGAATTTCTGGATACTCCGGTAATTGTATGTTTCTCTCTTTTTCAACGAAATCTGAAGTCGTGACAAAGAGGGCGCGAAGAAATCTCGGTACAAGGTTCTGGTGGACGACAGTAAGTCTACGTGTTTGTCATGGCTTTGTTATTTATGGCGTTCCCCTTTCAGAGCTCCTGTCAAAGGTAATTGGGAAAATCTGTCAAAATGAGACAGTCCTGTTAGTTCGGAAAGCCGCGCTAACTCCCGTGATATACCACATCCACTCAATCAAATTTCATGAATGTGATCAAACACTTGAAAATTGCCACAATAATCAATTTTACAATGAATACTCATTACCCAGATCTTCGTAAGACCGATCGTTCTCTATAAGACGTGAGGGCGGATTGTGAAATTTATCCGTACCTAGTTCAGAGTTCACTAACTGGAATACAATATTCACTCAATAACCTAGGCTGACTCACCATTAAAAAATCATCTGATCAAATTATTTTCCTTCCAAGTCCACCAAGGAAGCTAAAGCATTGTTTTCACTTCTAAAGGTTTAAGAAAAAAGCTCTCCAAAATCAAAATTTTCACCCACATTTTCCGTTTTAGACCTTCATAAACAATTTTGGTTTCATTTCTGTCTGTCTGTGTGTCTGTCATGAAATCCTTGTAACGGGTGAAACTGTACGAAGTTATTGTCGAAGTTATTTCGATGAAATTCTCAAGAATTCATGTAAACATCACCCTATGTAAACATCACCCCCGGACTGATAGTAGCTGCTGCATTGCGCAAACGTGAATTCTTTGTAACAGCCATAACTTCCACATCTCCTTCGGATAATCTATATAATCTGGTCTTGGATACGAGGAAGCTATGAAAAACACGTAATCTTACGAGTATCTCTCCGTCGAATTGAGACTCATGACACTCAGTAAAGCACCCTCTACTTACAACGATTTACCGAATTTTGTTAAGAAGACACTCACAATGCTCGGATTCCGATGTTGATGCTGGTTGGCACTTTGATTTTGAAATGAATAAGACCCTTTGCCTTGCGCGATAATATAAAAAACCTTGTTCTTTGCACATGAGTAATTTATACAATTAAAAAAAAAAAACAAATAAATTGAATAAACATTTGGGTGATGATTCACATAGTTTTTACCATAGGTTGTAAGGATGATAAAGATTCAGTGCGAAAAAAATGCCGAGGAAAGATTGAAAGGCGAAGTAGGGATGACTTATAAAGGATATGACAATGTAAAAACTACCAGGAGTGTTGTAGGTAGTACAAATAAGCCAATGGTGTTGGGGAGTACTACCATATTCAGCAAAGCGGACTTCAGTGAGAAGAAGCCTGACTGAAACACAACAATTTCAATAAGGAATTTTTTTTTAGCCCTTTCGTATTTGAGTTCTTTAACAGAATGGTTGAGAATTGAATCTCATGATATGGAAAGACATTGGCAGTATGAGAGCTATGTAAGCCCTTGAACTCCCGTTTAGCGACGTCCTATTTAATGCAAAGGCTCTTAAATTGTTATCAATATTGAGGCCCCGTCATGTCACTCTCACCTACTCTGAGGTCGGTATTCGAAGCACGAAGAGGTTGGCTCACGTGCTGTAATTTGGCGCATTCAAGACGAATAGCGACGAGCTGGAGGTGGCTGGGCTATATTATATCACCGAGGGAATCAGCCCGTGATACATCCTCCTCAACTTTTATCGCACTTAGTTATGAGTTCTCAACTTCGTTTCCACCGCCCTCCGACGCGGTGTTTTACAAAACACCTTGTTTTACGATCCGCCCAAAATTTTCGATCTCGCAAGAATTTTTTTTCATAACTATTTATGTCCGAACCCGCCTCTTTAATATCTCGTAACCGGTATTGATTAGTAATCACCGTCACCATCACCCACTTAGTTGCAGGAAAATTAAACCAAACTGGGTTATATCATTTTGGGTTCCTTGCGTTGATTTGTGTCCATATCCATCCATACAGCAAAGTTAGTTTCCACTAGGTAGGTAGGAGGAGCCAGCACAACCTCTCAATTCCATCTATTACTTATACGAGGATTATCAGAGATCTGCGTAACAACTGGGAAATGATGTATCGACAAAATTTACAACGAAATGAGACCTACATAGGTACTTCAAAAGCGAGAATAATGAACAAATCTCTCATTCCATCCGCAATCAAAATAATACTCGTAAAAAGTTATATACCCCCCCCCCCCAGGCTATCCCTCCCTTCTTCTTCCCTCTCTTCGATTTTCCATCGTTTCCACTAAAATCTCAGGAGTCGCATCTCAAGGTGCGATATCAAACACTTTGTCTGGTAAGCTGAACAAGGGCGTAATCTTGAAAGTAGGGATGTAGGGAGATCGTCAGCTGACACTAAAATTCTAAACATACTGGTAAAATCATCGTTGAATTAGAGTTGATTGTGCTATTCATCAAAATAACAAGTGGCCCCCTGCGAGCCTAGCTGTCGTCTTCAGAAGGTACCTATAGCAGTTGGACGAAGAGTTATGGGCTGGAGGGACTTCCGTGATATCCGTTACCCAGTACGTTGCAATAAGAATCATGAGTACCTATGGGTCGCACACCAGCCTTCAAGCGCCCGCGCTGGCTCGGAGCTCAGTAGACCGCCTTTTGGAATTTCGGAAAATAAGTGGTCACCGGTAGTCACCCGGTAGGAGAAGAAGGAGCATGTATTCATCAATTATGGTCTCTACCTCCATGAACAGCCTAAACAATGGTGACATGTACAAAATTATAAATTTTCCCGAATGGGAACAATGGCCGGTTTTTCCCGGTGCGACCGCAAGCCATTTGTGGAAAACTTTAAGTAAGACAATCATTTTTGTTCCATCGCGGTATAGTGATAATTACTCATTTAATTAATTATTATTTCATTTGTCCATCAGTAACCCAGACTGACAACCAAAATTTAGAAAAACAAAATTCAAACAAATATCATCAAAATCAAAGTTTCTGTGCAAAAGAAGGCTTAACCGATATTGTAATAAAAGGCTGCACATTTTTACACAGTGATTTATTATTTTCCAATATAGATCACTCGTCTGCAAAGCTACCGACCATCCAACATGAAGAAAAACATCGATCGCGTTTTGGTCAGCTATAATTCGAACGGAGATTAGGCCTCTTTTGCGATTCACACTCGTGTTTCTGGTTTATCGTACGTCCATCCCTAAAATTCTCGTAGGGACCGGACGGTTTTTCCTACAGGGCTCCGTATGGTCTCAAAAAATTCTATACTATCTTAAATTAATGGAAAAAAATACCTTTATATCAACCTTTTTTGAGTTAGGGTGTTTTCTAATTTCAACATTGATTTTTCATCCCTTAGAAGTGATCTACATCAACCAAAATCTTTGGGGCACAACTAGACCCCAAATGGAGCCTACATACCAAATTTCATAAAAATCGGTCAATGCTAAGTGGGGAAAGTGTCGCGTACGGCGTCCGGCGGACGGAAGGCCAAATTTGTATTCGATTTTTGGATTCTACGTACCTTGAAACGTGAACCAACAAATTTTGAGGGGGTGTTGGAAAAAAAAATTCCTTGGTCGATTCCACTATTGAAAATAATAAACCAAAATGAAATATGTTTCGTTTCATCAATCAAAATTTCATGTCAACCGGTTTTGTTCCCCAAACAACCAAGAACCATATTTCGTTTGGAGGCACCCACCACTTCGGTATAACTAAGTTTTGCTGGTTGGAAAGTTGTGTTTTTCGCGGACGGATGATCTACACAGAGAAATAAATAATTAAATGGCTGTATTCTAAGAACTGGTGCACAAGGGTGTCCGGTTAAGTCATTTAGAACGACGCAATGAATTCGGGCTCACGTCAGCAGGCGAACAATCATTAGGTTTTGCCACTGACTAGACTAGGATGGCGAGATTGAGCATGAAGGAAGTTTTACGAGAAGAGCATTCATCAAGTAAAAATGGTACACGTATTTTAAAAATCTTCTCTATTAGTGAGTGGGGTTTAGGTATGAACCAACGCATAGACAATCCCATGGATTCCATCGACTTGGATGGAGCCTCTATGAATGACACAGCGATATTAATATAATTATTTTTCCTTCTGAACTTCCATTCATATTTTCCGCTAACCCTCAATGCCCTTGAATAGGCTGGAATTAGAGTTAGTATGAATTAGGGACTCAAAGTAGGGGATGGGCCAAAGAGAGTCGTTTTCGACCTGTTCTCCTTTACATTCCAACCGAATAACCGTAGATAGAAGAGATCCGCCCCTCCGCAGCTCGGTTCCATTAATCATGAGCTTCGTTCGTTCCTGCTTTTATTGAAAACTTGATTCAACTGACTGTTGATTACAAAAGACCAATGACAAACTGGTTTGATTCGTCAGTCTCTATTGATTTCGAAATCATGGATCTTTCCAAAAAAAACGCAGCAAATTATTACACAATGGTTTATTATTTTTATGTAGATCACTCTTCTGCAAAGCCACCAACCATTCAACATGAAGAAAAACATCGATCGCATTTCGGTCAGCTATAATTTGAACGGAGATTAGGCCTCTTTTGCAATTCTCGTAGGGAGCAAACAGTTTGTCCTACAGGGCTCCGCGTGGTCTCAAAAAATTCTAAAAATTCTATAGAATCTTAAATTGAAGGAAAAACAATACCGTTATATAAAAATTTTGTGAGTTAGGGCGTTTTCAAAATTCATGTTTGAACCCTTAGAAGTGGTCTACATCAACCAAAATCTTCGGGACACAACTAGACCCCCAAAGGAGCCTACATACCAAATTTCATCAAAATCGGTCAATGCTAAGTGGGGAAAGTGCCGCGTACGGCGTACTGCGGACGGACGGCCAAATTTTTATTCGACTTTTGGATTCTACGTACCTTGAAACGTAAACCATCAAATTTTGAGGGGGTGTTAAAAAAAATTTTCTGGGTCGATTCCAAAGATTCATTATTGAAAATAATAAACCAAAACAAAGAAAAGTAACTGATAATAAATGAGAGAAACATGGCAATATTTCGTAAAAAACCTCAAAACAATACTGTAATAAAAATACATAACATACAAGCACATGAGCAGTCTTAAATCCAACCTTCAAACAAGTCAAGGAATTCGCCGATGGAATAAATAACGAAATATAATACGGATCACGATAAGTCACACATTTAATGAAAACAGGTCACGAAACGTGAGTGAAAAACAGGTGAAGTGACGTGATATAATGATACTTGAGAACCATATCGTATATAATTGATTAATTACTCCATTCAGATTTTAATTATGTACCTATATATTTAGGTATTTTTATGAAAAGGTACTCGAAAGTATTCGAGAACTCTTTGAACCAGGAACCACTCCTATCACTATTTTCATACAATTTTTCTTGGTTGTTAGGGCTAGAAAAGTTCGAATAATATGATTCGAGCGGAAACTTCCTCGTTCCAAAAAATTCGCATCATCTTTTCCATCTCTGACCAGATTGCTATTGAAAGAAGAGAACGAGACATTTCTCCTCGACCCTTTCCCCGAAGAAAAATTCCAAGTTATATGAGAACGATATCGTTAACCCGACGAGGGACACTCAGCATAATTCCTTGTTTTCGGGATCATAACGGCTACGTGAATACCATTATTCCCATTCCATTTCCCGGATTCTGCCATCTTTTCGCGAAGATAACTTATCCAGCAGCTAACTCGGAGTTATTAAAGAAGGGGAAAATAACGTGATAATGATGAGGCTTGAGTTCCAGAACACTTGAGAAATGTGACAGTCATTTCAAAGTTATCATCCTTAGCCGTACAATATTCACGAAACGTCAACTACGTTAAAAGTTGAAATTTTATCCAGTCGACAACTTACAGCAACGAACTTTTTAGGTTTTATCAAGGGCCGTTCACGAGAAACACTTTGTAGGCATTCTGTGTTCGCAGGTGAACTCCAGTGACAAAACATGGAAAAACAATGCAAATTATTTATACGATACGGATATTTATACAAACAATACGGAGATTCATTATTTATCTACATCACTCGTCTTCAAAGAACATTGTTACTTTTTACCAACCATAAGTACTACCTACCTACTACGTACCTACTTCACAATCAAGTTTATTTGGAAGAAGTAAACAACAATTGACACTACATTTGAGGAAATAGGGAGTTGGAGTGCCTTAATTTGGAAATTCGATTAATGGCTGCTAATGACGCAAAACTGAGTACGACTTGAAGGAACGAACAACGATCGCATTTTTGTCAGCTTAAATTTGAATGGAGATTAGGCCTCTTTTGCGATTAACGCGCATGTTTTTGATTTATCATGAGTCCAACCCTCAAGTTCTCATTGGGCATAAAAGGTTTGTTTCACCGAGCTCTGGGTGGTCTCATTTTTCTAAAAACTCAATACTATTTCGATTCGACAAAGGTTGGCTGCTGTGGAGATGGACGGGTTGCGACGGAGCTGCAGGGTGTCCCGATTGGAGAGGATCCGTAATGAAACCATCAGAGAAACAATCAATCAGCCAGAGACTGTAGTTGCACGTCTGGAAAGAAAAACCCTGAAATGGTATGGGCACCTCAGGCGGATGCCTGAGTCGAGATGGCCGAAGAAGATGTTGAGCTGGTCGCCGAGGGGACGTCGAAGGAAAGGCCGTCCTAGAGTTACATGGAGAGGAGGAGTTTTTGGCTCTATGCGAGGGCTGTCTTTGGACGACAACCAGTGGCAAGATAGAAGATCTTGGAGTCAGGCGATAAGGGGCAACCCTTGAAAAGGGGAAAGGCCTTCAAAAGTAAGTAAGTCAATACTATTTTAAATGGATGAAAAAAAAAAAAAAACACCTTTATATCAAAAGTTATTGAGGTACGGCGTTTTGGGAACTTCAGCCTTCGTTTTTCGAACCTTAAAAGTTACTGACATCAACCAATAGCTTCGGGGCACAACTAGATCCCAAATGGGGCCCATATACCGAATTTCATCAAAATCGGCCAATGGAAACCAAGGAAATGTTCGATTTTTGGATTCTACGTACCTAGAAACGTAAAACATCAAATTTTGAGGAGGGGTTAAACATTTGTTTCTTGGTATCTTAATTCTAAAGGTTCATTATTGAAAATAGTAAACCAAAATTGAATAAAACTAACAAGGTAGTTGATGATATTTACCGAACCTATCCAAAATTCGTTTTACAAAGCATGAATGCGTCAAATAGGTAAATTAGGATGTACCGGAACGTAGTGTATTTTCTCAGAAAAAAAACAACGTATTCGTACATAATGTGTTATGTAATGGGTTTTAATGGAGTAAATGAACTGAGTTTCATTGTTCTCGGGTGTAACAGCGTTTGAAAATTAATGCTTAATTATTTCACGCGTCCTTTCCCTCTCGCGTTCAAGCCTCTCTCACGGGCTTTTGCATTTCCCCTGTATGTTTCAATCAATCTAATAGTGGAGGGATTCGACGATTATTTTTTCTATTCGTTCTCCAGTGACACCAACGGTCTGGACGTTGAAATATATCCATGCACCAGCGAATTCACACTTTGAAGGAGGAGATTGGTGAAACAATATTCCTTAGTTAAACAGCCCACCCTCTAGTTATCGTAGATGGTAAATCCTCGAAACTATTGTAGAATGGTTGCAATGATGGCCCTACTCACCTCTGCTACCTCTCTAACTATTCTCCCGGGATTCTCTGGGAGAACTATGAACGGGATTCAGAGAGTTTGGAAACATTGGTGGAGTCATTTGTTAAGCGCTTTCCAAATTCTTTTCATCCGAACTCAAAACCTATTGTTTGTAATCCAGTGACTGTTTCCATGAAGCCAGGTGCTACTCCAGTGTTTGCTAGACGTTATGAACCAGCATACTCTTTGAAGCCTATGTTAGAGGATGAATTGGAAGCAATGGTGAAAGGGGGTATTATTTCGCCCGTTTCGTTCTCTTCATGAGCAAGTCCGATCGTGGCAGTTGAAAAATCCAGTGGGGGAATCAGGGTTTGTTCGGATTTGAAAAAGACTGTGAATCCAAGATGTGAAATAAATCATTATCCACATCCAAAACGGGAGGTTTCACCGTCATTAACACCAGCTTCGCATGGATTGACATGTAAATTCAAAGATAACGATTTAATATATGTTTTAAATGTAGGCCGAAAACAACCTCGTGTGAAATGGTTGAAAGCTCGTGTAGTCAAGGTTGTGTTACCTCTAGTATGTGAAGTAATTCTTGATTCGGGTCATAAAAGGTCTTGTCACATAAATCATATGCGGAAAAGACATACCTAATGGAGGTGTCGATTCTTTAGGATCGGATTAAGTTCAACATTGTTCTCGAATTTACCATCACTAAGAAGTTAAAATTGATGAATTTGTTCTCAGGTGGATTGCCTACTTAATTGAACTCTGTTGTTTGACGGCTACCTTATTGTTAAGTAAAAATTTCGTTTCATAATCCACGATAAATTGTTGTTTGATTGAACAGTTATATGTTATGTTTAGGTGTCGGGTTGATTTAACAATTACATTGTGTAATATTTTGGTGTCAGTTTTCAAGTAATGCTATTCCATGTTCTTCACACTATTCAAAGGCAACTAAACGTGTATTCGTAAAATATAAGTAAATTTGTAAATATGATGTTTTCTTAAAAAAGTAGATTCAATTGTGTAATCAAGTTTATAGGGGTTTCCAAACTCAGTCTTAGTTCCCGAAATTGGTTTTCATGTGAATTTTCTTGCCTAAATTGGAGGGGGGAGAGATGTTGTGTATGGTGGAGAGAGATTGGGAGGGGTAACGCCCGTTTAGGGGAGGCAATCAGTCGAGCCGGAGAGGAGAGTGCAACCCTTGTTTGTTACGCTTTTCGCTGTTTTTGTACGACTGAGTGCTTATAGTGAATAAAACTATTATTTTGAAGTTATTGGTTCGTCTTTCTGCCATCTTCTCCGTACACAAGACTCCCATCTTTAGTTTTGCTTCATGTCCTGTCAAGGCTACTCCATTTTTCTTGAGGCTCCCGAAAATAGGTTTAGTCATTCTGCTTTTCAGCGCCAAAAATCGTATTTTCGGTCATCTTCATCATTCACTCTGAATTTCCCTTCATCGAGTACTCTTAGATTTTACAGATGGATTCGACACCCTGCCCAATCTAGCTGCACAAAAGCGCCTATACAGGTGAGTCTGATCCTATTCGATCGACTTCAAAACCGCCGTAGGCGTTTACTTTGTGAGAGAAAAATTCACATAGATTTTCGCTACTAGTTTTTCTATGTCAATTTTGAAATTCCTGGTACTTTTCCCCTCAGCAGCATTTACTGAAGAGTTTTGCTAGCGAAAAATTGGAATGCTGATTTTTAAAAACTTGATTTCAAACCTGAAATTTGTATTTTCTAAATTTTCATCACATTGTACAAGAACAGAGTTATTGGTATTGTTTTATGTGATGTAACATCGTCAAAGGCACTAAGTGAATTCATAGTGATTCTCGGGTTTTCGTAGTTCTTAAATTATTAGTTTTCCACTCTTTTTTTTCGATTGGGGAACTATCAAGACAAGATGAATAGAAAATTGGCTCGAAGAGGGGCTTACGACCAAATTCACTGGAGTTTAATACAAAATAACTGAGGAATTTCAAGTGTTACTAAACTCCTTGTTTCAAGACTAAGATGGGAGAAAAAACTTCGGACTCAAACTCCTCCGTGAAACTTTGGAGCAAGAATTCATTTGACACGGTTTTCATGAAGTTCACGAGAACACTGTTCTTAGGCTCCGTCGTGAGCAACTCAGCTAATGCTTCATATCTTTGTTTTCACACTATCCATTGTTTCATTAACATTACTATTTCCACGTACGAATTACCGTAAAACCTTAAAAACACATTTTCATTTTTATCTGTACTGGAGTGGTTCCTCTTTTGGACTAATAAACATTCGTATCCTTATGATATTGTACGTTTATTAATTATGACGTTAAATATCCAAATTAAAAGTTCACAGCATCTATTTAAGTTCTAATGATGCGGTTTGTCCTCTTGAGCGAGTTTCATAATCAAGCAGGAGCAACAATAATGAACTTCAGTGATTAGTGAATGATGATTCTCCGAAGATTCATCCAAGATTGTCGCAATAAACATGAAACATTTTTTCGAAATAATAATTCTTTGAGAATATTTCAATACTTTTATTTTCTTTAAAAAATTCGGTAGAACCTTTTGATTGAGAACTATTGTTCTTCAGCTTTTGGATGTGATATCCGAGTGAGGTCGAGATTTTTTAAAAAGAGGAAAACATTTTAAAGTTTAATGATAAGAACACAGGTTTTCCAGTCTGATTTTTTCTTACACTCAAAATGAGAATAAATAAATAACAAAAATAATGAAATGTGATTGAAAATTATTGCTATACAAAATTATAATTCTACGAAGTTAAAATTGTAATTCCGTTCAAAGTGTAATACAAAACTTGGCAACTGCACCTGTGAAATCTTCAATTTAGACCTTTTATTTTTGGATTCGATTTGGGCAAGTAAAGCGGAATGATTGAAAAGGAGAAAATGTTGGGAATATTTCACCAACGTGAAACATCCGAATGTGATGTGAACAATATAGTATAAAACATACATAACAAAAATTGAGTACCTAATCGGACTGTACAACTGGCCACAAGAAATGTCAGTCTCCAACTTCACTGTTCCGTTGATTTGTCCTTCTATTCAGGGATTCCTTCTTCAAAAGGGAGAAGGGTATAGAAGGAAAGAGGAAGCCATGAGAATAGGGAGAGCAAAACAACCCATAATTTCATCAATCAGGTCACATTGTTAGAGTGGATGTTCCCTTAATAGGCTCTGAAGGAACAGGACGTTGTTGTTGCTAGGAAGTAAGATGCTCTCCAAGTTGCAAGTACTGATACTATTAGAGGCAGTATCAGAGGTACAATTTTCCTCCCTCAACTCACTGCCACCCCTCTTGACTCCACTTTAAACTACACTTTCGAGCATCCGCCTACCTCCGTCACAAGTTGAGATCTATGAACTTCCTCCTATACTTTCACGTGGATAAATATAATTTAGTGAATCTCCCGAGTGTGCCTACGTTAATTTGTGATGTGAGGAATAGCCACGTCACACCACGTGGATCATAGTAGGACTCCCGACTCGACAGTTATGCGCACGTGGTTTCCTCAAGGATAATAAAAGGAGTCTGACGAGTGGGTGTGGCACATCGTACATTCACTACTCTCATGGGACCATCTGGACTCTAACACTCACAATCTCTGAAAATTGTATCGAATTCGGGTAGAAAATGTAGCAGTTATGGCTTTTACAACTTTCCAAGGAAGGTTTAGACCTCTAAAACGTGAAACAAGAGTAGAAATTTTGATTTTGGAAAACTTTTTTTTTTCATCCTTAAAAGTGAAAACAAAGGATACCAGCCTTGGCACATCTCCTGGTGGTTACCTTGGTCCTCGTAGA
The DNA here is from genome assembly GCA_009739505.2 of Apolygus lucorum. Lineage (NCBI taxonomy): Eukaryota > Metazoa > Arthropoda > Insecta > Hemiptera > Miridae > Apolygus > Apolygus lucorum. The sequence goes on from CM019167.2 coordinate 35,113,849, forward strand.
ATTGGGGACAACTGTATGAACGAGATGATCAAGGGAATTTAATTCAACACTGGTTAGAGCATGGATGTGTCTGAAGGTGCGTTTTCACTAGCCATACTGTCTCGTGAAAATGTTTCGCAAAATATTTTCGCGAGAAAGTTTCGATGCTCTTCCCTGGCCTCCCTTGATCGCAGAATTTTTCGTTCAAAAGAATTTCATGTTTTTGGTTTATTATTTTCAATAATGAACCTTTGGAATCGACTAAGAAAAAAAACATCTAACACCCCCTCAAAATTTGATGGTTTACATTTCAAGGTACGTAGAATCCAAAAATCGAATAAAAATTTGGCCGTCCGTCCGCCGTACGCCGTACGCAGCACTTTTGCCACTTAGCATGAAATTTGGTATGTAAGCTCCTTCTGGGGTCTAGTTGTGCCCCGAAGATTTTGGTTGATGTAGGTCACTTGTAAGGGTTCAAAAATCAATTTTGAAATTTTGAAAACGCCCTAACTCTAAAAATGTTGACATAAAGGTATTGTTTTTCCTTCAATTTAAGATTCTATAGAATTTTTAAAAAATTTTTGAGACCACCTGGAGCTCTGTAGGACAAACCGTTCGCTCACTATGAGAATTTGAGTTTTGGACGTACGATAAATCAGAAACACGAGTGTGAATCGCAAAAGAGGCCTAATCTCCGTTCAAATGTAAGCTGACCGAAATGCGATCGATGTTTTTCTTCACGTTGGGTGGTCGGTGGCTTTGCAGACGAGTGATCTATATAGAAAAATAAAAAATAATAAACCGTTGTGTAATAATTTGCAGCGTTTTAATTAGCGTAATCATCCTACTGGAATAACATAACAAAGAGTTTACTAAAATTTCGAACTTAGGAAATTCTTATCATTTGAGTAAAAAATCCTATTATTCATTACTCAAAAGTTCACTTCTCAAAAGTTCACGTAATAAATGAACCTATTCATCTATCCTTTTACATATAGACATCCAATCCTATTCGGAATTCACCAAAGGTAGGTTGATTAATTTATTTTTTATTCAATTCAAGTTTAGTTCATGGGCGGATTCTCATTATTAAAAGATTTTGAACATTTCAACCATATAAGAAATGTCTCATTTGGTTACCCAATTTAATTATGTGCATCCTTTAGTGCGCGCCTCAGTCATTGCATTTCAATACGCTTACGCGTCTTGTAGGTACTCAGCTTTGTACCCCATTGAAGGACTTAGAAACCCTCTAATATGACGTATAAAGGGATAAACGGTAGTCACAGATATGCCCAGTTGTAGGTTCCCTTTGTAGACGCGACCATTGTCCGTCATTCAGTTACCTCAGTTCAATTGCCTATTCTGAACTAGGGACTACATATCCATCCGTCAGTATCGTGATGGGAAAGGGGTTCAGTAGACCTATTATCAAAGCATTGATCACATCAATAATAGCTCATGCTTAATTCACCTATGTAGCTTCACCATTCAACATTTGAATAATTTCTCTCTCTCTACGACGATAAGGTACATATTGGACTGTGCAAATGTGTGTTAATGTGTACAGATTGGTACAAAAACATACTAACTTTTCATCGAACTGTACTTGCTCAAATTGAAACAATTACTGGCCAACTGGACACAAGATTGAAGCTTTATGACCTCACCAAGGTATTTGATCATGTTTATCTCAAGGGACCCTTATAAAATTTTTGTATAAGAGTCCCTTGAGAGGGTCCCTTATTATAAGGGTGTCCTATGTTAAGCACTGGAAAACTTCGGGAGTCGATTCTACAAATAATCTAAGTAAGAAAATGTCTCCAAGCAATTTTGTTTTATTTCTTTGTTTTCCAAAATTTTCCAATTTTAACATTTTTTTCGTGTTCGACTCATATCTACTAAAATTACCATAACTACCTTAATTAATCGTAAACGGGTCATTCTCACGAAAACGTCGGATTTTGATGTAGATTTTTCCAGATTTCAAAATGTTCCTATTTGCACTCAGCAAAATTTATACAACTTCTCTATTATGTGTAGTGTGAAATGAGATTGTCAGCCAAGCAAGAACTCTCTTATTAAGTACATAATAAATAAACAATATAATCCGAGGATGGCAGGGACGGACATCCACGGCAGGGACTGACTTTATTGTAGTCAAGGACTACGCTTTAAGGAAAGTAACGATCGGTAAATATGTAAATTCATAAACCCATTTAATGCAATCGCAAAGAATCTTTATTCAACATTAAAATTCTAATAAAAAATGAAAAATTTCAGTTCTTCGGTCCTAATAAAAATAACTAATATCATCAAATTTATCAAGGAACTGTTGCCTACAAAACTAGTGGGTGTGGCTCATAGATCCTCGTATCCATTACCCGATTGTACAGATCAATATCTTATTACCTCCCACTACCCTCATAGGGGACCATCTACACATTAATCTGAACAATTCGAGAAATTTCGTCGAAATAGGATAGGAAATGTAGGAGTTATGGCTGTTTCAAGTAATTCACGTTTGCACATGCGCAGTCGCTTCTATCTATATGATGATTTTCATAGATAACTATCTACTCGCTAATCTGAACAATCCTAGAAAATTTCATCTTATGAGGATGAAAAATGTAAGTGTTATAGCTGTTACAAGGATTTCACGTTTGCGCATGCGCAGTGGCTACTGTTACTTTTAAGGTCTTGATTTTCATTAGGGACCATCTACAACCTAATCCACATAATCCCTGAAAATTTCATCGAAATCGGATAGAAAATATAGAAGTTATGGCTGTTACCAGGAATTCACGTTTGCGCATTCACAGCGGCTACTATGAGTACGGGGGTGATGATTTTCATAGGGGACCATCTACAACCTAATCCGCATAATCCCTGAAAATTTCATCAAATTTGGATGAAAAATGTAAGTGTTGTGACTGTTGTAAGGATTTTACGTTCACGCATGCGCAGTGGCTAGTATCTATTCGGGAGTAATGATTTTCATAGAGGATCGTCTACAACCTAATTCGCACAGTCCCTGGAAATTTCATCGAAATTGGATGAAAAATGTGGAAGTTATACTTCCCAAAAATGGATTCGTGACAGGGACTGATACGGCAGGGACTGATACGGCAGGGACTGACGAAACAACACATTTCCATATATTTCTCTTGCAAAATAAATCTCTCGAGAAATATGCAAACCATATTTCCATACCATATGCATATTCGAATATTTAAAAACCTGGACTTCCAACTATTTCGAAAATGGAAGACCACAACAAAAAAGAAAGGATACTATCCTGGAAAAAGCGTAGCAGGGACTGACTGATATGGTTGGCCAAGTGCGGGTGCCGGCACTAACTATCCTCACCACCGTTTTGTTTAACACTGAACACCTCCAATCAAACCTTGAAGACCATGAGGAATAGTGGTAGAACAATGGAGGATGAGGCGCTTATCCCTCAGAAAAGGGTATAGGGTCTCAAACTATCAAGTTCTATTTGCGGCAGGGACTAAGCGTAATCCTCAGGACACGCATATTATCCTTCCAAACGTGTATAATTTTTTTTTTCTTATACAATTCTATTAGAAGATCTGCAAATTAGAAATATGAGGGATGGAACGAACTTCGTACATTTTTTGAAAAATCACCAATTTACTATTTTGAAGGCTGACAGAAATAGGCAACCACGGCTCCGGACATGCGGTAGGGACTGATTTTTTTGTTTTTAATGCATTTTTACACAATTAATGAATTAGTTGTTAATTCTCAACATATATCGGAAAAGAGCTCGTCGATTTCTATAAGAAGGAATAATTAAAGCTAGAAAAAATATATGATCAACCGGATAATCAACCAGACGCAGGATCCGACGTTTTCGTGAGAATGGCCCAAGCATGTAAAAATAAGGGCACCGTTGGAAAGCGTGTCAAATATCCCATCTTTCCAAAGCCAAATATTTTACACTCGGAGGGAGAAATTTGTTTTTGAACGCGGAAAAACGTGGATTTTTTCAACGTAATCGACGTTTTGACGGGGGACTCGGTGCTTGGGACGAGCGGCGGCGGAATTGACCAGTCGATTTCGTTGAAAAAATGCACGTTTTCTGCGTTCAAACACAAATTCTTCCCGTAATTTCGATTGTAAAATATTGCTTGATTATACCTTTCGAAACCTGAGATCTGTGCGCAGTTTTTGGTGTTGAGTTTCGTGAAAAACCATGAGGAGTTGTTGCCAATTTGACAAAAATTACTCTACAACTTGATTTTTCACCAATCAGGACCCCGAAAATAGTTTTTTGTAGGCATCATAAGGATGGGTAATTTGTCGCCATATCCCACGGTGCCTTATTTTTACATTTTTTTTCAATAAATTGGGGTAGTTATGGTAATTTTAGTAATATCGACAACATGGGAAAATCTTAAAATGAATTTACTTGAAAAATAGGAACTAAAACAAAATTGCTATGAGACATTTTATTACTAAATTAGTTGTAGAATCGACTCCCGAAGTTTTCCGGTCCTTAACATGGGACACCCTTGTATAAGCAGGCATTTTATGGCTTCAGTGACATTTTTTTGTCTTTCATGAGCTGCTACAGAGAGGTAGGTTCTGGTAGTCAACTTTGAAGAAGTAGGTTCACAAGAAGTTGAGATCCTCTGCGGTGTCAGAAAAAGCGTTGTTATGAGTTCCTGGCTACTCTGTTCATCAACGATCTCATTTATCAACCCGTAAGTAAGAGACACATGGTATCATTAGCTGAGGATATCACCAACTTCTTGAAAACTGGGTATTGAGCTCAAAGTAAAGAGGCTGAGTTTGAAGTTCCACCTCAATGAATCTGTTGAGTTGGGGGTTTTAGTCGACAATCGGCTTTCATGGTTGCCGCACATCAAAACGCTTCCTACGAAACTATTATCATGCAATATTCTACTTCGTCGATTCGTTTCAATGTCCTCAGATGGTATAACATGGATGCTCAACCGGCCAGATCTACTAATGCAATGTTATCTGTAGAAACTCAATCTGTTTTCAATCTCAAAAAACGGTCGCCAGTGCCTTAAAAATCATTTAAAAAGCTGATTCTTGGCGAAAGTTATAAAGAACACAATCAGAAAATTGGGCATCTCAACTCTTCCTTGCATCATTGTACTTGAATGCCTTCTTCAAGTGGGGAAAAACAAACACACTTCCACTAAAGGATCCGATCTGCGTGGGCACCCTTCAAGAGATTGGAACGACGGATCGATCGGATTACGCCTTGCTGAAAAATTCGATGGTGCGAATCCGAACAAAAAAGGGTTGCCGAGCCGTTTGCTAAAGATCTACTAATGAAATTCTTCAACAAAATTATTAAGTCTACTTTAATTGGGCAGGGACATTGTGATGTAGTTTTTTTTTTTTCAAAGTAAGTTACAGCCATCTTCCCACTCAACAGTTGACTTGTTAAACCAACCTCACCGCATCGTTGAAGGGAATGCTTCGCAATGGCTTGCGGTACTTACTCTCTGCTCAGATAGCTTAGATATCTCACGCTCTCAGTTTGTGGATGCTTTAGCACTGAGATATGGTGATGAGGTGCAAGGCCTACCATTGAGTTGAGAAGAATATGGGGCACAAATGTATAAGTGACACGCCCTAAACTGGAAGCATGGCGGACTAGTAAAGAAAACCAAAAGGCCACGACATGGCACGAGACGCAGTTGCAGGAATGGCAAACCAAGTGTGGATAGAAAGTGTTGAGCCCGTTCTGAAGGAAAATGCTGATGGATGCTGATGGATTGCGCTGGTGGCTGATATCAGGGTCCTTTGGGAGAGGGAGAGGATGACGTTTTTGGACAATCGGATAGTTAATGCCGACGCCTCCTCTTACCACTCTCAAGGCTGGATTGTAACAGGACAGCCCAAGAAAAGCACAGAAAGAACGATCAGCCTGCTGAAGATTTGAGAGCTTCTTTTGCCCCAGTAAATGTATTTGCCGATAAATGGAGTAAACCAAGATCTCCCATTTTCGAGTCCCTGAAATAAAGAAGAACACAACTCTAAATATAAATTATTCGTGCAGTCTCCCGACGTCTTCGAGGCTCGAGGAAAATCATCGGATGTCTCGGCATGGGGTTAGAGAACGGAAAACCCCTACCTCTACTAAGACATTAGAGAAGAGGTAGCTCTCGTTGCTCAGAAATATAGAATATTGAAATATAGACGTGGATCACGCGCATAACGAATTCAACAGGAACTCTCAATGCCCCTATTGCGTCTCTTCTGTGCCCTTCAATTTGTTTCTTCCTCGTAAATAAATTATCTGTGATCGATTAAAAAGAAAAAATAGATAGGTAGGTACTATTTAAATATTAAGTTTTATTTTCAACAAAATACATTTAATTGTATTGCACTTACGTTCGTATTAAAAGGATAATGAAGAACCATCTCGATAGTAAATGTAAAACAAACTAAACGTTAATTCCTGATTATTTGAAGCTCTGATTCATCTCGAATTTTCGAGATGGATGGTTATTGACCTACTTTACAGGCTCTGCACCTATTGACGTCGAATTAACACAACCTTTGATCCTAGAATATGTAAAGATAATAATAAAGACTTTACATGAATTGGAATATGGAAATGAATGGGTTCCGCTTCCAGAGTGGGAACAAATGGCCATGTACTCTCCAACAAATTTTGTCTTTTTCGACGCTTGTTGACGCAAAATACAGCCTAAGGGAAGGGAGTAGGGAAATGCGATTGTGTACACTGATCAATTATAGGTTCTTGAGCCTAATTAGAAACACTACACCGAATTTCACAGCGTTTCCACGATGTATTTGTATAGAGCTCTTACCCTAACTCTCCTAATAATCATCAACCCAAACAGTTAATTAGCAGTACGAGTACACGGCAGGTGGAAAGAGAAGACTCGTGTTCATTGTTGCCTCATCAACCGGCCGGGATTTGTCTCAGGACGGTTCAAATATTAGGTTTCCGACCTAACGACCAAAGACCAATCAAACTTTACTGCCCACGGAGCTGCTGTTCTCATTGGTTTGGACCAATATTAATCATGCAACTTGTCATACAAGAACCGCTCAAAGGGCTTTCGTGGTTGTTAGTGGACTCATCATTGTATCAAACATTACGAGACCTCGTAGGCAGGTAACTTGTAGAGACGAGTTTACTGGAGTTTAATTGTAACTCTAGAAAATACTTGTTCTTCCCAATTGTTCGTTTTTTTTTTCTTTCAAATTTCTGACTTAAACCCCAACTACATCGGTGACTAGTGTCGCAACTGCGAGAATTATTTCGTTTCTAAATAATTTCCTAAATTTGACGTTTGACTACTTCAGTATTTCACTATCCAAATTCACATGGTTTCGGGAAATTTCAGGTACATGTGTTAAGAAAAATGAAGTCCATTGAGTTGTAAATGTGAACAGAATTTGCTATTTAATATTGTAACGATAAAATTAAGGATAGCACGTAAAGATCCACGGAGAATTCAGCAGTTACAACAACTAGTTTATTGTTTGTTTTCATATTCACGACGAGAGACCAATGAAATATTTTGACTTTCCGTCACCTACACCCAATTTCAGCGTTCCAATCGAAACGACGACCTTCTATAAAGAACTAAAATTGTGACTTAAATTAAACTGAATTAAAGCAGAACGACTCATGTTTCATGTGTATTATAAATTGTAAATATTCGTTTAATATCCGAATCGCAAAGAATGGGCATTCACACGTGTTTTAATTAATACAATAATAAAAAACTTGCATTTAATTCAGTAACAATTTTGTACGGCGCAGTAACTGATATTTCCTAGATAAATCAATAAAAAACTCGTAGTGGGTAGGTAGAGGAAACACAATACGTGTTTTCGTCTGACAAGGTCTCTTACCTTCGATTTCCTCAACTTTCTCGAAGACATCACTAAGAAAGTCGTAATGCGGAACGTCCACTTCTTGAGGCAGCTGACCCCTGCAACAGAAATAAAGCAAAATCAATACATATACGGAAAACATGAAGTATGCACAGTTGAGTACTATGCAAGACCACGTTTTCCTAATAGTAGTCCATTCCTAATAGTAGTGAATCCCTGGATTATTTAGTGGTTCATAAAAAGTTGTACTCTCATCACTCAAAAGAGACTTGAAGTCTTCATGGTTCATAGGTAACATTTGGTTGCTAAGCAACCAATTGTACGCTTGTTCCTCCATTTCGTACGTCTGAATTGCACATGTGAGAAATATAAAAAGGTTTCCTCAGAATACTCAGTGACTTCAAAATATCGAAACTAATGATAATCGAAGATCGATACTCGATCTCAGGTTTCGTGTTCGTACTGGAAGTTTACACTAAATTTTCCGCATTTTTTCGATCTTATAGAATATGTCTGTGCGCTAAAAGGCGCTTGTAAAAATTGAGGAAATCATACATTTTGGTAGGTACCTGCGTGTGTTTGCAACTCCAAATTATTATTATCCTCAACACATACGGACTTTATTGCTTCCGAGTCAACCAAGGTAGCGGAACCATTGTTTCTACTTTTCAAGGTTGAAAAAAAGTTCTCCAAAACCAAAATTGTCACTTTCGTTTTACGTTTCAGACCTTCCTGAACAATTTTGGTGCCGTGTCTGTCTGTCTGTGTATGTGTCCAGATGTCGGTCATGAAATCCTTGTAACGAGCATAACTATATGAAGCCGATTTCGATGAAATTTTCAGGGATTGTGCTAGTTAGCGTGTAGGCGGTCCTTTATAAAAATCATTGCCCCCAGACTGGTGGTAGCTACTGCGCATGCGCAAACGTGTATTTCCTTTTAACAACGATTCTAAATCTAAATTTCCTATCTGATTTCGATGAAATTTTTCAGGAATTGTGCGGATAGGCATGTAGATGGTTCTCTATGAAAATCACGGCCGCCAAATTTACAGTACTCTATGCAGATGCGCAAACGTGAATTCCTTGTTACAGCCATAGGGTGAAGGCATCAGTTTCAGACACTAGTCCGATATCAGACACTTTCAACTTCAAATCCACAAAATTCCTAACGGTTTTGAGGCCATTTCCATGGGTTATTAGGTGCAAGTAGATCTAGGTATCTAGTGGACTGCAGTGAAACTACGAGCACAGGAAATATTCATGCCGTTTTGGAGACCATTATGGTAGGGCAATTCCACATCAGTTCTCGGCGAGGTGACCAGACAATGTAGTCAAGAGGTGACCAGCTTTCTCATGTTAAATTTTCCCGAGTTTTCCCTTCCCATTCAACTTTTTTCCCTTTATTTTCATATTAGTGTCCTGTAGTATTGATATATTGCGAAATGTTTTCGGAATGACAATATCATGACCAAATTCCGAGGTTAACTGATACTGGGTTCCAAATGGGGCCACTTTCAGTATCTTTCCAATTATTACCACTTTCTGGTAATTACGACCAACTGGCATTTTTTGGTTTTTCTCAATCATTTTTTATGTTAAAGACTTTAACTCGTGCCTTTAACTTATATAGCCACCCCGATCGTAGCACCCAGTATCTGACAGGGGTGTCAGATAGTAGTACGCATATGTCTGATCTATGTCTACTCTTTTGTTCAATTCAATGATTTTTTTTTCACTTAACCCTTATCTTGGCAGTGGGTCACCTGTGACCCACTTTAGTTTCTGATTTTTTGTAATTTGTAGGAAGTGTCTAGAGTTTCATTTTGTTTTTTTTTTCCTGTAATACTGATATTCACTGAAGCCGTTGGTACCACTAGTTCGGCTTTTGAAGGAACAAGTGGCGTGTGGTATCACTTTCTTATCACTGGAACCAGCAGATGGAGGGAAATGGACGCGCAAAGCAGCAAGGTGAGTTTCGATATAATATATTGTAGTGAATATTGAATTTTTATCCGTCGGTTTTTATTTATGTTGTTCGAAATCTATTGTAGAACATAGAGAAATTCAGTGAAACAGAAATTTTGAAGCATGAACTCAGAAAATCGGAAAAAACCAAATGTACCACCTGTGACCCATTGCCAAGACAGGGTAGCGCTTGCAACACATCAACAAGTAGTTCTTTTCACTGAAATTTCTCATTGTTTCCCATTTCTCATTCCATTTTTCATAACTTTTGATGAATTTTAGTTCAGGTAAATTTTGTTTTTGGTTTCAGACGAACTTTAGCTCTCGGGGGCAGATCCTCTCGGATCCAGAGGATGATATTTTTTCCATTGTTACTGTTATGTCAGTGTGCTGTCGAGTGAAGGCGATTGCCTTCTCGATGGCTTGCTGATTTATATTGGTACACATTCAACAAGGATGCAGGATGGAGATGCACTTTCTGCCCGGCGCGTTTGAGCTCTACCGTTTGCAGGAGTGCATAGAAATTCGCACAGCCGCTTTCCTCGGCGCGATAGCCGCAGACCGGAGGGAGGCGGTACATTTAACTAGTGGCTAGTTGGGGAAGACAACTCCTGGGTAAGAAGTGGTAGAATGCATGAGGAAGAAGCACAAGGTAAAGGTACTGTTGACAAGGTAAAGGTACTGTTGACAAGGTAAAGGGAGAGTGACGTCAGTCTGACGTGTTCTACCCCCGTACCTCACTCTACCTACCTGCACGATGAGTCACTCAGGGGTTCCCCTTATGTCCTTTATTTGAGAACGAAAATATACGAGTAAATAGAACATTACAGTTACCAATAATAATAACGTAGTAATGTAAATTGTATGCCTTTTTAGTGCCTTCAAAGCAATACCTTTTGAAGTGCCTGTTGACTGATTCGATGATATTATACTATTATACTCTATGATACTACTTATCATGTCAATGAAAGTTTCGATTGAAAAAATAAATAATTCAACAAGTAAATCAACAATTGTCATTTTTGTACCTCTTATTGTTAGAAAATAGTATTAACTTTTGGAATTGGGGTTCCATGAAGAGCGCTACCCTATCTTGGCGGTGGGTCACCCGTGGCACAATACATGTACAAAACGTAATAAACGTAAAAAATTAATTTAAAAATCGAATTAATTCCATTAAAAGCCTAAAAAAGTAGAAAAAAGAATAAAAATAAAAAAAAATCCAAAAATTTGATAGCTTGCCAAGATAAGCGACTATATAGCGACTGTATACACGAATTCAGGTGTGATAGTATTGCCTGTTGACCCGTTATCTAAGGCCTCATGGTTTGGTATTAAATGTATGATTAAATACGATTATTCTATTCCTATTTGAAAATTATAACGAAGACATATTTGTCAGGGCGTTTGAAAGATAAAACTGTTCCTATAAATAATTCAAGTTACATTAACATTGAAAATTGTATGATGATTTTTTAATCTATCGTTATACGAAAAGCGTCAGTACCTAGTCAAATAAAAACATAATGAATAAAAGAGGTTTTTCGGAGTTAGATTAAAGTATATGTCTCGGAAAACCCATATCTGGTCTGATACTGGTCCCTTCACCCTGACTACTACATTTCCCATCTGATTTTGATGAAATTTTTAGGGGTTATGCGGGAGAGATTGATGTTTTGAGTTTAACTACTACGCATCGGATCATCAATACAACGGGTTATGAATACGAGGAAGCCATGTGTCACACTCACTTGGCATTTCTTTCATTTGTTATTAACATATCTTGTACGAGTACAAGTTAAATAGGTACTGTGTCTGTACGCTTCTCTGGCCTGAGAGTCTATAATCCTCCCATCACGCATAACCTCCGGAAATGTCGTTCGGCTTCAATCAATGGTAGAATGAATAATTCAGGAACTGAGTAGCTTTGTTGCTAGCTCCTCGAAAAGCCCCGTTTGGGACTCTGCGAACAACAGTAAAGTTGATCGAATCAACTCGATTACGTGTTTATTTGTCTCTCAAAAACCTTGGATCCCGAAACAGTCGAACACATTCTTTCCAATGAAATCGTTCAGAGGTCGTTACTCAAACCATATTTACATAATGGTAAGAATGTAAAATACTTATGATTCATCCAACACAATCATCAATTCAGAAGTGATAAGTGAGTAACGATTGTTTTAGAACGTTTCATTTCTTGGCTTGTACTGAAAATAATCAATGTAGAGTTCAAAATATAAACTGCGAAGTATCAACATAACGATTGGCATCGAATAGTTCCAGGAGAATAAGAAAAACGTTGCAAATGATATCTCGCCTGTTTTTATTTGTCTGTGTCGCCCATCAGCATAGATTACAGCTTTTGCATTGGCCAACACTGACCTAATAATAAGTCATGCTGTCCATATATCATGAATTTGGGTGGGAACGCGCCCTTTTTTCAGCATACTGCTGCATTCTAGCAGCAATGTGTAGAACTTCAAGTTTTCATTGTTGCTCAGAAGATTTGAGGGAGTCTACTTGTGATTCTAGAGACGAGATTTTTCGAGGAATGCGAAGGAATAAAAGTAATTAAAATCCTGTTGGTAGCTGTTTCGCTTAGTTGCCACCAAAGTTATACTTAGGAACTGCTAGAATCTATTTCCGTTTGTCCTTATTTAGATTTGACAGATCATCGATTGAGGGGGTTCGTGAGTCAAAATCGAAAATTTTTCGCCTTTTTCGTTTTTATTTTTATAAAAGTCTGCGGGTTTTCCCAGACATTTTGGTATACAAAAATATTAAATTTGAGCAGTGGAAAGCAGAGATATGAGGTTTCAAAGATTGAGGTGCCAAACGCTGTTTCCGGGGAATAGCTGTTCCCCGCTCCAGGTTCATATTTTCTATATTTCTGTAACTACCTAACGTTCTATCTTACCTAAGTTCTGATTGATACCTACTATGTCTTACTCCATGGTTCCAGCACTGGTTCCCATGCCACGAAATATACAAAAATAGCATAGCACTAGACTAATGAAGAAATCAAGTGAGCCAATAGTGTATAACCATTTTTCTTATAAATACTACATGATGTGAAATAACCTTACCTAACCGGTGCAAACACTGCCTGATAAGAATCATAGATAATGAATAATCAGACCTAATTCAAGTTCTTCAATATGAAGTAATTACGAACTATCGATCAAATACCTCAAAAAACGGTAACCTTTCACAAATCGCGGTTTTTCTCCAAACCGGAAAACCCTTGTTTTTCGTCACGTAGGTACCTGTTCTCGGCAGCCAATAGAGCTGGCAACTTGATTTTTTTTAATATTGTCGAGAGGGTTTTATTACAGTCATTGAACAAGTTTGGACGGAAAACTCCCAACAGAAACATGGCAAGAATTAAAAAATCATTAGCATGAAAAATATGAAAAAAAAAACTGTTTTGCTATATTGTCTCCAGGTAAAATAATATTAACACAAAAGAGTTGAAACTCGCTCAGCGGTTATATGAAGAGTAGATAAAGAATTTAAAAAAAAAATGAAGATATCATCAATATATCCAGAGAAACAAGTACATGAAAAAGTGTTAAATTAGAACCGCCTCACGAACCCCCTTAACGCTCAGTATCCAGCCTATAGCTTATGAATATGTATGCTAAGGCCCACTTTCACCAAAAGTTGTTCTAAACTTGCTTAGCTAAACGCGTTAATAGTTAATCTGAAGGAATAAACCCGGCAAGATGGCGAGCGTCTTTCACCAACGCAAATCATCGTTAAACGTTGTTTAAGACAATCGAGTTTGTCTAAACTTGAAATGTTGAGCGAAACGAATGAAAGTTGGACATTATGACGTATTTGGGCAATAGAAACGTTGAACAACAACCACAACCGCGCTTGATATCAGCAGATTGCCGCCTTGTTTATCTTTATCAGTGTCAGTTTTTCGAATTCCTTGTTTTTACTATTTGCTGATTCCTGCGGTTTGTTTCGAGTTTTCCGGTTCCCTTCGTTTTATTTTGCTGAATAATTTCATCACCTACCTATTGAGTTATTACACATCATCACTTTGAGCCGCAACGAGCGCAATAACTCCAGTATTTCTCCAGACTCAAGTACCTTCCTTGATGTATCCTAGTGAAACACAGTGGCCGCCGCCTTGTTCTGAACGGTAGGAATACTTTGATAATTTGATTGATTACCAATGGATGTAAACTCGAAGATGAGGGCCCCCGATTTCACCTCAATAGAAATTTATTTTGGTAGAACTGGTCTTTTTGTATAATGGTCAATTTGTACAATTCGTCCGAATAGTAACAACCAAGGAATGTAGGTTGCACTATTATGTTATTGAAAAAACCATTATTCATTTTAAATTAACGTGTTGAACTTATCTGTATGACGGGAACTCGAGGTGAGTGTCAATCTAGTCGAGCACTTGGACGACTCGGGGCTTGGAAAGGCGGAAATTCAGTAGGTAACGTACATAACCTCGGAATGTGGAATCCGATCCAGGATTCGACGTCGTCGTCATCGTCAGACGAGTCAAAAATAATTCGAAATGCAAAAATAATTCGCAATTTCTGTTTCGTTCAAACAAATTGATAAATTTTAAATGGGAAAAATCTAGGAAGGCTGTGATAAAATAAGATGCGAGCTACGAGACGATAGGTAAACTGTTTTATTAGGGGAAGGTTACATCGAAGTAAAGTCGATATGTATGTATCGATAACTAAGGTGATCGATAATAAGCGATATACATGTATCGATATTAAAGTGCGCCATAAATTCAAATACGTAACAATTCCCTTTTTTTCTTTTTTTTTATATAACGATAACGTCCTAACACCTATTAGTAGTGCATAAATAATACAACATACAAAATACAATATAGTAATATAAGTTTACATTATGTCGATAATGTGATTTGTTTTTTTATTTTTTTTTATTTTTTTAAACATTGAGAATATGATTCAAAATGTATTATTCGTTAATAACATTCTATTGATTTAATGCTCCCGTATCTTTGGGAAACAATCTGTTTGGCTAATGGAACATGCGATTTGATTAATGGAACATCAGAATGATGCAATTAGTTTGTTTAGTGAACGTTGGAATGAACATTTGAATAAAGGATTACCTACTCACTGGCTGCTTCTGGACTGCTCCCAAACGTAAAGCGTTTTGGAGCTTTTACTTGTCTACCCGATCTTGTTGTCATCTTGTTATTAGGTAGACTTGTGTTTTCGCTTCTGTTTTCACCGTTTTTTGGTTGTTCTGGTGGAGCATCTGGAGACTTATGAGGGCTCTGAGGCGATGTTGACAAGTTGGGCTGAGGTGATGGCGACCTAGGCCACACTGATGAGTGGCGTACGACTGGGGTTTCTGGTTGACTTGGCTCTGAGATGCGACAAAATGGTTTCAGCCATGATCTGTTTCTTCTATATGATCTTCCGTCAACACTCACGTTATATGATGATGTATTGATTTTTTGCTCTATCTCACCCAATGACCATTTATCCCGGAGATGGGACGGCCTCACCAAAACTTCCTCTCCCACTTCGAGGTCTGGCAGGGTTTTGGCTCTGAGGTCGTGGTGCATTTTGGCTTGCCTCCGTTTGAGTTTTATGGATTCTGCTACTCCAGTAGCAACCACGGGAGTAAGTAACTTAGTCGCTATCGGTATGGTTGTTCTCGTTCGCCGGGACATCAATCTCTGGACTGGGCTCGCACTGACACCCTCGGTAGGTACATTTCTCCACTCGAGAAGCGCTGCGTAAAAGTCCGACCCTTCGTTGTCGCACTTTTTAAGCAGGGACTTGGCGATTTTCACTGCCGACTCCACTTTTCCATTTGATCGACTGTACATGGGTGATGATGTGGAGTGGGAGAACTCCCATTCCCTTGAGAATGCGTTGAACTCCTGGCCCACAAATTGAGGCGCGTTGTCTGATACTAAAATGTTTGGTATTCCGTAGCGGGCAAAATTTTCCTTGCAGAATTTAATGATTGAGACGGCGGTAATGTCATTTAACTTTTTGACCTCAAAAAAATCGGAATATGCATCGACTACGATGACGTATTTTCCTCCTTTGAAGTCGAATGTATCAATGGCCACTCTTTCCCAGGGGAGCTCTGGAATGCTGTGTGACTTAAGCGGTGTGTTAGGCTGTTCCGTGGCCAGTTCTTGACATGTTTTACATGACCTAATCCTATCCTTGAGTTCTGAACTCATAAACGGCCAGAATAATGTTTCGCGTGCTCTTCGCACCGATGCATTCATTCCCAAGTGGCACAGATGAATTTTTTTCATAAACTCCGCTCTCAGTGCTTTTGGGATCACAATTTGGTTTCCGCGGAATATGATGCCGTTTTGTATTGCCATTTCGTCTTTGAATTCCCAGTATGGGTGGATTGAGATAGGCAGTTTCTCCTTGTTCGTTGGCCACCCGTTCTTAATAGTGGATGCTAGCATGCAGAGTGAGTCATCGAGTGCTGTGTGGCTCTTCACCTTCTGTAAGCTTGACTGCAGAATGTTTGAGTTGTCAGCCAGTTGCATAGACTCCAATTCATTGTAGATAGAATCTTCGATGCGGTATACTTCATTAAGCTTATCTTCGTTCCCCTCGCTCAGATGTAAGCGTGAGAGGACATCAGCAACATGCATGTTTTTCCCTTTGATGTACACGACTTTTAGATCATACCGCTGTAACCTCAGGAGCATCCTCTGCAGGCGTACTGGGGCTTTCAAAAGTGGCTTTTGGAAAATTCTTTCTAATGGCTTATGGTCTGTGTGGGCGACAATACCCCTGCCTCCAATCAGGTAGGATGCAAACCTATCACAAGCAAATAGTATTGCCATACACTCCCTTTCGATATTTGCCCAGTTTCGCTCATTTGGGCTGAGGCTTCGGGAAGCGAATGCTATAGGATGGTTGTCCTGCAGAAGGACGCATCCGAGTCCACGGCTTGAGCTGTCGGCTTGGATTACTACTGGCTTTGCAGGATCAAAATACGCGAGTATGGGAGCTGCTGTTGTCATCTCTTTTACTATATCCACTGCTTCCTTTTCCTCTGCTCCAAATTTCCATTTTGTGTCCTTCCTCAGAAGCAGTCTAAGTGGTTCGGTGATGGCTGATAAGTGTGGAACGAATTTGGCCAAATATGTCACCAACCCTAAAAAGCTTTTAACCTCCTTCTCGTTCTCGGGGTATCTCATGCTCTGGATTGCTTTTACCTTCTCTGGGTCCGGTTTTATGCCTTCGCTTGTAATAATGTGTCCCATATATTTAACTTCGCGCATTTTAAGTTTGATTTTTTGTTTGTTGAACTTTAAGTTCACTTCTCTTGCCTTAGTTAATAGCTCCTTCAGGGCTTGGTCATGGGTTGCTGAAGCTTCATCCTCCGTGTTTCCGACACCAAGCACCAAGATATCGTCTTGTACGATAACTATGTTTTTGATTCCTCCAAAAATTTCATGAAGCCGGCGTTGGTATTCATCTCCGCTAACCTTTAAGCCAAAGGGTAGACGTAACCACCGGAAACGACCAAATGGTGTCCAGAATGTAGTGAGTTTAGAGCTCTCGCGGTCAAGCTGTAAATTCCAATACCCATCTTTTGTGTCCATCACGCTAAACAGGCGGGCCTTGGTTAGCTCAGGAGTGATGTTTTCGAATGTTGGAGTTTCGAATTCGCTTCTCTTTAAGGCCTGATTCAGATGATGTGGATCAATGCATAATCTCAGTTTTGTGGGTGTCTTGACAATAACAAGATTACTGATCCACTCAGTTGGTCCTGTCTCCTTTACAATGATTCCTTTATTCTCCAATTCGGTTAGTTTCTTTTTTAGTTCGTCCCTTAACGGAACTGCTACACGACGGGGTGTTTGCTTTACAGGTCTGAATGCAGGATCAACGTGTAGCTTACAAGTGTCACTGAGACATCCTACGCCTGTGAAAACATCGCGGAAGCTATCTATAATACTTTGTGACGACTCTGAACTTACCCTGATTGGCTGAACACAGTTGACGGAGTTTAATGTGACTAGGCCCATCTTTTCACATGTTCTTGCGGATAAGATAGGGAGTCGTTCCAATCCAGGTGAGCCTTTGATCACTTGGAACATCAAGGGATATACTGTATCCTTGTGACGAGCAGCCAATTTTATTTGACCAAGGGGTTTTATTTGACCACCCCCGAATACGCGAAGAGAAGTGCTGGACTCTTCTAATGACGGGAACTTCCCTAAAAGCTTTGTCAGGACCGCTTTTTCTAGGACATCTACTGTGGCCCCTGTGTCCAATTGACACTCCAGTATCTTGATGCGCTTGGTCTTGCCGACCAGGAAGGGTATTTTTGCCGACCATACTCTCCCGCTTCTGGCTGAGGCGACTGCTCCGACTTGTTCGATGACAAAAGCCTCCTCATCATAGCTTGATTCACTGACACTGTTGCCCGAGCCAGATGTGTGGCAATCCACAGTGCGTACATGTTGGCGATTCGAATTTCGTGGCCATTTTTTGTTCTTCTGAGCCGAATTGCATACTGATGAAAAGTGATGACGCTTGTCACAAAGAGAGCATGTTTTCCCATAAGCTGGGCATAGTTTCTTGTCACGACGATGGTGACTTCCACAGTATTTACAGGGGATTTTATTGTTCTTCTTTCGGTCGTGAGTGCGATTTTGCTGGTCATATACTTTGTGTACAGCTGACTCGATCTTGCCTTTCATTGCGCTCACGTGAGAGTCAGCGAGCTCATTAGCCCGACATTTATCAATCGCGGAAGCTAGATCGAGCTTTGGGTCGCTAAGGAGTATTTTTTTGGTTTGTTCGCTGTGAATACCGATGACGAGTCTGTCTCTGACCATTTCGCTCTCAAGATTTCCGTAGCCACAGGATGAGACAAGTTTGCGCAATCGGCTTATGTATGCATCAACGGATTCAGTTTCCTCCTGAACAGCGGACCCAAATACGAATCTCTCAAAAATGACGTTCACCTTTGCCTCAAAACAGCTGTCTAGTTCCTTGACTATACTGTCGACAGAAGCCATTTTCTCGACAGAGAGCTTAAGGTTTGTGAGGACTTGCCTAGCCTCGCGACCTAGACATACCTTGAGCGTTGCCACCTGTTTCTCAGTCGACTGTTTTTTCAAGTCCGAGGCTATGAGGTAGTCATCCCATTCTGCTTTGAAAAATTGCCAATTCGCCGCTTGATCACCACTTAGATCCATTTTTGCCGGCAAAGGGATCATACTTTGCGCCATTGTCGGCGTGTGATCGGGATTAGGTTCGATCTTGATTGCACCGGTACGCACTCAACTCGCGAGAACGCCGTAGGTGTCACTTTCACTGAACTTCAATGAAACGCGAATAACCGGCACTCACAAGAAACCTGACACCATGTTTCGTTCAAACAAATTGATAAATTTTAAATGGGAAAAATCTAGGAAGGCTGTGATAAAATAAGATGCGAGCTACGAGACGATAGGTAAACTGTTTTATTAGGGGAAGGTTACATCGAAGTAAAGTCGATATGTATGTATCGATAACTAAGGTGATCGATAATAAGCGATATACATGTATCGATATTAAAGTGCGCCATAAATTCAAATACGTAACAAAAACAATCACAAATCAATGCGTGGCCATATTGAATTGGTAGTTAAACGAGGTTTCCTAGTTTATTCGGCCGATTTTCGACCGTTTAAACTTGAACCCCCCAAGATGGTGTTTAAACTCGTAAATCGCTCTGGTGAAAGACGATTTTTACTGAACGTCGTTCATCTCTCGCCTCGTTTGGTTTAAACTCGTTTTGAATGTTTGGTGAAAGTGGGCCTAAGTGTTTGTTTAGCATGGCATCGAATTCATGGTTTGGACTTGTGCTTCGGGCTTGACATATTAGAAATTTTAGAAGACAGTAGATGAAAGCGTTGCTAATTTAAACAAGATGCTCAAAGAAACTCCCAAGAGCCTACTTGACAACTCCAAGGAGTCGCTTTTGACCAATCATATACTTCATTCTCATATTATATATGAAAGGGTTGAAGAAAATAGGGGTTCAGCTGTGGCCGAGCGAGCTGCGGCATGGGTCTCTAGAGACGAGACTCGGACCGGTTGCAGGGGCCGTGAGTTCGGGGCTCGCCTCGGGAGCATATCTTCGGGTAAGTCGGTCGCAATTCCCCCTCGTCCCAACCCAGGGCGGTGAGGCCAATGGGAAGCCATGAGCGAAATCATCGAAACAAATTCTGATCTTACCTTAGGAAGACAGCTGATGACGTCCGCGACGCCAGGTATGGCAGTCGGACGAAAATACAACCTGAAATGGCTGTTTACTTACTTACTTACTATTGGGGTTGAGGAAAATAAACAGGGGGTCCTCAAACAGAATAACCAAATTTTTTCCTATTTCTCATTGCATACAGCTAGAAAGCTGAAGTGTTCAAGTAAGTTTCAGTTGTTGAGACAACTTCAAAGCGTGCCTATATCTCTAGATTCGATAACATTTTAATAAAACAACTAAATTTTATATCGATAAAGATAACATAGATTGGAAATCAGTGGGTTAGTTATACCGATTTTACTTCACCACCTGCTTTATGTGTGTGAGTCAGCGTACGGTTCAAATCTGAAGAAATTTAGAACTCATAACTTGGGGTGTGAGAAACTGGTGAGTTTGAGTTTGCGAGACGGGATTCAGTTATCAGGAAAGCTCGGTCAGCTGTAACCACCTAATTAACAAGATCGTATCGCCATTGTTATCATCCCTAGGTGGCAGAGGTAGAGCCCGGTTCCATGCGTTTGGCCTACGCGGAAGGCAATAATCAACACTTGGATACAACGTAGCAACGTTGTATTCCCTGTCCCGAATAAACTGACCCCTGGTTTGAATAGTAATTGAAGTGAAATGTGAGGGACGTACAATAATTTATTAATTATTATTTACATATTATTAACAAATTCATGAGATTGAATTGAATGTTACAGAAAAGGCACATAAGTACACTGTTGTGTGATTTTACAGGAAAGACAAATTAATGAATAACAACATGAAAAACGTATTTTAATAGTATACAAGTTTTGAATACAAGGAAACATGCAAAGGACCTGGTCACTCAAAACCATCTGGAGTGTTCGCAAAAAAAAATTATTCTGATAATAATAGTGCTTTGATAAAACTAATCTTAAAGAATAGAGAGAATGATTGGCTGGCAACTTGAATATTATTTACTTATTAATAACAGTTCATAAAATCCTAAAGGGAGAATCTAATTTCTAGATTTTGTTTTTAATTTTACAGGAAAGAACATTTTTTCTATTTTTTCCCTAACACTTGATACCTACTTTCAAATTTATGAGTGTTCTTCAGTGATTGCAGTAGTCTCTAATTGTTTTGATGAAGATGTAAATATTGCGTTTAAACTTCTTGAACGAACATATACCGCATGAATAGACTTTTTGTATGAAAAGGATTTTATTTTGTTATTTTTTCCAAAATTTTTGCAATTGGTATCTACCGAATAAATTTGTACTTTAGTAATATTGATCTATGTATTCATGCATCTAAAAACTGTACATTTGTTCCTGAAAACAACTCTCACTTTCAAAATTCCTGGTGGATTCCTGGGGCGGTACTCGCTCATCAACTTCCATAAAGCCCTCTACTAAGTTTCCACTCGTTTTTAGTGAGTTGAGAGTTTTGTTCTTGACAGTTAGTCGCTTCCGTCTATGAAATCCTCATCGGTAGAACCTGTATCCCTGAAATAGTACCCAAGATTTTTTTTTTTACAGTTTTTGCCATCCATTCGTCGATGCGACAAACACCATTACTTTTCAAGATAAAAATGAAAATCAACAGCCTCTCTTGTAGATCTGAGCTTATGAACTACTTCAGGATGAATAAAACATCGAAATTCATGATTTAGATTCAAACTAGGACTAGTATGGAGAAATAAGAAACGAAAAAATGG
Organism: Apolygus lucorum; assembly: GCA_009739505.2. NCBI lineage: Eukaryota > Metazoa > Arthropoda > Insecta > Hemiptera > Miridae > Apolygus > Apolygus lucorum. The sequence continues at coordinate 35,135,625 of CM019167.2, forward strand.
TCAAATGTTGACAAAAATGAAAATTCCCACTAGCGTTTTACGTTTCAGAACTTCTTGAACAATTTTGGTTCTGTGTCTGTCTGCCTGTGTGTCTATCATAGAATCTGTAATAAACCCAATTACTAGGATGCCTAACTAATTTATTATTGGTAGATGAGGTAGGCTGTGTTTCCCCTCCCTTATGTAGATCATCTGATGTGTCATCTGTGTAGATCATCTCATTGCTGTTTTGTGCGCTCTCGTTGGCTTCCGACAAATATAACTATTATCCCAAGAATCTGTGATCATCTACTGTTCCGATACATTACAAAATCCTTGTAACGGGCGAAACTTCACGACGTTATTGTCCGATTTTGATGAGATTTTCAGGTAATGTGAGAGTAGGCTTGAAGATGATTCTCTATGAAAGTCATCAACGCCAGACCGATAATAGTTTCGGCGCATGCGCAAACGTTAAATCCATATATTAGCCATAATTTCAATATTTTTTATCTAAATTCGGAGACATTTTGATTCATTATTTTCAATAGTAAACCATTGAAATCGACAAGAAAAAATAAATGTCTAACCTCCCCTAAAAATTTGTTGGTTTACGTTTCAAGGTACCAATCCAAAATCCAAAAATCGAATAAAAATTTGGCCGTCCGTCCGCCGTCAGCCATACGCGGCACTTTCCCCTTTTCAGCATTGACCGATTCTGTTGAAATTTGGTATGTAGGCTCCATTTGGGGTCTAGTTGTGCCCAAAAGCTTTTGGTTGATGTAGGTAACTCCTAAGGGTTGAAAAATAAGGGTTGAAATTTTGGAAATGCCCTAACTCAAAAAATTTTGATATAAAGGTATTCTTTATCTATCAATTTATGATAGTATAGAATTTTTAGAATTTTTTGAGCCCGCGCAGAGCCTTGTAGGACGAACGTTTCGCTCCCTACGAAAATTTAAGGGTGGAACGTACGATAAATCAGAAACACCTAAGAGGCCTAATCTCCGTTGAAATTTTAGATGACCGAAATGCGATCGATGTTTTTTTTCAAGTTGGCTGGTGGTAATGATGGCAAAGCCGTGTTCTTTGCAGACGAGTGATCTATATAGACAAGTAATAAACCTTTGTGTAATAATTTGCAGCATTTTTAGTACTTGTGCTGATTGACATGAAGATGGTTTCCAGGAAGATATTGCAAGATACTTAGAGATTGACGTTTTTAAAATCTGTACCTCAGAGGTCAACTATCGTATGTCCAAAATTCTCGTTTTCGAGATTTTTGTTTTGTATGTGCATTCTTTCTATTGTATTTTGTATTCTATTGTATTGGTAGGCATAAACAGATTCTACAGAATTAATTTGAGCATTGTAAAGTCATCAGAATGGGCCATAGGGATCAAAATGGGTGTGCCCACAACTTCTTTTGGCTCTGCTGTAAGATCGCCAAAATGTCACTTACGATAATCGACCTCTGAGGTACAGAAATATCAACAATGCATCGGACCATCTATGTAATCGGGTTATCGATACAAGGAAGCTATGAGCCACACCCACTTGGCGAACGTTTTAATTCTGTAATGGTACTCATTAGACGCTCTGATGGATACTCTCTTCGCTTGCAACGCTGCTCGTTCGCCTTGTTGGCAAAGTGACTTTTAAACTATTGCAAAAAGAAACAAAAAAAAAAAAAAAAACACCATAACCTGCTAGTCACCCACATACCTCTCTACACACGTTAAATAATACTTCTGAATCCCATTAGATTTTTATTTATTTACTAATTAAAAAGATTAAATTATTGAACGAATTAATCAAGATATCTATCAATTTTCTAATAAATCATAAATTTACGATCATTCATTTCCTGTGCAGGAAAACAAGGTAGCCGCTGCTCCTTCTATTTTCACGTGGACAACTAACTAATAGATGTTATACACTACAGTAACAATTGTATGTTATGATGTTGCTAAGTTGACGATGGTTGTCGAATGAAGATTGTCTTCAATAAATTCGTTCATTCGTGTTCTAGATCAAACCAATGTAGCTTTATTTCATGGTTTCAGGTGAAAAACATTAGATAATATGAAGAAAGTGGAGAGAGAACTGCAAAGGCTGGCCGAAAGGCAACGCAAACTTGAGGAGGTGCTCCGGAGTTAGCAGGGTAACCGTGAAGAAAAAGGTTTACCAGTGGCATATGCTTCTAAGACACTATCAGAAACACAACGGAATTACGCACAGATTGAGCGGGAGATGCTGGGGATCGTGTATGCTTGCCATAGATTTGACCAGTATATTTGTGGGAAAAGCGACATCATGGTGGAAACAGATCACAGCCCACTGGTGAATATATTCAAGAAACCGTTACTCAAGGTGCCAAAACGTCTACAGTGCATGATACTTGCGCTACAGAGGTATAACATCACGCTGAAATACACAAGAGGGTCAGAGATAGTCCTCGCGGATACGTTGTCAAGAGCTCCAGAAAGCACGAGACACGTTGAGAAATCTCATGAAATTTATGGAATCGAAGAAATACTAAGGGAAATAGAGGAGGTTTCGTCAAGAGCAGAAGAACAGGAGAGAATGTGGGAAGAAGGAATGCCGAAGGAAAGGGTAACAGAGGATACACTGGAGAAGATAGGTGAAGCTTCTGAGAAAAGTGAGGAGTTGAAAGCCTTAAGAAAGACGATTATGGAGGGATGGCCTCAGAAAAGAACGCAAGCGAAGGAATCAGCTCCCTTCTGGAATTACAGGGAGGAGTTGGTATTGGATGGGTCACTACTCTTAAAAGGAAAACAAATAGTGATTCCAAAAGAATTGAGGAGAGAATTGAGACAGAAACTCCACGCAGGGCATCAAGGAATAGAAAGAACAACTAGACTGGCAAAAGAATTAGTATACTGGCCAGGAATGTATGCAGAGCTGGAAGACACAATTCGCAGTTGTGAGATATGCCAGAAACATGCTGCAAACCAGAGACCGCAAGAAATGATGTCCCACGAGATACCAAAGGGTCCATTCGAACGAATAGGTATGGATTTGTTCGAGTGCACAGTCAAGCAAAAGAAAAGACACTTCCTAATTTTGGTAGATCACTACTCGGACTATTTCGAAATGGAAGAAATGGATACTTGGACAACGAAATCAACAATGCAACGATGCAAGAAGCAGTTTAGCAGACATGGGGTACCGAAAACAGTGATTGTAGATAGAGGAGGGAATTTCGACAGCCAGGAGTTTCGCGCGTTTGGACAGGAGTGGAGTTTCGAAGTGAAATACTGTAGTCCGCAACATCACCAAGGGAATGGGAAAACAGAAGCCGGAGTGAAGATAGCCAAGAACCTAATATTGAAAAGTGTAGCGGCAGGGGAAGATGTGTACAAGAACCTGCTGGTATGGAGAAATACACCAAATAAAACTGGATACAGCCCACAGAGGATCACAGAGGATCTTCGGTAGGTGGTTGAGATGCGATCTACCAGTGTATGAGTAGCAACCGAAAGTGATTGACCAGGAGGAAGTCCAGAAGAGAATAGGAGAGTGCAGAAGAGAGAGCAAGAAGTATTATGACAGAAAGACGGTGAAGAGAAGAGATCTGAACGAGGGGGAGAAGGTATATTACAAGAAGAAACCGGAGGATAGAGAATGGGAGAAAGGGATCATAGAAAAGGCAAAAGGGAACAGATCATATACTATAGTCACAGAGCGAGGAACCAGGATACGTAGAAATGAAATTCATATAAAACCCATAGGAGAGGTCGCACACGAAGGAAGTCAAGAAGAAGGGAATGGGAATCGAGATGTTCCGAGAAGATCGACAAGGACAAGGCGCAGCTCAACGTACTTAAACGAATATGCATGAGAGGGGGGATGTTATACACTACAGTAACAATGGGGTAGTTGCATGGGTCGGAATTTCGTGTTTTTGACTTCAGATTCGTATTTAGCGCACTTAAAAACGTATCTCTACCTATTTTCAGTTAGAAATTCCATTTAGTTTAGCCGTATTTCAATAAAGAAGTACCGTGCTTTTTAGTGTTGGCGGGCCTCTTCTCTTACGTCATCCCTAAACGAGAATCTCACAATAGAGTGCGTTGAGATCACTGCCATCGAGGACAATTCGAGTCAGAAACATTGAAATATAGTTGCAAAATAATGGTGATGGTTAAAAAAACTTTGAAATATATTTTTCAAGCTTTACATGTTTGAATTAATCGTTTAAATTGAAAGTTTTGAAGTTTTGGTTATTTTTCTTGTTGTTAAAACCTCGCGTTACTTTTACGGTCATGTTATCACGTTATCAGTGGACACATTTCTGGTGGTGCGGTCTGAGTTCGTACCATAGTTTATACCGGTTACCTACCATACCGTTTACCTACCATAATTTATTTGTTGATTGGTTTGGAAAAGATAATGTTCTCTGTAAAGTTTCAAGAAGCTTTTAATAAACGCTTGCATAAACGTCTGCAACACATGTCTCCATTTTTTCCCGCTACCTACCCAATAATCTGCTTTCGAATGTTGCTGACAGTTCTTTTAACTCAGGGGTAGGTATATCTCAGTTTCTTCCGTAAGTAAAGCGGTTTTATCAGCATATAATTTATGCAAATATTTAGGGCTTTCCAACGAATGGTGATCGATTTTTCTACGAACACGGATGACGAAGATAAAGTTCGGTAAGAATGACTTGGTTGTAAGTAGAAATCATCAGAAAACCAACCTTAACTTTTGTCGTTTATGTGCCAAAGTATTGAAATAAAATGTCAATATGCCGAAAAGGAGAGCCATCGACTAGAGTTTCGAGGTGGCTACCTATGGTTGCAGTAGCTCATTTATTGGAAGTTTCATCGTAGTGTCATTATCCTGTACAACGTAGTACCAATGAGTGTTTGTAAATTGTTAAATAAAAGGATGTTGGTTATGTCCAACTTGGAAGAATCTAGCAAATTTGCGAGGTTGTGGCTCGAGTATCACCAGAACACCACGTTTCTCCACAACCATATAAGGTTTCAGTTACAGTAGAGGGAATGCTAGAAGGAAACGAAATCTTAGATGCAACATGTTTCGATTGCGCTGATAGCAAAATTCAGTATGATAGCACCTCAAACGAACGTAAACAAACAGAGGGTTGCTATCAAAGGACCCCCCCGGGCAAAGGATCCCTCTGGCACAGTACCCCCGGTCGATAACCTTGCGTCAGGGTAACAGTGGTGTAGGGGTCTCTTGGCCCCCTTCACACCCATGACATAGCCCCCACCCCGCAGCGTCCTAGCCGTGTGTAGGTTTTCCCGCCTGAATCCGAGAATCCCGTTCTTTGAAAAAATCTCCAAATTTTTAGGAAGCGTTTCTGGGAGTTTTATTTGCAGATACGTACTTCAATAGAGATTCTCTACATAGACAAAATACAAAAAAATATCATGCAACTACCCCATTGTATGTTATGATGTTGCTAAGTTAACGATGGTTGTCAAGTGAAGATTGTCTTCAATAAATTCGTTCATTCGTGTTCTAGATCAAATCAATGTAGCTTTATTTCAATAGGAACATAGTAGGTACTTACCATATTAGGGACATAGCAGAGCCCCTACGGCTTTAGGCCGTGCTGTTGTAGCTCTTTACAGAAAATTGTACTACAAGTTCGTTGCCGAAACCAAAATGAATTGTTGTCTAATCAATGTGACACATCTTTGCTGACATCTTTCCAAGGGATCAATTGCTTCTATCCGTGTGACGTCACATAGAATGGATGTATCGATTCTTCGACTAATCGAACGGTTATTCGAATCTCGCTGAAAGGCGGTCATGTTGACTCCGTTGTAAACAAAGATTGTATGGACGGTTTTTCATTATGCCAATTTATGCGGTTATTAGTTGCTCTTCTCGTCCCGGAAGCGGTGTTTAATTTTTTGGTTTGCCAAAAGTGATTTGAAACAGTGTGGAAAGACAAGAGAACTTTCCGAAAAAATGAGAATATCAGCCTTTTGGTGTCGCTGATTCCCAGCGTTCCTGACAACCATGTTCGATGAACTGACTGAATTCCCATTGTTGTAAACAAAGATTTTTTATTAGGCATGCCGATTTGTGCGGTGTTTGGCTCGTAGTGTATTCTGTACATAAAAATAGGTAGGTACTATATAAGTTTTAAAAAATACCTAAAAACCTTGCTATCTGTACTTCGATCTAAAATTTGAAAGAAAAACTCACTACAGACCTCAGTTTGGAAGTGAAATTAATGAGGCCACCACGGTGCCAAAACGTTCATGGCACGACCACTACATATGGATGAATGCAACTATAATAATGCGTTAGTGTTGTTCTTCAACGTACAAGTCAACTCATGGGGCCAGTTATGACTCCATTGCATGTTAATCTATCCATATTCGAACCATAAAACGGAGTAAACGTTTAGGTCAATATATATATGGAACTTAATTTTGAAAATTTGCTCATACAATATTGCTTCATGGCTTGAAGTAGGGTGCGTGCTAGAGTCGGGAAAGTGGTTTATTACAATTTTTAATTGAAAGTAGAGCCCTCACTGAGAGTTTTGGTATCAACTGGAGTCTTCTATGATGAGTAGATCTTTTCCCATGATTTTTCAAAGTTTCATAACAATGTGACTTAGCAATGGGCAGGGGATGCTATCATAACATTATTTTCATCAAACGACCGTTGTTGAATCTACTACCTGCCCAAAACATGGCATACATCGTTATTATTTCAATTAACCTAATAATAATTGGATAACATTTGAATTACTTACCTTTCCAAACACCACCACCTTGACACCTGGGAGTACCTTACATGAGACGGATTTCACATGCCCTGAAGTAACGAAGTTGTGCGCATCCAAAGATTTGCAGCACTTCAGTTGCTTCAGGGATATGAAATCCGTCTTCAATACAAGATACTCCACGAGATCTTCGCGAGTTATGTCAGGAAAATCGTCGTCACACTCAACAAAACTCTGCTCAAAGGGGTCTAAACCACCGCAGAGACGTATCTTATATTCATACCTTCTCAGGTCGTCACCTGAGAGTGAACACACATACTGAGTATGGAATTTCTTGTCAGACACCTAACCCACAAGGGAGACATAATAATAACGATTAAATAATTGTTTTTAAAGAATATTATCACCATCGTTCTGTTTATATACCAAGAAACTCGGTATGTAAACAGAATAACCTTGCTGGATAGGAGCGCAAATGGCGCGCCTTCACGACCAGCTGATCGGGTCAGAGAAGGTTATGTTGAGAAGGTTATGTTTGATATCGAAAATAATCGATTATTGAGTCTCGAGGATAAAACGAATCACTGGATACAAATATGACCGGTTGCTATTCCACCACTGGTAGAGACGTGGAACGTAAACCTCTCAGGTGCGATCTCGTAGATAGAAATGTCTCACTTGAACAACCAATGGAAGGTGAGTACATTTGGATGGAGGGAAGAGAGGGGGTCAGTGATCGAGGACAATCGTGTAAGAAAACGGCAGCGGTTCGGAGGATGCGGCACTAAAAAGAGGTCAAGGAGGAGAGGGGGGAGGGGGTGGTTGGAACGGTGAATGGTGGCGGTTAGGGAAGGGAGGTTTGATACAATGAGGCATTCAAGAGGCCCGAGAGAACGGGAAGACGGCCGACTCGGGAAAACCGCCTCTCCAGCACCGCGTGAACGAACTGGAACGGGAGAAAAGCTTTCCGCTGCCACATCTTTCAAAGTGGACGATCCAGAAACCAGCATCACATTGGAATTGGTAAATCTCAAGAGTTGGTTCGCCGAGCATCAAGAATATAGTAGGAGCAATTTCAATTTCTCCCGGTTTTTAGGACGTCCCACAGTAAAACTTGGGCGTCCTTATGCGATTGATCTGGGGTGAAGTTGGACAACACTCAACAGAAAAAAAATAACCACACACTAATCCGTTTTAGACCATTCTCAATCCAAATCCGCGAAAAAACCATAAGGGTATGTCTGTGTGTGTGTGTGTGTGACAAAACCTTGTGTCGTCTGCACAGGCCTTAGTTTTCAACCGATTTTCGTGGTTGTTTTGGTATATTATTTTCAATAATGAACCTTTGGAATCGACCAAGAAAAGAAAAATTCTAACACCCCCTCAAAATTTGATGGTTTACGTTTCAAGGTACGTAGAATCCAAAAACGCTGCAAATAATTACACAATGGTTTATTATTTTTTATTTGTCTATATAATCACTCGTCTGCAAAGCCACCAACCATCCAACATGAAGAAAAACATCGATTGCATTTCAGTCAGCTAAAATTTGAACGGAGATTAAGCCTCTTTTGCGATTCACACTCGTGTTTCTGATTTATCGTACGTCCAAACTTTAAATTCTCGTAGTGAGCGAACGGTTTGTCCTACAGAGCTCCGGGTGGTCTCAAAAAATTCTGAAAATTCTATAGAATCTTAAATTGTTCTATAGAATCTTAAAGTGCCACGTACGGCGGACGGACGGCCAAATTTTTATTCGATTTTTGGATTCTACGTACCTTGAAACGTAAACCATCAAATTTTGAGGGGGTGTTAAAAAAATTTTTTTCTTGGTCGATTCCAAAGGTTCATTATTGAAAATAATAAACCAAAATCGAATACAAATTTGGCCGTCCGTCCGCCGTACGCCGTACGCGGCACTTTTGCCACTAAGCAATAACCGATTTTGATGAAATTTGGTATGAAGATTTTGGTTGATGTAGGTCACTTCTAAGGGTTCCAAAATCAATTTTGAAATTTTGAAAACGCCCTAACTCAAAAAATGTCGATATAAAGGTATTGTTTTTCCTTCAATTTGAGATTCTATAGAATTTTTAAAATTTTTTGGGACCACCCGGAGCTCTGTAGGACAAACCGTTCGCTCCCTACGAGAATTTAAAGTTTGGACGTAAGATAAATCAGAAACACGAGTGTGAATCGCAAAAGAGTCCTAATCTCCGTTCAAATTTTAGCTGACTGAAATGCGATCGATGTTTTTCTTCATGTTGGATGGTTGGTGGCTTTGCAGACGAGTGATCTAAGTATATAGAAAAATAAAAAATAATAAACCATTGTGTAATAATTTGCAGCGTTTTTTTTTTCGACGCGGAAAACTATCTAGTTGTGCACTACGTCGCCGAATTTCGAATTTTGCTTCCTAAAGGGGCGGAAGGGGGGGTTTGAGCTCAAAACATATCGTTAAGTTTTCTTTTTCAATATTCTTTATTGCACCAAGTATTACTTATTAACAATGTTATTTTGAAAATATGGACTCACATTCAAAACTAAGATGCATCACTGAGTTTTGTTGATTTACGTGGATTTTTCTCTTCACTGCTTCACAAGTAAGCTAGGTCAAGTGGTTTGGTACGCTTCAATCTTCTGATGATGTCACTTGTATCAAGGAGTTGGACAGCTTCCTCGTTGATGTGACATCTTAGCCGCTGTAGGTGTCTCACAGCTTGTCGCTTTATAGCATCGTTTATTGTTTCGATCCGAAGCTTACGATGGAGACGTTCGTTTCGAAAGTACCATGGTGCATTGACCACCGTTCTTAGCACATTGTTCTGGAATCTTTGGATGATGACTCGATTTGACCATATGTCCAGACTGGTTCAAGGACTTGGTTGTACAATGTAAGCTTGTTCTGGATTGACAACTTCGACCGTCTCCCCATTAGCCAATGCATTTTTCTGAATTTTAGAAGTTCTTCCTTCTTTTTGGTTTATTATTTTCAATAATGAACCTTTGGAATCGACCAAGAAAAAAAATTTCAACACCCCCTCAAAATTTGATGGTTTACGTTTCAAGGTACGTAGAATCCAAAAATCGAATAAAAATTTGGTCGTCCGTCCGCCGCACGCGGCACTTTTGCCACTTAGCCATAAACCGTGTGTAATAACTTGCAGCGTTTTTTGACAAGTGCTTTCCATCTTAGTTTGCGTCTAGTGTCATGCCTAGGTATTTGGCTTCATTAGCATTCGGAATAACTTTTCCCATGAAATGTACTGGAATATACTCCATTCTCTTGTTAGTGAAATCGACAAGTACCGACTTAGTTTCATTTATTTTGATTCTCCGTTTTGCTGTCCACTTTTGTATGCTGGATATTGATTGATTTAACTTGTTGGTGGATTCAGTGTTACATTCTCCGACTGCCAAAATCGCTGTACCATCTGCGAAGGTGGCTGTGGTGTTCATTCCAATTTCTGGGAGATCACTGGTATACAAGAGCGGTCCAAGAACACTCCCTTGTGGGACTCCTGCATTCATTAGCTTTGGCTCTGAGTAGGCGTCTTCTTGCTTTATTCGGAAGTAGCGATTGGTGGGATAAGACTGAAGCAGCTCAGCATACTTTATTGGTAAATTTTTGCGCAGCTTGTAGTTGAGTCCCTCATGCCAATCTTTGTCAAACGCCTGAGCGACGTCAAGAAAGACGGCTGAGCAGACTTTCTTTTCCTCTAGGGCTTGTTCAATTATATGTGTTATTCTATGGACTTGATCGATCGTGGAATGTTTCGGTCGAAAGCCCAACTGGTGCCTAGGAAACAGCTTACGTTCTTCGATTATGGGTACTAGTCGCTTGTGGATTAGTTTTTCAAATAATTTTGATAATACTGATAGAAGTGAGATTGGTCTGTACGAACTTGGCTCCGTGGGAGGCTTTCCAGGTTTTGGAATCATTATGACCTCGGCAATCTTCCACAACTGAGGAATGCAACGGTGTTTTATAATTGCATTAATAATCATGGTTATTTTTGCAATGGCTTTACGCGGGAGATGCTTAAGGATCTGACCAGTGATAAGGTCGTAGTCAGGAGCCTTTTTTGGACTGATTTCCTTATCGATTATGAGCTTAATCTCTTTGATAGTCACGGGAATGTCGACATCTTGATCAATACCATTTGCGACCTCTAGAGTCAGCTCATCAGTCATAGCAATGTTTGGTGATAATATTGTTAAGTGGTGCATGCATACCAGGGGACGTCCCATTGGATAAGTGGTAGATCAGTTTAAACCAGTTGGTAAGCGATAAAATTGTTTCACTCGATGTAACTTATTTAATATTTCAGGCAAGAAATAGTGACCCCCCTTCCCCTCACCATTATCCACCATAATGTTTCTAGCGGCATGGGAGCATCGAATTTGAAGAGCTTTAGAAAATCCATGATCTACGATACCCAACATGCGAATTCGAGTTCACCGCCCCCCCCCCCCCCACCAAACACCACTAATGATGACAGTCTGGCACCAAAGCGGTAATACGTCGTAACGTTGAACTTTCATTTATTAGTTTAGGTAGGCAGTTCCCATCCGTATTATAAGTGAAACACACATAAAGTCTGCCAAGTGGGTGTGGCACATAGCTTCCTCGTATCCATAACCCGATTATATAGATGATCCGATGCCTAGCAGTTAATCTCAAAACACCAATCTCTAAGTACCTTTCACTACCCTCATAGGGGACCATCTACACGCTAATCTGGACAATCCTGGAAAATGTCATCAAATTCGGATGAAAAATGTGAGTGAGTAGATGTATGTGATTGGATCGAAAAAAATTCTTAGCCTCGGCTGGGGTTCGAACCCGCGACCCCTGGGGGATAATTCTATGTGCTACCCTCTGAGCTATTGAGGCCTAGTGATGCAATGAATAGGATTAGAGATTCTCACAGGGGACCATTCCTCTATGAATGAATCCCTCTTTGGAAAACCATTCTCTATGATTGTCATAGGGGACCATCTAAACACTACTAAGTTACATCCCTGGGAATTTCATTGAAATCGGATGGAAAATGTAGAAGTTATGCTGTTACAAGGAATTCACGTTTGCGCATGCGCAGCGGCTACTATCAGTTCGGGGGTGATGATCTTCATTGGAGACCATCTAAAACCTAATCCTCATAATCTTTGAAAATTTCATCGAAATCGGATGGAAAATGTGGAAGTTATGGCCGTTACAAGGAAATTCAGTGACTACTATCAGTCCGGGGGTGGTGATTTTCATTGGGGACCATCTAAATACTAGGTGAGGGCGTCGGTGGTCTAGTGGATAGTGTACCCGACTGCGGTGATAGGATAAGAACCGTCTTGCGGGGACGCGCGTTCGAGTCTAGTCGCCAGCAGAAAGTTTTCTGTCTATTAGACGATCGGCAATCTCTCGTTCCAACCCGGTGATGTTTGGGAAGCCATGAGCGAAATCATCAGAACAAATTCTGATCTCCCCTTAGGAAGACAGCTGATGACGTCCACGACGCCAAGAATGGCAGTCGGACGAAAATTCAACCTGAAATGGTTGCTTACTTTACTTTACTTACTTTACTACCATCTAAATACTGTAAAAGTTCGAGAGGAGAAGCAATAATTAAAGGCGATGCACTTGGATTCGAGGTACTGGTTTATTAAACACTGGTAGATTATCAAGTCACAATTTGCGAAGTGGACAAGATGGCGAACTTCTATGAAACAAAAATTCTGTTCTATGAAACAAAAGAGGGGAGAGCCTCTAGCGCCTAGGCGCCCAATTCAGGAACTATTGTTCCGGATCGGATCAACCAACAACATCTTTCCTTTCACAGGTGAGTTGGCTCAACTGACAAATTAATCGTTGTATTGGCATCACTGACATTAATCACAATCCATAAGGCTGTAATCTTAACATGGCCGCAGGCCACTTCAGTTCTCAATCACAACATCACAATGTGATAGCTAATAACCTGTACTATAAATTAAATTGATAACTAATTTCGGTAAATAACAAAAAATCACCGCGTAATAAATTCGTGCAAGTGTAATTCTTTGAGTGATACGACATGCATAAGTACTTAATTTTGATTTACAAATTTATGTAACGTTAGTAATGAACAAATAAATCTATGCGTAAAACAAAATTACCTTAACCTAGTATTGGTTTCTGTTCCCAGGAATTTTCACTCCCTTTCCCCATACCAATCAGGTTTCCTAATAACGTCTCGCTTTCTTAAATTATATTCCGTCCTTACATTTTGATTTGTATGGTTCATATCACCTGATACAGTACTTGGGCTGCGAAGGCGACACTGCAGTCGTTTAGTTCACCTTTCGGCTATCCAGGGGGCACATGAGTGTTTCTTGTTGGGAGAATAACTCGGACGCGACTACATCACCCCTCTCTGTAATGTTGAGGGAAAGGCTGGCAAGGCTCAGTGATCCATACTGGACCCAGGACAACAGTGTGGCACCTAGACTGAAGACCCAGACAAACTTCACTTCTGCAGTGGCAAGGATTGAGGAGGAGCATGCCATCTCTCTTGGCCCGAGAGAAGCTTTTCTTGGTTCAATGCCACTCCTGAGCACTCCCCAGCTAAGACTTGACCTCGTTAGAGAGGTTAGTAAGGAGCTGTGTTCATCCCAGGAGCTGAGATCCCTTGCCCTGGCGACTATAGAGGAGAGATATCCACCTGAAACATGGCTGCATGTCTACACTGACGGATCCGCCCAAAACTCGACCACCAATGCAGGAGCAGGAGTTTTCTCCAACTCTTTCCAACTTAGTGCTCCCGGTGGACAGTCAGCCTCCAACTTTGACGGGGAGGTCGAAGCCATTTCTATGGCTCTGGGCGAGTGCCTGAGGAGAACTGACACATGAGTCGCAATTTTTGTGGACTCCATGGCAGCTCTCCAAGCCGTGCGTAACGCTAGAGGAGATAACGACAGTTCCATTGTAAGAAGGTCTAAGCAACGAGCACACGAGCTGATCAGCAGAGGAGTGGAACTGGTGCTTCAGTGGATTCCCGGACACTGTGGAGTGTATGGGAATGAGGAAGCTGATCGTCTGGCGAGAGAGGGTGCCCTTTCCGCCCAATTTGAGAATAGGGTCACGTACCACACTTCCAAAAGAGCTATTAAGACCTGTATTATGAAATCTTTGGAAGTAAGGCAGCAGCGGGAAGCTGAAGGTAGGAAGTGGCAATCACTGATTTTACAAAACGGACGGATTCCACATAACCTTCCTCGACAAGTAGCTGTAGCCTGTTTTAGGCTAACCACAGGCCATGACTACCTCCAAGGCCACCTGCACAGAATAGGTGTATTTCAGAGCCAGGATTGTGTGCTCTGTGGAGGCGGGTTCATGGATGGTCAGCATCTGGGTAAATGTCTAGAGCTTGAAGACGTCCGTGCATCCTTGGAGGCCGAAAATTGTACTTACATCAGAAACTCGACGTTATATTGGGCTGCGAGAAGACGATTGGCCGAAGTTGCCGCAAACCGTCGAGGCATAAGATTTTAAAAAAAAACCTGAATTTCAATCAAATTCTTTTTGTTTCGGCGGCATACTCCGCTGTTATCACCTTGTACCCAATATGATCTCGGAGTTCCTGCTTTCATTTGAATTTTACCTCTATCCCACCTATTGGTTTATTATTTTCAATAATGAACCTTTGGAATCGACCAAGAAAAAAAAATTTTAACACCCCCTCAAAATTTGAAGGTTTACGTTTCAAGATATGTAGAATCCAAAAATCGAATAACAATTTGGCCGTCCATCTGCCGTCCGCCGTACGCGGCACTTTTGCCACTTAGTATTGACCGATTTTGATGAAATTTGGTATATAGGCTCCATTTGGGGTCTAGTTGTGTTGCAAAGATTTTCGTTGATTTAGGTCACTTCTAAGGGTTCCCAAATGAATTTTGAAATTTTGAAAACGCCCTAACTCAAAAAATTTCGATAAAAAGTTATTGTTTTTCCTTCAATTTAAGAGTCTTTAGAATTTTTGAGACAACGCGGAGCTCTGTAGGACAAACCGTTCGCTCCCTACGAGAATTTGAAGTTTGGACGTAGGTACGATAAATCAGAAACACGAGTGTGAATCGCAAAAGAGGCCTATCGCAAAAGAGGCCTAATCTCCTTTCAAATTTTAGCTGACCGAAATGCGATCGCTGTTTTTCTCCATGTTGGGTGGTTGGTGGCTTTGCAGACGAGTGATCAGTATAGAAAAATAATAAACCATTGTGTAATAATTTGCAGCGTTTTTTATTCCTATATAGTACCTCGTCCTTATCATTTATGTTTTCAAGTTCCCTTGCTATCTTATCATGGGTTTCCTTTTGTCTCTCTTGGAATTTTGCAATACATTTTTGGACGGCTTTCGGTTCGGGAATACTAGGAACTAATTCTTCATTTCTGATAGTCATTTTGTCCCTAAGCGTCCGATTGAAAAGTAATTGACTAGGGGAATGACCTATCGACGGTATTTCAGCATTCCTATAATGAAATAGTAAAGTGTAGGGGTCTTGACCTGACATATCAGCCTTTTTTAGGATGGTTTTACAGATTTTCACGGCACTTTCTGCCATCGCATGTCCTTTTGGGTAATGCGGGCTGCTTGTGGTTAGTTTAACATCATTCTCGGATAGAAATTTAACAAATTTACGACTCCCGAACGGGTTGTTATCGGAAATTACTTCCGCTGGGTATCCATGAATAGCAAACATACGAGAGCATACCTTTTTTACATCGGATATTCCTTTAGTTTTAATTTTGTGCATCTCGATCCATTTAGAGAAATAGTCAATGGTAATCAAGTAATACTTGTTTTGATCATCTAAAATATCCATTGCCAATTTGAACCAAGGTAAATTTGGAATCTCCGTAGGTATCAAAGGCTCAAGAGGATTTTTAGGTCTGTTCTGTAAACAAACCATGCAACTTTTTAACCTTCCGGTACCCGCGCCATTTCGCTTTTCAATTCACACCGCGTGGCGCCACCCATGCCGCCCATGAAAATGAAGTTTTAACTGCCCAAAGTCATTATTGTAAGGGTAAACCACCTGAATCAAACTTACTATAATTTTATAGTTTGTATGCTCATAAACCAAATAAATAGGTACCTACCTAAAATCATAAACAACCAACTTTTTCCAATGAAATCGACATGATTTTTTCCTCAACCAAATTATCGTTATCGCAGTACAGATGGGTTCTACATTCATTAGCGCTCCCAGGGAGGGAGGAGGGAGCAAGTAAAAAAAGCCAATCAATTTTTTTATTCAAGAACTTTCATTGGAAAAAAAGCCGGAAAACTGAAAAAAGTCTGGAAAACTGGATATTATACTACCTTTCATAAAAAGTAAAAAGTAATATATATATTTACTTGAAAAAAGTACGTAATTGAGTATTTTTGAAAGTAATAACTTTGTAATAAATTTGAACAAAAAAGTTGTAATAAAGAATTTCGAATGCTAATAAAAAAATTATCAAAAAATATGTTTGAAGACATCACATTGACCAAAAATCGTGAAAAAATTTCGAGCTGTGAAGAATCACAGATCGCTCTCTTCACTGGATGCTGACGAATCACTTTCATCTTCCTCTGTACACGGGTTGCCGCTCTGTATTCTACTGCGCACTAGCCAGATTGCAACTGATAACGCTGGCGAGACGTTTGACTCGGCAAGGTGAAACCAGCGTGATCTCTACTTATCAATGCTTGAAGACATATTAGGCCAGTAAAACATTCACCTGGCTTTCGCTAATGTTTTACTAATTCCCAAGTGATTTTCATGTAGAGAACTCAGAATAAAATTTTTCAAATTAGTAGGGACTACTATTCTATCACCGAACAGCAATAACCCATCTTCAAAAATAAGTTCATCTCTTATTTGAAAATACTTTATGAATTTCTCACAAGGCTTATGTGGCCATCCAGCATTCAAAAATTTGGTAACTTGACTCAAGACTGGGTCTGATGTTGTTTCATCCGCAAAAATTTGTTTTTTATTCTCTGACATGATGGTCCTAATCATGGACTGAATAATGTACTTAAGTTCATCATCATTACGAGGTGTAGGACCAACTGTTGCTCTGGATAACGCATCTGCTAGAAGCATTTTGCTTCCAGGAAGGTAAGTAAGTTTATAATGATACTTTGTAAACTTTAATAGCATTCGCTGCAGACGGCTAGGTACCTTATCCTTATTTCGGTTAACTATGCTAATGAGAGGCTTATGGTCGGTTTCAATAATAATCTCCCGCCCATAAGTATACTAGTGAAAGTGTTCAACAGCATGGCATATCTCTAACATCTCGTTCTCGATCATAGCGTACCTTTGCTCCGCTTTTATTAGATCGAGATGCGAATGCTATGGGTCTGCCATCCTGTACTAACGCACAACCTATGCCATCTTTACTAGCGTCACTTTGTATTATTAGTTGTTTATCCTCATCATAGTATCTTAGAATAGGACTAGTAGTCAACAAATTTTTTAGCTTCTCTATTGTTTTGGAATGTTGGTCGGTCCATATCCATTTCACTTCGTTCCTAGTTAGTTCTCTTATTGGTGCTGTTATCTGTGACAAATTTGGGATAAATTTTCCCACATATTCAACCATTCCGAGAAATCGCATTAAAGATTTTTTATCAGAAGGTTCTGGCATATCTGTTATAGCCCTAATTCTATCAGGATGAATCTCCAACCCATTTTTAGGAATTATGTGTCCTAGTATCTTTATGCTTTCCTGCCTAAAACTAAATTTGGTCGCATTGAAAGTAATACCGTTTTCTATGGCAATATTCAACACTTTCTCCAAAACTTCATCATGTTCTCTGATACTAGTGGCTGATATGGTCAAATCATCTATGTATATGCTTACACCTTTCATGTGACCAAACAGCTCAATATTCTTTTTCTGAAAAATTTCAGCAGATGTTTTCACGCCAAAAGGTAACCTTAAAAATTTAAATCGACCATAAGGAGTTCCAAAACATGTAAATTCAGAGGATTCTTCATCATTTCTTATCTGGTAAAACCCGTCCTTCAAATTTAAACTGCTAAACCATCTTTTACCATTCAAATCGCTCAAAGTTTCATCTTGAGTCGGGATTTGGTTGCTCTTACTAGTGACATGGTTCAATTCGGACCATTCACTCAGAAAAAAAAAAAAATCCAGCGCACAACACACGCACACAATAAATTACACTCTCGCTTTCATTCTTACACTCTACCACTAATATCACAGCCAAATCAAAAACTATCACAGTCAGATGTACTTAAGTGCTAGTTATAATAAGGAAAAACATATGGGCACAAACAAGAGTCAAAGTAAATAAAATCGATATCTAGGAACGAAAATATAGCGCGATAAGAGAACTGGTACAAATATTCCTCTGTCTACTGTCACGGTAAAAATTATTGTAAAAAAATTGATAAAATTGACAGTTACTATAGTAAAAATAAAATTGTTCACCATAATATATCGTAAATATCTGAGGGAGAATATAATTGGGTATTTATTTTTATTGTTCCGAACAAGGATGTTTGCCGCCCTCAACACGTCTGCACATAGTTGTTCGGGATCTCGTCCCAGTTCGTGAGGGACGATAAAGGAAGCGTCATTAGTGAGAGGTGCTGCAGAGATTCAACAGTTAGCGGTTCTACACCAAAGCGTCTCTCTATTACGAGTTGCTCATAGAAACTTTGCCGTTAGGATGATTGGAACAAATATGTTGCCCGGAGATATTGCATTGGAGTTTAGCTCAGACTTATGAACTTTGACATAACCGTTATAAAACAGGTATGTATAGTTTCATTACTCAGCGCAACTTTACGCAATTGACGAGTGGTTTTTCATGAGATTTTATGTAGAATTTGAATCTGCAATAAGAGAAATCATATTGGAGTTCTCATCTGACAATAATAAACAAAGTTTATATTTCGTTTTTAGAAAACATTACAAATATTTCTGTACTTTCAGAATATCTGCTCATTACGACGGAGGAAAAAGTATCATATGGAAATAGCAGTCTCAGACGCAGAAGCACAATATATTGCAAGTAACAGTTCTGATCAAAATAACAAAAAAAAGTCTGCCAAGTGGGTGTGGCACATAGCTTCCTCGTATCCATAACCCGATTATATAGATGATCCGATGCAAAGTAGTTAATCTCAAAACACCAATCTCTAAGTACATTCCACTACCCTCATAGGGGACCATCTACTCGCTAATCTGGACAGTCCTAGAAAATTTCATCAAATTCGGATGAAAAATGTAAATGTTATGGCTGTTACAAGGATTTTACGTATGCGCATGCGCAGAGGCTTCTGTAAATCTTAAGGCCTTGATTTTTATTGAGGATCATCTAAAACCTAATCCGCGTGATCCCTGAAAATGTCATCGAAATCGGGTAGAAAATGTGGAAGTTATGGCCGTTACAAGGAAATTCACGTTTGCGCATGCGCAGCGGCTACTATCAGTCCGAAGGTGGTGATTTTCATAGGGGACCATCTAAATACTAATCTGTAACATCTCTGAAAATTTCATTGAAATCGGATGAAAAATGTCGAAGTTATGGCCGTTACAAGGAATTCACGTTTGCGCATGCGCAGTCGCTTCTATCAGTCCGAGGATGATGATTTTCATAGGGGACCGTCTACACACCAACCCGCACAATCCCTGAAAATTTCATTGAAATCGGTCAATAACTTTGTATAGATATGCGCGTTACAAGGAATTCATGACAGACAGACAGACAGACACACAGACACGGAACCAAAATTGTTCAGAAAGTTCTAAAACGCAAAACGCGAGTGAAAATTTTGATTTTGGAGAACTTTTTTTTTCGTCCTTGAAAAGTGAAAACAAAGCTTCCGCTACCTTGGTAGACTCGGAAGCAATAGAAAAAAAAAAAAAAAAACTTGAAGTGCAGAAGGATTATACGTAGAAGTTACCGTCTTCCTATTAAGTGTGTACCTAGATCACTCGTCTTATTTAGTGTAGGTTACCCACTTCAGCTCGCTTCCTATCTCTTCTCTTTGCTGTCCCTTAATCTCTATTTATCTCACCTTCCATCGCTTACCCACCCAACCTTCGTTGAGTTGAATTTAGTAGAAGCGTTTGAAGGTGGCTACTAATGCCCCAAGGGTACTGACGCCAGTTCTCTCCCGCACCGTCCTCTGACAGGCCCCTGTAGGAAAGCCCACTCTTGGTCCCTCACCTCCTTCTAATTACAATGGTGGAAACAAGAGGAGGTCGACGTGGTAGATGGGGAACTCAGGCAGGGTAGGGAAGCCAGCGACACAACCGCTCCGGGCGGTAGAGGAGAGAGATAATGTAATAACTTCCAAAGGAAGGCAGCAGTGTTACTGCCACCTTTGAGAACCCTTTGACGCTGAGACCCCATCGCCCGATTTCCGTTCTCGAGAAAAATTAATTAAACTGGCTCATCTCTTTATTAACCTTTGATGAAAATTAGTAAAACTCACAAACGCCTTGGCCATTCCCCGGTTGTTTATTCCAGCCGGCACAACAAGTTTCAATCAAAATATCAGTGAAACCTTAATGAGATAGACAACCCAACAAAGCCTTGAGTGTTTTCCCAATAGCGTTGGTAGAAAAGGATTCAAGGGGTTCTACTATTTTTAGCATTTTGACGACCACTAAACACTCGTTCCCATTTATATGACATTGATATATTGTTTATATCCAGATTCGACCTATTCCAATGAGGTTTTCCTGAAATGGTGGGTTCGGGGTTTTCAGAAAATGTATATGGGTTAAGAGAGTAAAAAATTATACATCTTGTAAATAGTAGTTTCGCTGGATCACCCATGAACCAGTCCCCGACAGTCCTCCTCAGTATATTGAAAACGAGTCCTCCTTACTACATGATACAATTTTGTCAGGTCCTGATCAAATGTAACTCCTGGATATCTATGATATTCGATCACATTAGTTTAGGCTTATTATTTGCAATTATAAATCTTTGGTACTGAGGAAGAAAAAGGTTTACGTTTCAAGGTGTGTAGAACCCGAAAATCCAATTTAAAGATATCCATAGTGATTTTTATCATTCAAGGAAGCTAACTTACTGGCCTACAGAACTAAGAACCCATGATCTCATAGACTTTTTCATAATCAAAGGCGTTTTGTTATACTTCACTTATGTTGAGGATTGTTTATTTTCTGACCACTCAGCAATTGTGCTCACAACTATTGCCACTATCATAGAGAAAGATGATAAGCCTATGTTAGTCACGAAACAAACTGATTGGTAGGCTAAGCCGCCCAACCCAAAACTCCCTTTAATTTCAATATATTTATTAAAACACAATGGTAAATAGAAAAGTATGATGCTCTGGATGACCTCGTTCAATTTTTAACAATTTTTTCGCTTCTCAATGAAATCCAGGCCTCCTATAAAAATTAAAGTATCCATTAATATTGCTTCTTTGAGAATCCGAAAAAAATCCATGTGAGCATAGAAACAAGAAAATAAATAAATATCAGAAGTTCGCCTCCGGATTCGAGAGGATTCTGCCTGTCTCATCCGATTCTACCATCAACATCGTGATCGCTCCACTGCACGCAGCTCAGACTCAGTTGAGTCGCTCAGGAGAAGAATAGACTAAACACAGCCCTCACTCTTATTCCTAATGTCTACTTCCTTTTTTCGAGGGCGAGCATAATATGCTTTTATGTTTTATATTATAAAACTGAATTCGAAATGAGCGGCATATGTGATTAAAGGAAGAAGTGACTTGAGTTCGTGTAAATTTACACTGAAAAAGTAATGTAGGTAATGACCCAAATATTTTTAGAGTAACGATCTTGGAGATCTAAGAAGAACTTTACTTCAGACCATTAAAGAACAAATCGTGAAGGTTTTTCATATATCGTACGTTGAAATATTGGGATAATTGGATTTTTTAGTTACGTAAACACAGGGTAGCTCTCAATGCTCGATGAGATCTTTTTTGGGATAATATCGACTTATTCCTAAGTAAACTGGGAGAGGTACGTTGATGGGGATGGGGAGGGGGAGGGGGGTTCGTATATTTACAATAGAAAACACTTTTCTTCTCGTTTTTGCTTTTATTCAGCTCAATAAACTTTTTTCTTACAATTGAAACTATACAACCATCTCAAAACGTACCTCATCACATGTACACTAATTTAGGGCCAAAATATCACATGACGAAATTAAACTCTGAAATATTAAATTTTGATGCCAAATGAAATCATAATCAATAAATAAATCTCGCTTTCGCGACACTCCAGCCCAAAGAAGTGCCTCCAAATAGCTTGGTCTTCATCTCTTCAATTTCAAGAGAATACTGACGGGTGGTGCTATGAAGGAGTTAACCTTGAGAAAGCAGTAAAAACTTATCGAAAAGTTTTGCGTTTGAAGAATCGAATTTCCCTAATCCTGATTTCTCGATTGCTGCATCCCACGATTGAGTATGAGGGGGAACTCGTTTTCTTCATTTTTCGCCTCTTCCAATAAACATGTATATTTTGGATATTCGTTGACTTGTTAGGGATCTTCCACCTGCCTGGGCAAAAACTCATTTCTTGTTTCAATGGTATAAGAGATTCTTTGACGAAAGTACTGGGTCTGTTGCCGTTTGTGAAAGAGTTTGGATTGATTTTAGTTCTTAGTTCATGTGTGTTTGTTGATTTCTTGCCGATATCAGTTGTACGAGAGATGGCTGTTTTTCCGAAGTTAACAATCTTAACTCTCATCATTTCAATAATTCCTTGTTCATTTGTTGTGGTGTTAATTTCAAGTGATGTGTTATTTGAATTCAATCTTGTTTCCCGCTTTCTAATATCGTACCTCTTAGAGATGTCAACAATGGGTTTCCAGGTTCCAGGTTTAATTGCAATGCGATTTTCGGGTCCTAATTTCTTCGATTCCTTCAATCGTCTTTCCGGTTCTCCTTCCTGAAATAGCGCGCGCAAATCTCCCCCTTCACTCCACGAGTCCAAACCTTCACACTCCTGACGCCATATCTGCTGTTCTCTAGCAATTAAATTTTGAAGTGCTTCCTTTTGGTTTATTATTTTCAATAATGAACCTTTGGAATCGACTAAAAAAAAATTTTAACACCCCCTCAAAATTTGAAGGTTTACGTTTCAATGTACGTAGAATCCAAAAATCGAATAAAAATTTGGCCTTCCGTCCGCCGTCCGCGGCACTTTTGCCACTTAGCATTGACCGATTTTGATGAAATTTGGTATGTAGGCTCTATTTGGGGTCTAGTTGTGCCCCGAAGATTTTGGTTGATGTAGGTCACTTCTAAGGGTTCCAAAATCAATTTTGAAATTTTGAAAACGCCCTAACTCAAAAAATTTTGATATAAAGGTATTGTTTTTCCTTCAATTTAAGATTCTATAGCATTTTTAGAATTTTTTGAGACCACCCGGAGCTCTGTAGAACAAACCGTTCGCTCACTACGAGAATTTAAAGTTTGGGCGTACGATAAATCAGAAACACGAGTGTGAATCGCAAAAGAGGCCTAATCTCCGCTCAAATTAAAGCTGACCGAAATGCGATCGATATTTTTCTTCATGTTGGATGGTTGGTGGCTTTGCAGACGAGTGATCTATATAGAAAAATAAAAAATAATAAACCATTGTGTAATAATTTGCAGCGTTTTTATTCCGTAATTCCGCTCGCTTTCTTTCAACAAATTCGCGTTTGATGATTTGTTCGTATTCAAGCACTATCGAATTCAAAAGCTCGTTGTTCAAAATTTGCACCTGTACACTGCAAATGTTCATAATTGCTCGTATGCGTTCTCGTTTTTCTTCCACGGATCAAAACCACGCTATTTCTACCACTTTTTTATCGTATATTTACAATAGAAAACACTTTTCTTCTCGTTTTTGCTTTTATTAAGCTCAATAATACTTTTTTTACAATTGCAACCACACAACAATCTCAAAACATACCTCATCACGTGAACACTAATTTAGGGCCAAAATATCACATGACGAAATTAAACTCTGAAATATTACATTTTGATGCCAAATAAAATCATAATCGATAAATAAATCTCGCTTTCGCGACAGGGGTATTGAAGCGGGATTTCTCATTTTATGGTTTACTAGTTTAGTGCACTTTCGTTTTACAGCGTCCATAGAGCTTATGAGCTATTTTGTTCTTTAGGAACAATGTTTATCTTGTTTTTAGGAACAATTTAGGATTCATTCGCAATCAGTTTGCTGTGTGCAAAATTTATTACAATCAACGTGAGGTTGGATGAAAACGATTTGCTGGAATGCATGGAGATGAGTTATTGGGAGAGATAAAATTCCCAAATGATCATCCACACGGCAAGTGGTAAAAATCATAAGATTTTTGTGGCAAGTGCAAGAGGCTGGAATAGCAGTGTGATTTTAGGTGGAATCCTTTTCAAATATTCGTCAAAATGTACAATTATATTTCTTTATTTGATCAAACCATGAAGATCATGAATCGGTTTGCCATCAATGTTCAGAACGTGGATGAGGTTCATCAACATAATATGGAACATATTATGTTCCCTTGAGTGTTCCAAAAATGCAAGTTTTCATCCTATTCTTGAAAAATCACACTACTTTATCTCTAAGTACGGCTATTGTTCCGAAAGAACGTAACTTCAATCTCCTTCAGCTTTGTGGTACAGGATTTTTATGTTAGGATGTTTCCACTATTGATCCGAGAAGTACACATCGTTATCTCTTCTTCTTGGTATCATTATGTTGTTACAAATTGTATAAGTTCCGATATTGGTAATTCAAGATATCACAATCCACCCCAGTTGATCAACAATCAATTAGTCTCAAAGAAAAATTGAAATACTACTATTGATGACCTGAGTTAACCATTGACTTTGTGAATGATAAGGAAAATATACCATTATACATAATTGTATGTAGCATATACGCACATCAATGTTTAATTTTAAACATTCTTAAAACCTCCCTAGAAGGATCCCTAAGGTTCAAAACTTTTTCATGCAAGTATGTTTTATAGTTGTATGCATACAGTTATTTATTATATACATTCCTAAATTTATGAGGTAATTTATATCCATGTACCTATCATTCTTCGACAATTCACCCGAAGAACTTGCTAAAAAAATATTTAAAAAATCGAAAATAAATTCAAAATGTCAATATTTTTAGAAGAGAGGCTAAGTAGGTTAGTTGGTCAAAATTTTGGAACATGCGAATGGGTTAAATTTTGATAAATAGTGGTAGCGAATAATTTGATTTAAAAAAAATATAGTTTTTGAGGATTCTAATGAAAAGTATCATCCAACACAAATATTGAAAATAATTTACCTTGAAAAAATCCATCAGAATTTTCAAAAAAACATCAAAGTTCGAAACTGCAGAAAGCATTTTGAAGTATTTCTTCGAAAGTTAGCTAGTTTACTCATGCTGCACGAATGGAATGTGGAATTTGTGGTTGCGAATTTCAGTCTATTACTCCAACTATCAATGTAATTATGAATCAATGGGCTCCTATCGTATTGACCGTTGAGAAATAATTCAGTATTGACTCCCTACTCATAACGAACGAGTGGGTGGATCAAACCAACTCTAAGTTTACAGGTACGAGTATGTTCGTTGCAGTTCGTAGTTAATTTTTTCAACTTTTGAGGAAGTACTGTTCCTTAGAGTCACTTCAGCTTCAGATATGCCAGTTTTTTATCCATTCACTCTGTGTTTTGGTTACAGGATCCGATTTAGGTGGTATTTGTGTTCATCGATATGTCAACCTGGGAGATAATCCAATTTGGGTAGAATGTGGCTGCTATTAGAGTGCCTTCCATTCGAATTCAGGCAATGTACCAAATAAAGCAGGTTAGGTTATTGGAAGATCGATGAGTACAGCGAGGCTGAAAAGGGCTTGGTATGAGGGGAATGAAGAAGTAACCTGATTTGGATGGTGAACGCGGTATAAAGTTCCAGTATGTTCTCCTCCTTCCATCCCCTTCTGATTAATTTAAGAGCCCCTCCCAATCGGTATGACCTCCCTTCCGGTTTTCAGGTTGATTCAATTCTTCAAGGAGCTTTCTCGAGGGGAAGCTCTTATGCAAAACCTGAACAAAATATATCATATCTCAAAATCTATATATAGCACAATCATATCTCAGAACACAAAATACTATTTTATAAGTACCTACTCTTTATAGGAAAAGACTGGAATGAATACAATTTTCTGTATCATACTACTTAGTTGACATGTTTGGATCGGTACAGTCTTAATTGACGTAAAAATATTGTACCTTGCAATTTGCATGTGATAAAACGAGAAAATTAGAGTAAAAAGGTTCGCATAATCATAACAGTTATACATAAGCATAACAGCTATATATAAGTGTTATACATCAGCTATGAAAATTCTTGACTATCCACCTATACATCAGGATAAACTTTGTACCCACCTCAAAATTACTATCGTGAAGTAACTATAGTGCAACCTTTAGTGTATTTCTTCTAAGAACAAGTACAGTATAATTAATTCATACATCCAGTTCCTGTTGTTGGTGGTATGCATAACAGTCTTGATTCGGTTTTTGGAAATTATTATAGTTAACATTGCAATAAATGAACGCCCCATTGTATCTCACGCACCTTATACAGTAAATATAGTTGGAAAGAATATCATTATTCACTAACCTCTTCCGGTGTAAGAATCCTAGAATCGGATGCTCATAAATTAATATTCCCTGTCATGGTATAAATTTGTTAGAGCAAAATCACATGAATGATCTAATGAACTCTCATTGTTCATCATCGCGTAGTTTAATTATGCGAGCAATTATATTACCTTAATATTATTATATTAAGATTTTTCGAATAAAAACCCCAATTTTTCATTCCAAATTTGGATACACGCACAATTTCATTAAAATTTAAATCCTTTTACGATTTTGGTTTATTATTTTCAACAATTTTGAAACCTTTGGAATCGACCAAGAAAAAAAATTTTACACTTCCTAAAACGTGTTTTCAAATTTTACACGTCCGTCCGCCGTACGCGGCACTTTCCCCACTTATCATTGACTGATTTTGATGAAATTTGGTATGTAGGCTCCATTTGGGTTCTAGTTGTGCCCCAAAGATTTTGGTTAATGTAGGTCACTTCAAAGGGTTGAAAAATAAGGGTTGAAATTTTGAAAACGCCCTAACTCAGAAAATTGTTATATGAAGGTAATGTTTTTCCATCAGTTTAAGATAGTATGGAATTTTTACAATTTTTTGAGACCACACGGAGCCCTGTAGGTAAAACCGTTCGCTCCCTACGGGAATTTAAAGGTTGGGCGTACAATAAATCGGAAACACGAGTGTGAATCGCAAAAGAGGCCTAATCTCCGTTCAAATTATAACTGATCGAAGTGCGATCGATGTTTTTCATCATGCTGGATGGTTGGTGGCTTTGCAGACGAGTGGTGAATATAGAAAAATAATAAACCAATCACCTAACTACGAAAACTGCACAAAATATGGATTCAAGTAAACCACGCTTGGGGGTGGTACATGAATTTCCATTATTTTTTACCACAAATTCACGTGATGCCATTCCCAGTAAATCCCAGTAAACATTTGAAAATAGGCTCTCAAATGAACGAAAACTGGCATGAAAATCAAATGGTGGTCATTGATTCGCTAGAAATAGGCATAATAAACATATTGTTTAGTAATGCATGCATTCCAGGGGACGTCCCATTGGATAAGCATTAGATCAGTTTAACCAGTTGTTAAGTGATAAAACTGTTTCACTCGATGTAATTTATTTATTACTTTAGGCAAGAAATACTGACCCCCCCCCCCCCAGCCATTATCCACCTTAACATTTCTAGCGGCATGGGAGCCTCGAATCTGAAGAGCATTTTAAAATCCATGCTCTACGATACCCAACATGCGAATTCGAGTTCACCCCCCTCCCCCACCACCACCTCCCCAACGCCAACAATGGTGCCAGTCTGGCACCAAAGCGGAAATACGTCGTAACATTGAACTTTCATCTGTTAGTTTTGGTAGGCAGTCCGTCGAAGTTCACATCCGTATTCTAGGTGAAACACAAAAAAAAAACACGAAATAAGCGGTTTATGGCATCATGGCACCATGGTGGCACCACTATTAGTTCCATGGTGGTACAGAGAATAATTCATGAAAATCTGGAGGTATAATGAGAATTTTTCCTCAATTTCAAAGCTTGGGTACAATTAGTAAACAGTAAAGGAACCGAAATATTGAAAAATCGGATATTTTGTGAATATTATTCCCCACTCACCCCCTCCCCTTGCGAATTTTGGTACTCTGGTAAAATCATGTACAACTCGGAAGTTATTTGAGTCAAACAAAAAAAGAAACACGCAAATCGGTTGGAAATTGAGGCCTGGGCAGAGTTTACAAGATTACGCACGCAAACGCACGTTTTTTAAGCAATAACCCCCCCTTTCCCCCTCTTAAAAAGCAAAATCCAAAATTCCGGCGCCGTAGTGCACAACTAGATAGTATTCCGCGTCAAACGAAAAAAGAACCAGGAAAATCGTTTGAGAACTAAGGCCTGGGCAGACGACACAAGATTATGCCCAAAAACGCACGTTTTTCGAGCATTAACCCCCCCTTTCCTCCCCTTAAAAGGCAAAATTCGAAATTCCGGCGACGTAGTGCACAACTAGATAGTTTTCCGCGACGAACAAAAAAAGAACCAGGAAAATCGGTTGAGAACTAAGGCCTGGGCAGAGTACACAAGATTTTGTTACACACACACACACACACACATACACACACACACACACACAGACATACACCTACGGTTTTTTTCGCGGATTTGGATTCAGAATGGTCTAAAACGGATTACTGTGTGGTTATTTTTTTTTTCTGTTGAGTGTTGTCCAACTTCACCCCAGATCGATCGCATAAGGACGCCCAAGTCTTACTGTGGGACGTCCTAAAAAACGAGAGGGTGTGGCACATAGCTTCCTCGTTTCCATAGCCCGATTGTAAAGATGATACGATGCGTAGTATATCTCAAAACATAAATCTCAAAGTATCTTCCACTACCCTTATAGGGGACCATCTACTCGGTAATCTGAACAATCATGAGAAATTTCGTGGAAATTGGGTGGAAAATGTAAAAGTTATGGCTGATTCAATGAATTCACGTTTGAGTATGCGCAGCAACTACTATTAGTGTGAGGGATATGATTTTCATAGGGAACCATCTATACACCAATCTGAACAATTCTAGAAAATTTCATCAAATTTGGATGAAAAATGAAAGTGTTATGGCTGTTACAAGGAATTCACGTTTGCGCATGCGCAGCGGCTACCGTCAGTTCGGGGGTGATGATTTTCGTAGGGGATCGTCTACACATCAACCCACACAATCCCTGAAAACTTCATCGAAATCGGACAATAAATTTGAATAGTTATGCCGGTTACACGGATTTCATGACAGACACACAGACCCACAGACACGGAACCAAAATTGTTGAGGAAGGTCTGAAACGTAAAACGCGTGTGGAAATTTCGATTTTGGAGAAATTTTTTTTCAACCTTGAAAAGTGAAAACAAAGCTTCCGCTACCTTGGTAGACTCGTATTTCTCCTGAGATCCTCACAAAAAATCATCAAGAATTGCGTTGGTCCGAATTTTATACGCTGCATTTTGCGAAAATGAAGGGGGGGGGGGGTAACCTTTTCGTGAAACACCCTGTATATGTATGTACGTATGGACGTCGCCGATCGCGAGGAGTTGGAGGGGTCATGGGAGCGGGGAGAGTCGGAGGAATCGTTTTTGCCTGCTTTTAGTAGGCCTTTCAGGTAGTTCTATAATAATTCACCAAAGCCAGGGAACACGAATGCCTTGAATGTCAAAGAAATATCCGAAAATACTTGGTCCGTGGGTGGTATCTTCGGTATTTGCATGAAACATCATGCAAAAATCATGGATCACAGATATGTATCATGAAATTAAAGGTGGAGCTTAGGGTCGAGCAAGCTGAGAGAAGTAGAGATCTAGCCCACTGAGAGAAGTTGGGGAGTAGCCAATCGAGGGAAGTTGGGGGTCTTCATGGCTCAGTCATACCTAAACTTTCCATACCCTCATTCCCCAAAAACATCTATAAGGTAACTAACTGGTACTCTATGGTTAAATTTGAACTACAGACAAAGGTCCACAGTATCAGATCGGAAGAACCTAGCATTTTAAATTTTTATCGCCATTTGAACTTAAAAAGGGGAGAAACAATGTAGAAAAGAAACTTTGGAAAAGTTTATTCCTGGAAAATGATGGGACCATCGCTCCTTGAATCCATTTGGGGAGTAAAACTTCGAGATGTAGGAAATGCTGACGAATTGACGCATTCACAGGGAAAAGAGTTTGGCGGAGGGGGGTCGTGCGACTCATTTCTGTATACCTATGTATCCCTTGGGGTCACATTGAAAAGAACCCAAGTTTGCACCATCTTCAAACCGAGAAACTTTCCCTCAGAATGTCTTTTAAAACTTGAAAATGCCTTCTGCATAATATGAGACGGGGAATATAAGTACCCACCATCTTTGTGAGTTATGTTTCCACCACGCCCTCGAATTTATTTGTTTTCAGAGCTTCTCTACCCTCACCATCATTTTACGATCTAATAAGTTGGTTCCACGTTTTCTTGATCTCCAAGCAGGTTAACCAGATATTAAGTTGCGAAAAATCTTTTTCCCTCTTTAACCTGAATTTTTGTTAGCCTTTATCAGATTCACAGCTTTTCAAACCATCGAGATATTATATCATAACTAATGGTGGATCGCATAATGTGGACGTAATATTTATTGAGAGAGTATCCAAAACTTTTTGAGAACTGAAGTCCCTAACATGTCACACATGAGTTCACTTGAGGCTCACAAGGAGATTTGAACTCGCGATTTTCTAAAACTCCATCTATTATTCATTCGAAAACTGAGTTAGTGTAAATTTGTACCTATTCATCAAATGTATCAAACATCTAAATTATTTTATTTGACCCTGAAATACTAACTAGACGTCTCGCTAGCGTTCACGTTGATATGAATGAGTGCCAAATCACGTGACATTGTCCATCCTCCTCCATCACTTTCCAAGGCTGTTTGTCTGTCCGCCATGAAATCCTTATAACGGGCAAAACCATCAGGAGTTATTTTCCGTTTTTGCTGAAATGTTCAGGGATTGTGCGCTAACGTAAAAATATTATTAATGCCCTAACTTCTAAATTTTCTACCCGATTTTGATCAAATTTTCAGGGATTGTAAGGGTTGCCGTGTAGATGGTCCCCTATGAGCGTAGTGAGAGGTGCTCAGAGATTAGGGTTTTGAGATTAGTTATGCCTTTGTTTACCAAAAATTTGATGGTAACTTTACTCCACTATGAAGGTTGGGATAAAGGCAGCCTCTCTCATATTTTTCTTATTTAATCACGAAAAACATTTGAGTCTTATAATTTTCGCAGTGATGAATGTAAGGTTTCTAGTGTATCTCATGTCAGAATTTAGAGATGGGGAGAAGAAATGAGAGAAAGCTTGGTACGCGCCCCTACCGAAACTTTACAACTGAACACCTGCATTATGATATGAACATAAACGTGCTTTGGTCTCATACGTTGTGATGTACAATATTATTTACTCGTGGGTTAACTTTGTAATTTACCATTGCAATTCATTTGAAAGTTATCGAATGTGAAACTGACTTTTTCTGTGATTTTCTTAAGTCATTCGTTTATCGTTTATTGTCCTTTAATATTTCTTTACTTGTAGAAAGTTTTGCTCGATTACCTACATGAGTCTGTCTATACTGGAAGACTGAAATTGTGATCTCTTAACCAGAAATATTGCATTTCAAGCAAATTCGTTGAAATAAATGATCACTGGAATTTATATTTTCTTAGGTATAACTTGTATTTTTCAAGCTAAAAAGTTCAATTTTTCAGAATATATTTAATAATAATATTATAAATACTTGATATTATCAAGTATTTCTGGGGTAATGAATTCAATCCCGACTAGTAACATTGCACCACTGCCCGTTTCTGTAGTGATAACCGTGAGTTTTTCAGAGTGGAGTAAAGATAGACGCACTCGTAGGTAACTTTACTCCAACATTTAAACAATTAAATAGGGGGGTTACAATTATCTGATCAATGAGCTCGACCACTCAAAATGTTCAGGAAGCCCTGAAGATCAATTCACTTATTGAAAAAATCAATTTAACCCATTTCGAGTGGGAGAAATTGTATTTGGAAATGTTTTGGAGTATATCTTGGGGTAAAGTTTGACGGTTTTACGGTACATAAAACTTAAAACTTGTTAAAAACTTGTCCCTGCTATTCTCATCAGTGTCTCCTTTCACGCATTGGTCTCCTGCTCTTGAGAGTATTCAGCTCAACCCCCTTGTTTGCAACACCGTATCTTTTATGATATCTGGCTACTTCCGAAGGAATACATGTGACTTCATAGAAGTCAATTTCATCGAAATTATCATCTCCTTCCCTTACTTTGCTTTTCTGAAACATGTGGTCGAATATTCCTGTGGCGTCTAAATGGTCGTAAAGAACTAATAGCATTGAATAGAATGCGTTCAACAATTGCTCCATAGATTCGTAAGGCTCGAAATGGGTGTACATAGTGGAATGATACAAACCTAATGTTGGAATTCAAGAAAAAATGGGTCTGAGAGCACTCCAACAATGGATTTATCCCACTAACATTGTACAACATCTAACCTAAAATGTAATGATATTTTTGTTAGCATGAAATCATCATCCTCGCATGACTATCGGGGGGTAATCCTTCTCCATATAATGGGCACCGTGGAGTGTTCTATGATAAGTCTCCAACATTTTAACATGATAAAATATCCGTGTGAAAGGTTGATGTGTGATGGATAATGAAGAGATTTTGTCGTCAGGCGGTTGCCAGAAGGTAGAACTGCTAACTACCTGATGCTGCCTTTTTCGAGGTTGATCAACATTATCTTTTCCTGCATATGTTCTTGGGTGGGACTATCCTTCTTTTCAAATAAATTCAAAGTAAATTCAAGTCAAAATTATGATTGTTTTCAAGAGAATGTATGGAAAGTGCTGTGGTGGTTTTTTCGGACGTCCCACAGTAAGACTTGGGCGTCCTTATGCGATCGATCTGGGGTGAAGGAGGACAACACTCAACAGAAAAAAAAACCACACAGTAATCCGTTTTATACCATTCTGAATCCAAATCCGCGATAAAAACCATAGGTGTATGTCTGTGTGTGTGTGTGTGTGTGTGTGTGTGTGTGTGTGTGTGTGTATGTGTGTGTGTATGTGTGTGTGACAAAATCTTGTGTACTCTGCCCAGGCCTTAGTTCTCAACCGATTTTCGTGGTTCTTTTTTTCTCCGACACGAAAAACTATCTAGTTGTGCACTACGGCACCGGAATTTCGAATTTCGCCTTTTAAAGGGTGGAAAGGGGGGGTTAATGCTTAAAAAACGTACGTTTGCGGGCATAATCTTATAAACTCTGCCCAGGCCTCAATTTCTAACCGATTTGTGTGTTTCTTTTTTTGTTTGACTAAAATAACTTCCGAGTTGTACATGATTTCACCAGAGTACCAAAATTTGCAAGAGGAGGGGATGGTTGGGGGGATAATATTCACAAAATATCCGATTTTTCAATGTTTCGGTTCCTTTACTGCTTAGGTACTAATTGTATCCAAGTTTTGAAATTGAGGAAAATTTCTCATTATACCTTAGGATTTGCATGAATCACTTTCTGTTCCACCATGGAAATAAAAGTGGTGCCACCATGGTGCCAGGGCACCATAAACCTCATATTTCTTGGGTTTTTTTGTGTTTCACCTTGAATACGGATGTGACATTCGACGGACTGCCTACTAAACCTAATAGATGAAAGTTCAATGTTACGACGTATTTCCGCTTTGGTGCCAGAGTGGCACCATTGGTGGTAGTGGGGGGGGGGGGGGGGGGGGTGAACTCGAATTCGCATGTTGGGTATCGTAGATCATGGATTTTAAAATGCTCTTCAGATTCGAGGCTATCATGCCGTTAGAAGTGTTATGGTTTATAATGGTTGGGGGGGGGGTGTCACTATTTCTTCCCTAAAGTAATAAATAAATTACATCGAGAGAAACAGTCTTATCGCTTACCAACTGGTTAAACTGATCTAATGCTTATCCAATGGGACGTCCCCTGGAATGCATGCATTACTAAACAATATGTTTGTTTGTTTACATCATACTTATGTTGTTAGACTCTTCTCTTCAGCCATTGCCCTGTTTCCCCTATGTATTTAGCAGTACAATCATTGCAATTTATTTGATAAACTAATCCTGATCTATTGTCTGTTGGTATTCTATCTTTCTTATTGTTAAAGAATTTGGATTTAAGACTATTGTAACTTCTATGGCCTAATTTAACATTGGGAATTATTTCTTTTATTACAGTTTGAATTTTATGGCTAGTTTCTCCTAAATATGGAAAGGAGAAGTATTGAGAGGGAGAAGCACTACTTTGTGGGTTATGATTATTACTGCCAACTGTCTAGAACTCATTCAACTGTATAGAACTCTTAACCTCTCAGATTCCCAATTCCATGATGAACTGATTCCAGAAATTATAGAGACATTACAGGACAATTCATACCCCAAAAAACTAGTTGAAGATTCAATAAAAAAAGAGACAGTTGACAGTAGTAACCATAACCCACAAACTAGTGCTACTCCCTCCCAATACTTCTCCTTTCCATATTTAGGAGAAACTAGCCATAAAATTCAAACTGTAATAAATGAAATAATTCCCAATGTTAAATTAGGCCATAGAAGTTACAATAGTCTTGAATCCAAATTTGTTAATAATAAGAAAGATAGAATACCAACAGACAATAGATCAGGATTAGTTTATCAAATAAATTGCAATGATTGTACTGCTAAATACATAGGGGAAACTGGGCAATGGCTGAAGAGAAGAGTCTAACAACGTAAGTATGATGTAAACAAACAAAAAACCACCACAGCACTTTCCATACATTCTCTTGAAAACAATCATAATTTTGACTTTCAAAACATTAAAATAATAGATAATTAAAAACATTTTAAAAAAAGAACAATATTAGAAGCCTTCCATATTAATCAGAACAACAATTCTATCAACTTCAAATCAGACGTTGGCAATACTGTTTGCATTTACCAACAGCTCTTGGATGAGTCCTGAAGTGGGGAGACCAATTGGCGACCCTGCAGGTGATAACACCACCATTTTGTTTTTCACCTGCAGTAGTTGTCTGGTTGTGCCCCCCACAAGGACTCTACATTTTTGCTGTTGGTAAGTCAAATTTTCCTTCAATTTTCTTGTCCACTCTTCATCTTCCACCATTGTCCATGGAATTTTTATAACCACGCATCCATCTAAAGCCATTCTCCAAAATAAATACAAGTTGTATCTCTTATATATGTCACATTTTCAATTTGTTGTAGGGCTGATGATAACAACCAGAGGGTTGTTGAAAGCTCCCCGTAATAAATAAGCTGTTACAAAGAACACAAAGGACTTAATTTGTCACACCCTCAATTTATTATCTTTTCCAGTAAAACGCTATTCAATTTCAAGAATTTCTGTCTACTTGGATCGTTTATTCGTTCCAAATAATAAGAACACAAATGTGAATTTCCTCTACGTGTCTTCGGTGCCTGGAAGTCACATGTTCCATCTCCTGGACAGTCATAAACGTACACAATTACGGGTTTATGGCAAGAGACACACTAAAACACGGATAGACAGTAAAACCGGAACATTCCCAGCTGTATAACGGTAATAAACAATACCCCTATTTCATTCCAAATAGGTAGACATGAGGAGGGTTCATAAGGGGCCCTCGATCTTCCTGTAATGTCTTTCTTGGAGCATGTAAATGCTCCTACCTGGGCTCTAACGACCCGAAGGTGAATGTTTGAGCTCAGGACTTTTGCAGATCAAAATAGCTTATTTACAACCCCAATTATTCAAAAGGACTCATAAGTTTACCATGAAACTCAAGTAATAGTTTTTCAAATCAGTTGAACGGTACTCTCACCAATAAGGGGAAAAAAATCTTCACGCCGTACCCGTTCATTCTACATCTTACAAACTTGAACTATGATTCCGATCATAGAATTAATGCTATGAAGAGATCAGTAGGTACTTGGAAGGGTGATCGCCGGCGAATGCGAGATTATATTTCCTAATATTTTTATTGGGTCTAGTCGTTGGATATAATGAGGGGTGATGAGGGAATAAGCAGCCAAGGGGAATCTGGATCCCTGAATTTTTTCACCAATTTACACAATATAACGTATTTTTCAATAAAAAGCTTTGCTTATTGTTGAAGTTTGCAAAGTTCTTCCAAGAAAAGGATGATGAAGATTATGTACATGTGATATTCACTTAGAAACATTCGAGGGAATCACACCCAGAAACCTATGGAACCACCTATTAGACAACTTATTCCAAAGAACCGCTCTAAAAAAATGTTTGTTGTATGGGACTACAATTTTGGATTGATAATTTATCAAAAATTCGTCAATCAAACTTCCAGACTCTACTGGTTACCATCATATTGTTGAGGGCAGATAATTATTAATGAGCCGAATTTGCGAATTGGGGGTGGGAAGATTTATTGGATTTCTACCGGAGGCAATAAACTTCAAGAACGACTAATACTCTAAGGGCTATCGGCCCTAATATTACAATGAAGCAGAAACGAACGAGAGGCAGTGCGACAGTTCACTACTATACGAATCAGGAAACTTACACCATCTGTCGGTAGACGGTAGAATTAGTTAAACTCTCTGGAGGGGGCTACCCTCTCTTTAGCTATTTCCCTAGTTCATTTGACTAACGAAGATTTTCGCCACTCAGCTCTGTCCCAACAGACTGTTAGCATCTCGCGCAGTATTTGTCTCTCTTTCTCTTTTTCTCCATTTTGGATTTCTTCTAAAATCCCTCGTGGTCTCAGTTTTCCTTTTTTCAGTTCGATTTTCTACTTTTCATTGTTTTCATCCAATTCAGTGGATTCATGTTCGTTATTTTCATTCTTTCGTTTTAGGACGTCCCACAGTGAGACTTGGGCGTCCTTATGCGATTGATCTGGGGTGAAGGAGGACAACACTCAACAGAAAAAAAAGTAACCACACAGTAATCCGTTTTAGACCATTCTAAATCCAAATCCGAGAAAAAACCATAGGTGTATGTCTGTGTGTGTGTATGTGTGTGTGTGTATGTGTGTGTGTGTGTAACAAAATCTTGTGTACTCTGCACAGGCCTTAGTTCTCAACCGATTTTCCTGGTTCTTTTTTTGTTCGTCGCGGAAAACTATCTAGTTGTGCACTACGTCGCCAGAATTTCGAATTTTGCCTTGGAATTTTTGAATTTTTTTTGGTTTTATGCTCGAAAAACGTGCGTTTTTGGGCATAATCTTGTGTACTCTGCCCAGGCCTTAGTTCTTAAACGATTTTCGTGGTTCTTTTTTCGTTTGACGCGAAATACTATCTAGTTGTGCACTACGGCGCCGGAATTTTGGATTTTGCTTTTTAAGAGGGAGAAAGGGGGGTAAATCTTGTAAACTCTGCCCAGGCCTCACTTTCCAACCGATTTGCGTGTTTCTTTTTTTGTTTGACTCAAATAACTTCCGAGTTGTACATGATTTTACCAGAGTACCAAAATTCGCAAGGGTGAGTGGGGGGATAATATTCACAAAATATCCGATTTTTCAATATTTTGGTTCCTTCACTGCTTACTAATTGTACCCAAGCTTTGTAATGGAGGAAAAATTCTCATTATACCTCCAAATTTTCATGAATTATTCTCTGTACCACCATGGTGCCAGGATATGGTGCCTTGATGCCATAAACCGCTTATGTCGTGTTTTTTTTTTTGTGTGTTTCACCTTGAATACGGATGTGAACTTCGACGGACTGCCTACCAAAACTAACAGATGAAAGTTCAATGTTACGACGTATTTCCACTTTGGTGCCGTTTCGCTTTTGCTATTTCGCATGTTGGATATCGTAGATCATGGATTTTAAAATGCTCTTCAGATTCGAGGCTCCCATGCCGCTAGAAATGTTAAGGTGAATAATGGTGGGAGGGGGGGGGGGGTCAGTATTTCTTGCCTAAAGTAATAAATAAATTACATCGAGTGAAACAGTTTTATCACTTAACAACTGGTTAAACTGATCTAATGCTTATCCAATGGGACGTCCCCTGGAATGCATGCATTACTAAACAATATGTTTTCCATTTTTTATTACTCTAAGCAATAGGAGTTTTCATTTTTTGTCTTTCACTTTTTTCTCATTTTCGTTGAGTACATTTCGTTTTCCCTTATTTGGTTTTTATTCTTCATTACCTTTTTCCTTTTGTCCTTTTTCACTTGGGCTTTATTTTGGGTGTATTTCCCCAGAGAACTGGGGTGGTAGCAGAGATTTCGCTTAGAACGATTTATTTCTTTCATTTTCTCCTTTTTCGAAAGTCTTAAGACGTTACACATGCAAGTGGAATCCTAGATGTTATAATGGGAGCACTGTGCGAGGTAGCATTGTCTTTCAGCTTCTTAAATGGCGGTTAACAATCATATTTCAAGATATTTAACTTCTGGGATACCATCGAGTACAGTTTCCTGGTAGCTTCAAGGCTGTAAGCAAGATTATAAATTTAGTATTATGGTTGTAAACTAATATTTTAGGATGGCAAACTAATTCCTGATGAAAAAAAAAAAAAAAAAAAAAAAAAAATGAGAGTGAAATAAACACGATTGAAGTCTGTTCTATCTTTTTATGATAGCTTCCGTGGCAAAGGGTCAAATATTTTCATAGCATCATCTTCGGAGTAATGCTTCAATGTAGTGTGATTGAATCATCATTCGATGGGTGATACTGGTATCACGATAAACATGTCGTTCAGGAAACCCCTACGAGTGTGATATGACGTATCCAGGTGGGAATGGGAAAGAAAAGAGAGAAATAGTCGATATTGTCGTATTTTACGAGGTTAGATGATCTGGTTGAATAGCTGAGGGGCCGCTCCTATCTCAGAGGGATAGGGGCCCTTATCACTGAGAAGGGCAGGAGAATTTCTTCTGAAGGGAAAGGATGAAAAGGATAAGGCGGAGGTACGTCCTATAGAAGAAACGTATGAAGAGAAGGGCGATAGTAGGGAGAGGCGGGTCACCAGTCACAGAGAAGGTATCGTATTAAGATTCATATGTCATACATCTATCGATTCTCGCTCCGTGAAAGGCCCTTAGGTAAAAGGGAAATTCTGATTGTTGTGCCTAAGGTAGAAGATAATCTCAGTCTACGGATGTTTTGAAAGCTCCTGCCAAACCCATCTAGAATCCAACATGGGGCTCGGTTCTCTCCTCTCTTGTTAGTCTCGATTCACCTCTCCTTTCCAAATAATAACAGAGTATTTATTAGAAATGGGAGGTAAATATAATTTTCATAACTGTCCTGTATATGCTAATGACCAATGAAACCTAATGGATATTATTGATCTGACCCAGCGTCAATGGGTGGCAGTAGATTGGGCTGGAAGTTTTCCGTATTTCTTCTTTGCTAACTGAACTGGGTCGACAACGGTACAAAGCCAGGACCTATCGGGTCGAATCTTGGATGTTGAATTCGAAGATATTTCTTTGCTTTTTATAGTCAGATTATGACGCACCAGATAACCGGTTAACAAATTGGTTGATATGCTTCCTATGAAAAATCAAAGTAGATTGACCATTTTCAGTGAGGTATGTGAATTTTAATAGGCCATCAAAAACAATCCATCATTTTAATAGGTCAATCTTTTTCATTCTTGAATGAGCAAAACCTAGGTAATTTTGTCTTGCTTAATTGAATGTTATAGTGGTTATCTTTATTGAATGGTATGTGGTCCGTTATCCATTGACTCAGTGGTTTTTCTAGTCTGTTTCTTGGTTTAAATGATATAACGATACTCTTTATTTTCAGTGCTGGGAAGAAATGCACAAAGATTCATAGCGTGAGAATTCCCTTAACACGTTGCGAGCGGACTAGATCGATCTATTATCCAGGCTGCCCGTTCCCAAGTGACGGACTGGGTCGATCCATCCAGCTGCACGGAGCTGACGCGTTCTTGAATTTTGCCATATATTTCGATTATCGCACACTCCATCGCACACTTCATCAAAATCGGCTCCGCTCGCTACGTGTGAAATAACCACGTTATTTATTGAACATACAGTCAAATAGTCAAATTGACTGGAGTAATACTGAAATGTGCACAACACTACAATGACAGCTGTTTCTAGTTACTGAAATAATTAAATATAAACACGAACCCCTAGCAACCTCCGAGATTGCATCTTGGTTTATTATTTTCAATACCTACTAAACCTTTGGAATCGACCAAGAAAAAAAAAATTTACCCCACATCAAAATTTGTTGGTTTACATTTCAAGGTACGTAGAATCCGAAAATACAATACAAATTTTTCCGTCCGCCCGTCGTAAGCGGCTATTTCCCATGGACCGATTTTGATGAAATTTGGTATATGGGCTCCAATTGGGTTTAGTTGTATCCCGAAGCTTTTGGTTGATGTCAGTCACTTCTAAGGGTAGAAAAATAAGGGTTGAAATTGTAAAAACGCCCGAGCTCAAGAAATGTTGATATTAAGGTATTATTTTTTCTTCAATCTAGAATAGTAGTGAATTTTTAGAATCGAATGAGACCACTCGAAGCTCCGTAGGACCAACTGTTCGCTTCCTATGAGAACTTAAGGGTTGGACTTACGATAAATCAGAAACCTCAGTGTGAATCGCAAAAGAGGCCTAATCTCCGTTCAAATTCTAGCTGACCCAAATGCGATTGTAGTCGTTTCTCCGAGTTGTACTTAGTTGTGCGTCCTTAGCAACCAGTTATAAAATTTCCTAATGAAGTCACCCAAACTCCCTGTTTCTTTGAAATGAGTGTGAGGCGTTGATTTCTTTCAAATACTCTTAATTGTGAGGGAGGTATGTGGTAGGTAGTTAGCATCAATTAAGCCGTGTTCTAGTTGCAAAAATAAGAAACCTTTGTGTGATAATTTGCAGGTTTTTCGGTTTATTGTCATGTTTGATCGCGTATAGAAAGTAGTGATTTCACCTCCAAACGAACCGTCGGAAGCTTTTCTCTTCAAAGTAAATGGCATATTGTACCGGGTACTTTAATTTATTTTTGTGTTGTTATACCAGTTGAGTTTTTTTTTTTGGTAAATGTTTCCGTATTTTTTCAGTCAAGTTTTCAATCTCTAGTTCTTTGCATTTTACTACAAATATAATTTCTGTTTGCATCTCCAGTGTGAATTTTGAGGATAGTCCTACGGGAAATTTCACTTCCCTAGAAAGTGACGAAGTCCTGCAACCTTCTCCGGGAAGGTTGAGGTTGTGTTCCATTTTAATCAAAGAGGTA
This sequence comes from Apolygus lucorum, assembly GCA_009739505.2. Classification (NCBI taxonomy): domain Eukaryota; kingdom Metazoa; phylum Arthropoda; class Insecta; order Hemiptera; family Miridae; genus Apolygus; species Apolygus lucorum. Next base: position 35,176,829 of record CM019167.2, read on the forward strand.
ATGAACGAATTTTACTTCTGGTTAACTAAAAACTCTTTTTGTGGTATTGAGTATGACTATAAAATCTATTTTAAAAAAGTATCTAAAATCAAATAGGAGTCCTAACGCTCTTCTTCGTTTCGAAAAGCCAGATGTCTGGGGCGTGTTTCATAGTTTAAATGTCATACAAGGGAACTCCAATACACCAAATGACATTACTATGGCTGAACAGAACATAGTGTTCGCGTCTTGGTTGATTCTCAACCCCATACCATACACCATTTCGGAGATCTTACAATTTCAACGTAATTTTCATAGACTAACATTCTTCGAAGAGGGAACGATATGCCGTAGTGAACGCAGATTTGTCCACACGTGCATAGCGGTCCAAAGCCTTCAAGTAGGGAGGAAACACCGACGAAATAGACTTCATATTGGAGGCTTGTCTTCACGTGCATATTATACTACGGAGTATCAGATTTACTTAATTGGTATTTTGAAATTGACTAGGAGAAGGATGGCTTCGTCGGTTTTTTCAAAGGTCAAATCGCTACGTTTTATACCGACGCGATCTAACGAAAAACGAGAGAAATCCAATCCCGGAGGTTACAAGGGGTACATCATTTTTCTTCACCATCGTTGGATAGAGCGTGAGAAAAACACCGGTACGGATGAGGGTGAGTTTCACAAAATTAAATTGATGGGGGAAAAACACGGTCAACGAGTAAAAACGTTGCAGCCTTCGAGATTGAATTGTGAGGAGGGTCCCTTTTTCTTGTTACTCCAGCTCGACATTCCAAGGAGACGAAGAAGCTCGGTGATTGGGAGATGGGAATACTGCCGGCTCAGCGGGGGACGGACGAAAATCAAGGCCTTATGAGGAAGATGTAGGAGGAAGCTTGGAAACCGAGATTGGGATTATTGGATGAATCTGTCCACAATAGGTCTCATAAATGTCCCGAGTGTAAATACAGCTTCCGAGTATGACAAAAGGTTTCAATATCTAATGTGTTCAGAGGATGGAAATCATCCTCGGGGAATGGATCCGAAGTACAGGCTGACTAACATTTGAAAGAGATCCAGGGGTCCGGACATTTTCAAATAACGACAAGAAAAGATGAGCGAATAAAATCCCGAAAGAGTAGAAAAACAGCCAAACGTAAGTTTTGCATATAGTTTCCTCATATCGATCACACGATAATACTGGAAATCCCACAGGTTGATTAACATCAAAATATCTATCCTAAGAACTGATATCACAGTTTGTGATAAGTTAAGTGAGAAGGTACTTTTATCTGCTCAAAATATGCTGGATGAATGGTGTGATACTTTTCCCCCCTATTTATGGAACGTTGGACTCCCCTCTCATCGTCACTTGGATCATGCTTGATCTTTTGCGACAAAATTCCCTATTCAATTAGGTAACCGCTTCTTACCACCTCTTCTTTCACGAGGCGAAGGAGTGTAGCGGTTGTTTTCGAGCAAGGATACCTACCCTTACCGAAATGTCACAGTATTGCGCCAGTGCGCAGTTCTTTTAAAGTCACCATTTTTCCTAAGCTTTTTTAGGTCCTCCCACGTTCCTGACCAGTAGTAATAATAGTACTTTGAGTAACCTTCAAAAAGGGGTTCAGGACTAACACCTTGAGACTCCGACCCCTGCATGGCAAGGCGATCGGCTTCTTCATTGCTGTCAACTACCTCAAGGCAAGGAACCCAGAGCACAGCCAATTTATTGCCCCAAGCCGCAGCCCTCGAATCTTGACAATCCCAGGTAGAGTCTCGATATTATCTAGTAAGCTGCAATGGCCTTACTGGCCTTACTGCTGCAATGGTCGACTAACCTTCAGTCCGGAGGGACGATTTAAGCTTTCACGAGGAGGAAGCGGTCTAATCGACCACTGCCCCCCCCCACCCACCAGGAAGAAGCGGCAGCTCAGACCGCCGATAATTCCTTACAAGAAAATCATATCATGAGGTAAAAACATTGAAACACAACCGTTAAGAACGAAGAAACAAATAATATATTTATTTTTTAAAATCACAATTATCTGAATGTGCAAGAATACACTTTATCTCATCAAAGACTCGGACATTCATCATTCGGTCTTTCGAGTTGCACATAAATACAACATTTATTTATTTACGTTTACTTTTCATCATAACAGTAATTTATCATGGAAAGAAAGGTAAATTAGTTCAAAGTTTAAAATAATTTTGGACGAGATTTGAAATATCAGATTTATGGATAATATCCAATATTATATTATAATACTTTTGAAACAAAACGTGGCATGTTGTACTTTTTGGAATCAAGCGATGTGGATATAGTACTTTTTGAAAACAAATGAATTGGATAAAGTACTTTTGAAACAAAACGGATAAGGGTCTGGCATTGTGCTGGATAAAGTACCTTTCGAAATAAAACGGAATACTCACCCTCGTTTTCCAATCGAATAGATTATCTTTTGCTCCAAAACGATCCCATTTTCGTGAAGAACCACTCCCTTAAAACCCTGGGAAAGTATTAACTCAATTCCGATTAAAATTGTCTTTGGTACCTTTTGGAACCGAACTCCTCAAATATACCAGTAATTAGAAAACCTAGGTGTTGTGTGTTTAGTTTGCGTTAAAATCCTTGATTGACACAATATATCGTGGTAAAATATGTTGCATTTGAGATGACATATTAAGATGAAGATCTTAATTGGTAAGAAGTTACCTACTAAATTTGTAACATATTATGGACTTAACGGTATGCCATCTGAATTTGTAACAATTTATTAACTTGGCAAAGGGTTTATTGTACGAGCGATTACCTTAAAAGTACATCCCGGGGTTTTCGATCGAGAAAGACACGAGGTGGTGGTAGGCAAACAGCGAAGGTAATTGCAGTGGTAAATAATAAACCCTAATATTATCACTTTACCAATACCACTTACGATTCAGATAATTACATAATAGTTCTTCAATAAACGGGACAGTTAGGTTTTAGACAGCTTTGTGCAGAAATTGAGCTATTACCAGTACGTTCAGAATACGCACGTGGCCTGCTTCTGTTATTCCACCATTAACGAGAACTCTTATCATTCCTGATCAACCTAACGCGTACCTACCTACGTAATAGCCGTGTTCCGCTTCATTAGGGAATGAGTGTGCTCGGTAAGCAAATGTGAATATTCACTGCTGCCTACAGCCGAGACAGTGCTGTGTTTAAACAAGTGACGGTGCAAATAAATCCAGTGTATGACTACTTAAAACGTCATTGTATGTTCACATAGCTGGGAGAAATCAACAAAATTTAAACGGCATTGAACCATCATCATCTACCGTGATAAATTTCCAAATTTTACAATAACGGTAGAAGTAACTACACTGGAAATCACGCCTGAATGTATTATGAAGAAGCTATATTGGACTCCATTCAGTTGTTAGTTGTTTCAAGGTAGTTCCTACTTTCCTCGACAAACCAAAACGCTGAAAATTGTTTCACAACGATTTATTATTTTTCTGAGAAAATCACTCGCCTGCGAAGGATATAGATTTTCGATTGTCAGTACTTACCATCTATACAGGGTATCCGCGAGGTAATGGTCCACCTTTTTTATCTCCGTTAATTTGAGGGATAGAGAAAAACTTCAAGCGGTAACACCCCTTAATTTTTTACGAGGAATTCAACTATTACACTAACTTTGTTATTTCATGAGAACCCATATTTATTATTGCAGATTTAGATTCTACGCAAACTTTCATGAATTTCAGACCCCTCAACCGATTTTTTTGGGTTGTGCACAACTCGTCCAGTGCAAACATGCGCATCCCCTGGTTTGTGCCTAAATTGAGATGATGGTAGACCCCAAGTGTGATACATGTTTTGGTTTATTATTTTCAATAATGAACCTTTGGAATCGACCAAGAAAAAAAATTTTAACAACCCCTCAAAATTTGATGGTTTACGTTTCAAGGTACGTAGAATCCAAAAATCGAATAAAAATTTGGCCGTCCGTCCTCCGTACGCCGTACGCGGCACTTTTGCCACTTAGCATTGACCGATTTTGATGAAATTTGGTATGTAGGCTCCATTTCCGTAGGCTCCTGTAGGCTCCGTTCGCTCCCTACGAAAATTTAAGGGTTTATATTGAAATATATATATATATAAATCAAAACACGAGTGTGAATCGCAAAAGAGGCCTAATCTCCGTTCAAATTAGAGCTGACCGAAATGCGATCGATGGTTGGTGATTTTGATTTTTTTTTATATATATATTTTTTTTGATTTTTTTTTTCATATTGGATGGTTGGTGATTTTGTAGACGAGTGATCTATATAGAACAATAATAAACCATTGTGTAATAATTTGCAGCGTTTTTCATCAATTTTTGACGCTGAATCACGTGGTCGTACCCACTTTTGGATTTAACTGGAATTTTTCGAAACTTCGACCGAAGGTTAGGGTTTGTAATAAAATTTAGCGAAAGGAATGTTTTGTGATTAAAATATGTACCTATGAGTAATAAGATAATGAACAAACATAGAAAGCACCTTCTTTTCATGTTTCTAGTAAAACACTTGGTGGACCCCTCTGATTCACTGATGACTTTCCGAGTGAAATGTATCTTTTGAAACATATATTATTGTTCAAAAATGCATGTATTCCAGGGAAAGTCCCATTGGATAAGGGTTGGATCAGTATCAACCAGTAACCGATAAAACCTTCTTTTTCACCATTATACTGCACATAACATTTGGCCGTCCGTCCGCCGTACGCCGTACGCGGCACTTTTGCCACTTAGCATTGACCGATTTTGATGAAATTTGGTATGTAGGCTCCATTTGCGGTCTAGTAGTGCCCCGAAGATTTTGGTTGATGTAGGTCACTTCTAAGGTTTCAAAAATGAATTTCGAAATTTTGAAAACGCCCTAACTCAAAAAATGTTGATATAAAGGTATTGTTTTTCCTTCAATTTGAGATTCTATAAAATTTTTAGAAATTTTTGAGACCACGCGGAGCTCTGTAAGACAAACCGTTTGCTCTCTACGAGAATTTAAGGGTTTGACGTATGATAAATCAGAAACACGAGTGTGAATCGCAAAAGAGGCCTAATTTCCGTTCAAATTTTAGCTGACCGAAATGCGATCGATGTTTTTCTTCACGTTGGATGGTTGGTGGCTTTGCAGACGAGTGATCTATATAGAAAAGTAATAAACCATAATTAAAATAATGAACCATAATTTGCAGCGTTTTAGCTCTGAAACCGCTTGCCGTAAATCATCTCCATCAAACTTATTTCGAATCGTCCAATTTGCCTCATGATTGGTTGGGTACTTGGTAGCTCTCGTAACCTCCTATGCGATCACCGCCCCAATTATTATGTTATGGAGATGAAAAAGTGCTACTCACTCCCACTTGGCAGAGCACTCTGTCATCACCTAGTTTTTCAATTTTTCCTAACATTTTGTAGCACACTTGGTCATTCTAACGACCTCCAATGAAATCATGATATGGATGAGTGCTACTCCCACTTGACAGTCTACTGTCTCATCACCCTACTGTTCGATTCTCCTCATATTTGTGGATTTAATCACTTGAACATGCATGAACACGTTCAAACACATTTGATGAAGCTTATCCAGCTTCAGCACCAATAACTCATTAGAATTTCACCCTTTCATCTCTTCCGCATCAATGTCCAGTTATTGAATACAGTACAGTATCTCATTTCATCTGAAGCCGTTCAGAACTTGATTTTAATTGTTTAAAAAATGGCCCTCTAACGATTCACTCGAAAGTTCGGGGGAAGTACACTATAATTGTGTACACTATAATTTCCTCCCTTCCTACACTTCTAGCACCTTCCAGTTTTCGGAACCCCCCTCATCTATCATCCCAATTCAAAGCTAACAATCAGCATTTGATTTGAATGGTCACAAATGGTTAATACTCTAATGAAACATTGTACAACTGGAAGTATTCTGTGTTGAAGAAAAAAAGGAACACGCAATTTGGTTGAGAATTGAGGACTAAGCGCTCGATAGAGGTGTCATCAGAATGTGGATGAATGCATAGCCCTCGTTTTTCCCCCTCAAACACAAATTTGGAAATTCCGGCGACGTAGTGCTCAACTAATTTCTGCGCCGGAAAAAATAACCTCGTAAGTCGGTGGGACAAATACTCCTGGGCTGAGTACACAAGATTATGAACAAAAACGCACGTATTCCAAACATAAACCTCCCTTCAAGGCGAAATTCGAAATCAAGGCGAGATTCTGCGTCGAACATAAAACGAACCACGCAAATCTGTTGGAAACTAAAGCTTGAACAGAGTACATACAATTTTGCCACACTAACTTTCATACAAACAGGGAGATACAGAGAGAGAGAGAGTGAGTGAGAGAGAGAGTGTGAGTGAGAGACTTGCACATATGGTTTATTAGCGATCTTCGAATCAATATGGTTTGATCGGGTCTTTATGTCATTATTTTGTTTCTCATTCAATCTAGGTTAATCGCATAAGGACGCCCAAGTCTTGCTGAGGGACGTTCTAAAAAAAAAAAAAATAAATAAATAAATAAAAAACAGGTACCAAACAGGGAGTGCGCCTGATTTTTTAAAAATGTTTAATCGAAAGTAGATCTCATCGTGAGCATTTTGATACCAGCCGTTTCCTTTTTGTATGAGTACATCTTTTTCTATGATTTTTAAAAGTTTCGAATATTTATGACGTCACGCGCCCCTCCCGCCTGGGCTCCCAGCCCATTGTGACGTCATAAACATTCGAAACTTTGAAAAATCATAGGAAAAGGTCTTCTCACGCTAGAAGGTCGCAGTTGCTGCCAAAATTCTCAGAATGAGGTCTAGTTTAGATTAAAAATAACAATAAACAGTTTTTTCGACCCATTAACCATCATGGAAGATAAGAGAGCACTATTCGTTTTGAATAAAGCCAATGATTTATGTCTCAGGCCCGAGTAAGCGGTTATGATCACCAACAGAGAGCGCTTTCATGGGAGGTAAACGCTGTGAAGCGGCTGCTGCACGCTTCGAAATGAGCATTATTTCCCGCTTCTCTCATTCTGATTTACGGCAAACGCTTGGAGTCTACTAGACCGGAGCGTGGATTATTGAAGAGATTTGCTATCGCGCTAATGTGGGCACTGGATCAAGTGGTAATGCTTCGATTAATTTGGCGAGGAAAAGTTCATTCGCAACACTATAATGATGATTTGTCGACCGTGAATTCAGTTTCACTCGACCGTTCTTTGGCTAAACGAGTGGGATATCTGGGCTATTAGGGACAACAGCTTTGAAGAAAATAAGAACAAAATATGCGTTCGAAGCTTGCTTAGTACCTGGTGTGGGAATTAATTTTTTGAGTAAGCAGGGCTATTTATTTAGTCTTAATAGTTTTGATCAGCAGACGAGAAAATTTAGTTTAACGTTGAAGATACGTCTGATCGCTACGTGTTGAGTTTGAAGTCACGGAGATGAGACACTTTGCCAAGTATTTGCTGATTTAGCATATCGTCGTTGAAGAAACGTGCTAACTGACATTTTGGGCGAATCGAGATTATTATGCTGTCGGAAGCGAAATCTAGTGCTACGTTGACCTATGAAGTTAGTTTCAGCAAAAACCATCAGAATACGCTAAAATCGCGGGTTATTATAACGTGTAATATCCGAAAACGGAAGATGTTACCAATGCTATCTCACTCAAGAGCTCCAAGATCCGTGTTTCTGCTTCTCTTTTTGTGAGGTAAATAAAAATATTGATTCTTTTTAGCACTAATTTACTTTACTATTGAGCTAAATAGAAAGTCACTTATTACTCTACTATAACAAATAAAGTGGTGATTTTTGATGGTCCTTACATGATCAACAGTAGAACCAGACTCATCAGGCGGTAGCTTCATGTTGGAATAATATGCCACGAGGCTCATGAATAAAATCTCTAACCATTTCCACTGATTCAATATTGCAGGGTAATAATCGATAGATTATGGAGTAAATTTGTAAAATAATCTACAAATCACCCATCAATGGTCTGTGGACCTCAGTTTGGACTTCAGGGGAAATATGAACCTTAGCTCATTTGAGTCTGTAATAGATGGGGAGAGTAATAAACAAGAACGGTAAACGGTGTAGACTAATTTAATCACCAATAGGTAGGTAGGTATAGAGAAGGGGTGGCACCAGTGGTGCCACAATACAAATTAATAATTCCCTGTAACATCTCCCCCCCTTACAAAATTTTACAATTTTAAAATTAAATTCAACTTTTACAACGTAAGTTTTACATGTTCTTCTAGAACTGGTACCTAGCAAGGTATCCACGATAACCTAATGTAACCTTCTTATCAGCCCCTTGCTGGTCCTTGAGGGCTCCCTCCTTCTTGACTGCCACAGCATATAGGTCTTTCAAGGTAGCACCATGAGCTTCTTCACAAATACGGTGAAGTATTGAGCCTCCACGAAGTCCTTGGTCTTGTGTTAAGTGTTCAAATGCGACTCTGCTCCTCCACACTGACGTTGTAGGTGCGTACTGCGTACTAAGCAGCTCACAAAGCTGTTTGTAGGTTTTCGTTTTTAGTAGATCTGGATATGTGAGCTTCCTGATCACTTCATACACCTGCGCGCTGATGGAGGTTGGGAGGAGCGAAGCTTGCCGTCCATCCTGTACCGTATTCGTTTCAAAGTATTGTTCCAATCGCTCGTTGAATGTTGTCCAGCGATCACCAACATCAAATTTGGGTAACTTCCCTAGAGCAGTTTTAACCACCAATGTTCGAGAAGTTGTAGCGCCTTGTCCCTCTGCCATGGTGACACGTGTAAATTTTCATGTACGATCCCGGCGCTGTAGGTGTTCCAACGTGAAGCAAGTGGACCAAGGGACACTCGCGTTTCTACTCTCGAGCGATTATTCACAGAAAAAAAAAGATTACACAGTTCACTCGATAATCCCCTTGATTATCAGTGGTGAAAAACTCTATAAAAAACCAATTAATCCCGTCGCCAATTGTAATAGATGGGGAGAGTGATAAACAAGAACGGTAGACGGTGTAGACTAATTTAATCACCAATGGGTAGGTAGGTATAGAGAAGGGGTGGCACCAGTGGTGCCAGAATACAAATTAATAATTCCCTGTAACAGAGTCCTAATTGACATCTGAGTTGGACTTCATGGTCACTGCTATTTGGGTAAGTATTCGGGTTTTGAGGTGGAATTCTGCCCAAACAGGTAAATACCTACGTAAATGCGCCTTTGGGACGGGCTGAACCACATTTTTGATCCACAGCTGGGCAATTAAGAACCACTGAGGAAATTAAGTACTTTGAAGTTTCTTCTCAACCTGATGATACAAAGTCGAACAAGGTACTCACCTAGCATGATTGTATATCATTGCAGATTTCTGATGAAGACAAGCGACTGTGATAGTTCCAAATACCAAAGAGGAATTCACGCAAGAAGATGAAGAGTCCACTTCATCATCGTAGCTTTTTCAAGTTGAACTTTTGACAAATTTTGGAAAATAACTAACATTTCACGAAACGAGCTGGTACAAATAACGGTATTATTATTTGCCAAGAAAATCGAAGCTCCTCCTGCCTACTAGGGAGAAGTACTTGGCCTTAACGAGTCACTTTGAGAACCCAAATCTCGTGACAAGTTCGAAGACCTTCTAATCCTCTGTGTTCTCTAAGCTCCAGACCTAAGAGCCTACAGGAATATTCATTACGAAGAAGAAAGCAGAAGACAAGAACAACTGAATAAAAAGATAAAATTGGGGGGTAAAAACAAAAAGCAAGAGAAGGACTGAAGAAGAATCGATTGAATAAGACAGATCGAAATGATGTGATATCTCATCTACCTAACGGTTTCTAATTGAAACTTGTTTTGATTAGACACGTCCTGTTCATGTTAATAAAACAGTTTTATTTCGAGTTGCATTAAGTAAGTAGGTAATTTTAGCAAAGTTTTTCCAAAATATACTCACATTTTGTTTTGTTTCAGAAATGTTGTTTGCTCACTCTATTTTTCCAGAGCAGGTATTCATACCGAAATTGTTGGTGATCTGGACGATTTTCGATATAAGGAAAATTATACCAGTGAAGATAGTTTGAATCAAAATATTATTGAAGTAGAATATAATAACAATTTATTTGACTTGGAAATTTTTCGATGAAATAATAAATATCTGTCATTTAAAAAGGTTACCTTGCTATCTATGAAAATGTGAGATGCAACATCAATCTGCTCTTCACAGTTAGCTGCAACAAATGCTATCTCCATCAAATCAATCAGCAACATGAGCTAACCATGCTATAACCACAGTTTATCATGATTAAACGCCATGAGTGAACTTGGTAATTTAAACGCCATGGAAGATTGAAAGGTAATTGTAGAAATGTAGGGAAAGTCGAATAGAGGTCGTCAACTTCTCTACACAACAGTTTTTTGTCTCCCCTGAAAAATTGCCAAAAGTCAGCACGTGTCGCATCTTCAACGAATAGCTATATATTATTCTCTGTTAACTCAGTTGATGTGCACATCAGAAAATTTCAGCAGTTCAGGGATCGATTTTACTAGGTATTTCCAACGAAAAATGTCTCATTGCAATTTTGTTTTAATTCCTTGTTTGTAGAAACAAGGAAAATAAACATATATATACATATATATAAACATTGTAGAATGTTTTGAGATATTCTGGGGACTATGCATCTGATTATATTTATACACAACTGGGTTATGGATTCAAGGCAGATGTGTGCTACACCCACTTGGCAGATTTTTCCTTAACCATAGCATTAACTGTGAGATATTTCTGAAAATTCGTTCATTAACTCAGGCTGCATGAATGGAGTTTTTTAAGGCTGCAAGGCTCCTTTGTTGCTCTCTTTTCACGTGTAATTGGGCAACTTCTTGCTTCATATGAATTCGCACTTCACACCAATTGAATCAGAACCACTATTTTAAGAAATAAGGTATAGGGGTCTTTATACATTTTGGAATTTAGCCTTGTCTTTACTTTAACATCTTCACGTTTTTCAGAAAATCATCTGTATCGACCAGGCACACTATCAGCATCAGGATTCTTGTGCAGCTCATAATTATGCTTTCGTACTCCGTACCCTATAGAACTTCAGAACTATAGAGCCTTGGGGTCCTTTACCTCAAAATGTATTCCACGGGTTTTTCCATGTATTACATATTTTTCCTTTGATTTTCTTTTTTCCTTTGATGTTTAAGATCCTCCAACATTAAGTATTTACCATCATACCTACAGCACAGCAAATTTTCTAAAAGTTCTCCCTGTTATAAGCAAGGGATAAGTTTAGTTGTACTGGTAAATAGTAAATGGAAAGACAAGTCCTAATGAGATGTTTATGCATGCAACATACATTACTTAGTATACATATTTACAAAAAGTGATTAATTTTTAGTGTTTAATTTTTTTTTCTCAAAACAATGCCAACATTCGTAACGGCCAAAGACGTAGTTACAAACAAAACGTAATTTCATTTCATTTCAATAAAATCACTCATTTTGTTAGAAAAGTATCAGTTTTTTCCTCCTTTTATTGCGAAAAATTGGATAATGGAAGAATTTACGCGATGAACCATCAAGTATTCCACCCACAAATCTCGAACCCCTGCTAAACCGAAATCAGCCTACGGGCCAATCCCTCATTGAGGGCAAAGGTGCCGTGGAATCGATAGGGCTGGCCCGTGTAACCAATCTGTCTTAATCCGGGGTACCTAACCTCATCCCCTTCTATCCCTACATCAAGGGAAACCAATGAGTACACTAGGTCTGGCAATTAAGAAACAGGCTGAGCTGATAAAAGCTGTTTTCTCTTTCAAGCACGGTCAGGTCAACGACAGGTGAGTTCCTTTACCGCTTTTCTCACTGCGCTGAATGCAACGCTAGCGACTGAGACGAGCCACTGTTCTCGTATTACAGTTAACACGAAGTTTAAATGAAGGATGCAATCATGGATGTGAGAAACAATATTTCGTGTAGTGAGTCGGATGTAAGCTATAGACAGTTTAAAGGTGGATAGTTAGAAGAAACGAAATAAAGATAAAGATATAAAAATGAGCCACCATAAGCAATTTTTCGGTTGAAGTTAACCCTAAAATACATTTCTGAAGTGTTACGCAACTTATGTTCAGTGAGTACCTCAAATTATTTTCTTGTGGTCACGAAATTGAGTCCTTAAAATTTGCACTGCCTATAGATTCTACGTTGTTGGAGTAGAAACTTAACCTACGTGTGGGCGCACCATCTGAGCTCACACCGATGGTCGCCTCCGAAAAATATGATATTTTTAGCGTAGGTATACAGTGTACAGTGCATACACTACAATGCATATGTACAGCATTGACCACTGACTTTGACATTATGGCAACACAAATAAGGTTCACAACCATGAATATTAGGTGAAAGAAACACATTTTATTGAAAATAATTTCAACTGGGTGGATATAAATAAAAACGTGGGTAATTTGAAAATACGACCAAATCAGACTAAAAACGCTGCAAATTATTACACAACGGTTTATTATTTTTATATAGATCACTCGTCTGCAAAGCTACCAACCATCCAACATGAAGAGAAACATCGATCGTATTTCGGTCAGCTATAATTTGAACGGAGATTAGGCCTCTTTAGCGATTCACACTCGTGTTTCTGATTTATCGTACGTCCAAACCTTAAAGTCTCGTAGAGAGCGAACGGTTTGTCCTACAGAGCTCCGAGGGGTCTCAAAAAATTCTAAAAATTCTATAGAATCTTAAATTGAAGGAAAAACAATACCTTTATATCGAAATATTTTTAGTTAGGGCGTTTTCAAAATTTCAAAATTCATTTTGGAAACCTTAGACATAAGATTTTTTTTTTTTGGTTGATTCCAAAGGTTCATTATTGAAAATAATAAACCAAAATTAGGTATTCAGTCATTACTACAGTAACACAAAGTAAACTTTTATATTGCAATATCACAATATAACATTGGTATTACAATAAAGCGAGTTTATAATTGTACTTGAGCACCTACCATGTTTAATTTTCAAAAAATTCGACGTCATCAACTTTCACACTGATTTACGAGCGTCGTTCGCGAATCTGACGTAGCTTCTGCCTGCCATCTAGTGTCTTATGTTGTAATTATTAGAGAATACCTGTGCGTTCCGTTGCGCTGTGAATTGTTTTTGTCTATGCAAGATCGTTTTTTAGTGAAAATGCGGCCAATAACTGCCAGAGCGCCCGCCCGAAGGTTAAACGAAGATATTCTTGGTTGGTGGAGAGAGTCGTGGACTTTGGAAAAAAACCGGTATTGATTAGGAAAATAATACTAACGGTAGATTGGTCCCACAGTGCGTACAAGATGTAGATGGTTGAAGACGTTATCCGAATTAACGTATTTATCTTGTTTGGTTCAAGTAGGATAGATGGGCGAGTCTTCTCACACCTCTAGGATGAAGAGCGAGGGCGGGTTGTATCTTATCAACACCACCCTCGCTCTTACCCAAATTAGCTTCACTCGATCTTTGCGGTTTTCCCTAAATTCAGAGTAATTTATTACCGGACAAGCCGCATTAAAAACGTATAAATCAGACCTTGAAGTTTCAACGGTGTAAGCAACAACAAAATAGCTTCTTACTCACACAACGTTTAATGGTTTAGTGTTACACTTTTGGTTTATTGTTTTCAATAATGGACCTTTGAAACTGACCAAGAAAAAAAATGTGAACCCCCACTCAAAATTTGTTGGTGTACGCTTCAAGGAACGTTGAATTCAAAAACCGAATAAAAATTTTAGGCACTTTCCTCAGTTAGCATCGACCGATTGTGATGAAATTTGGTATGTAGGCTCCATCTAGGGTCTAGTTGTGCCTCGAAGCTTTTGGTTGTTGTAGGTCACTTCTAAGAGATGAAAAATAAGGGTTAACATTTTGAAAACGCCCAAACTCAAAAAATTGTTATGTAAAGGCATTGTTGGTTTATTATTTTCAATAATAAACCTTTGGAATCGACCAAGAAAAAAACATTTTTAACACCCCCTCAAAATTTGATGGTTCACGTTTCAAGGTACGTAGAATCCAAAAATCGAATAAAAATTTGGCCGTCCGTCTGCCGTACGCCGTACGCGGCACTTTTGCCACTTAGCATTGACCGATTTTGATGAAATTTGGTATGTAGGTTCCATTTGGGGTCTAGTTGTGCCCCGAAGCTTTTGGTTGATGTAGGTCACTCCTAAGGGTTCTAAAATCAATTTTGAAATTTTGAAAACGCCCTAACTCAAAAAATTTCGATATAAAGGTTTTGTTTTTCCTTCAATTTAAGATTCTATAGAATTTTTTGAGACCACGCGGAGCTCTGTAGGACAAACCGTTCGCTCCCTACGAAAATTTAAGGGTTTATATTGAAATATATATATATATATATATAGATAGATAGAATATATATATATATATATAGATATATATATATATATATATATATATATATATATATATAGATATATATATATATATATATATATATATATATATATTATATATATATATATATATATATATATATATATATATATATATATATATATATATATATATATATATATATATATATCTATATATATATATATATATATATATATATATATATATAAATCAAAACACGAGTGTGAATCGCAAAAGAGGCCTAATCTCCGTTCAAATTAGAGCTGACCAAAATGCGATCGATGGTTGGTGATTTTGATTCTTTTTTTGATTTTTTTTTTTTAATTTTCTCTTCATATTGGATGGTTGGTGATTTTTTAGACGAGTGATCTATATAAAAATAATAAACCGTTGTGTGATAATTTGCAGCGTTTTTTTTCATAAATTTGAGATAGTATTGAATTTTTAGCGATCACGCGGAGCTCTGTAGGACAAACCGTTCGCTACCTACGAGAACTTGAGGGTTGGACTTACGATAAATCAGAAACACGAGTGTGAATCGCAAAAGAGGCCTAATCTCCGTTCAAATCGTAGCTGACCCGAATGCGATTGTTGTTCGTTCCTCCGAGTTGTACTTAGTTGTGCGTCCTTAGCAACCTGTAATCAAATTTCCTAATGAAGGCACCCAAACTCCCTGTTTCTTCGACCGAAATTTGATCGATGTTTTTCTTCATGTTGGTAGGTGGTAACAAAGGCAAAGCCGTGAACTTTGCAGACGAGTGACCTATAATATAGAAAAAACGTCTGCCAAGTGAGTGTGGCACATAGCTTCCTCGTATATATAACCCGATTGTATAGATGATCCGATGCACAGTAGTTAATCTCAAAACATCAAAACAAGGTAATCTGTAACATCCCTGAAAATTTCATTAAAATCGGATGGAAAATGTAGAAGCTATGGCTGTTACAAGGAATTCACGTTTGCGCATGCGCAGTGGCTAGTATCAGTTCGAAGGTGGTGATTTTCATAGAGGACCATCTAAATACTAATCTGTAACATCCCTGAAAATTTCATTGAAATCGGATAGAAAATGTAGAAATTATGGCCGTTACAAGGAAATTCACGTTTGCGCATGCGCAGCGGCTTCTATCAGTCCGGGTATGATGATTTTCATAGGGGACCATCTACACACCAACCCGCACAATCCCTGAAAATTTCATTGAAATCGGACAATAACTTTGTATAGTTATGCGCGTTACAAGGAATTCATGACAGACACACGGGCAGGCAGACAGACAGACACACAGACACTGAACCAAAATTGTTCAGAAAGGTCTAAAACGCAAAACGCGAGTGAAAATTTTGATTTTGGAGAACTTTTTTTTTCGTCCTTGAAAAGTGAAAACAAAGCTTCCGCTACCTTGGTAGACTCGGAAGCAATAATAAACCTTTGTGTAAAAATTTGCAGAGTTTTCATCTATCAGGATCAGGGGGTAAATGTCAGTTCAATGTCAGTTTGGAGAACTTAATCGCTTGTGAAAGTTGACAATATAACTCCGATGAGAGACTCGGGTGTCCGCGAATTATGATCAGGTGAATAATAAACAAGTGATAACGATCCCACCGGAAATGGTGAAGTGAGGAAAGATCGCGTGCATTGATTCTCGTCTTTGCAACACTAAGAACGCTCAGTGAGTGGATTACATCAACAGTGGATTCAACAATTTTCTTATATAGTTGGAATTGTAACTAGATGCCTCAGGTGACTCAATGCCTCATTTGTAAAACTAACATGTTTCCATTGAAGTCAAATAGCTAAACCAACGTCTCTTCGTTCCAAATAGTCTTGCCTGCCCCGATGTTGCTGTAGATCAGCCCTTTAAACCTAATGACTTACCTCAGTCTATGGGATGAATATAAAAGCCATGGGTTCATGTAAACAGAGTCTCAATCACACCCTGCTGTGGGAGCCAAAAAGTTGAAGAAGATCTTTACCTACCGGTGAAATGTTTTCTTGTTGACAAGAATTTGCAACATTTCCCTTCAAAGTTAACTTGAAGAGCGTGCGAGAAGAAGAATTTTTAATCTGTTTCCAATTACCCCACCCGAAGTTGCTATTTTACTAGGTTTTCATGAGCAAGTAATATTATCAACTGTCAAAAGATATAAAAACAAATTTACCTCGTCCAAAATAATATCCAGAATACAGTGAGTGTCTAGTGGGGTACAGTGGATTACCTACTTAGGTACCATTGAAATATTATTATGTAGTTATATTAATAAAACAACATTTTAATAAATATGGTATACATATTGAATTCTTTATGGAGTCTTAGTGGGTACATATGTAGGTAGATGTACCAATAACCTTAAGAGATATATCGAAATACCTATTTTTAATGTGATGGATATGTGTAAGATTCTCGCCTGACCTCGCATCTTGTTAGTCATTCCATGTCGTTTTTCAAACCCACAGCTGTTGTCTTAGTTACCAAGAACTTTACTTTCATCTCCCGTTGTGTGCATTTATAATCCGTTTGTACGTTAGAATCGACTTAGTTTTCGATTCTCAATAAATTTTGAGCATCGTTTCTTTTGTGTCATTTCGGTTTGTGGATGTTAACCCTAAGTCTTACAAATCGAAAACTCGGTTCTAAACATGACGAACGTACGCGCGAAATTCCTGATAATTGCCGCGGCCAGTGAGGACAAAAAAACGTCAGTTTATCACGTCAAACAGTTTCGGATCCTCAATGAAAGAGAAATCTACGTATTTCCGCCAGACAAGCGTTCAATTGGGAATCATCAAGAACTTGCGAAAAATACAATCATCAAGAGTGCACTGAAGTCAATCAAATTGAGAGGCCAGTTTCGAAACATTACTATAACGCTTTCTGATGACCTACAAGCAATCTATCTCGACTCAGAAGGGAATCCCTGTTTCGAGGGTGAGTACTTAGAGGAACTTCCTGATCTCGCAACACCTGACTTGCAGCAACCACATCACATCGAACAACCATCGCGTGAACAACTACCGGAATGGAAACCCTTGAAATCGGTCACAAATGATATTGTTCTGGGTAAATTCAATGGGAAAAACTTCAATGCTTCAACTTGGCTCACGACGCTAGAGACTGAATGTGCCCGTCTAGAAATTCCAGAGGAACGTTATTGCGAAGTCATCAGGCTGTTCATCGAGGGACCTGTTACCGACTGGTACACAGCAAACAGAGTACTTCTTGGAACCACGATCTGGGGGACCTGGAGACAATCATTCCTCGACAGTTTCTCCAACAAAGGCTGGTCAAACGTAAGTTACGCTTATAATTTTAAATTCATTAAAGGGTCCATCTCAGAATACGCGTTGAAGAAACTTAGTTTACTCGTTGACATCGATCCTACATTAAGTGAAAACACCAGAGTCTGTTTTATTGTGGTGGGACTACCTTGGTATGTCCAGAATGGGTTGAATAGAGACGAAATAACAACTGTTAACAAATTGATGATTAAATTGAACCAACTGGATAGATCTTTCCAACCAGCATCAAATAGCAACTCTGCAGCGATCAGTAATAAATACTCATCATTCATTAAAACTGGATCCACAGAACGTAAGCCGTGTTCTCATTGCGAGAAAATAGGTAAACCGGGCCGAATGCATCCTGAATCAGTCTGCCGCACAAAAAAATTCTCGAATAACATCTCTTATAATAATAATGAGAAACATATCAAAATAGCCAACAACACAGAACTAGAAGAATTAATGAATAACGAAATAGAATCAAAAAACTGAATTTGCCTCCTCTCATCACACTAAAAGTCAAGGTAGCAGATACGCTAGCCACGGGTCTCTACGATCCAGGCGCTAACATCACAATGGTACCCCTACACTTTTTCAGCAGATTGAATACCAAGATGTACACCTCAACACCCTTGACTTTTAGAACGATGAGTGGAGAAGATAAAATAAAAGGTATAGCATACGTAAAAATTAAAATATTCGACATAGAGAGAAAAACAAGAGTTTTTGTTATAGATAACAAGGCCTTTAAATATGATATACTAATTGGTCTTGATACAATAAAAAACTTCAAGTTATGCCAAGATCATGAATTACAAATCACGCAAGCTAAAACTGAACTTCAGTTAGAAAGTCCAAACCATAGTAGTGGAGAAATCAACATAAACTGGAACGAGCATATTCCTATTGATAAATTTGAAATAAAAATAGCACACTTAGATGCTAATAGACAGAAACAAATCTACGATTTGATTGATAAATACGGCTCAGTATTCGCAAAACACCAATTTGACATAGGAACTGTTAGCAAGCATGAAGCGCACATAAAATTGATGGAAGAGAAATATGTGGCAAAGAAACCTTATAGATGTTCCTACGACGACCAAAAAGAAATAGAAAAACAGATAGGTGAGCTTCTAAATCATGGCCTGATAGAAGAATCATCTTCACCATTTTCCGCGCCGGTAACGTTGGCTTTCAAAAAAACGGGCGAAAATTGTAAAAAAGAAAAAACTAGGTTATGCATCGACTTCAGAGAACTAAACAAACTTTTGGTCCCAGAGAGCCAGCCATTTCCGCTCATCGATGATATTATAGTTAGAACTCGGGATGCTAAATGGTTCTCTGCCTTAGACATTAACAGTGCCTTTTGGTCGATACCTATTCGTACTAAAGATCGTTTCAGAACTGGCTTTGTAACCCAACAGGGCCATTGGCAGTGGGTCGCTTTACCTTTTGGTCTAAAAACATCACCCGCTATCTTTCAACGGATTCTCTCCAGTATTATACGGCGCAATGGTCTTGCCAGCTTCTGCTGTAATTATATTGACGACATACTTATATTTTCTAAAACTTTCAATGAACATATAGTACATCTCGAAGCATTAATGAAAGCAATTTATAAAGAAGGTTTGAAATTGAAGTTTATAAAATGCAATTTTGCTAATAATTCCGTTCAATACCTGGGTCATATAATAGAACACAACTCTGTCCGACCTCTTAATGATAATTTGATAGCAATTAAAAATTTTCCAACTCCAAAAAATCGGAAGAATGTGCGTCAGTTTTTGGGGAAAATAAACTTCTACCATAAATACATTCAAAACGCAGCAAAAACACTAGACGTATTTCATAATCTCCTTCGCAAAGATGTTGAATTTTCATGGACTCAACAATGCCAAAGCGCTTTTGAAGAAATCAAAGCTTATCTAACCTCTTCCCCCGTACTAGCAATTTTTGACAGGAACTTGCCAATTGTTATTTATACTGACGCGAGCAAGGAGGGAATTGGCGCTATCCTTAAGCAGCCTCAAAGCGATGGCATTGAAAAACCAGTCGCCTATTTTTCAAAAAAACTGAATGAAAGCCAAAAGAAAAAAAAGGCAATTTACATAGAAAGTATAGCGATTAGAGAGGCAGTGAAATACTGGCGGTATTGGTTGATAGGCCGACCATTTAAAATTGTAACGGACCATAAGCCATTAGAAAATTTAAACTTGAAGGCTAGAACGGACGAAGAGTTGGGTGACCTCGCAAATTATCTCTTACAATACGATTTCAAGATAGTCTACAGGACTGGATCAGCCAATGCTGAAGCAGACTGTCTATCGAGAAACCCTGTTCTGGAGAGCGACTACGATAACGATGCCTATGAACCTCTACGTACGGCTAATCTACTGGAGTTACAAGACATAAAGAGTAGCCAGAAGAACATGATTAAGGGTAAACAAGATATTATAAAGAAAGGGATAATATTACGGAAAACTAATGCTGCAGAACGAATAGTACTTGATAAACATTATGGGCTACAACTGGTTAAGAAGGTACACTTACAATACGGCCACATAGGCCCGAAACATATAATAAACACAATAAAAAATTATTACTACTTCCATAACATGTATAAAGAAATCCATCGATTCTGTTCAATGTGTGACATTTGCCTTAAAAATAAATCAAGACGTAATAGAGAAACAGGTTTTTTGGGTCACTTGGGACCCGCCAATACGCCATTTCAAATCATGTCTATTGACACAATAGGCGGATTTGGAGGAAATAAATCAACGAAAAGATATCTACACTTATTGGTTGATCACTTCACTCGTTATGCATACATTTCAACGTCACCAAATCAAACTGCTAGCGAATTCATTAAATTAACTAAAATCGTACAAAATATCCATCAAATTGGCACATTGTTAACCGACCAGTATGCAGGTTTGAGCTCAAAAGAATTCACTGACTATCTTCAGGAAAACCATATAAGTCATCTCTATACAGCCATTGATCACCCTGCTTCTAACGGACTAAACGAACGTTTGAACCAAACACTAATCAATCGAATAAGATGCAAAATCAACGAAAATAAACACAAGATAGCGTGGACGTCAATAGCTAGAAGATGTACTGAGGAATATAACAATACAGTACACAGCGTCACCTTATATACTCCAAATTATCTGATGAATTGTACTACGCCAGATTTGGTTCCAAAAGAGTTCCTTAAAATCCCTGATTATCGGCAGGATCTGAAAATAGCTTTCAGAAACTCAGTAAAAGCACATGAAGAAAACAAGAAAAGATACGATTCTAAAAGAAAAAACATTTCACTTGAAATAGGGGACAGCGTATATGTTGAGAACGGAAATAAGCTTAACCGTAAGAAGCTGGATGAAATTCGTTTAGGGCCTTTCCCCATTGTCAATAAACTCTCCAACTCGGTTTATCAAGTGAACGTCGGATATAACGACAGAGAAGACAAGCGCCTATACCACATTAGCAAGATCATCAAAGTAAACGATCAAGACTCAAACATGCTCAGCAGCTATCCGTCTGGGACGCTCTCAACTACAGTGACTTGACTGGGTGCAGTGGCACCTGTTGTGTTTTGGTGCCTATCGTGCTTCAATGATTTACTGGTGTAAATCACTTGGGGTGGGGGGATGTAAGATTCTCGCCTGACCTCGCATCTTGTTAGTCATTCCATGTCGTTTTTCAAACCCACAGCTGTTGTCTTAGTTACCAAGAACTTTACTTTCATCTCCCGTTGTGTGCATTTATAATCCGTTTGTACGTTAGAATCGACTTAGTTTTCGATTCTCAATAAATTTTGAGCATCGTTTCTTTTGTGTCATTTCGGTTTGTGGATGTTAACCCTAAGTCTTACATATGTTTTAGAGACTGGTCCTTCTCATGGATCGTTGAAAACCACAAACTAAACCAGTACAGAGCATACAAACCCAAAATTTTTGGTTATGTGTAGTTTTGTTTGGATTTAAAAAACGAAACTTAAAAGTACAAGTACCTATGCGTTTTACTATTCATTCTCTCCATTCCGCTGGGTAGATAAAATGGAACCAGGTCATTTGTTAGAATGGAGAACAACGAATTTTTCACGAGGTTCTTTCTAATTATTGCGGGTGGTGTGTTGTTTTTCGCATGTTTGAAGTCAACAGTGGGAACGATATTTTCACGAGCAGGGAAATTACCGGTGAAAACTGGAAAACAACCCGCGTTTTCCACATCTCGAGAGGAGAATCACTACGATTAATGGCAAAGAGAAAGAAGAAAAATGGCCAAAACAAGATGTCGTCGGAACTAGGTCGGGATGTGTTCATCCAAACTTCTCCGAATAATAGTGATTTTATGTCACTGACGTTTTGAATGATATACAGAATGTGGGAATATAAATTAAACCTTCATGAATTTTATTATCATAATAAAAAACTCAGATTTGTAAGATTTTGTAACTGAAGTTGGGTGGAAACAAAAATAAATAGTTGATTTTACCATATAAAATACCGAGGTAGTGGGCTAAATCTACAGATTCACAGCTCTAGATATTTCAAATAATTTCAGTTCACTATTTATAGGTGGGTTAAATACACAAATGATTTTTTTGAAATACTAAGCAGGATACAGTTATTATCATCAAGTTGTGTGAGCAATAAAGCAAATTTCACTCGTAATACTTTGTTGATTATATTCGAGCACTTGTCAGAGTAGCAAGATCAGCTCTGTTTTCAGAACACCTTGTAAAAGCAAATCTCATTTACATTCCAAAAGTAAATCAAAACGGAGGATTCGATCAATCAACTGATATGTCATTCTATGTATGTTATTCCTTACATCACAGAAATAAATAAAATGAAACATATGAGATACAACCTGACCAAGACGAAGAGCTTTAGTCTAAAATTTCATTATAAGGGTCGGGATAGTTCGAGGGAAGAAGGTAGTTTGACATTCCGTCAGGACTCCCTCCACGCTTCTCTTGATATTGGATGGGATCAGACGACTTCAGGAGCAAAAGTAGGCTAACTCCATCTTGAGTCTGACAGTGAATACTCACCCCTAAGTGTTTCTCATCGATCTTAATATTTGCTGAACATAATTTATGACAGCAACCGATTCATAACACTGATCGATGGATTAGTAAGTAGATACCTATTTGGCAATTAGAGAGGCCTATGGTATGACTAATCACTGCTCACAAACTGGAGATGTAAATCCTCTTCATCAGAATGAAATGAAAAGAATATGCATACGCAAATATAAGTACATGATTACATTATTATGTTGTGGTCTCCACAACGTGACTATCATTGGTAGATACTCCCCCTTTCCATCTGGTCACTGCCAGTTTTATATCGTGTTTATGGTAATAAGACTGTCCATAGTCGAAAGAACAAAGGAGGACCCCAATACCAATTCACACAAAAATCAGTATTATCAACTCGAAGGAGGGGAAGAGGTGATATAATGGATTTCGGAGAAAAAAAATATACCAAGTGTGGGTGTGGCACTTAGCTCCCTCTTATCTTACGATTGTATGGATGATTCGATGCACAATGGATAATCTTAGCTCCAATGTCTAAATACCTACCACTTCCTTCTAAACTTGATGATCGGATGACGATGACATTCTTAGAGAATTATCCCAACCACACAATTCTTTATAATTCCATCAAAGCGCAATGGAAAATGTAGTTTGTAACAGAAAAACTAAACTGGATAAAACTTCAGTTTATTGCGCTGGTTTTTCATTATTTTGGAAAAAATTCTATATATAAAAGTGGACTGTATTTTAAGATTAATTAATAATGTACGGATTATGGTAGGTACTAATTAAGGAAAGGGGTTTCGACGATTCACCGAAGCGTAGTGACTGGAAGCTTACCCAGGCCTGGGGGCGCAGTTCGTTGGTTTTGGAGGGATGTTTGCAGTTCGACGATGAAGAGGGGAAATTTTACGACAATTCGTATTTAAATTCAAATGTACTGGGCGTGAGTCACGCTATAACTATAACACTAGATTACAAAATTTAGGGGTGGTCTGGCTGCCTCGTTCTTTCACCACTTTTCTTATGGTATTTGGTGCGCTGAATCCGAATCTGACGTCAGTTTTTTTTGTTTACGTCGGATTTTCAAGATATACTTAGCTAGTTTTAAGATTTTTCTAGTTCTCACTTTTCTTCATTTTTTAGTGAAAACTCATCTTGCTCAAATCTCCTCAAAAAGTACTCAGACTTATAGGAAATTTCATGTAGAATCCGAATATGTACTTAGTTTTTAAGTAAAACTGTGTTAAACCCCCTATTTTCCACAAAACGTATCAAAAAACACCGGTTCTCAACGTTTTTTCTTCGGGTTTTCCCTTACATTTTGCCACTTGAAAAAAAAATTAAGGCTAAAAAATTTTTTCTCGGGCCTTTACTTTTTAGGGGGGACACTCCAGAGGAGAATGAGACCAATCGCAGCCTCCTAAACCCATTAATATCGAAGGAATGAGCTTTTTCATGGCACTGAGATGAAAATTCACAAAAACCGTTAATTAATTTTTCGAGATAAGTATGTGCGTTCCTAAATCTGTTTTCCTCAAATGGATTTTCCTTTCTTCCCAGTTTTTATGCTTGTCACCTATTAAGAGTAAGATCGAAAATGGGTACTCAAAGGGGGAGCAAATCATAATTGGGAAACTCTTGTTTTGTTAAGTGATTTTAATTCAGTTTTACAAACGAAACACAATAAACTGCAGAAAAGTTGACGGTGTAAATCTGTTTCATGAAGGCTCAGATGAATCAAAAGTTGGTAAAATGTTTGGTTATTCCTCCACCTCGGAGGTTTCACCAAGATATAAAACCATGGAAGAACGGTACAAAGGGTATTGGGAAGTTCACATGATGGCGGACTATTGTTGGACCTTAAAAAGAGATTTACCTCAGGCGGCGAAGTTTTCTCTACATAGATGCCGGCGATGAAACCTCTGAGGTGGAGGAATAACCAAACATTTTACCAACTTTTGATTCATCTGAGCCTTCATGAAACAGATTTACACCGTCAACTCTTCTGCAGTTTATTGTGTTTAGTTTGTAAAACTGAATTAAAATCACTTAACGAAACAAGAGTTTCCCAATTATGATTTGCTCCCCCTTTGAGTACCTATTTTCGATCTTACTCTTAATAGGTGACAAGCATAAAAAATGTGGAAGAAAGGAAAATCCATTTGAGGAAAACAAATTTAGGAACGCACATACTTATCTCGAAAAACTAATTAACGGTTTTTGTGAATTTTCATCTCAGTGCCATGAAAAAGCTCATTCCTTCGATATTAATGGGTTTAGGAGGCTGCGATTGGTCTCATTCTCCTCTGGGGTGTCCCCCCTAAAAAGTAAAGGCCCGAGAAAAAAATTTGTAGCCTTAATTTTTTTTTCAAGTGGCAAAATGTAAGGGAAAACCCGAAGAAAAAACGTTGAGAACCGGTGTTTTTTGATACGTTTTGTGGAAAATAGGGGGTTTAACACAATTTTACTTAAAAACTAAGTACATATTCGGATTCTACATGAAATTTCCTATAAGTCTGAGTACTTTTTGAGGAGATTTGAGCAAGATGAGTTTTCACTAAAAAATGAAGAAAAATGAGAACTATAAAAATCCTAAAACTAGCTATATCTTGAAAATCTGACGTAAACAAAAAAAACTGACGTCAGATTCGGATTCAGCGCACCAAATACCATAAGAAAAGTGGTGAAAGAACGAGGCAGCCCGACCACCCCTAAATTTTGTAATCTAGTGTAAAATACTTCCGTTGGCCGGTAATGACAATTATTGTGAGAGGAAAGTGCAAAAATTAAGGGACTCAAGTGTGTCACGTTCAGCGTCTAGAGAGAGAAGAAGGAGTTGTAAAACAGGGGCTAGCAAGCCCAGAAAACCTCTGGAAGGGTGTAACTCTTTGGCGCCAGCAGTGGAAATTCGTAACTCAGATGCCGAACCAAAAAAAAAAAAAAAAAAAAAAAATGGACATGTATTTTGTGGGTTTTTGATCAGAAGCCGACTTGAAGAAAATCCAAGGGATTCACAAATTATTCATATTTGAACCCCTCAGAGCAAACACGGTGGTTCCTCAGTGCAAACGATGTCAAGTGTCTGAGCAAAACTCAGAATCATTGCTAGATGCGCCCGTTGTGAGTTAAATGTGGTTACGAATTTGCTAACTACGGCTGCACACAATCCAAGGTGGAAGTTCTGACTTACTGCGAACTATCGCCGGTGCCCAGTAGCCATGGCAAAACAGAAAATCAAAGGAGGGTCATCCTGATAACCCGAGGTAACCAGGTCACACCCGGAATAATCCTGTCCCCCTCTAATATAAACCATCGTGTTCCGCAGACAATAATAATTACATAATAATAAAAAAAATTTATTATTTATTTTTCACAATAATTGAAAATTGAAAACATACAAAAACCTAATTTCAACAATGGCAAACGCCGTCTGTCTTGTTGGCCATTTGTATAAGTAAAAAAAGTACGAACAAAATTCACGTTTATATATATGTTCCATTATAATATGCCTGTGTGTACACGCATCCCAGACAAAAAACAACAGTGAATACAATATATCTTTATAATCAACAACATACATAACGATGAGCTATACAATTTAGGGTGAGAGATTGAAAGCCTTAGAAATAATAGAACTCCCTCAGCAATACTGACTTATACCGCTGTGAGCACACATTATAAAGATGAAGCTGATGCCAACATTTTTCAGTCAGCTCGGCCTTATCAAAGTATCTCACTCTCAAATCCGCTAATACTGGGCATCTCGCCAGGTTGTGTCGGTAGACTCTCTCCTATTGCACAGTGCGCAATCGAACTGTCAGCCCGGCCTATTAGGGATCGTATTCAGGCTGAACAGCTCACTTCTAGCTTTAAGGATATTACCTACTCTCCAGCCATAGCTCGAGCCTACATATCCTGGTACTATTGTGGCCCAAACGTGCGTACAGACAGTGGTGCTGGGAACTCCTGCATTGCTCTTTTATTTCATTAAAAAAATTGAATTTCCAATTCTTTAACATAAGTGCAGTTGTCTTCCTAAAACCCCGAACATCACTGTACCCCACGACCTTCGAAATGAAGTTTCAGCGTATATTCAAACATCTTAGTCAGACCCAGTTCGTTATAGGTTACGTAGTTGGGCGTGGTTTGGAGTAACCTATAAACTCTCTTTGTAAAATATCTTAATAATTTCTTCACCTCCTCGTATTCTCGATACCCCCAAACCTGCGCTCCATAACACATGCCGTTTGCGATACCGCCCTAAAAACCTGCAACTTCTTATCAAAACTGATGTCATCCCCACCCCCCAGACAATTTATACCCAGGGAACCAAAATGTTGTCAAAAATAACGTTACAGTGGCGGCGTGTCTGTCACACACTTTATAGACTGGGATTCCGTCAGAGGGTTTATACTCACCAGAGGTTAAACCCGAGATCAAGATCCAGAGGCTTTGCAAAGCTCTATCCTATCCTGCCAAAATTTTAGAAAATCGAGAAAAGGTGGTACTATTTGATACGTTACTTATCCAAGAATAGTGATTGGGATAGATTCTAAGTACGCATCAATAACTTCACCAACCTTTATGATGTACTTGAGTTATCAGTTGATGTTGATTCGTGAACTCGAACAACTTGTATACAACATCCAAACTTCTGCCTGGAAAAATACCCCTCAGACTATCAATTCATGGAGAGGGCTACAGTACTGATAACCACTCTTGATAATCAAGAGGAAATGTAGAGTTAAGCGTAAGTGGCAACGAAGACGTTTTCCAGCTCTCAAGGCAAAATGGAATTCATATTCCAATGGACATTGTGACATGATGAAAGATATTAAAGAAAAAACTCAGGAAGAAAACATCACTTCCCTTGCAAACAACCATCGCGCTGATAATTAACCATGATTAATAGGGCTGCTAAGCGTCTAACTGCCATTCAAGCACCACCAATCAAACATGTGGCCAACAGGAAGTGAAGAAGGGCGATTCCCTGTTATCTGGCTGGCATCTCCAAGCCAAACTCTGGAAATCGAGATGAAAACGCTGCAAATTATTACACAATGGTTTATTATTTTTCTATATAGATCACTCGTCTACAAAATCACCAACCATCCAATATGAAGAGAAAAAAAAAAGAAAAAATAAATCAAAATTACAAACAATTGATCGCTTTTCGGTCAGCTCTAATTTGAATGGAGATTAGGCCTCTTTTGCGATTCACACTCGTGTTTTGATTTATAAATGTATACATTTCAATATAAACCCTTAAATTTTCGTAGGGAGCGAACGGTTTGTCCTACAGAGCTCCGCGTGGTCTCAAAAATTTTAAAAATTCCATAGAATCTTAAATTGAAGGAAAAACAATACCTTTATATCGGAATTTTTTGAGTTAGGGCGTTTTCAAAATTTCAAAATTGATTTTGGAACCCTTAGAAGTGACCTACATCAACCAAAAGCTTCGGGGCACAACTAGACCCCAAATGGAGCCTACATACCAAATTTCATCAAAATCGGTCAATGCTAAGTGGCAAAAGTGCCGCGTACGGCGGACGGACGGCCAAATTTTTATTCGATTTTTGGATTCTACGTACCTTGAAACCACCATCAAATTTTGAGGTGGTGTTAAATTTTTTTTTCTTGGTCGATTCCAAAGGTTCATTATTGAAAATAATAAACCATAATTGTTAAAAGAGGTTACATTAGCAGACCATCATACTATCACACCATCCATGACTGTCAATGACTTTCGAAAAACCATCCTCTATGATATAAATCCGAAAAGGATCCTGGATATGATCTCGTAACACGACAACTACTCAAAAACCTGCCACAGAAGGTGGTAGTGAGAATGACAACGATTATCAATGCAGCAGTTATTGAACTTCGGTGTGACTACAGCAGTGGAAGTTAGCTGAATCATTCATGATTCAGAATCCTGATAAGCCTGCCGAGTAACCTGATAAG
Organism: Apolygus lucorum; assembly: GCA_009739505.2. Taxonomy (NCBI): domain Eukaryota; kingdom Metazoa; phylum Arthropoda; class Insecta; order Hemiptera; family Miridae; genus Apolygus; species Apolygus lucorum. Next base: position 35,205,579 of record CM019167.2, read on the forward strand.
CCTGCCGAGTAACTTACCTCGTACCGGATCATATCCCTGCTTCCAGTGGTATCGAGACTATTTAAAAAACGCTGCAAATTATTACAAAAAGGTTAATTATTCTTCTATATAGATCACTCGTTGTGAGAAGTAGCCTCTCACATCGAAACAAACCAGGTCAGAGGTGACGGAGAGAAAAAAACCTTTAAACTGGGACGACGAGGAAAAAGTAAAGAAACGACAGTCGTGGAATGGGAACTGCAAAGTGACAAGCTACGTCGCTCCCTGAAGTTTTGTCATCGACGCCCAGGAGAAATAGCCGCCTCCTGGATAAGCCTGCCCGTTGCTGACTTGAACCACATCACTGGAGCTTGCGTGAAGCACTCAGCTCCTGCTGCTGGATTACTCAAGGTCAGTTGTAAAAAATTAAGGTCCCCGTAAATTCGGGCGCTATTCTGCGGTCGCGAGCGCGTTCGTTCAAAACTGAGAGATTAGATATGTAGATTGGTAGATCCTAGATATTAGAATAATAAACCCGAATTTATGCTGTATCTCTGTCTATCAAAACCTACTTGTCCCACTTTGCAGCTAGGTGCAGCAGTACGAGTAAGTGGAGGCGTACCCAAACCAAAATTACTCTTACATTATTGGCCGAGGCGCCTAAACGATCAGTTCTAGCCAAAACAATAGGTAAGTACAGAATCGCACTTATTGGTGTCACACTGAAATTTGTTTACTTTTTAATATGGACGATGTCTAAAACGACCACAGTACACAAAACTAGGCGAACAAATCAAGAAATTAAATCGGCACCAATTTTATGACAACTGATTTGGAAATTAGTTATCGCTATAACGACCCCAATTTGAAATTTAGAAGAATAGGAGAAGAAAGTAGCTTGTGCAAAGTAGTAATTACTTTTATTACTCTCACACTCGTCTGCAAAGTACTCGGCTTTGCCATTACACCGCTTTTTTTAAACGAAACCCCTGAAATGGGCACGCCATAAATTAAAATAAATAAACAAATCAATTATAATGGGGAGGACGCCCAGGACTTACCCGACGCCGGCCCTAGGGATGAGGGATGATGAGGAATGTGGGGGTGGGGGAGAGGGATGAAGGGAAGTGCCTCTATAAAATGACCACCAGTTCAAATATGAGCCGAGCAGGACACGGGTGGTGATACCATGGAGTTCGCCTACCGAGATGCCCAACTCGCGCAAATCCGTGGCACTTCTCCCGCACCACACTCCGCGCCTCGACATGGTTGCAGCCATCACTCTGATGCTGTTAGGTGCCACTCCTTTTAGCTCCGACACCGCTTGACGTAAATCATCTCTATCATACTTTCTTATCTCAGCCCGCCAAGTCTGCTCCATGTCCAAGCTGCCATTGACAACAACCATGGATTTAGTCATCATATTAATATTGGGAGCAATTATGGTCCTGGAAGAGGGCCAACAGCTTCACCATTATTGGGAGCAAGTACGGATCTTGAAGAGATCCAACAGCTACACCATCATAAATTTAGGAGGATTTTTTCAAATTAGTTTTAGAATCGAAATTCTTCGGGTTGACGTTCTTATAGTTTTACCCCCTGTATAATGGAAACGTACGTATATGTGAAGCGGAAAGCGAAAAGGGACCTCTTGTCGGCAAAGCTGATTTCGAGGAAAAGGCTAAAAACTGGAAGAAGGTCGTAAGTATAGATTTTCAACTTTCTATCGATTATTGATCCTTGGACCCTCTAGAACCCAAGTGTATAGGCCTGAAAGATCGAATCGAATCGAAAGTAACCTAAATAAGAAAAAATTGATTTAAGATTTTAAGAATTTAAGGTAGCATTATGAAGTTTATCGTCGTTTTTCTCAAAATCCATTTTTTCTGTTATAAAACACTGAAATTCTGCAGCTTCGTCATTTTTTGAGCTACAAGGATGCTTTTGGTCTTAAATTCTTCATAAATCTATACAGATTGAGAAAATAGCAATAACTCCATTTCAAGGAACGCCGACAAGAGGTCCCTTTTCGCTTTCTGCCTCACATATGTGTTGTATCCAGAAATGCACTAGCCGTGTGGGTACTAGGGACGGCACGATAACTCAAAGTATCAATACTCCTTTCGATACGATATTTCTCAGAAAGTATCGATAGCCGATATCTTTTCGATCCCGATATTATTAGATATCGATACTTCGATAATATCGGCTCAAAGTATCGATACTACCGATATTTCAAATTAACCCCCCTGATGATTTCGCAAACCAAGTAAAAACCCGGTTAATTGAGCATTATAAATAATAAAATTATAAATATAATAATAAAGGTCAATGATTTAAAAAAAATATCGAGTCAGTGGTGATTTAAAATGTTATAAAGTCAATCATTAAAAATTTAATGAGAATGAATAATCATTCCATTTCATGTTTACTTCAATTCTTATTTGTAAGAACTATCTGTTCAATGAAATGTTTTATCCTTCCACTACAAATGGAAAGGATCAAGTAATTAAGTTTGTTACAATGCAAATAATATTTATTATTAAATCATGAAAAACGAAAGTTAGATGAACGGCTACACTTGAATTTGAAAAGAAGTCAATCAAAAAAATTGTTGTTGTTAGGTATTCGATTGTTCTGATCGATCGGTCTAATCATCAATCGATCGATTGTCACTATCAAATAAAGTGATATCAACCAACAGTTTCTCTATCGCCATTTTGCTAGCAGCACGCGTTTTATTTTACTCCCTTTCATATCGAATATTTCACAGTGTTTTAGCCCACAAATTAGGCGACTACACAACAGTAGTGAATCGAAAATTAGAACAATGATTACAAGGAACTCGGAACTGTTCAAGAAAAACGCAAAAGACCTGTGCAAAGCTTTTGAATAACTAGCTTTTGAATATCTAGCTTTTGAATATTAATTTCCAATCGAAAATGCCTCGTAGCAATTTTCGTTTTACCCCTTGTTTTGGTTGATCATTCTCAATAATGAACCTTTGGAATCAACCAAGAAAATAAAAATTTAAAACCCCCTCAAAATTTGTTGGTTTATGTTTCAAGGTACGTAAGATCCAAAAATCCAAAATTGATGAAATTTGGTATGTAGGCTCCATTTGGGGTCTAGTTGTGCCCCGAAGATTTTGGTTGATGTAGGTCACTTCTAAGCGTTGAAAAATGAATTTTGAGATTTTGAAAACGCCCTAACTCAAAAAATTTCGATATAAAGGTATTGTTGTTCCATCAATTTATGATTCTATAGAATTTTTAGAATTTTTTTGAGACCACGCGTAGCCCTGTCCGACAAACCGTTCGCTCCCTACGAGAATTTATTGGTTGGACGTACGATAAATCAGAAACACGAGTGTGAATCGCAATAGAGGCCTAATCTCCGTTCAAATTTCAGCGGACTGAAATGCGATCGATGTTTTTCTTCATGTTGGATGGTTGGTGGCTTTGTAGACGAGTGATAAATATAGAAAACCATTGTGTAATAATTTGCAGCATTTGCGATTCACACTCGTGTTTCTGATTAATCGTACATAAACCCTTAAATTCTCGTAGGGAGCGAACGGTTTGTCCGACAAAGCTACGCGTGGTCTCAAAAAATTTTGAAAATTCTATACTATCCTAAATTGAAGGAAAAACAATTCCTTTATATCGAAATTTTTTGAGTTAGGGCGTTTTCAAAATTTCAAAATTCATTTTTGGACTTTTGGAAGTGACCCACATCAACCAAAATCTTCGGGGCACAACTAGACCCCAAATGGAGCCTACATACCAAATTTCATCAAAATCGGTCAATGCTAAGTGGCAAAAGTGCCGCGTACGGCGGACGGACGGCCAAATTTTTATTCGATTTTTGGATTCTACGTACCTTGAAACGTAAACTATCAAATTTTGAGGGGGTGTTAAAATTTTTTTTCTTGGTCGATTCCAAAGGTTCATTATTGAAAATAAAAAACCAAAATCCACGAAATGCATGTCCAGTTTTTTTTTTTTTTGCTTCCGAGTCTACCAAGGTAGCGGAAGCTTTGTTTTCACTTTTCAAGGACGAAAAAAAAGTTCTCCAAAATCAAAATTTTCACTCGCGTTTTGCGTTTTAGACCTTTCTGAACAATTTTGGTTCCGTGTCTGTCTGTCTGTGTGTCTGACATGAATTCCTTGTAACGCGCATAACTATACGAAGTTATTGTCCGATTTCAATGAAATTTTCAGGGATTGTGCGAGTTGGTGTGTAGACGGTCCCCTATGAAAATCATCATCCTCGGACTGATAGAAGCGACTGCGCATGCGCAAACGTGAATTCCTTGTAACAGCAATAACTTCCACATTCTCGATCCGATTTCAATGAAATTCTCAGGGATGTTACAGATTAGTATTTGGATGGTCCCCTATGAAAATCACCACATTCGGCTTGATAGTAGCCACTGCGCATGCGCAAACGTGAGTTTCCTTGTAACGGCCACAACTTCTACATTTTCCATCCGATTTCAATGAAATTTTCATAGATGTTACAAAGTAGTGATTAGATTGTCCCCTATGAAAATCATCACCTTCGGACTGATAGTAGTCACTGCGCATGCGCAAACGTTAATTTCCTTGTAACGGCCGTAACTTCCACATTTTCCATCCGATTTCAATGAAATTTTCAGGGATGTTACAGATCAGTGTTTAGATGGTCCCCTATCAAAATCATCACCCCCGGACTGATAGTAGCCGATGCGCATGCGCGAACGTGAATTGCTTGTAACAGCCATAGCTTCCACAATTTTCACCCGATTTCGATGACATTTTCAGGGATTATGCGGATTAGGTTGTAGATGGTCCCCAATGAAAATCAAGGCCTTAAAATTTACAGTAGCCTCTGCGCATGCGCAATCGTAAAATCCTTGTAACAGCCGTAACAGTTGCGTCTGAGCTGAGGATCTCAAATCCATTCAACCAACCCCTTTGTAGATCATTGAGCAAAGTACTGGACTCACACCCTGGAGTCCCAGGTTCGACTCCCAGTCTTGCTAAGAAATATTTTGATTCCAATCACTACCGCACTTACATTTTTCGTCCGAATTTGATGAAATTTTCTAGGATCGTCCAGATTAGCGTGTAGATTGTACTCAATGAGGGTAGTGAAAGGTACTTAGAGATTGGTGTTTTCAGATTAAGTACTATGCATCGGATCATCTATACAATCGGGTTATGGATACGAGGAAGCTATGTGCCACACCCACTTGGCATTTTTTAATCCGTCCACTACAGCGATTCAAACATAAAATGAGCTGTAAAACTTTACAAATTTAAGTCACACATTATGGCACCAGTATGGCATCAGTATTTCCTTTAGTGAACCCTTTCGAAGGGGCAATGGGGGTCACATGGAATGGGAATCAATCAAAGGCAGAGAGTACTGACAATACATTATATTAACATCAAGTATTTTGGAGTTAGTTACTTATCAGTTACTGAGGGTAATTGGGGTTGAGTAACTCTTTGCATTACACGAAAAACCATCGGCATTGTTTATATTGGCAGGAAACTCAAATTGATTATGAAAATTGATATTGTTTTCTATACAACTGGTGAATGAACGTCGTTCTGGAGTGTATTAAAACGAAGATACCTACTTCAAAAGTTGAGTTATCCCACATTTTTTTTTTGGTTCGGCATCTTAGTTACGAATTTCTACTGTTGGCACCAAAGAGTTACACCCTTCCAGAGGTGTACATACATTTACTGGGAAAATAGTAAATTTTTTTTCTCAATATTGGTTTCTCCTTCATCAGCTCTCATAGCTTTCACATTACAAGGTAGTCTTGAGTCCATACAGTTGAAGGGGATTGGCTGATTGCCCAAGATTAGATGAAAAGAGGTAAGTTTTGGTGGGAAACCAATAATAATGGGGGAAGTTGGAGAGTGTTTTGGGGTGGTTCTCATCTGGAGCCATTCAACTGGAGATAAGAAGCCTATCGAGTGTAAACTTTATTACAATGTACCCATTTCCACTAAACAGCAGATTACCTGAGAGAACGGAGTATCATTACGAACCTCAAGTTCTAATCTGTTTTCTGATTGTTCTGAATCAAAGTGGGTCGCAAATTATCCTGGAGAGGAGTCGATCACATTTGCTATCGGATTTTACAGTATTAGGTTAACTTAGAGGTATCACGGAAATCTTTCCCTAAACCCTAACTGGACCATGGTGTTGATAAAATTAATTTAAAATACCCCTTCACCTGAAGTGAAGCAAATTAATTCTCACTCAAAAAAACTCTGTAAACTATTACACAAAGGTTAATTATTTTTCTAGATCACTCGTCTGCAAATAATACGGCTTTGTCATTGATACCACCAACCAACATGAAGAAAATCATGGATCGCATTTCGTTTAGCTAAAAATTTAACAGGATTAGGCCGTAATATCCCCACTTAGCATTGACCGATTTTGATGAAATTTGGTATGTGGGTTCCACTTGGAGTCTACCGGGAGTCTAATCCAGTTGTGTCGCGAAGATCTTAGTTGATGTAGGTCATTTCTGAGAGTTGAAAAATAAGGTTTGAAATTTTGAAAACGCCCTAACTCAAAAAATTTTGATATAAAATTATTGTTTTTCCTTCAATTTAGGATAGTATAGAATTTTTAGAATTTTTAGAGACCATGCGGAGACTAAGCGACATGGGGTTGGTCTCATTCGATTCCGCCTGAAAAATCCTATAAGAATTTGTAATTATTCTGACAATGTTAGGTCATAAATTTGTCAGGATTTCGGGAAAAAATCATAAGAAAAAAATATGATTTTCAGTGAAAATCGTAAATTAAATTCGATTTTTAGGGAAATCATAAAGAAAATCCTAAAATCGTATTCAAAGTGTGAATACGATTGTATTCGTATTCATATTCATACTTGTATTCGTATTCTTATTCATACTTGTATTCGTATTCTTATTCATACTTGTATTCGTATTCTTATTCATACTTGTATTCGTATTCTTAATCATAATATCGCTAATATGATTTATATTCATAATCGTATTTATGAATAAGAATTCGCCCATCTCTGTCTCCAGGTGTAGACCGAGTATTCTTCAGGAAGAGTACGAGAATATTCGTCTTCATTCGACCGCAAGTTGAAGTTGAGGTGACGGCGTTCCCCCGTTTTACCCCAAATCGACCTCCGCGATCGCCGGACGGGGAATGAAATAGATCGAATTTTCATCCGATTGTGAGAGGGAGTTGGTGTTCCTGAATTACGGCAGATGTTGGCCGACACCTCTTGGCGATGTTTGACCGCCTCCTCCCCGCCCGGTCGGCTCCATCGCCCCCACTCTTCGTCCACCTGACCACGCGTTGTCATCAGATGACGGAGGATGTAGTTGACCACACAAATATAGGCGACGCCGGAGGGAGGAAGACGTCCGCGACTGGAGAGAGAATTGATGAGGGAGGAGCCAGCTCGTTCCTGTTAATTATGAAAACTCTCCTCCCCGCTTCCCTCCTCCTCACAAGCCACAGCCTCATCATCGTTCAAGCTGTACAAGAACCAACTTCACTTTAATCGGAAACGAATGTCACCGTTGTCCTCCTTCCCTCTCTAATCCAGCCTTCATAACGCTTCCTCCTCCCCCTCCCTCAGAGCCAGCTACTGTTTCAGTACGTTGTTCGGAATCATCCGGCCTTCCTTTTCTGTATGTATTAACGTATATACATCCCATCCTTTCTCTTCCGCCCCTCCCATACATACAATCCGGCGGCTCTTTCGTTCATTCTCCCTCACATTTCCATTCTATATTCCCATCCAACCTTCCTCCCCCCACCGCCAGAATAATCTTGACGTGATATGGAAATGTTGATGGGACAGGACGGAGGGAGGGAATGAAGTCTCAAAATATTGTTCTTCATTCCTCATTGTCTCAAGATTAGCAGTTGAAGAATTCTTCTTTCTTGGCACGATTCTCTGCGAGATAGGCGCACCAACCCGTTTAAAACCGACAAGAATGCGACTTCAACAGCGAACTGAGAATGAACTGTAAAACTCGGATAGCTACGTTGAATGATCGAATAACTTTGTTTCATTATTGTTATAAACTTCCCCCACCAACTTTATAACAAGTACATTAAGAATATGTTTATTAGTGAGTAAGACCAACCATTGTAAAAATTAGTAAGTAAGAAAATGTATCATAAATGTAAAATTGTAAATATTCAGATAAAAATAAAATGCAGCACAGAAGATCAGTAACCCGGGTTTTCCCCAACAGCCTAGGCCATTCCCCTGAGACCCTCGGGAAATCCCCAAGACACCAAGAAGGGGAACCCTAGGTCTGCTTAAATAGGGAGCTGGCCCTAGTCTAGTCACCCAGTCTGATCCTGAACTTCTGTCTGACAAATCAAACTAAAAACTTTTTTAAATTTAAAAACCCCTCAAAACTCCTTGCTAAAACCTATTGAATGTAGCTGTTACCTTACTTGGTAAGGTGTACTTGTCTCCTCAATATTCTAATCAGTCGGGCTGTTGTCTCCCTTCAGGAGGCGTACTTGCTCCTGATTATCATAGTAGTGTAGCTGTAGATCCCTTTCAGGGATCTCACTTGCTCCTACTAAATTATTGGTGAAGCTGTTGGCCCTCTTCCAGGACCATACTTGCTCCCAATAAATCTTATGGTGTAGCTGTTGAGCCTCCTTCAGAGCCTCGTACTTGCTCCCATAAACTTTAGTGTAGCTGCTGATCATCCTTCGGAGATCTTACTTGCTCCTAAATTTATGATGGGGTAGCTGTTGGATCTCTTCAAGATCCGTACTTGCTCCCATTAATGGTGAAGCTGTTGGCCCTCTTCAAGGACCATACTTGCTCCCAATAAATCTTATGGTGTAGCTGTTGAGCCTCCTTCAGAGCCTCGTACTTGCTCCCATAAACTTTAGTGTAGCTGCTGATCATCCTTCGGAGATCTTACTTGCTCCTAAATTTATGATGGTGTAGCTGTTGGATCTCTTCAAGATCCGTACTTGCTCACATTAATGGTGAAGCTGTTGGCCCTCTTCCAGGACCATACTTGCTCCCAATAAATCTTATGGTGTAGCTGTTGAGCCTCCTTCAGAGCCTCGTACTTGCTCCCATAAACTTTAGTGTAGCTGCTGATCATCCTTCGGAGATCTTACTTGCTCCTAAATTTATGATGGTGTAGCTGTTGGATCTCTTCAAGATCCGTACTTGCTCCCTTTAATGGTGAAGCTGTTGGCCCTCTTCCAGGACCGTACTTGCTCCCAAATTGTAATAATAGTAATGAAAAACTGAATAATGAAACTAATTTGAAATCATTGAAAAATTATGATTATTAACGGAATTTTGGGTCGGATTCATTCCTTAAAATTGTCAAAATAATCAATACAAATTTGAAATGCTCACTAATTCTTATACGATTTTTCACACAGAATCGAATGAGACCAACCCCAGGTCGTTACGACCAGCCGCATAGAAACTACGACGACATTTCTGCTGAAAGTTGTATTTATTTTAACAATTTGCACTGAAATTTTTTAAAAAAATTAGATTTTTACCGGAATTAAGGTAGTTTTTATTCTCTAAAATTGTCAAAATAATCAATACACATTTGAAACGCTCACCAATTCTCATACGATTTCCCACACAGAATCGAATGATACCAACCCCAGGTCGCTACAACCATCCGTATAAAAACTACGACGACATTTCCTCTTAAAATCGTATTTTTTGATGATTTGCACTGAAAATCATGACAAAATTATGATTTTTAACAGAATTTTTGTCGGTTTTACTCCCTAAAATGGTCAAAATAATCAATACAAATTCGAAATGCTCGCCACGACCAAACGTATAGAAACTACGACGACATTTCCGCTGAAAATCTTTTCTTTTTTTTCGTTTCTATACGGTTGGTCGTAGCTACCTGGGGTTGGTATCATTCGATTCTGCGTTAAAATCCTATAGGAATTTTCGAGCATTTCAAATTTTGATTGGTAATTTTGACAATGTTAGGTCATAAATATGTCCAGAGTTCGGGAGACAATCATTTAAAAAAAGTATTATTGTACACATGCTCACATGCCATGTCCTTGTTAGATTATTAATTTTTAAACTAACTGTAATGCTACTTTTTGCAATAAAGTTCTATTATAAAAAAAAGAAGTGTTTTACCCTTTGTGATGATGTAAACAGTCAAGGACGGATGGAATTCCCTGAGTAGGTGAAGGGAAGGGTCGAGGTCACGTGAGAGATCAGTACAGTCGCAGCCCCGACGTCTCCGTTTCCCCAAGTCCGGCCCTTTCGCGTAGCTGGTAAGTTATTTTCGAATAAACCTCCTTCGCTCCCGACAGGATACGTGTGTCATTTCTTCCCTATTTTCCAGTAATTAGATCCCCGACTGGAGATCATTGCACTTTCGCGCTCCGATTACACTCAGTACACTTGCAAAATCGATTTTTTACGTCTGAAATACGACTTTTGATGTATAAAATCAATCAGAAGAAGTGAATTTTTCGATTTTCTTCCACCCCTGCTTTCACGGAACCATTTCCGGTATCATTACCTTGAAAAATCAAGTATTTAACTGAGGAATTGTTTTGAAAACTGATTTTGGTTCATTATTTTCAACAAAAACCTCTCGAATAGCACAGAAAAAAAAGGTTCTAATCCCTTTCAAAAGTTTCACAATATGATGTAGAATCCAAAAATCAATTTTTTTTTGTCCGTCCGCCGTACGAGACACTTTTTTTAGTTACCATGAATTGATTTTGATTCATTTTTGTTTATGGGCTACATTTGGGGTCTAGTTATGCCCCAAAGATTTTGGTTATTGTCAACCACTTCTGAAAAGTCAAAAATAGGGATTGAAATTTTCAAAACGCCTCAGCTCAAACATTTTTGTTATACAGATATTGTTTATAATCAATCTAAACTAGCATTGAATTTTTAGAATCCAATGAGACCACCAAAAGCTCCAAAACAACCGTTCGCTCACTATGTAGTACCTTAACCCAGGGTTAACCCAGGGTTAAACTAGGGTTAAAGTTAGGAAGGATGATAAAGCAGAAACACCTGTTCTCACGTGTGAAATGAATGTTCACTGACGAGGAGTAGGCCAAATCGCCGGTCAATGTGCAGCTGCTGATAAAGTGTTGATAAAAAATAAATCCTCATTCTTTCTCAGAATAAAGTTTCATATTGTCCTTCAGTTGAAGGAGAGGCAATTTTGCTGTATGGAGCAGAACTGTGGACAGAGTCCCTTAGGTACCAAAAGTACAGGGCAGGTATGGAAGCTGTGCAAAAGGAAAGGAGCTCTGAGAATCTGTAGCGCATTTAAAACTGTCTCAGGTCCAGCATCACAGGTGATGGCAGGAACAATTCCGATATACCACCAGACACTGGAACGTAAGAGGATTCATATGAGGAAGGCAGAGGCATTGTCCATTGTGAAGAAGGAAGAGCGGGAGGAGACCATCCGTAAAAGGCAAGCAGACCTTGTTTGTAAAACCCGTGGACGGTCGAAAGCCCTCATAATAGATCATCTAAAGGCTTGGCTGGAGAGAAAACACGGTGAGTTTAATTATTACCCGATCCAATTCCTTTCGTGGGATGGCTACTTCCGCTCTTTCTTAGTAAAGATTGGGAAAGCCACTGACCCAGAGTGCAGATACTGTGGGATAGAAGAGGATGATGACTGCCACACCTTCTTCACTGCCCACAATGGGAGGATATCAGGAAGAGCGCAGAAGAGGTCATCGGAACATTGCGTCCACACAATCATAAATGAGATGATTAAGAACAAGTTGAGCTTGGGACGCAATGGCAGTATTAGTCACAGCAGTCCTCAAATCAAAAAAGCTGGATGGAAAATTGGAGGAAGAAGAATACACAGAACTGCGTTTGGTATGGGGTAGTTCCAGGTTCTACGGATTGCAATGCATATTATGTGAAAGAGTATTGCAATTCGTTTTGTAAGCATGTATACTTCATGAAGGAATGTGAGCAAGTAATGCTGTACAAGTGGTTCCAGGATGAGTCCCAAGCAGAGGGAGTGGGGTTTCAGTTGGTATGCCCAAGAAGTCCAACACTGTTGGGGTGAAACCATCCCTTCGCTCTTAGAGAGTTTCCCCACACCCGAAAAAAAAAAAATGATGTGATGGAGTCTTCAGTTAGGACGTTAGTAGGTACTGATACGTGAAAAGCTGCGCTCTTTGCAGGCTGGTGATTTATGCAGAAAAATAATAAACCGGCGTGTAATAATTCTCAGTGTTTTTTTTTACAACAAATCGATACTAAAATATCTAACTTCTGGATGAATGATTTAATTTTTATTTTGATTTGCATCCAAGTCTTCAACGCCTATGATGGAGATGTGTGACCGGCACATCACTCATATCTTTTTATTTGAGTTCAACTTTCATTATTTCCAATAATCAAAGCTCCTGCCCCACGATTGTATCACGCGGAAGAAGAAATCAGCAAAATACTTCGGAAATTGTGTAATGAAAATTACGTAGATATGAGAATGAGCGAGTAGCCAGGCGAGTGCGACTACACCTCAGGACTAAATAATTCGCTGATCATAAAATATTTGTCTTCTTTTCGTAAATCCGAAGCGGAAGCATGTCTCCTAGGTTTTACATAAGAGATTTTGCGATAGAGATTGAGCGATCGCAGCTCTGGACTGTGATGACTAATGGAGGTGGTTCCGCGGTTTCCACCGACGGGCGTATTGCTTCCTACTTCCCTACCTGTATCACAAAGGGCAGCGAGCAATCGACCATCTATTTAGTATCACGTACTATGCGGGAGTTTGGATTGCATCCAGACGAATACAAATTAGCCATACCTGTGAGTATCATATATCATATCACTGATAGCAGATTGATAGACAGCATGCTTTATTCAACAAGTAATACTGAGTTCATAACAAATATACCATAAATTAAAAAATACATTTATAACTTTGTTGCTACAGTAAGCATGATAAGGCTGTGGTATGATAGCCGTGAGCCTGAAGTTCACCCCTATATGTATAATTCATTAATACAAATTGTTTCAAAATGTTAGCTTAATTACAAGTATAGTTTTAATTACAAGTGTAGTTACATCGCTTTGTGTAATGATTGACTTACATTTTTTGGTTTATTATTTTCAATAATGAACCTTTGGAATCGACCAAGAAAAAAAAAAATTTAACACCCCCTCAAAATTTGATGGTTTACGTTTCAAGGTACGTAGAATCCAAAAATCGAATAAAAATTTGGCCGTCCGTCCGCCGTACGCCGTACCCGGCACTTTTGCCACTTAGCATTGACCGATTTTGATGAAATTTGGTATGTAGGCTCCATTTGGGGTTTAGTTGTGCCCCGAAGCTTTTGGTTGATGTAGGTCACTCCTAAGGGTTCCAAAATCAATTTTGAAATTTTGAAAACGCCCTAACTCAAAAAATTTCGATATAAAGGTATTGTTTTTCCTTCAAATTAAGATTCTATAGAATCTTTAGAATTTTTTGAGACCACGCGGAGCTCTGTCGGACAAACCGTTCGCTCCCTACGAAAATTTAAGGGTTTATATTGAAATATATATATATAAATCCAAACACGAGTGAGAATCGCAAAAAAGGCCTAATCTTCGTTCAAATTAGAGCTGACCGGAATGCGATCAATGGTTGGTGATTTTGATTTTTTTGATTTATTTTTTGATTTTTTTTTTCTCTTCATATTGGATGGTTGGTGATTTTGTAGACGAGTGATCTATATAAAAATAATAAACCGTTGTGTAATAATTTGCAGCGTTTTTATTATTGTTTTATGTAAATTATTATACAGGAATAAGGTTTGTAACTTATTTATATTTCCCTTGTTTAGAATTTATTGTCTAACCTTAGGGGGATTTAATCTCAACATTGTAATTGTAACATTGTAATAAGGAATTCTGAAAGTATGTGCGTTTATATAAGGGACAATTTTGGACAGAGGCCTAAAAATTGTACCGCTGTCTCCTCTTCTCCCAAGTTGCACAAAGGTTCATATTGCCTTCGATCCATGACATAGTTGACGTTAAGGACCTCACACCTAGCTTTAAAAGTTAGTTTCACGAGTGCGAACTTCCTGTTGTCTGAGATGTGGGGGGCAGTCACACCTATATGTTAGTGTATCTGCAAATTCCGCCTGTACCATTCACTCTCTCTTAAGTTTACCCTTGAAGAGCCGTGGGAAGTCCGATACCTCTCAAAAATCCAGAGTCATATTGTGCTCTGCTGCCCTTCCCCTCCACCTTCCATCCAATGCGACACCCCTCGCGATAATTAGGTCCGCTGTAGCCCTAGGGAATCTAGTCGTGGGAAGCTTTAGCACCTTTGACAGATGATCTTAATTCAGCTTTAAGGTGAGACAAAATACATAATCTAGTCCTGTCTCGAGGTATAATTTGGGGTATTAGTGGGTGCAAAGAAAAGCTTCTTAACAAAGAAGTGCAGTACTTTCTTTACTTTACATCACTGATAGTATCATCGGTAAAAAAAATTAGCTGCATGGGGAGCAACAATATTTTCACAGGCTTCAAAACATCCAAAATACGAAGATGTCTTTCAGTCTTGGAACGACTTCGTACATCCGAATCTACCAATGTGGTGAAAAGATTGTTTCCACTTTTCAGAGGATAAAAAGGTCCCTCAAAATCTAATTATCCCCCCGTAATCCATGAATACACATTCCCGAAGAATTCATTCAATGTATTTTTCCGTCTGCGTTTCCTTGATCCTGACAGAACCATACGAAGTTACAGTCCGATTACTTGGTCAAGGATTTAAAAACTATATTTAGTTTCGAGGGTCTCGTGAAGCTGATAATGTAATATCGAGGGTGGAGTTGCAACATGACTAACTTGAAATTGAACTGGACAACACGACCTATCTGAGATGGTGCAAAACAACTTTTTTTTGCAATTTTTCAGGAGACGCAAAAAAACTGTTTATAGCCTGTTTTTAGAACTTTTTCAGTCTGTGTTACACCTGCATCCAGCATTCTGTGTTGGTTCTCTTGGGGATTTCAGCGCTAACGTTGGTCAACATAGAAACTTCTCGTTACCAACAGGTAGCGCTGAAGATTGTTATTCCAACGATATCAAAAACTCAAAATGCCAAAAATGCTAGTTAGGTCATGTTGTTTCTCACTATTTCAGATAGGTCGTGTTGTCCAGCACTAACCCAAGTAAGTCATGTTGCCACTTCACTCTCGACATAGCTAAATTTAGCTACAATACGGATTTCCTGCATGCCCGACAATAAGGATTTCAGGCTGGAAAAAGCACGTCGACGGCTGCTCTCTCCCTTGTCTCGGAGATTCTCAGGAGTCTCGAAGATGAAAATCTCACTGCGATCCGGCAATATGACTTGAGTAAGGCTTGATTTATTGCCTCACAAAATGCTGATAACTAATCTGAAGCACTATGGCTTCAATAAGGCGTCCCAAACAGTTTTCGAGAATTTTCGAACATCAAATCGAGGACCTCACCCGAAACTTAGAATTTGCTGACGACCTCATCAAGGCTTGGTGGAAGTCCAATTCACTGAAACTTAACAACGACAAGACTCAGGATCTCCACTTTTCCATCAACAGCCGTGAGATTCTCCAGTGGATTTTCTTGGTATGTGGATCGATAACAGAATCTCGTGGAATGATCACATCGATCGACTCTGTGCGAGCTTGTCCTCAGCTAACTTTGCCCTTCGTCGATCATGTAAGTCAGAGTCGGTTCCAGTGCTTCGATTTTTTGCTTTGTTTATGAACCGGGCATCGTAAGGCATAATTCTGTGGGGTAACTCTCGTGGCTCATTAAGGGGCTTCAAAATGCAAAAGGCAGCCATTAGGTTACCTTTTAATGTTAAATATAGGGGAAGCTGTAGAGGTTTTTGGTTTATTATTTTCAATAATGAACCTTTGGAATCGACCAGGATAATTTTTTTTTCAACACCCCCTCAAAATTTGATGGTTTACGTTTCAAGGTACGTAGAATCCAAAAATCGAATAAAAATTTGGCCGTCCGACCGCCGTCCGCCGTACGTGGCACTTTTGCCACTTAGCATTGACCGATTTTGATGAAATTTGGTATGTAGGCTCCATTTGGGGTCTAGTTGTGCCCCGACGATCTTGGTTGATGTAAGTCACTTCTAAGGGTACAAAAATGAATTTTGAAATTTTGCAAACGCTCTAGCTCAAACAATTTTGATATAAAGGTATTGTTTTTTCCTAAAATTCAAGATTCTATAGAATTTTTAGAATTTTTTGATACCACCCGGAGCCTTGTAGGACAAACCATTCGCTCCTCACGAGAATTTAAGGATTTTACGTACGATAAATCAGAAACACGATTGTGAATCACAAAAGAGGCCTAATCTCCGTACAAATTAAAGCTGACCGAAATGCAATCGATGTTTTTCTTCATGTTGGATGGTTGGTGGCTTTGTAGACGAGTGATCTCTATAGAATAATAAAAAACCATTGTGTAATAATTTGCAGCGTTTTGAAATATAAATGAAATGTTTAACGTTACCCACTCTCTATGTGTACGAATACCTGATATTGGTAAAATTTACCAATATCAGGTATTCGTACACATAGAGAGTGGGTAACGTTAAACATTTCATTTATATTTCAAAACGCTGCAAATTATTACACAATGATTTTTTATTATTCTATAGAGATCACTCGTCTACAAAGCCACCAACCATCCAACATGAAGAAAAACATCGATTGCATTTCGGTCAGCATTATTTAATAATGATTAGACATCAATGAAGTCACATTCCAATTTTCACTGTTACAACACCCGGTTTTGCAGAGACTTGTGTCCCCCTTTTGCTCATCTTACGACAACGTTCACGATGGATCCATTGCAGGCGTTTAAAACCCATATTGATCGGCGCAGAATTGTATAGGGTCGATGACTTTTTCAAATTGTGTTGGTTACGACCAGACCTTGTGTTTAACTTTGTATATTTAACTGTTATTTTATTGGATTTCAGTGGTAGTTATACAATTTTCAAGCAGCAGAGGAATATTGATAGCACTCTTGCTCACCCCTATTTGTAGTATATGTTTTAATCGTTATAACAAATTCATTATTTGTTACTGTGATTCGAAACAGACTGTGATAATTAAATGACTTTGACTGTGACCGTTCTTTTGTTGTTTTTATAAAATGTCACTATTACTGTTTTGATCACTTGTTCCGTTCGTAGTTTACTTTACTGTTACTGATGAAATTAATATGTTAGCTAATAGACGATTCTAATACCACACTGGCTGGTTTCGACAGTAAAAAACGATTTGATTGATTGATTTTCAATAGAAATGTTTTCAGCAAATTGTCATTGGGTAAATAATTTCCACGTTGTTCAAAAAGCTAATCAGTGTTTTACCAGCTAATGTAATAAGCTAATGTTTCAATCAGCTAATGTTTTACCGCTTTCTCGTTGAACGCGAACCCCCTCTTCCTCAATAAAAGGGATGTTCCCAGAAACCCATGCATTTCTAAACATTGTGCTTTTCATACAGAAAACATGGCCACCATGCACATTACTTGTGTCACCCAGAAGGGAGTTGAACACAAATAACGGTGAAACAGAAAGTAGTGTGGAACTGTGCCGTAAGTACCGGGGACAGATGTGGGAAGAATGTGTGGTGGTGGGGAGGCAATAAAAATTGCCGTGATGTGGGGGAGTCCTCCTAGCAATGGAAACGGGGAGAAGCGGAAGTCTGCTAATGTTGCCAAAACCCTGCCTCCTAAGTTTCCGGCCTTCAAGCAGGAAGGACGTTTATCTCAGCGACGTCTTTGTGTTCATCAGGAGGCTTCTGATAAGGCCCGGCGAGCTTGGGAATGGAGGGAAAAGAGTTTTGAGGGAATGTCTGACAATATTACGGCTGCTCTCGAAAACTCCTTAACGTCGATAGCGAGGTTCCTCTCCGATGGGCCAACTGTTTAGACCACTCTCGATGGGGTTTTCATCTTCCGATATAACATCGAGTTAACTCTTAACAGACCGATACCTTAAGTTTTACACCAAGGACAGATTGGCGTACTAGTGCCGCATGCCGTTTCCCACAATTCTTCTCGAACCTTGATTTATTCCCTGTACCTACTTGTTCACTCTTTACAAGGATTCAAAGATACTTTAATTACTACAAGAACTCCATTTCTTCAAAATAAACTCCAAAACTCTGAATAATCTCAATATTTGAACTTTATTCTACATTAGAGATCAGAAATCCTTTTCTAATGGTTAGTTATTACTCATATTGTGGAATTACTTAAGTACTCATCATGGCATTTTGTACCATCATCCTATCTATGTATTCAAATCGAAAGAAATGGATATACGTAGGTACTAGTTTTCAATATGGGTATCGGAGAATATTTGATTCTGAAAACTGTCTCACAAAATTGTGATGAGTAGGTAGGTATGGTTTCAAAAACTTTGACCCATTTAGAACGACAATTTATCACGATAATGTTCTCAAGCTAATTCATCAACTGGCGGGACATGGCGGACAGATTGCCGCCTAGACCATTTTTTTCTTTATTTTAAACCGTCACGTGCCGAACAATAAGTAATTCAAGGGTTGTGGGAGATCATGGGTCTGGATGGGTTAGTGGTTAGAAGGGTTTGAGGGGGTCTATGGTGCTCATACAAGATCATTGGTCTTTTTCCCATGAGGCGGCACTCAGTGCTGCCAATCTGTCCGATTAGGGTTAAACAAGTCTGATTAGTCGAGTACGGCTATCTTAAATTTATGAATCGAACACGTCGATGTTCCCTGGGGAAATATTGATGCCTACATCTCATACTGATAATCTCTTTGATAATTCGAGATTTGAAATTGATGAAAATAAAAAAAATTTAATTTTTTATCAGCCTTCCACTTTCAGTTTAGTCATATTTTACTATCGTTTCTTAGTGATACTAACTCCGAATGAAAAGTTTGAAAAAAGATACATTGGCAGACACCCAAATTATGGGAGTTGACGTTGAAAATAACGCACGTTGGGACTGCAGAGGAACACCTTTCATCCTCACTGGTTGTAAACAGGGATGCTGTAATTTGCTCAGCATGTGACAAAGAAACAGCCCTCTGATTTTCGATTATCAGAATCTATTCCGTGATACCAACAGAAAGAGTGCCAAGAGGGTACTAAGCTTCCTCGTATTTATGACATGATTTTGGAGATAATTATACAGGGTGTCCCATTTCCGTATTTAATTACGTAATAAAATGGGCCCAACGCCATTTTTCATATTTTTTTGTAAACGATTCAGAAAAAATACTTTTGCGCAAAAAAATTGCGCGCAATTATCACTAACTATGTTTTTTCAAATAGGAACCCCCATTTTTTATTGCAGATTCAGATTCTATATATTCTATATTTCATGAGAAATTCATACCCGAATAGATTTTTTCCATTGCGTGCAACTGGTACTTATCGCGCACAAAGTGACCAGGGTGCGCAAAAGTGAATTTTTTTAAACCCCAAGTGTGGCACATTTTTTTTCATTATTTTTGACGCTGAATCACCTGGTGAGGCCTGTATAATATTCTCTCGTACTTCGATTATTTTATAAATGAGAACTTTCTCGTGTGGACTGTAATTACACAATGAATATTTATTTTGCCAACTTAGAGACAGTGAAACATTCAACTAATATGATTTAACAAAAATAATAATGTATGAAGGTTTAACGCAATCTCATACATCTTGCCCCCCGCTTTCTTCCAATGGCGAAATTTGGCTGAGAGTTCGACGTACTGTTTTCTGCAGATCATTCAATTTTTCCATTGCTTCTTCCTTCTGAGTCTCAATAAGTTTCGCATAGTTATCCTTATCTGCAACTATGGCATTTAATGCTCCGATTTCTGCATCTCTTTGTCTGGCCTCTACGTTCATTTCTGGTTGTCTCTGCTGTTCGTAAAGCTGTCTATACAAATAATTTTCTCTTGAAGTTGTAGCAGCAGTTTCTTGATACGATCGTTGAGAGTACTTACCCTCTTTTCGTAGTACGCATGAAGTCTAGCTACTTCCCCTTCCAATCGCCTGCACCTTGCCTTGTATTCAGTATCAGAGCAATTTTTCGCTAATAGTAACTCGGAGTACGCTTGCTTATGCTTCTCTAAGACAGTCTGAACTATTTTGGAGTCTAGAGGATTCAGTTTAGAATATTGTTCAAGGTGTTTTTGTAATGATTGAAGTTCAACTTCTGCTTTGAAAGCTCTCTCTTTATACGCGTTGGCCATGTTTTGCTCTTGGGTTTTATTCAATCTTGAAAGCTCATCTTGCAGCTTCAAGCATTCCTTGTTCGAATCTTTCAAGGCTTTCATTAGATAGCTTTCGTCATCACTCGAATTACGGCTGCCCTTTTCATATTTAGCTCTGAACTGCTCTGCTGAAGCCAGAGCCATTTTCTGCCCCACAGATATCTGAGCGCACTCTTTCGTTTTCGTCTGAGATGGCTCTTCCTTGTCATCAACAGCATTTGTTTCGATTTCTTGTCCTTTTTCACGAGTAGAAGTCGTGATATTCGGTTTATTGCTAGATGATTTAGCCTTTGAGTCATCTGGATTTGTAGATTTCAAAGCATCAGTTACTTTTCGCTCAGCAATTTGCCTTTTCTTTGTTTCTTCTTTCAATTTCTTTCTCAGTTCTTCCAGTTCTTCGTGAAGTCCCTTTGAAAGGGAAATTTGATCCCTGAGGTGTTTGTTTTCTAATAATAAAGTTTTCTTGCATTCTTGTACGCCCTTGTGCTGGAACACATGCATTTGAGGATTCTTCGATTGTATATTAGAAATTCCTCCATCTGATCGACCCATAGTGAGACTTTTTGAAACATTCGTTTTCTCGAATGCTGAGGTGTCACTGGTCGTTCTCGCAGGCCATCCTGTATTTACATGGTAGGCAAGTAAATCTCTATCTGTTTGCCCTGGTCGGCCAATTGCTTTTGCTCCATATGATTCTTGAGACATTGAAATTTCAGGCGACACATTTTCAACACTTTCCAATTCCCAAAATTTTCCAAGGCTTTCGTCTAGAGGGTCATTTATTGTAGCTATCATTGCAGACAAGCTGTTACCTTGATTGAGTTCCACTGATGCTCCACATATTACCCATCCAAATGTGGTTTCTCGTATCATGAGGCCCTGATGATTGAATTTACCTTGAAGTATTATGTCCCAAAATACGTCACCGCCGAGTAACATGTCAATTCTTGATTTCTGGTTGAATCCTGGGTCTGCAAGTTCCAGTCCCTTTGGGAATAGTAAATTCTTTTCGTCGATCTGGAAATTGGGTTGGCAGTCAGTTATCTTGGGTAATACATAGAACATTGTATTTCTGACAAAGTCACCGGTTTGGGTCAGTATCGTGCCTGAAACCATATGTTTTACAGTAGTCTTACTATTACCTAGAGCACTGATTGTAGCAGTTGGTTTGTGTCTCTTAAGTCCTAATCGTTGGCACAATGATTCGGTCATAAAACTCACTTGGGACCCACTATCAAGCATGGCACGGCAGCGAACTAAGGCACCATGTTTGTTCTGAATATTCACTAGGACAGTTGCTAGATAAACATGTCTTGATTGGGTTTTAAGAACAGTACCTAGGCATGAGGTGAGTGAAGTATCTGACGTAGTACAAGTAGTTGTTGCAGGCTTGCTTGATGTGCTTGCTTCCCTTTCTAGATGGAGTATCGTATTATGACGACCTGAGCACTTTGTACAGATATTTGGAATTCTACATCTAGTTTTATGCAGCCTTAAACAATTGTAACAAAGACGAAGTCGTCTGACCTCACTGATCCTTTCTGAAATTGAAAGAGCAAGAAATTTTGGACATACTTCTATTTTATGATCTTCACTTTGACATTTCGGGCAATTTTTCGAACTCGTAGACAATAGCGTATTCTTGGAAAAAGACGACTGTTTGCTTGAACTAGTCGTTCCTGCTTCCATGCACGATGACGTTGCAAGAATATGACACCTTCGGGTTATGAACTCTTCTAACTGTGAAAAAGTAGGAAGTACATTGATTTTCAACTCCCTTTGCCACTCTTTAAAACTTACTGGGTCGAGCTTGGTCAATACAAGATGAATTAGCATAGCGTCCCATTGTTCAACAGGTTCACCTAGGGACTTCAAGGCTCTTGTATGCTGCAAGATTGAATTGCGTAGACCTAACAGATCTTTATGATTTTCAATATTCAGTGATTTTATATCAAATAGTGCTTTTACGTGGTTTTGTATGATCAATGCTTTGTTGCAATACGTATCTTTCAATAAATCCCAAGCTACACTGTAATTAGCTTCTGATAACTCTAGTGACTCTATGACTCTGAATGCCTCGTCTTTTAATGATGCTCTCAAGTAATACATTTTCTCTACGGGCGTAAGCTTATCGTTTTTATGGATTACGGACAGAAAATAGTCTGAAAACCCTAACCATTCTTCCTGAGAACCTGAAAAGGTTTCTAACTTGAGTGGCGGCAATTTTAGTTTTGATGGCTCTAGAGTATTTCCAACAGGGACAGTCATCTGTGAGTGAGGCGGTTGAAGAATGTTTCTGGCTTGGCCTATCAATTCAAAATATTCATCTTCAAACGCTACCCACTCGGCTGGTTGGTCTGCTAATTCTTCTGTACCCTGAGCTAGAATCTCAATGCTGTTCTGCACATCTGTAAATTGCATGTATATTGGCTCAATTTGTTGTAGCCGTGCTTGCAATTGCTGTTCTTGGCCTATCTGAAATGTGACTGTCACAAAGACCTTGAACCGGGCAAGTTGTGCTTTCAATTGAGCCCTTTGTATTTTCAAGTCATCCATTATCTTTTTGACTTACTGACTTGATCCGGCTTCGAAATGATCACTTGTATAATATTCTCTCGTACTTCGATTATTTTATAAATGAGAACTTTCTCGTGTGGACTGTAATTACACAATGAATATTTATTTTGCCAACTTAGAGACAGTGAAACATTCAACTAATATGATTTAACAAAAATAATAATGTATGAAGGTTTAACGCAATCTCATACAAGGCCCTTTCTTCTATTTCATCGTTATTTTTCAATTTAGAAGGAAAAATAATGTTTTTGGACTTTATTTTCCCTCGCCCTTTCGCATTTCGGGCTGGGTGGGGACATGGCTAGATTAAAAATAAATTCCTCACTTCTAAATTTTAAAAAAAATATTGGAAAGTAGGTAGTTACTTACCTACTTAAATGTAAAAAAAAAAAAATCAAAAAAGCATCTCAAAATTTTCAAAAAAAAATAAAAGTTACAAAATCTCCGGAAAAAGTAGTAATAAATAACTAAGATAATAATAATGAAATCAAAAAATCATAGCAACTGCTCGAAATTACCTCCTTTTGCCTGCAGAAAAGTAACAAATAACTTTTATTTTTTTTTAAAGGTTTTTAGGTGAGAAGCTTTTCGATTTTTTTTCATTGAAGTAGTACCTACCTACTTTCCAACATTTTTTTAAATTTAGGAGTGAGGAATTTATTTTCAATCCTGCCATAGCCGGTCTCCAGCCCGTGTCGCGAGAGGGGGAGGGAAAATAAAGTCCAACAACATTATTTTTCCTTCTAAATTTGGAAAAATAACGATGAAATCGAAGAAAGGACCTCACCACGTGATTCAGCGTCAAAAATAATGAAAAAAAGCGCGCGAAAAGTACCAGTTGCACGCAAAGAAAAAAATCGATTCGGGTATGAATTTCTCATGAAATTTGACTTTGATTAGAATCTGAATCTGCAATAAAAAATGGGGGTTCCTATTTGAAAAAAAAACAAAGTTAATGTCAATTGCGCACAATTGCGCGCAATTTTTTTGCGCAAAAGTATTTTTCCTGAATTCTTTACAAAAAAATATGAAAAATGGCGTTGGGCCCATTTTATTACGTAATTAAACACGGAAATGCCGGAGGGTGGACCATAACTTCTGGGACACACTGTATAGGGAATGAACACTTAAAATGGTAACTAACCAATAAGTTTGGAGATAATCGAACATTTGAGTCCTGGTTAGGTTATTGAAGTATAAAGGATCATCTCCTACCCAACCCATGATTATATAATTTTAAAGAAATCCTTCAGAGTCAGGAGACAGATGTGGAAATATGCGTACGGGAAGGATTTACGTTTTCGGACTCGCAGAGGCTCACGGTTTTTGTTTCTTCAGAGGAACACCTACTAGTACTACTACTTACTAGTACTTCAAAAAGGTACCTGGATACTTCCCATGTTTTTATATTGTATGGAGTTTCGGTTTGAGTCATCAATGTATAGATTTCTAGACAATAACCAACCCAACTGAAGTCACTCTAACGTATGGGAGAAGCAGAAAACTTTTCTGAAGTGCGGTGCCTCCTTCAGTCCGCTCGGTCCAGGTGAAGTGAATTTTTCTAGATATTGCTATTGCCTAAAACCAAGCCTTTTCGCCTCACAAAAGGAATACCTTCGCAACAGGTGAGTTGAATTGACTGGCTCATGCATAATTTTGACGATATTGTAAGAATAAATCGCAGTTTTATAAAAGTGAAAACTATGTTCCTCTGAAGGAACAGATTCCTGTAAGGTGAAATACAGGTGTCCCTTCAAAGGAACAAAGTCTCGTTTGGGTAAGCTTTTTCTGAGGAAAATTTGGCTTTTTTTAAGCAAATAATGGACCGTTTGTGACAAAAATATATCCCTCAGGGCTCAAAACTTGTGGATCGCAGTGATTCTCAACTATAATTCAGGTTCGGAAGGAACTTCAAAGCCTTCGAATCACTTCAAAATTGAAATCGCACAAAGCCTTGTAAAATTAATCAATTCAGAATTATTGAGGGGTGTTGAGTCGGATGATTTAGTCTTGTTGGTGGTCGAAACGACTCTGGGTCCTTTTTGTGAATAAAAGGGAGACGTTGATTTTCTGTTGTATATTCTTTAGCTACAGCTTCGTTGGGACAACTTGCCAGCATCTTCAGGCTTATCAGTTTTATGAAGTAAATACACTTCTTGCTTGTTTCATTATCCAATCTTTCAAAATTATTCAGAAACGCTCGTTTCAATAGATCCAAACTTGTTTGATGGTATAATTGTTTGTTAAAATGTTGATGTACATGTGAGGGACATGTCACTTTGGAGGAACAACTCAACATTGGAATGTTTGAGGATTTTAATTGATCTTATTGCATTTCTTGGTTATTTTAGGTGCAAGGGGGATAAAAATGACGGCAAAATAATTAAGTACCAGGTTGTGGAATCACCGAGTGAACCATTTAGGGTTTAGATCAATAATAATTCAAAGGGAACCATCTATACCACAATGCCTACAAGTTTTTAACTATTTTGCTTCTTAGGGGTTCTATTCTCTTGATTTGGTTTGTTCTCAGTACAAGCAAAGCAGGCAATTCAGAAAGTGTCGCTGCAAATATGAATCAATATGGTCAGTTGTCTCTAGGTCTAGGGCGAGCTCATCTGATCCGTGGCAGGCTCTCTGCAGCTCTGCAGCTGTTTCGACTGTCCTTCATGCTAGTGAAATCTGGTATTTCTGCCAGAGAGAGAGAGAGAGACTCGAACGCATCCATGTGAGGGCATTCAAGGCATTGCTGGGTCAGGCTTGGTCAACGCCGGACTTTTGGTACGGACTGAGCTAGGTCTCGCACCCATCAAACTTTCGGTTGCTAGGAATATGATTGGCTGGTGATCTCAAGTAAAGCAATATGAAGAGCCAGAGACTCCCTAGGATCTGCTTCGAGAGACTTGTGGAGCAAGCTCCTCACTGCTCCGACTACAGATCCAACTGGGTGCTACAGTTTGTGATACCATTTTGAGATGGCCTACTGTGGATCGTGCCTGGAACTACTGACAGAAAACCTGAAGGGACTGGGGACCAAATTTCTGCAGAATATCGAGAGAGCCCTTTGGGAAAAGGATGCACAGTCTGCCAGATCCAGGGTCAACCACTTCCCACAAAATCTCAAGGCCCTTACTGGAGAGTGTGGCGAATCATCAAGCGTGCAGAAGGCTCCTGGGTCGAGCGGTTTTGGAACCGGAAAAACGTCTCGCCCTATGATCCTTGACAGAACCCTCCAAATTGCCCGGATTTTTGGGAAGCGTTCGCCGTTATCGATTAAATGCCTTATTAGCTGGTGAATTTTTCCAATTCAAAAGAGAAGGTTTTATTTACGATTCTGAAGGAGCTGAAATACTTTATTAATTTATTATATTTCGTACACGTAACAACCTTTGTAATGGCCTTCAGGCTTTAGTCAATTGAACCATTCATTCATTCACTTGTTGTGCCTCAAATCTTCAATAGCTTGATATTCATTTGATACGCTTCTCTAGGGCTGCTCAGTTGTCTGTCGCAGTCCTCCCTAGGGACAGGTGAGAGGGGGCGTTGGCATTAACAATGCGATTATCCAAGAACGCCGTCCTCTCTCAGTCCCAAAGGCAATGGACTCTGACATCAGCTAAGAGCGAGGGGAACCATCTCCTTCCTGTGAGAATTAGAATATTAAACTGATGTTTCATTTAAATTCCATAAAAACTGTAATTTCTAATATTGAGAATGAAGAGCCGTGTTTCAACTTCTCTGCTCATCAATGGGATAATTTAAATTATTGGACCGTATTATCTAATGTGAAATATATTGATTTCTATGTACTCCTTTACAGATTTTGTTTCTGTTATTTTCCATTATTTCTGACATTTTTTTCAAGGCCCAATGTTGAAGTGTAGAACAAGAAACGTGGAATTAGCCTGTTGCTGATTGCTTTCTCGATCTTTGAAGTACAGAACAGTGATCTTCGCGGATTATAGGCTTTCCGTTTACCAACCTTCAAAAAATAAATAAACCGTCGAGCAATGTCCCGCCGCAGTATAGGTAATTCGTTACCTTTGAATCGACGAAATTAATTTTCAAGACTCATAAGCGCTTTATGAATTCACTCGATCCACCATGATCACCTGTTGAGTTTTGGTTACTTTATCCTGCTATGAATTGATCACCAGCCGTGCCGCTCTCAATGAAAGGCTTAACGGATTAAATCCTCTTGGGCCCTGTCAACCAAGGAATTAAGGGTTCAATGGAAACGCTTCTCATTGACGAGCACCAATGATAAACCGAGACGCACTAGACTCTCCATGTAGCTCACGGTAGACCTTCATTGTAGGAATGGTATATCGATTTTGGAATATTAGTCTACGTTTGTATCTTATCAGCCGTGCAGTGCACTCAACTCCACTCGACCTCTTCGTTCTAAGTATTTAAATTTAGTATGCTTATGTTTTTACCCCGTAATTATTGTTTCTATTGACTCCTGACTACTTCACTCTCATATTGATTACATAATTGGCTGGCGGGGGGGACTAGGTAAGTACAAAAAATGGAATTTTACGGGAGAGCATTTTAAAGTTTCAAATTTTATTCCTAATTCAGGGATCCACAATAATTGATACTTAACCCTGCCATTTTTTCACTAAAATATCCTAAGTATCACTTTTTACTAAAATTCACTAAGTACCTATCCTTAAACCGAAATGATAGCTCGAACTGCCCCTCAAATTACATCTTAATGTTAAATTCAATGGTTTTTTTTTTATTGTCGAGTTACCTGGTTACGTGCGTTATAATTTCATACTTGGGTACGAGAAAAACATTTTCAGACTTACCTGCTAACCCACCATAAGAAAACCTTCTCGCTTGGTTAAGCACAATTTGGTACACTGGGAAAAAGTAGGTAAACTCAGTTACCGGTCTGTTCTCGAAACAGACATTCCGGGAGAGATAGTTAACCAAATAATCACTAACACCCCAGCCAATAGGAAGCATGGTAGACTTACGCTAAAACTCGCAAACGAAGGCTGACACAAAATAACTCCTACAGTGAAGATATCTCGATTTTCACCAAAAAACGACTTACCTGGTTACCCCCGCCCCCTGCCAGCTAATTGTCTTCTATCTTTGAAATTTTAAATACTGAAGACAGAACTACGGGAAGGTGAATGAGAATTCATGAAGGCCCAAATCCTTGACATAGCTGTGATAAGGATATCACTGACAAAGTAGTCAGATGTGATGGTTTCTGTTCTCACATATTCCACCCCTATTTTGTGCTCTATTCTCCGAAGTAGAACTTGACACCCAGGCACTGTTGAGGGATGAAATTAGCTGATTTTGTGCTGATTGTAAACCAAAGACGAAGGGTTTACCGCTTCTGTCCCCCCCATCCATATGACTGTGCAGCGACGTGTTCAATTTCATCAATTGAACTTTTGAGCGGAATTTTATTGATGATATTTGATTATATTTTATGAAAATACCTAAAACTGAGAATCGCCAAGATTTTTCTATCAAGAATTCCGATATTGACCAGTTAATGTTAATCAGATGCAAGATCAAACATTATCGTTCAGTTGTTACCGGAAATGTTCATGTGAATGAGGAGTAGAAGGTTCAATTCCAACATGTAAATGATGAAGATATATAAATCATTACCATCCTACTGTATAATACAATTTTACGGTGTTATTTAACTGTTCAAATTGCTATAGGGAAGCATCATAACATTATAATTCATATTATATTGCTAGGCCGAAAAATAAACTTATTCATTACTGTCGTTGATTTTCATCATTGCAGAAAACTGAAATTATTATTCAATATTTTGGTTTTATTTCGTCTCTTTTTTAAGTAGCAGTAAGTGCACAAAGTAAAGTGAGTAAAGTAAACTAAGCAACCATTTCAGGTGGAATTTTCGTCCAACTGCCATTCTTGGCGTCGCGGACGTCATCAGCTGTCTCCCTAAGGGGAGATCAGAATTTGTTCTGATGATTTCGCTCATGGCTTCCCAAACATCACCGCCCTGGGTTGGAACGAGAGATTGCCGATCGTCTAATAGACAGAAAACTTTCTGCTGGCGACCAGATTCGAACTCGCATCCCCGCTAGACGGTTCTTATCCTATCACCGCAGTCGGGTACACTGTCCACTAGACCACCGACGCCCACAGTAAGTGCACAGAAGTAAGTGCACAAAATTTTGTAGTATAGTAAAACTTTTGTTTCAACAAAGGGATGGAAAAAAAACCTTCGAATATAAACATTTTCAGTCGCATCTAACAATTGAAGTCTACTCATTCGATTGAAGTTTCATGAATGTTGAAGAATTTTTTGTGGTGAAGAATGAAGTTTTGAATAAATACGTCATGCATCGGATCATCAATACAATCGAGTGACGAATACGGGAAAATTACGTGCCATCACCATTCGTCGGACGGTTTGATTCATTACACACGACTTACATAGTTTTCAGTTATTATTATTTGATTAATTCTCTCAAATGAATATAAGGTCGTCTCTAAAACAAATTCCTCCCGATATCCTGATAAAGTGGTGTTTTTTCTCGACTAAATCGACGTAACGATAACTCTGTTTCCATCTCCTCGAAACCAGAACAAATAACAAGATTATTTGGCAGCAATAAACCAGTGTGTTGTAGGTTCAAGTCCCGTTCAAATAATCGAGTAAATATGAAGGAGCCTTATATGCTCCCATCCAGAAGATCCAAACACAACACCCTTATCACTAGATGTATGTAGGTACTGATTTTCCATTCAGTATTCTTTAAGATAGCCGAGTTCAGAAATGATTCCGTTTCTATACCAAAAGTGATAACGATGCCGCTACCTTGCAAGTCTGGAAGCAGAAACGAATCAGTAGTTACTCCTGAGAAACATTTCAGGATTGTATTTTAACCGCTTTAAATCGATTATAATACTTTGACAATGCTGCAGTTGAATTTGTGCCTTTTGTTATGGTCGGCTTTGTTATCGAAATGTTTCACTCAATGTTATTTAGCTGAGCATATTTCTTATTCCTACGAAATTGCTGCGAAACTTATTCAGTCGAAGAAACAACTCGGCCAGAAAAAATTGACTAAGTTGAAATACTTCCAGTGACATTGAAAGAACGTAAAGATGAAATAAAAAGCAACATTAATGCAAAAAAAAAAAAAAAAAAAACGCCCGGCTACAACCTGAAGCATGAAATCTGCAAAAGGGCCTAAGTGCCATATTTTCCGAATTCGAGATTTTTATGATTTCAGGTCCTATGTGCCATCATACGCTTGCACAAGAAGTTTCAGAGCGATAGTGCTGCTCCAACCAGTTGAAAAATGTATTCCCAACCAAACAGGCCTAAGTGCCAGAGTAGTTGCACCCCCAGAAGTAGCCATTTTTCAGTCGTGGTTCGGTTTATCACTATCCTTAGTATAATAAGGATAGAGGGAAGAGGGGTCTTAAACTATTCTTTGAAGCTTTTTTGAACTTTGTAGGGTATTACGTACGCCCTCAGTGGGTTTTTCGTTAAACTCATGTGGCAACACTGCCCTCAGGCCATGTTTGTTAACGTCGCATCAATCTATACTATGACCCCTGTTCGTTCAGTTTTCCATTTATTTATGTGCGTTTCCCGTCCGTTTTAACGAGGAAAATGAGTGACCAGGTGATTCCTGATGATATAGCGAGGAAAAAAAGGGTTTTGAGGGGCGACAAGCGACTGGAACACAAACTCAGACGTAACTCTGGACAACCGTACGTCTTTAAGGCGCTAACTGATGGCTCAACCAAGGCAGTATGTGGGAAGTCAGGACCTGTTGAGGTGAGTAACTTCGCAAATAATAATACTATTATATTTTTCTCAAGTACCTAACTGAAGAGCTATCGCGACTGCATTTAGATTTATCACGATGCTTGACCGGTTTATGGTTTTTCTTCCAGGCCACATGCAAGTGTGTTTTTGCTTGCAAAAGTATAACAGTTGAGGCGAGGACCGATATTTTCAAGAAATTTTGGAGCTTCCGGAACTACGAGGCTCAGCAGAACTTCTTACTCCGAATGATCGAACGGGATAACATCGGCAGAAGAAGGCATGGCAAATACGATCCGGGGCACCCAGAGCAGAGCCGAAAGCAGCACACTCACAGGTTTTTTTTGTTGCTCCCTGGTAATTCAAAGGTCCAAGTTTGTCGTAAGACATTCTGTTCCACTTTTGCTATTGGTGAAAAACGAGCTAGACTTCTGGCTGAAAAAGCTGGTACGTCTGATGTCGTCAAAGAGAAAAGGGGAGGTAATCGTCCTCGAAGGGATTTGACGTGGAAAACAAAAGTAATCGCCTTCATTTTGCAAATTCCGGCGCGAGAAAGCCACTATGGCCGTGAAAAATCTGATAAAAAGTTCCTTTCGCCAGATCTGAATATCAGAAAGCTGCACTCTGCTTTTCTCGAAAAGCACAAGCTCTCTCAAGAAAAACCTCCGGTTTCAAGGCAGTGGTTCAACCTGATTTTCAGAAAGCATTTCAGTTTACGTTTCGGTCCACCTCGCGTTGACACATGCCCCAAGTGTGACCTTTATAATGTTGAGATCAAAAAAGCAAAAAAACTACCCGATAGGCGTAAGTTCCAGTGTTTACTTGAGATTCATCACCGAAAAGCTGAAGCCGCAATTCAGAAGATGAAAAATGATCGAAAACTTGCCTCCAACTCAGTTTATCCATTGGTGCTTGCTTTTGATCTGCAGAAGCAGTTCTATTTACCAGCCTTGACTCACACGCAAATGTATTATAGCAGACAACTGGCATGCGTCAATTTCGGCATACACAAAGAAGATTCAGGAGAAGCTTTCTTCTATTTTTGGAGCGAAGTGGAAGGACGACGTGGTTGCAACGAAATCGGGACCTGTATATTCGACTACGTAACCAGCAATCTCAGAACCGAGAAGAGGAACGCAATATTTTGGTCTGATAACTGCGGGGGTCAAAATAAGAACCAGGGAATCCTTGCGATGTACGCGACGCTTGTTGCGAAAAGGTTCCTGGATAATATTGAGCAGAAATTTCCCATGACCGGTCATACGTTCCTATCGTGCGATCGCGATTTTGGGGTAATTGAAAGATCAAAAAAAGGTTTGAAGCCCGAAGTTCCCAGAGACCTAATAAAAATCATAGTGCACGCCAAACAGAGCGAGCCCAAGTTTGTGGTGAAGGAGATGACACGGTTCTATGATTGGATGGCTATAGCAAAAGTTCATCTAGATACGGGAAAACTCGGTATTTCCCAGGTTACGCAGTTGAAAATCAACCGAGAGACTTTGAAAAAAGGATGCGTGTTGGTGAAGAATCAATATAGCGAAGTTGCTCCGTATCGGGAGGTAAAAATTTTCAAGAATGGGGTCACAGAAGAAACTTTTGCCACCTTGAACATTAATGAAGCCGTTACAGTCCCCAAACCATGGACCGCCGGAAAAATTAAAGACATCGAGAGCATGATCCCTTACGTGCAACCAAAAAATCAAGCATTTTATGGAAACATCGTTGCAGAGATGAAGAAAAAAAATTGAGTGCATGATTTTGATGAAACTGATATTCTCTTCCGTTAATTTGTTTCTTTTTAACTAAATATTATCCTTAATTTTCACGAATTTATTGCCTTGTTCATAAAAATCCTGAATCATGAACAACTCCACACAACTTAAATCCATTGCACAAGAGTTTCAATGCATTGAGCACAGGTGCAACTAGAGTGGCACTTAGGCCCTTTTGGTTGGAATTGCTCATTTTTCTAGTTATCACCCAAGAATGAAATATTTTCCAGGTTTCATCTGATATAGATTCACTCAAAGTAAATTGTGAATGAAGAATGATAATTTTAGAATTTTTTGTAAAAGAGTAGTGCTGTTTTTCATCTCTCCTGTAAAATTTTGCCAGCTGGCACATAGGCCCTTTTGCAGGTTTCACGCTGATACCAGGTTGTGCAGTGAAAGAGCTCCCCGAAAAAGCAGTGATGAAATTGCTTCACATTATCAATGCTACATTTAGACTGAAACACGTACCTTCAAAATGGAAAGTTTTGGAAGTCATCAAAATCTCCAAACCAGGAAAGTCACCAAACGAGAAGACGGGGTATCGACCAATATCCCTCCTCCCTTTTATGTCAAAACTGTTCAAAAAATTGTTTCTTAAACGACTCAAACCATTAATAGAAGATAGAAATTTGATTCCAAATCACCAATTCGGATTCAGACAAAAACATTCAACTATAGATCAAGTCCATCGAATCACTAACATAATAGAAAAGACCCTTGAATTTAAGAAAATATGTGCTAGTATCTTCTTGGATGTGGCATAGTCCTTTGAGAAGATTTGGCACGAGGGATTGGAGTACAAACTGCACAGAGATCTCCCAAAACAGTACTATTTACTGCTAAAATCCGACCTTGAAAACACACATTTCAGGGTGAAGCATGATGACCAATAGGGCTCTGGCTTGAAGCCAATAAAAGCTGGGGTCCTGCAAGGGAGTGTCTTAGGGCCAGTCCTTTATCTTCTGTACACACGGGACTTACCCCAACAAGAAGGTACAACTGTTGCCACCTTTGTAGATGATACGGCTATCCTCTCCCTCGGTGATGATATCGACGCTGCAACTAGTAATCTACAGACGTCAATTACTGAGGTTTGTAAGTGGACCATGATCTGGAGAATAAAGTTGAACGAATCAAGATCAGTTCACATCAACTTTACTAACCGAAAAATTCCGGTCATGGATGTTGAGATTAATTCAAATAAAATTCACCATACCGATGCAGTTAAATACTTGGGTACGACCCTCGACTCCAAATTCAACTGGAAAACGCTGCAAATTATTACACAATGGTTTATTATTTTTCTATATAGAATACTCGTCTACAAAATCACCAACCATCCAATATGGAGGAGAAAAAAAAGAAAAAAAATCAAAATCACCAACCATCGATCGCATTTCGGTCAGCTCTAATTTGAACGAAGATTAGGCCTTTTTTGCGATTCACACTCGTGTTTTGATTTATATATAAATATATTTCAGTATACCCTCAAATTTTCGTAGGAAGCGAACGGTTTGTCCTACAGAGCTCCGCGTGGTCTCAAAAAATTCTGAAAATTCTATAAAATCTTGAATTGAATGAAAAACAATGCCTTTATATCAAAAATTTTTGAGTTAGGGCGTTTTCGAAATTTCAAAATTGATTTTGGAACCCTTAGGAGTGACCTATATCAACCAAAAGCTTCGGGGCACAACTAGACCCGAAATGGAGCCTACATACCAAATTTCATCAAAATCGGTCAATGCTAAGTGGCAAAAGTGCCGCGTACGGCGGACGGACGGCCAAATTTTCATTCGATTTTTGGATTCTACGTACCTTGAAACGTAAACCATCAAATTTTGAGGGGGTGTTAAAATTTTTTTTTTCTTGGTCGATTCCAAAGGTTCATTACTGAAAATAATAAACCAAAAACACACAGAAAATAATAAAAAAATAATATAATTAAATTCAGAAAGATGTATTGGTTGATGGGAAGGAATTCTCGTCTCTCTCTCCACAATGAACTGCTTATTTATCAGCAGATCCTCCGCCCTATAAGGCCCTATGGAATTCAGTTATGGGGCTGTGCCAAAAAAACAAACATCAACAAAATCCAAACCTCCCAAACTAAAATACTGAGAAGTATAGTACGTGCACCTTGTTACGAACAACGCCACCACAATAAAGAAAACCCGGAAATGCTCTACGTTTTGGACAATGAAGATGAACTCCGGCGACTCAAGCGAAAAAAACCACTGGACTTAGTGCCAATAAATTGCAGTTATTACTCAGTGTTGAAGATTCTGTTATGAGAAGGAGCCCCGAAACTGGGTTTGTAGTATTTCAAAATCTATGATTATTAAATGATCGTTCATTTGGGGCAACCCTTAAAATTCAAGAATCGTGGGTATTTGTTCGAAAAATGATATTCCCCCAACTCCGGTGTCTCTCTGGCACTTCGACAACGATAATTATGTCGTAAACATCATTGTAAACGATCACTATCTTGCAAGATTTGATCATTCAACATGCTAGAAAAATTGTGCCCGACGAACAGATCCATTTTGTTTCTTCACTATCAAAGAGAGGAAGCTTCTCTCGTGCAATGGATAACAAAATGATGTCCTTCAAAATCATAATCCCATTGTGTAGCGTGAATTTTTTGTTCCCGCTACGATCGTATTAACGCGCGGTTTCAGTGCGAGGTTACTGCCGTTGACGCTAGGTACCGCTTCATCACATTAATTCAAAAGTACCTAATTGGTTGCTGATGTTGCCGGTTAGAAGAAATCAAAATTATATTTTGCGAATAATCCTTAGGTTATTCATTTTTATTTCGACGGATATTGAATTTTTATGAAAAAAGAGAAATAAATGGGAAAAAATAAACTGATTGACGGATGGAGACGGCTTTGACTCTGTCATTTCTCTCTCTCGGCTGCCTTCGACGAATATCAGACGAATGTCAGATATTCGAGCAGATTCTGCTCCTTTGCTTTCTCGAAAAACCTTTTTTTTATATCTTTATTCGAGATATAATTTATGTATCGTGGATTTCCGTCAAAAGTTTTCACTTTTCTCCAAGAAACGAGAAAATCAGGAAGGATTGGATTTGATTGGACCTGCACATGATTCTCGATGCCTAACTTTCTACTTCGACGTCGCTCTTCCACTTGTTGCGGATCATTCGATGAATTCAGAAATTATGGCATCATAAATTGATACAATATACATTCTTCGGTTTTGCGAAAGTACTTCTTCGACATCGTCTTTGAATATCGTTGTACGTCGTCTGTCTTGGCAGCTACATATAATTATCAACAAGATGTCACGTTTCGTCGGAGGAAACTCCACCGCTCCAAATTTTGGGGTCTAGTTGTGCCCCGAAGATTTTGGTTGATGTAGGTCACTTCTAAGGGTTCCAAAATCAATTTTCAAATTTTGAAAACGCCCTAACTCAAAAAATTTAGATATAAAGTTATTGTTTTTCCTTCAATTTAGGATTCTATAGAGTTTTTAGAATGTTTTGAGACCACCCGGAGCTCTGTAGGACAAACCGTTCGCTCACTACGAGAATTTAAAGTTTGGACGTACGATAAATCAGAAACACGAGTGTGAATCGCAAAAGAGGCCTAATCTCCGTTCAAATTCAAAGCTGACCGAAATGCGATCTATGTGTCTTCTTCATGTTTTTCTTCATGGTGGCTTTGCAGACGAGTGATCTATACAGGGTGTCACACTTACGGGCGCACCACCGGGCAGGGTTCGATTCTACAACTAATTTGTGACTTTTTTTATCTGCTGACTTTTTTTCATAACCCCCTTAAAAGCGGACTTTTTCCACTTATAAGATTTTTTCGTATTTTCAACCTTACGCCATTAAAACAGCTATAACTTCCTTGTTTTTTAATAAAAATTCAAATGTAATTATACCGTTGGAAAGAGCGTTAAATTCTCTATTTCCCTAGTGCTAAATAAAACTTTTTAAGGAAGACTGAAATGTTGAAAAATGAGCACAAATAGTAAAATCTCGAAAATCTCGAAAATTTTTCGTTTTTTCAAACGTTCGTAACACTAACTGAAACTGTCGGTTAAATTCACACTGTAACCCCAAAAGTTGGCCCAAAATCTCAGCTTTCCAACGGTATGGTCATAAAATTGTTTACAGTAGACTAATGGTGTAAAATCCTCGTTCCCGTGCCAAAAACCGTGGATCTTCCAGTAAAAATCGACGTATCGCGAAAATCAGCATTTTTACCCTAAAATGAGTTAGGCAGCCATCTTTTCGTACTTTGTCTCACTGAGTCAAATGATGACACAAGACTTATCGAAAAAGCGGTCACTGATATCGTGTCCAATTCACTTTTTGAAAATTGTCTTAATTTCTGTTAATTTGTATGCCAATTTTTTTATTACTAGATCGGCCAAGTTATACGTTACTAGAAGAAGAAGAAGAAGAAGAAAATACATGTATTTAACATATTGAATATACATACAAAATTATGAACAAAATACATGATATGACTATGGGCTATGCCCGTCTGTCAGAGGTCTGCATATAATTTCCTTTTCTTATATTCTAGCTTTTATTGCATTATATAAATTACTTTAAATTTATCATTCATTTATTTAGGTACACTTATTAATTACATTTTTAAATCATGATTTGCCACATTTATTAATTTACTATTATTACTAACTAGTTTTTTTTTTTTTATTTTTTTTATACGTTACTACCGTTGACAATAAGGTCGAAGGTATGTTTTTAATGTCCATCCTCCTCCCGTCATCGCAAGTAATCAAATCACCCTGTTCATAATAACCTGTATAAAACAAAATAGCAGTTCATAAAACTGGAAGATATCAATAACAAACAAAACCAATCTCATTTTCTGTATGAATGGGATAAGCCTTTCAAGTAGATGGAAGACACAATTATTATTGAAGGAAGGATTCAATACTTACAGTTGAAATCCGGTGAGCGAAATGACAAAAATCCCCTTTGCTAGTGACGCGCACAGAACACAAAACATGAACAGCATAGTCAGCCGGTTACATACCCTTGAAAACACGTTTTTGAAGGCTACGCGCCTGTGTGGGATTCGCCGCTGGTATTCCCGTACAGCTTCACTGGCGTTTTGGTTTGTGAAACCATAAACCAGCAGCATATCGGCATACTCTTGATTGGAAAAAGTTGCCATGATACAAGTAGATGTGTAGGCAGGTCACGAACTGATCACTGATCAATCTGATGTTCGGAACCTAGTGTTATTGTGAACAGGGTGGTTTGATTATTTGCGTGTTTAAAAACATGTTTAATGTTTAAAAACATACCTTCGACCTTATTGTCAACGGTAGTAACGTTTAACTTGACCGATCTAGTAATAAAAAAATTGGCATACAAATTAACAGAAATTAAGAAAATTTTCGAAAAGTGAATTGGACAAGATATCAGTGACTGCTTTTTCGATAGGTCTTGTGTCATCATTTGACTCAGTGAGACAAAGTACGAAAAGATGGCTGCCTAACTCATTTTAGGGTAAAAATGCTGATTTTCGCGAAACATCGATTTTTACTGGAAGATCCACGGTTTCTAGCACGGGAACGAGGATTTTACACCATTGGTCTGCTGTAAACAATTTTATGACCATACCGTTGGAAAGCTGAGATTTTGGGCCAACTTTTGGGGTTACAGTGTGAATTTAACCGACAGTTTCAGTTAGTGTTACAAACGTTTGAAAAAACGAAAAATTTTCGAGATTTTCGAGATTTTACTATTTGTGCTCATTTTTCAACATTTCAGTCTTCTTTAAAAAGTTTTATTTAGCACTAGGGAAATAGAGAATTCAACGCTCTTTCCAACGGTATAATTACATTTGAATTTTGATTGAAAAACAAGGGAGTTATAGCTGTTTTAATGGCGTAAGGTCGAAAATACAAAAAAAATCTTAAAAGTGGAAAAAGTCCGATTTTAAGGGGGTTAAGAAAAAAAAGTCAGTAGACAAAAAAAGTCACAAATTAGTTGTAGAATCGAACCCTGGCCGGTGATGCGCCCGTAAGGGTGACACCCTGTATAGAAAAATAAAAAATAATAAACCATTGTGTAATAATTGGCAGCGTTTTTACTCAGTTCCAGTTGGGAGACTGGAAATCTTCACATTTCTCGCCGATTCAGCATATCTGATTGCTACCCAAAAATAGTCCTCGTCTCGTCTCCTGCCCTCCGCTACCTACATCGAGCAATTTGATTATTGGCTAAGTACTTAATTTATAATAAATTTTCAATCCACGGCCGTAGGAGAAGAGAAATAGGAAGTAGTCGATTTTGGCTGCACATTAAGTTAGTACCGCCTTTCTGGATATACCTTTGACATCCCTGAGATTTTTAGTAAAGTTAAATTTTGCAATTTTGATAATTCTGTTAATAGTTTTTTTCTGTTGGTGAAGAAGAAAAAAAACACCACTCGCAACATTAATTTCCTAATATAAATTCTCGAAATCGAACTTGTGTTTTCGAATTTTATTTTCTTCGGGTTCATACCCATTCTATTTTCGAAAATTTTCTTTCCTTGTTACAATTGGCATTTCGAGTTTCAATTTTAGTTCCGTCTCTGTTTGTAGTTAATTTCC
Source organism: Apolygus lucorum (assembly GCA_009739505.2). Classification (NCBI taxonomy): domain Eukaryota; kingdom Metazoa; phylum Arthropoda; class Insecta; order Hemiptera; family Miridae; genus Apolygus; species Apolygus lucorum. Next base: position 35,244,624 of record CM019167.2, read on the forward strand.
TGTTCTGGACCATCATGATCGTGGAAGTCATTCATTGGATAATACAATCTTATTCTAGTTTTCATCTAATCTCAATACAGAAACCTATACTACCCACCTACGAGTACGTGGCTCAGAATGATCTTAAGCATTTCAGAATGAAACAGGCTTTAGCCTTGGACTAACTACCCCAAACCTGTGACGTGTTTTTTTATGTTCTTTTGACCGTGTTTTTAATACTTCATAGTTTTTTTTATTACTTCATAGTTCATAGGTATTGTCATAGTTGGGATGTTGAGTAGTTCGTAACTGATTTCCATGGTCAACCAAATTTTTATAGCCCATTGCACTAACTCACACACATCTCGGTATGTAATCGACTGTATTGAGAGCTCAAAATAAACCCACATTCACGAATCTGTCACGAAAAACGAGTTTGGGATATGAAAGCGCAACACAGTTCTTATTTGAGCGTTTGGAGTTCATTAGGAAGGCACAATTACTGAAGTGCCTTGATCTTGAAGAGAAACTCCTTTGTGGCAACGTAAATCTGCCTCTCCTTCTTTCCAACTACCTCTTCTCATTTGGAAGCGGGAGTCTTTATGAGTGGCAGTTCAAGATTGACGCTGAGAAAGCCTACTCTGAAAATGTTTACGTAACTTGAAACAAACCCTCCTGAAAACCGAATAAAGTTTCTTTTTTTGTTCATCGGATGCTCTCGAATGGGGCGTTTAAAAACATTCTTCTACCTAATTGCTACGTTTTTAGGGTCCCCCAGTTCCCTTCATTATTCTAGAGGAGGGAATTAGAGCAAAGTTTCGCACTTGGAGTTAACATTTAATTGCCGGTACGCAAACTTGAGCTTCATTGTAGATGAAACTCCCAACATTGGAAACCGTGAGAGCGTAACTAATAAATCATCCACCGTCTTTGATGTCGAATCGATCAGGTGCTTTCAATGAGGGTCAAAAACTTTGATTTTGGTTCATTATATTGGCTAATGGACCTTTGGAATCTGTTCGAGAGCACTTTTCCAAACCCTTACTTCAATGAAAGTAGAATCACAAAATTAGACCTCAATAGAAATTTGCTGTAACAGGAATAATTTCTTCGATGGAATTGTATAAAAAAATGATGAAATTTGGTAATTTGTAATTCAACACTATGTTATTACTTAATGAATCGAAATGTGAAAATTCGCTGAATGATTCGCATTAATAGTGCTACTTACTTCTAATGTAAATCATTCAGCGAATCTCGGAAAATTAAAACAAATGTTCTAAAATTTTCTCAATTTCCTCCGAGGATATAATAATTTGTGTACGCTCTGAAACAATTCCTGGATTTTAACACCGGTACCATCCAGCTCAGAAATCCAAAATCTTAAATCTACATGATACAAAAATATAATATCAATGATCAAATGTTTTAATATATTTTTGAAATAGATATTTATTTAAAATATAATATCAAATTTTTGGACAACTCCAATGGTTCAAAGAAATTTTTTCATGCAATATTTGAGTTATGGAGCGAATTTTCAAATAAATCGTCAAAGCCATGGCAAGAAAAACGGAATATTAGCCACATTACAAAGTTGCCAGCCTTCTGGGTATGGAATATAGCATTAATCGAGGAAATTAATCAATCAACCACTTGGTCAACAAAATTATAAAACCTCAAAAATAATATCCTTGTCACCCCGAACTATGTTTTGAAGATGTCCATATTCAGGTACTACTCGTGGGGACGAGTAAAGTCCATATTCATGTTCAGTACCTACTCGGCTATTGCGTCTTCATTATTTCTAGAAATGGTTTATATGTGTACTACATAATATATAGTAAATATTACTATTATTATATTATTGTAAATATTATTTACAATATTGTAAATATTATTTACAACATTGTAAAGATTATTTACAATATTGTAAATATTATTTACATATTGTAAATATTATTTACAATTTTTTGAAAATGATTAATTTCTTGGAATTTACTCATATTAAGGATACACCATATACATATCCACTAAAACCCTAACCCACTGGATTTTAGCCTATTCTTTTCTAATTTGGATTTCAGCGTTGTTCAAAATTATTGGGTAGTAAAATCTTCTTTTCGTTTGTTTTCATAAACATTTTGGCAAAACTTGAATTAAATTTACTCACGTTATGGTCCGGAGTGACACATATAAAATATTAATATCGACGTATCAATATCGTTATATCTTCATAACGTTTTTGGACGAACTTGAAGAATCATTTTAGAATAATTAAAAACGGATTTTAGTGGAAGAAATTCAAAAAATGCAGAAAGTCTTACGATACTGGAAGGAGCCTTGATAAATCGAATACGTGATGAGAATGAACTCGTATACGTAAATGTGATGCCTTTGATGGTTCGGTTTTGATTGTTTTTTTTTTTTTTTTTTTACTCCAAAACCTACCTTAAATACGATGAAGTAACTGGGTGAACAACAACTCAACCACCAATATTAGCTAACAGAAAGGAGAAATTGAGAGAGGGATTGCGATGAAACTGCATGAATGTAAGGATGAGAGCTTCGGAATATGCCCGTTTTATCCTCTCTCCACAAAAAAAATGTTCGTTGGGCCGATAAATTCCTCATCGCGTCTTTCTTCTGTTCATCGTGGAGTTCCAAGTTCCCAAAGTAGACAGTTGGATCTTTTTCATGTCCCTACTGCCCATACGGTAGTCGACTCAAATCCCTTGGGTCATACGAAGATCGGAAGGTAACCCTCGCGATCTTTGCAAATCCTCGAATTTATGATCCTCCGCGAAGAGCTAACAATCTGACCTTTGGGTTTTTTTCTGTAATATTTTCAAATTACTTATATTAGATGTAACTGTAACACTCACTTATACCATTGCGTGGGTGCTTTGTAGAGTAGTGAGTACATTAAGCGTAATAGTAACTACGTATAATAATAGTAACAACGTTTGTCTGTTATATTTGTTGAAAAATTGTTGGAAAACACATTATCAAACTTCATCTATTTTAAAAAAGAGAGACATGTGGTTGACAAACAACTCCGGTGGGCGCATGGCTGCACTCGGTGCTGCCATGTCAGTGATTATGTAATACGTGTGTTAGACTTTTTCAATGGACCAGGGAAATTCATTACCTGCAATTGACACTAATGACATCAAAATCTGCGAGCCAGATGTGGTTTTTTTTGGCAGTCGAGTGTTTTCCTGTGTTTCAGTAGTCGAGATCAAACGTTGAGTTGGTAAAACGTGGGAGTCTAACCACATGTGAAGCACTCAGTGCTGCAAGCGGCTTGTTATGTGAGTATATTATGAGAAGTGGCGGCTCGACATACGGTTTTCTCTAGCTCCACAATCGTAAAATATTCATTGAAATTAAGTAGGGAGATCACATGTTTTTCATGCAATCAACAATGAAATGTTATCAAAAAGTCAGTTGACGATGCAATTTTTTTATTCAATATTATTCAAAACTCATAGATGAATATTTTGATTTTGTACTTTGCAGTTCGAGTAGGGAAATAAACATTATTTAGATACACAAATTCTTATTTTAAATTTTTTTTTCATTACTATTTTTTTTTTTTTAATCACGAGTGTGGTTTTTGATCTTTTGAAGTTAGAAAAAACGTATCGTAGGTTTTATCTTCCAAAAGGAACGTTTAAAAAGTAATTTAAACAACTATAAAGTCTTTTTAAAATTTAATTTCGTTTTAGTCCTCAATTTTTGTTATTTTTCCGATTTACTGGGGATCAATATCAACTTTACCATTGAAAAAAATGTATATTGATATTATATTGATTTAGATTGTTTCGTGTTAAATAGACAAATATATAAATCAGTTCGATAATGAGAGTAGTCCCTAATCCTGACTTATCACGAAAACAGGGAAAAGCGGGAAAGCCAATCTTCTGGAGGGCGGACTCGTGACTGCTGGCGCCCTTTCGTTTGATTTTCAGGAGCGCGCCCACCGGAAGGTTTAAATCATAATTTTCCGTACACTAGTAACTATATCAAGTATCAATTGTTATAAAACGTAGTCGACAAGAGTATGTTATTCATTTTAGTTTATTAATTTCAAATTGGTACTCACAGAAGATGGTGGAGGCTGTTGAATTTGTCTTCTACCAGCTCTTCTATCGCAGTTTGTATCACGTTATTCTGAAAGAAGGAATAACCATAGTCAGTTGTATTGAATTTAGGCCTGAGTAACTCATTATACCAGTATTTACGAATGATGATCACCAAATCAAACTAGAAAATATTTCCTGACCAAGTATTTTCCTTGATTCAGCCGAAGCACTTTTCGGTTTCTGATATGAGAAGAATGTTTACCCCCGCCCTCCCAAACTCGAAATTAGACTGTAACATTTCAAGGTTTGTCGAATCCAAAATCGAATAAAAATGTTCCCACGCTGTACATTCCTTTGGACCGATTTTGATGAGATTCGTAATATCCAGTTAGGTGTAAAAGAAGTAAAGTAAAGTAAACAACCATTTCAGGTTGGATTTCAGGTTGGTTCTTACTGCCGTTCCTGGCGTCGCGGACGTCATCAGCTGTCTTCCAAAGGGAAGATCAGAATTTGTTCTGATGATTTCACTCATGGCTTGCCATTGCCTCCCCGCCATGGGTTGTGACGAGGGGAGCGATGTGAGACCCGGTCGCCGAAAAACGCACGTTGACGACGATGAGCCTTGCACCCGCGAGCCCCGCATAAGTCGGTCCAAAGTCAACCGCCAAACAACTACCCCCCAACGACCATAGCCACACCGGACCCAGTTAGGTGTATCCGGATCCTTCAGTGCCCCAAAGCTTTTGGCTATTACTCGAAGGAAGAAGGTTATTTATTGCAAATAAGTCTTATTCTGTGGATATCTTATGCGTGTTGCCCAGTCCTAAATTCTCAAAAAATTTGCAAGTTACTTTTTTTGTTCGACTCAGGCAACTTCTCAGTTGCACATTAGGTACTTAATCAGAGTATCGAAATAAGCATAGCATATTTTGAGAATCATTATGAACTATTTTTTTGTGTTAGTATGGTACCAGGACAGCAGAAACCTTGCCGAAGGATGTGTTTTTTGGTGTTTCATCTTAAATAGAGAGGTTCTACGGTCTACCTACCAAAACCAACAGATTAAAGTCCAACGTTACGACGTGACAGCTCAGTGGTGCCAGGTTAGTGGGAGGTGGAGGATTCGAATTCGATTGTTGGGTGTCGTAGATCATGGGTTTTGAAAAGCTGTTCAAATTCGAGGCTCCCATGTTGGTAAAAACGTTATGCTGGCCAATCGTTAGGGGGGTGGTGGTGGAGTCGACTTTTCTAATATCAAAATTTCAAGTTTTGAGCTCTTATTATGCTGAAAATGACATGGTGCATTCTCAACCTACTAACTATATTATATTGGGTGGAACTATGTGCAGTAGAAAGCCAGATGGGAATGTTTGTTTTATTGCTTACTGGTTGAAATTGAACTAATCCTCATCCAATGGGACGTCTTCCTTTGAATGCATGCATTCATAAACAATGTGTTTATTACATATTTATAACAATACACATATTTATAAAAATGTGTTCTCTCAGTTATAAAAAGAGGTCCAATCCCCAGTAACAGACAGACCTTAAGGACAAGTTAAAGACACAGATAAAACTCGCTTTAGAATTAATTGTTGTTCATGATGAAAGACTCGAACATCGGAAAAACCAAAGTTAAAAGATATTTAAAAAAAAACCTTCAACATCCCCACATTTTGAAATTTTGCAATGGAAAATGGTGGCTGAAATCACGCTCCTAACCAGCTAGCTGCAGTATCAAACACTAATTAATTTCGTGGTGCTGCTATTGCTCTGTAAATACAAACTGGCTTTAGAAATTTACTCTTATGACACTAGGAGGCTGCACAGTATTCATAGACCACAGCAACATCAGTTTTATCAGCCAAACGGCCGGCCCAATTTTGGGACTCTATGTTACTAGACTGTCTGCTACAGGTTCCATTACCCTAATATCATATTCATATCATCCCACCCCGAATCCTCCCGTCAAAACGTCGATTTCGTTGAAAAAAATTCATGTTTTTCCGCGTTCAAACACAGATCCCCCCCCTCCCACCCAATTTGACTGTAACATATTTTGAATTATACCGTTGAAAACCTGAGATTTTGAAGGAAGTTTTGCTGAAAACCACATCGAATTTCCTCTACAGGAATGGGTGAAATTCTCTTGAGAATTTCGACAAAAATTCAAAAATTGCAAAGTTTCAAGTTTGGACTAGAAAAAATCTCATTTTGATGTGAGGTTAAAAATGTGTGTTGTAGCTCATCTGATGATAAATTAAATGAATTTTTCAACGGTGTAATTAGACTTAAATTTCCACGTTAAATAATGAAGCTATAAGTAATCATTTTAGTGAGATAAGGTTCAACATACGCAAAAATCTCTAAATTGAAAAAAAAGAATGAATTGAAAAAACAAGGGGTTAAAAGAAAACTGCTATGATACATTTTTTGTTGGAATACGAGTACATTGTAGAATCGACCCCTGAAGTTTGGCCGAATCTTTCTCGGACACACTGTAGACATCCAAACGTATATTGACATCGAAAAAAAGTTGAGAGGCGCTGACAAATTTAAATAGCTTCATATTCTTTGAAAATTCGCTAAGATGAGCAGCTTCATTCTCTGTTGAAGTCGGGAGTAAAAAATGTCTTTAAGGGAAGCAGTAGTTTATCCCAGTTTCTTCCATGCGGGATGGATGTAATGTCATGCCATCTTAGGAATGTCAGAACTCGGCTAGGTATTTTACCATTTCAGGGCCCACTGTATTGTCATCCTTCAGGCTCCAAAACAAGTCAAACGTGATGAATAAACTAGAAGGACGGAGAGCTAGATGTTTCACCGTTTCCGTCCGACCGGTTAGGTAATTCCGGCCTTGAGAGCTCTTCAAGAGAAAAGTCGTAAAAACCTCTCTTAGGCGCGAACGCGGCCTCTTAATCCAAGTTTACAGGTGAGAGTGAGACATGTGGACACGCGATTTGACTAGCAAGCCGTGACTCATCACGAAAACTTTTGAGTGATGAGAAAATTAGTTAAAACCACAATACCGTCCAAACTGGAGATTAGGTGACTTTACTTTAAAAAGACAGTCGGCTAATGTCACCTTCGCAACTCACATATCGGAACTGTGTAACAGTTGTGATGTGATCGTTTCTAGGTTGAACTCATCGACAAATCACACAGTAGCCTAAATACTCGTAAACTACTTGTCGCATAACAAATGTACGTTTGTCTGAATGGAACCAGTCCAAGAAGCTCTTTTGAATTTGAATCAGAACTACAATGGGAACTTCAGCGTGTGGACTGTCGACTCTTGGCGTCACATATAAAAAGTTGGAGCCAAGAGGAACGGTATTCCTTAGGGATTTATTACGTATATTCAACTTTTCGACAATAGCCTTTCACTCATAGCCCTCTTCTGTCTAGAACTTTTGGAGTCGTTCTCTCACGAATGTTTCGATTGATGAACAGTGATCTAAGACTGTTAGGTACTTCTCAAAGTTGCTGGATGCTCTTAGCACTTCAAAATTAGCTTGAAATAGCAGCTAACTCGAATTGTAAAATGCAGTGTTGCTTAGGCGCGGGTTCATATTTCGACACAAATGATTTTCAATCGATCCAAAATCAGATAAAATAAACACCTGCAACTTGTCTTTTATTTAAATTAAAAATATCAACTCAGACCGAGTGTAAGACAATTTAAGATATTTACAATACGAGTTTGTTGAAGGCCAATCGAGACAGATTCGATTCTCTACAAATTATTATTGAAAATTTTCAAGGTTGAACCTATAATCCTAAAATCGAATAAAAAGAGACTCATCGTCTGTCCGCAATATTCAACACTTTGGTCCGTTAACCAAACAATCACATATTCGGTTTTAGCGAGTTTTCGAAAAAAATCTACCTATTGCACTGGAATAAAAAGTTGGATGGAATGAAAAAAGTATCGAATTTTTTGAATTTTGTTGTCACAGAAATCCGTTTTTGGAACATTCCAAAAGGATTTCTGAAGTTCTTCCAAAATTATTATTATACAATATCTGAGCGTATATAATGTCCAGTAGATTTGACAGGGGATTTGTAAGTTCTCTCTCGCTCGTGGAATAACGAGTAAGTAGTATCCTCCCGAATCCCTTCCTCCAGGTAAGTATCCTCCCAAGGAACGTTAGTAAGGAACATGGGAAACATGATATGCCAAATGATTAAATAATACAGTGAGAAGGCTTTCACATTTTGAAAACGCCCTAACTAAAAAAATGTTGATCTGAAGGTATTTGTTATTCCATCAATTTAAGATAGTGTAGAATTTTTTGAGACCAAGCAGAGCCCTGTAGGACAAACCGTTCGCTCGCTACGAGAGTTTAAGGGTTGGACTTACAATAAATCAGAAACACGATTGTGAATCGCAAATGAGGCCTTATCTCCGTTCAAATTTCAGCTGACCGAAATGCGATCGATTTTTTTTCTTCAAGTTGGTTGGTGGTAAGGATGGCAAAGCCATGTTCTTTGCAGACAAGTGATCTATATAGAAAAATAATAAACCTTTGTGTAATTGAATTGCGCACAACCTGGCTTTTTGAACGTTCTAAGTTGCGCAACTCCACAATTGCAGGAATATTAGATTTTGGAGAACCCTAAGTGTGGCACATTTTTAGGACGTCCCACAGTAAACATGGGCGTCCTTATGCGATCGATCTGGGGTGAAGGAGGACAAGACTCAAAATAAAAAAAAATAACCACACACTCATCCGTTTTAGACCATTCTGAATCCAAATCCGTGGAAAAAACCATAGGTGTTTGTCGGTGTGTTACAAAATCTTGTGTCGTCTGCACAGGCCTTCGTTCTCAAACCGATTTTCCTGGTTCTTTTTTGTTCGACGCGGAAAACTATCTAGTTGTGCACTACGTCGCCGGAATTTCGAAATGTGCCTTTTAAAAGGGGAAAGGAGGGGTTAAAGCTTTAAAAACGTGCATTTGCGGGCATAATTTTGTAAACTCTGCCCAGGCCGCAATTTCCTACCGATTTGCATGTTTCTTTGTTTTTACTCAAATAACTTCCGAGTTGTACTTGATTTCACCAGAGTTTCAAAATTCGCAAGGAGAGGGGGGGATATTTTTCACAAAATATCCGATTGTTCGATATTTTGGATCCTTTACTGCTTACTAACTGTACCCAAGCTTTAAAATTGAGGAACAATTCTCAATATTCCTCCGGATTTTCATGAATTATTCTCTGTGCCATCATGAAACTCCAGAACACCATAAACCGCATATTTCGTGGGTTTTTTTCGTGTTTCACCTTGAATATGGATGTGAACCTCGACGGACTGCTTACTAAAACTAATAGATGAAAGTTCAATGTTACAACGTATGCCAGACTGGTACCATTGTTGATGGGGGGAGGGGGGGATCGAACTCGAATACCCATGTTGGGTATAGAAATGTTATGGTGGATAAGGGTGAGGGGGGTAACTATTTCTTGCCTAAAGTAATAAATAAATTACATCGAGTGAAACAGTTTTATCGCTTACCAACTGGTTGAACTGATCTAATGCTCATCCAATGGGACGTCCTTTGGAATGCATGCATTACTTAGCAATATGTTTTTTCATTTTTTTTGACGCTGAATCACAGGGTGTCATCCGTTTTTCTATTTGATAGGAATTTTTCTAACTGGCGCGGGAAAATTTGGTTGCGTTTAGTGGAAAATCGTTTTTTTTAATTACATATATTAATAATTATTTTATTATTATATATATAAATTATATTATATATATAATTGTATATATATGTGATTTTTGGAAAAACTCCAGGGATCGATTCAGTATATTCCAAAACGGATTTCGGTGTAAACATTTCTCGAGAAAGTCCATTCTAAGAATTTCGAGGCCATAGTAATTGTTTCATTTTCCTTGAAAATTCGCTAAAAAGGGGGGTTTCATTTGGAAAAAAGGGAAGTTAGTGTCAATTGCGCGCAAGTATTTTGCGCAAAAGTATTTTTCCTGAATTCCTTACAAAAATCATGAAGAATAAGGTTGTCCCAATTTTTAGCGCTGTATTTTGGGGAAATGAAGGGGGGTGTAACCTTTTCGTGAAACACCCTGTATAATGGAAAGCTGCGTATATTTGTTGTACCAAAAGTATATAGCCGTGTGGTGTATTCTTCTTTGAGTCCGTGGAGACGAGTGAAATATGAATATGGAAATACCTATCTTGATGAACCTGATGTCTTGGCATCTTAACATTAATCAAGATTTTCAGCGAAATAATTCCCTTACAAATTGGATGAGCGATTTTGTTACAAATTTTCGGTTTTATTTATTTATGTCAAACAATTTCTCAAATTTTTGATTTAAAACTCCTTTCTCGGCGTGTGAACTCTTCCTGAGTTCTCAGTACTCCGGTCCAGTTATTTACAGGTTGTGTATTAGCTCCTCGTTGAAGCGTCAATTTTGGAAGACGTGGAAACTGAGCCCTTTGTTTTGTCGAGCATTTAGGACAATTTATGCTCAGCATTTATTGATGATTTGGATGATCTTTTGCTACCGACCCGCGACGAGACTCCTTATCCCGCTGTTCTCCCTCTTCAGTAGTCTTATCTGTATGGCAATGACAAGGAAGTTAGAATTGATTCAGTTCTTCGGCCATCTAGTAGGTATTCCAAAACGTAAATTTTGAACGTAGAAATCGACCAGCCCCTAATGAAGCGCTCAACAATTTGACAGTACCTTTGGCAACATGAGCTTCGGTGGTCTTGTATTTTTCCTGAATTCCTTACAAAAATCATGAAGAAAAAGGTTGTCCCAATTTTTTGCGCTGTATTTTGGGGAAATGAAGGGGGGTGTAACCTTTTCGTGAAACACCCTGTAGAATGGAAAGCTGCGTATATTTGTTGTACCAAAAGTATATAGCCGTGTGGTGTATTCTTCTTTGAATCCGTGGAGACGAGTAAAATATGAATATGGAAATATCTTGATGAACCTGATGTCTTGGCATCTTAACATTAATCAAGATTTTCAGCGAACTAATTCCCTTACAAATTGGATGAGCGATTTTGTTACAAATTTTCGGTTTTATTTATTTATGTCAAACAATTTCTCAAATTTTTGATTTAAAACTCCTTTCTCGGGGTGTGAACTCTTCCTGAGTTCTCAGTACTCCGGTCCGGTTATTAACAGGTTGTGTACTAGCTCCTCGTTGAAGCGTCAATTTTGGAAGAAGTGGAAACTGAGCCCTTTGTTTTGTCGAGCATTTAGGACAATTTATGCTCAGCATTTATTGATGATTTGGATGATCTTTTGCTACCGACCCGCCACGAGACTCCTTATCCCGCTGTTCTCCCTCTTCAGTAGTCTTATCTGTACGGCAATGACAAGGAAGTTAGAATTGATTCAGTTCTTCGGCCATCTAGTAGGTATTCAAAAACGTAAATTTTGAACGTAGAAATCGACCAGCCCCTAATGAAGCGCTCAATAATTTGACAGTACCTTTGGCAACATGAGCTTCGGTGGTCTTGTAGTTTCCCTCAAACTGACAATCACGGTCGAGTAACAACTAATCGGGGGGTGTTCCAAAACGCATTGTAACGTAAAACTAATCACTCATCGCTTGATTGTCGTGTATTTGATCCTCACTAGTTATTCCTATTTCAAACACCGTATTCTCGGAAAGCGGCTGAGTGGTTAACTCCAGTGATTTAGCTTTGAGCGGTACGCTTAAGAGGAACTACAACTTCTCCCTCCTTTCCACACTTCATTTGACTTGTTTGCGAAGAGCTCTCCGAGGAGATTAATTTAATTGAAATCGCCTTGCTTCGTAACTTGTCGTCGAATCAAAACGATTGGAAACGTTTGCAGGCGCTAATCCGTTTCATTTCAGCAATCATCAGTAACTACACGTACACAATCAAGAGGTATATAGTGAAGAACCATCAATCCATCATAGCAACAAACCAGAATAGGGTCTGAATCAGCTATTGCCTAATTGTATCAAAACCGCCGCTAGTTACTACAAAACGGTATTTTATTATCTTGTATTCTGCTCTCTTAAGCAAAAACGACGTATCTTAAATATTTGAAATTTTGGGTTGAAGCAATTTCAGTTTTTTTTTCCTTTTCGCACTATAACTATAACTTTCTTTTTTCGATTTGGAAGCAATGAACAATGGGTGTACTAACTGTGTTTGTGTGCCCGTGTGTGTGTGTTTTTTCCCCGAAAATATTTAGGAAAATAAACCAAAACCATTCATACAGCATTAAATAATGAGCGAATTTTCAAAGAAATCCTTCAGTTGAAGGTATGGTTAAGAAAAGGAACAATGGTGTTGCAATTTCTTTTGGAACTTTTTATTTTACAAGATTCTTGGTTTTTCCGATTTTCAGAATACCATACCAACATACTGTATGAACTGGGTATGCTTTGAAGATCTTAAGAGTCCATATTCATGTTCTACTCGTCTCCACAAACTCATAGAGTACCCACACGGTTATTGTTGATTTTTTCGATTTTCAGAATACCATACCAACATACTGTTGTATGTTGTATGTGGTATGTTGCAGAGTACCCACAAAGCTACTGCATTTCTGGGTACAACAAATATACACTTACCTATGTCCCATATAAAAATGAAAACGCCCTAACTCAAAAAATTTTGATATAAAGGTATTGTATTTCCATCAATTTGAAATAGTATAGAATTTTTTGAGACCACGCGGAGCCCTGTAGGACAAATCATTCGCTCCCAACGAGAATTCAAGTGTTGGACGTACGATAAATCAGAAACACGAGTGTGAATCGCAAAAGAGGCCTAATCTCCGTTCAAATTAAAGCTGACCGAAATGCTATCGATGTTTTTCTTCATGTTGGATGGTTGGTGGCTTTGCAGACGAGTGATGTATATAGAAAAATAATAAACCATTGTGTAATAATTTGCAGCGTTTTTTTTAAATTCCAATCGAAAGTAGACCTCATCCTGATAATTTTGACACCAGCCGTTCTCTTTTTGGATGAGTAGATCTTTGTATATGATTTTTCAAAGCTTCGAATGTTTATGACGGCACGCGTCCCTCCCGCCTGGGCGGGACCCCCCAGCCCACTGTGACGTCATAAACATTCGAAACTTTGCAAAATCATAGAAAAAGGACTTCTCACGCTAGAAGGTCGCGGTTGGTGTAAAAATTCTTAGAATTAGGTCTATTTTAGATTAAAAATAACAATAAACAGTTTTTCCGACCCATGCGCACACCCCATTCTCTCACGAGGTTGGTTAAGTTATCTCAGGTACTCTGTGTTGGGCAAATGATTAGTCAGAATCACAAGTGAGAATTTCGGACAAAAATTTAATTAGTATAGAATAAATTGACAGTTTTGTTCAGTTTTATCATTCAAACATTTCAAAAAATGTAAAAACATTGCACCCAAAATGTTACTCGTCTGACATATTTTGCACAGTTTCAAACGTATTACATGTTCCTATTTTTTTTTTTTTTTTCATTTCAGCAGCTAGGTTGAAGGCGTTTGCCAGATTTGCAAAAGCTCTACTAACAAAATGGTTCATACTGAGTGTCCAACAATCCACATCTCTGATCAGGTAGTTTACTCATATTTTACTCCTTCTTGTTGCAATGCATCGCCGATCCAGTGTGCACTCATACCTGACTCACAGAAGCTTAGGATGAACGTCACATCGAACGCTAAAGATCTCGTCGAAGAACACGTAAATGCAGGAAAATAACGGAGAATTTCTTCATTTTTACAGGTGATCGGATTGATTTTACGCAGCAATTTCAATACGGAGTCCCTGTCTTCGGGTACCTGACCCTGACCTTCGAAATTCGGACACCGTTTTGGTTTATTATTTTCAATAATGAACCTTTGGAATCGACCAAGAAAAAACAATTTTAACACCCCCTCAAAATTTGATGGTTTACGTTTCAAGGTACGTAGAATCCAAAAATCGAATAAAAATTTGGCCGTCCGTCCGCCGTACGCCGTACGCGGCACTTTTGCCACTTAGCATTGACCGATTTTGATGAAATTTGGTATGTAGGCTCCATTTGGGGTCTAGTTGTGCCCCGAAGCTTTTGGTTTATGTAGGTCACTTCTACGGGTTCCAAAATCAATTTTGAAATTTCGAAAACGCCCTAACTCAAAAAATTTTGATATAAAGGTATTGTTTTTCCTACAGTTTTGGATTCTATAGAATTTTTAGAATTTTTGAGACCACCCGGAGCTCTGTAGGACAAACCGTTCGTTCCCTACAAAAATTTAAGGGTTTATATTGAAATATATATATATAAAAATCAAAACACGAGTGTGAATCGCAAAAGAGGCCTAATCTCCGTTCAAATTAGAGCTGACCGAAATGCGATCGATGGTTGGTGATTTTGGTTTTTTTATTTTTTTTTATTTATACTTATTTTTTTTTTATTATTTTTTTTTGATTTTTTTTCCATATTGGATGGTTGGTGATTTTGTAGACGAGTGATCTATATAGAAAAATAATAAACCATTGTGTAATAATTTGCAGCCTTTTTGGGTAATTTTCGCTCCGGGCAGCTCCCTGTGAGCCTGCCCCACAATCTGGAATGTGTGATGAGAACAGTGAGCGCTGATTGCAGGTTGTGAACCTGACGAATACCATATTAATAATGCGAGTATGTAGGTACATTAGAAGGACGGGAAGACGTATAATCTTGCGCATTCCTCTTTACTGCTGCTCAAGTCAATGTTTCTCTCATTTGATTCATTATTATGTTCCTCGAAGCCACTGACGACGTCCTGGTCCACCGTCTTTATGGAGTACTTACACTTCACTTTTTTTTTTTTTTCTTTTTTTTTCAGCAAGTCCACCTCTTTTGTCCTTTAAAATTTTGTGGAATACAAACTTGAAGTTTCCCCTAAAAATTGTTTTGCTTGGAGCCCTCCACGAAAAACACCGTGTTCAGTTCACTCATATTTACAGAATAACAAAGGACCTCGTATCGACACACTCGCGTCGTACCTATTTGTTGGGGTTGTTCCACTCGAAGCTGATTAAATTCTATTATACCAAATAAAATATTGATTTGGGAAAGATTCATAACAAAAAATTAATTAAATATATTTTTAAAAACGCCTGCCAAGTGGGTGTGGCACATAGCTTCATCGTATCCATAACCCGATTGCACAGATGACCCGATGAATAGTTGTTGATCCCAAAACATCAATCTATAGGTACCTTGCACTATCTTCATAGGAGACCATCTACACCCCAATCCGCATGAATCTTGAACATTTCGTCGAAATCGGATGAGAAATGTAGAAGTTATGGGTGTTACAAGGAATTCACGTTTGCGCATGCGCAGTGGATACTACCAGTCTGGAGGCAATGATTTTCGTAGGGAACCGTCTACACGCCAATTACATTGGCTGGTGCCACGCGGTATCTTCCACAATAAATACCTAATATTTCTATTATTATCAATCACATATCAGTAAGATCTTAATTGTTATAAATATATAGTATATATATTAATGAGATAAACGTGCAAAAATGTGGCAATAAACTACATTCATTCATTCAGGTCCAAGAATCACAGTATGAATTTGCATTGAAAACTGACAATTATTTGGTATATAATAATGATTGTTTATCTTTCTGCTATACATGCTGGTACATCAACCGGCGTGAATCAGGTAGTAATAGAATGTGTACGATGCACTTCGTCTTGAATGTATTATTCAAGAAGCTGTCCAAGGCGAAACTCGACCGTCTTCGTCGTACAGATGCACAAAAGGTCCTAGTCTCAAATCAACTCTCGACAGTCCTAGGAAGGGCTGAATTAATTGATTCCTCGTTCAGAGGATCCTCTCCGATGGTGAGGCTCGTGGTGGTGCGGGCGAACTGGAGAGGGAATTGCAGGTGCCACCTCCGTCATCTGCCAACCCCTTCTGTTCTCCTTTCTGCTGTGATAGATTCTAATTTGAGATGTCAAGAACTTCATCTAGCCCCTTTCCTCTGGTATTCCCTCAATTCTAGACGTTGAACTGTGCTCGTAGGCTTCAACCGCTTGTCTCTTCAGGATTCCAACGAGCTTCATATATTCATAATATTTACGAGGATTTGAACTACTCATGTTCTCTTTTCGTTATTTCTAAAATAATGATATTTTGAATCGGATAGTGGCAATATCGCAACAACTTACATAGATAGGGACAACGACTTACACGTAAGGGTGTCCCTGAATGAATGGGTGTCCTCTGGGAAACCGTTATTTTCCACGGTGAATAGCAATTTTTTTCTTATTAATAGTCTTGTTTTTCGCGAGGAATTTTAATATGTTGCGCACTACACTATTGCCGCTGTTGTTTATGCGCTAACGCCCTTAACATTTGTTTTTGAAATAATAAACCTTTGGAATCGACCGAGACAAATTTTTACCCCCCCCCCCCTCTCACCAAATTTGATGTTTTACGTTTCAAGGTACGAAGAATCCAAAAATCGAATAAAAAAATGTTCCATCCATCCGCCATATGCCATCCGCGGTACGCGGCACTTTCCATAGTTCCCATGGACCGATTTTGATGATATTTGGTATAATATACCAATATAGCCCATATTATGGGCTCCAGCTTTTGGTTGATGTTGGGTGGACGGACTTACGATAAATCAGAAACCTGAGCGTGAATCGCAAAAGAGGCCTGATCTCCTTTCAAAATTTTAGCTGTTCAAAAGTTTTAGCTGTAGTTCAAATGATTACCGAAATGCGATCGTTGTTCGTTTCTTCGAGTTGTACTCAGTTCTGCGTCCTTAGTAACCAGTAGTCGAATTTCCTAATAATTAGGGTACAATATTAATTCCTAATAATCCCTGTTTCTTCGAACTGAATGTGAAGCGTGTATTTTTTCCAAATAAACTTGATTTGGAAGTAGGTATGTGGTAGGTAGGTAGTGACAATGACAAAACAGTGTTCTTTGCAGAAAGTGATCTATATAGAAAAATAATAAACCTTTTTGTAATAATTTGCAGCGTTTTCAAATAGAAACTCCAGCTGTTTTTCGCAATTTCTGATTCTACGCTGAATTCCATGAATGATTGAACTCCTACTTGAATATTTGATTGCGCGTAACCCCACGATTGTACTAAAATTAGATCTTAGAGAACTCCCAGAGTGGCTCATGTTTTTTCCACTATTTTTCCTTCCTTTTGACGATATTTTGATCAGTCGAAGTATGGTTGTGCTGTCAAATTTTCGGCTGAACTCAGGTTTCACGATTGCATGCCCACATTCCTTGTTTCTTGATGAAAAATAACAACTTTCCCCAAATGGTGACGCTTGTCGTTACATGCTCATCTTGTCTAAGTGGTTTTGAGGTGAGAGTGTTGGATAGTCCCGAGTCTGACTGAAAACATTCACGAAAGTTAATTGCTAATTCAAATTCATGAATTCAGCCTAACTAATAATCGCCTTGGTTGCAGCGGCTGGATTCACAGGGCCCATATGTCCTGATTAATTTCAGTTTTTGACTCCACCCAGAGCTTTTTGGGACCAACCGTTTGGCTAATGAGGAATATTTATTATCTAGTTAGCAAACGGGTGATCTTCACAGATAAAAAAATAACTTGCAGTGGTTTTTCTAGTTTTCGCACTGTTTTTCTCAACGTTAGATTTTTATTACAGCTCTCAAGGTGGTCTCATTCTATCCTAAAATTCAACACTTTTCGTGTTTTTAATTGATAAAAAACAGTGGTAAGTTTTTAAATCTTCAACTCCTATTTTCTTATCTTTAAAAGTCACTGACAACAGCTAACAGGAAAGTACTGCAAACAGGCGAAATATTTTTGAATTTGATTCTACGTATATTCCACAGTAGAATTCGGGCGTCCTTATGTGATTAACCTGAGATGAAGTAGGACAACACTCAACAGAAAAAAAAAATAACAAATCTGTTAACTGTAACTAATCTGTTGTAGACCATTCTGAGTCCAAATCCCTGAAAAAACCCCTTGGGTGTATGTCTAGATGTGTGTAGGTGTGTGTGTGTGCGTGTTTGCGACAAAATGTTGTATACTCTGCCCAGGCCTGATACACAACGAAACGGCTGGAATGACCTTTCTGCGAAATTGATTAGCTAAAATAAATAATAGTAACAAATAAATAAGATACAAATAAAAATGTCAGTACAAATTAATGAATAATTAAAAATTAGGACTTGTTTATGTGCACTGTATATGAAATTATGGCTCATTGATGAGCATGCCCCAGTATGAAACTTTGGAACTCTCACCAGAAGAAAAATAACCTCGTACGAATCTGGTTCAGACCATTCTGAATCTAAACCCACGAAAAACCATAGGATTTGTATGTGTGAATGAAGGCGTCATCATCTGATTCGCCGGTTTCTTTTTTGCTCGACACAAAAATCTCCCCAGTTGAGCACTATTCTACCAGCGTATCAAAATTAGCATGGGAAGGGGGCGAGTGTGGGGAGGGATAATACTCACGAAATATACAATTCTTCAATATTTCGGTTCCTTTATAGCTTACAAATTGAACCAAAGCTTTGAAATTTAGAGAAAATTCTCTATGTACCTCTAAATTTTCATTAATCATTCTTTTTACCACCATGGAACTAATTATTGGTACCACCATGGTACAAGGACAGCATAAACCGCTTACCTATTTCGTGGGTTTTTGTGTGTTTCACATTCAATACGGATGTTAACTTCTATCGACTACCTACCAAAACTGCAGATGAAAGTTCAACGTTACGACTTTGATGCTTGATTGGCACCATTGTAGGAGAGGGGGGGGGGGATGAAGTCGAATTCGCATGTTGTGTATCGTAGATAATGGATTTTAAGATGTTGTTCAAATTCGAGGTCGTATGCCGCTAGAAATGTTATGATTCCGCTGTTTCTTATTCAAAATACTAAATTAAGTACGTTGATTGAAACAGTTATGTGAAGGGGGAAGGTAAATAAAATTTTATGTTTTATTGCTTACCAATTGGTTCAAATTGACCTAATACTCATCCAATAGGAAGTCCCCCCAAATGCATGCATTAATGAACAATATGTTTTCTTCTTATTTGATTAAAAAGATTCGTTGTTGACAAAGATAAATAATAAATTAATAATAAAATGATTAATAATAATAAATAATGAAGACGCATAATAAATGATATACTTAATACTAATATAAATAAAATGATCAATAATAATATAAATAAAACACTAAATAATAATAATAATATAAAGAATAAAGAATAATAAATAATACAATCAATTATAATAAATCAAAATTGTTTGGGAAGGTCTGAAACATCTAATACTTAAGGGGGTCTCAGTCGGTCGCCGTCCGGTCCTCGTTCCGAGTTAGTAATTCACGAAATTGAAGGCGCAAAAACTTAAAAAGTTGTTTAAGTTCCTACCTAAATTTGGAATTTTTAAAGGATTTTAGAAATTCATTAGTGCACGGCTCTAGGGAATTGAAAAACTGAAAAATTGCCGCTGGAATCATCAAAATCTAACAATAATTGCCAGAGAAAAATGGGGAAAACCATTAATTCAGTTAAGTTTTTCCCATAAAATGTAGCTAAACTTGAAATTTTCGAAGATTTTAGAAATTCATTACTGCATGGGCCTTGGGAATTGAAAAACTGAAAGATTCCCGCAGGAATTATCAAGATCGAACAATAATTGCCAGAGAAATATGGAGAAAACATAGAAAAACTCGTTTGTTCATTAGTTTTTCCCATTTTTCTTTGGCAATTATTGTTCAATTTTTATGATTCCGTCGGCAATATTCCAGCTTTTCAAATCCCTAGGGCCGTGCACTAATGAATTTCTAAAATCCTTTAAAATGTCCAATTCAAGTACAATTTTTTAACTTTTTGTCCCTTCAATTTCGTGAAATACTGACCCGGAACGAGAAACGAACGGCGACCGACTGAAACCTCCTTAAGTGTGAAAATTCAGCGAACTTGATAAAGGGAGATTCAGCTACCTAGATAGACCCGGTTATAATACATGAAAAATATCGTCTACATTGGGTGGGGAAAATATACCTTACTAAAACCAAAACTTGTATGCTCTGCCGAAGATAGAATAGGGTCTGTACCATTATTTGCTTTCATTATAGTTATCACTGAACAAAACAGAACACATTACGCTAAATAAATTTGAGGAAAAATGTTTATGTACCTCTGAGCAGTTATTTATTTATGTAGGTAAGTATCATGAAATGGCTTAACTTTGTGAGCGCATCGGTTCAAGCCCTTAGTAGACGGAAGCCCATATAATTCCAAAAGCTGTTGAAAGCCACCAAAGCTTAAAACTCAAGGTAGATGAGCAAGTTGGAGAGCGTGACTATGGAAATCCGAAAAACTTGGAAACAACAGAGATGCCCAGCAGTCCGTAAAACTGGATATAACTATAATATAAATCACTGAAGTTATTCAATTACTTTCCCTCTCAAGGAGGTACGCCGGTATCAGCGTCATCACTAACTCAGGTCTGA
This sequence comes from Apolygus lucorum, assembly GCA_009739505.2. Taxonomy (NCBI): domain Eukaryota; kingdom Metazoa; phylum Arthropoda; class Insecta; order Hemiptera; family Miridae; genus Apolygus; species Apolygus lucorum. The sequence continues at coordinate 35,265,178 of CM019167.2, forward strand.
GACGGGTTGAAGGGCGCTCCTTGTGAACTTTTCTTCGCAAGTTTCTCAAGAGAAGAAGCCGTTGGAGGAGAAGTGTGAGTGAAGTGAGGATGAGGGGAGTGAGGACGCTAGAAAGCCGCTAAACAGAGATAGGATAAGCCGTTGGAACCCGTTCTCATAATAAGCGGATAACCGCGAGCCCAGAAGGGGTTCGGAGCTGCTCCAGAATTGGAAGCTCCATAACACTATACCTAATAGTAGTTCCACCAGTCACCCTCCAAAGTCAGATCGTATTATTGGGAAATAGTGAAGAAACGAATCGGGGGCTGAATTTAATAGGGAAATCAATTGATAAAACAGTGATTGGATAAGGCCTGTAGCAGTTCAGCGAGCTGCTCTGCAAGAACGGAGACAGCAGTTACCGCGACTTCTCTAAGCTACCCTCCATTAAGCGAGGGTTACTTTTCGTCATTATGACATCCATCTTTTGGTGAGAGGTAAGTTGCATTATATTATTTGCGGTTTCCTCTTCGTGCTATATTAAAATTTCCACTCTCGTTTTACATTTCAGACCTTCCAGAACAAAGGTGGGTCCTTGTCTGTCTGTCCGTTTATCTGAGTGTCTGTGTACTTATATTAATCAAAATCCAGTTTGTTATTGAACTCTACCTAAATCATAGGTATTGTGAAAAAGTGAGACCAGAATCACAGGTATATTTGATAATCTATTTACATAAGAGCAAATTTGTACAATTTTGCAATCACTTTTCACAACATAACTCAACAACGATATTTTTGAATCATCAACTAATTCAACTTTGTGTTGCTAGCATGGCGACAGTTTCCCAACCCCCAAGATATAAAAAAAACGCTGCAAATTATTACACAATGGTTTATTATTTTTCTATGTTGATCACTCATCTGCAAAGCCACCAACCATCTATCATGAAGAAAAACATCGATCGTATTTCGGTAAACTGAAATTTGAACGGATATTAGACCTCTTTTGCTATTCACACTCGTGTTTCTGATTTATCGTACGTCCAGCCCTTAAATTCTCGTAGGGAGCGAACGGTTTGTCCTACAGAGCTCCGCGTGGTCTCAAAAAATTCTAAAATTTCTATAGAATCTTAAATTTAAGGGAAAACAATACCTTTATATCAAAATTTTTTGAGTAAGGGCGTTTTCAAAATTTCAAAATTCATTTTTGAACCCTTAGAAGTTACCTACATCAACCATAATCTTTCAATTCCCTAGAGCCGCGCACTAATAAATTTCTAAAATCCTTTAAAATTACAAATTTAGGTACAATTTTTCAGGTTTTTGCGCCTTCGATTTTGTGAAATACTGACCCGGAACGAGAAATGAACGGCGACCGACTGAGACCCCCTTAATCTCTCTCTTCTCTAATGTAAATAAAGCCACGTTCTGTTCGACTGTTTCTCAATGAATTAATCCCTCAATAATGGTGTTAAAATTCTTCAGGTGATCTGGGTTTGTTTGGTTTGCAGTTGGAGGACTACGGATTTTTATCATTGAAGTAAATTACATTACAAATACCACCCCACACTTGTAATAATGTAGGAGATGTACGAGTTATGCAATTCATAGATCTGTGTGAGTTGGTCATGAATGAGATGCCAATCTACAGAGTTGGGGCAGAAACTGTAAATGTCTTGAGATCTACCCATTCTTTCCTATGGATGAAGACCTCTTTTTGTCTCTTGCTTTCGCTTTGGGCTCTATTGGCGGGTGAAACAGACGAATGGAGGTGGGAAGGAGGTAATTACGCTTCTAACAGTCCTTGTCTCTCTTCTCGGCCTATTCACATCTTTAGTTACAGTTCCCTGCCATCGGATTGGGACATTTTAAAGTTGCTTGTTGAAAGGTTTAGCTGGGCAGCTAAGAAGTTAGTTGATTCACGAATTGTTTGTCAACTCTGTTTCCCCCTGTTTCCATTCGTGTTGAGAAGATCCGTTTTACTTGGATTTGGGTTGTGAAAGAATTTCTCGTTTAGGAGAATCGATAAGATTGGATTTAACCTTAAAGAAACCATTAGACATGTTGTACAATGGCTTTGTAATACTGTATTATTTATAATCTTAATATTACGGTGGTTCGATGAATAACACATCCTATTTAACCTTAAACCAAGAGTAAACCACCTCTTCTGAAACAGGTAGTCACGCTGCCGAGACACATCAATCTATCGTTCAACCCCTCGTACTCATTTTCTATCCACCCGTCAGCATCGGCTGCTCCGGAACGTGTTTCCCTTTTTATTTATTACCTTTAGGGGGTCGTCACACGTCTCCTTTAGGGTTGCATTAGTATGAGAGATAAAGCGAGGAAAGGATCGCGGTGAGTTACTTTGGAAATGTAGCATCTGGATCAGTACCCGTTGTCTTCAACATGGGCCATACAGTGCCCATTGAGCCAATAAACCACGATTAGTGAGTTTAAGCTACCAGAGTAGAAAAGCTCTAAAGTATGCATGAAAATATTTTAGAACACCTAAAACCTGATCAGAAGTTGAAAAGCCGAGTGTGGAGTGCACATGTTATGATACCATGCTGATTGAGCCCGGGAAAATCTCTGAAAATTATGCGAAAAGTAATTCAGAACATGATTAGTTTTTTTATGGGAGGTTATGACATATCGATAGGAACAAATGAGATAAACAGCATTGACAATTTCAATGCTAATTAATGACAATATTAGTTCGTTCAATAATAGTCGTTCTGTGCACAGGGAGCTATTCCCTTGGACCTTTAGATCCAACAGTTCAACCTGACGAGTAATTTTCGATTATAGTGCGCCAATTTTGACTTTGGGGGTTTCCATTTGATCGAAACTAATACAAAATAATGTAGGGCATTCATACACTACTACTAATATACTACTTATTAATTATATAATACTTACTAATATTTAAGACATACTCGTACTACTACGTACACTACTGTTACTGGAACGTCTTCAAATCACCGAGTTTTATCTATACGTACTTCTGAAAAGAATGTTATACCTACTAGTGTACCCTAAAACCCTCAAATATACTAAGAAAGAACTCAATTTAGAGTCAATTTCCTACTTTGTTATTCAGAAGTTATCATTACTACACGGAAGTCCCAATCCGAGACCTTCCCTTAAATTCTCGTAGGGGACGAACGGTTTGTCCTACAGAGCTCCGCGTGGTCTCAAAAAATTCTGAAAATTTCATAGAATCTTAAATTGAAGAACAATACCTTTATATCAAACAATACCTTTATATCAAAATACCTTTATATCAAAATTTTCTGAGTTAAGGCGTTTTCAAAATGTCAACCCTTATTTTTCGACCCTTAGAAGTTACCTACATCAACCCAAATCTTCTGGGCACAGCTAGACCCCAAATGGAGCCTACATACCAAATTTCATTAAAGTCGGTCAATGCTAAGTGGGGAAAGTGCCGCGTATGGCGGACGGACGGCCAAATTTTCATTCGATTCTTGGATTCTACGTACCGTAAAACCGTCAAACTTTACCCCTAGATTTACTCCAAAACATTTCCAAATACAATTTCTCCCACTCGAAATGGGTTAAGGGCACAAGGAAATTTTTTCGGGTAAAAATTCGATTTTTTAAAAATAATTTTTTGTTAATGTGCATATAATCACGGACCAATTAAAAAAAAAATCATGAAAAATTTTGAACGAGAAGTGGGTCAAATAAATACGCAAACCGACCTGTGTCAGGGTTTGCGCTAGTAGAGTCCGGCGCTATACGCTGGACCGTCCGCATTTTCAAGACGATTCAGCACAGAACAAAACGAACGGATTTCACGGCACCAAACGAGACATAAACATAGAAAAAGACGAGTAAACAACGAAACAAGAGATTTAGCTTCTTCTTCTTCTTTGTTTTCATCAAATCGAGTCACCTTGGAGCAAGTTGGAAGCGTTAGGAAACCGCATGATGACGTCATGAGATGAACATTGTTTAATTTCAGAAAATCGTGTTTCCTGAAAAATCGCGTTTTCTAGCACTCGTGTTCCTTTTTGTTGAGTTATACTGGACTTATCTCCTTGTTCTTTTTTTTTACTTGTACGTCAGTATCTTATACACCAACTGTGCATAGGGATTGGCGTATTTTTCCCGACAACAAGATAAAAATGTGGTCCGTTTTGGTGGGTTAGAGCCCTGATTTTGATGGTTTTTTCAAAAATCCGCCTTTCTTTCCTCAAGCGTTGTACGAAATTATCCTTTGCACCAGTTATAGAGCATAAGATGCTCGACAATATTTGAAAAAAATCAAGGTGATCGGTTGATTACAACCCAAGAAAACGGTACATACGTTTTACGGGAAATTGTACTCTCGGGGAAAATTTCCTTGTACCCTTAAATTGGTTTTTTTATTAAGTGAATTGATCTTCAGGGCTTCCTGAACGTTTTGAGTGGTCGAGCTCATTGATCAGATAATTGTAACCCTCAGATTTAATTGTTCAAATGTTAGCATACAGTTACCTACGAGTGCGTCTATCTTTACTCCACTCTGAAAAACTCGCGGTTATCGCTACAGAAGCAGGCAGTGGTGCAATGTTACTAGTCGGGATTGAATTCATTACCCCAGAAATGCTTGATAATATCAAGTAATTATAAAATATATTCTGAAAAATTGAACTTTTTAGCTTGAAAAATACAAGTTATACCTAAGAAAAATATCAATTCCAATGATCATTTATTTCAACGAATTTGCTTGAAATGCAATATTTCTGGTTAAGAGATCACAATTTCAGTCTTCCAGTATAGACAGACTTATGTTGGTAATCGAGCAAAACTTTCTACAAGTAAAGAAATATTAAAGTAAAATAAACGATAAACGAACGACTTAACAAAATCACTGAAAAAGTCTGTTTCACATTCGATAACATTCAAATGAATTGCAATGGTAAATTTCAAATTTAACCCACGAGTAAATAATATTTTAAATCACAACTTATGAGACCAAAGCACGTTTATGTTCATATCATTGTTGTAAAGATTCGGTAGGGGCGCGTACCAAGCTTTTTCTCATTTCTTCTCCCCATCTCTTACTTCTGCAACATGAGATACACTAGAAACCTTACATTCAACACTGCGAAAATTATAAAACTCAAATATTTTTCGAGATTAAATAAGAAAAATATGAGTGAGGCTACCTTTATCCCAAACTTTATAGTGGAGTAAAGATACCCGGTTTTTGGAGTAAAGTTACCATCAAATGTTTGGTAAACGAAGGCATAACTAAGAAAACACTTTTTTGAGAATTTGATTAGTGTATTTTGTTCAAAATAAGATATTGAAAAAAGATATGATGAGGGCTTGCCTGGTAAATCCATTCCAAACACCTGATATGGAAGAAATTTTGGAGCACGAGAAACAGGACAAAAACAGCTGAACAGGAAACTATGACTGATAACGACTGATAACATGGATAAAGGCGCCATCGCAAGCCGCATCGATTCCCTGGGATGTGGAGTATAACGAAAACACAATAGCTAACTTTTATCTAAGTTCTACCTCGCTTACGTCACAATTGAAGATTCTCACTTTCTGGGGTAAAGTTACCTCTGGTGGGGTAAAGTTTGACGGTTTTACGGTACCTTGAAACGTAAACCAACAAATTTTGAGGTGGGGTTAAATTTTTTTTCTTGGTCGATTCCAAAGGATCATTATTGGAAATAATAAACCAAAACTTGTATCACCTTTATCTCAATTTTGGCACAATCCAGGGGTTGCGCATGTTTGCGCGCTCACTGAACGGGTTGTGAGCAACCAAAAAAATCGGCTGAGAGGTCTAAAATTCATGAAATTTTGCCTAAAATCCGAATCTGCAATAAAAAAAAATAGGGGTATCCATTTGAAATAACAAAGTTAGTGTGCGTTGCGCACAATTGCGCAGGTGCGCAATGCGCGAAAGTGTGATAGTTGAATTCCTCGCACAAAATTAAGGGGGGTTACCGCTTGCAGTTTTTGTCTACCCCCCAAAAACAACGGAGATAAAAAGGGTGGACCATTCAATCGCGGACACCCTGTATATAAATGTATTGCCATGTGGATATTTTCAACATTTTGACAATATTTAATTTCTCAAATTCTCTTTATATCAGAAATTAAGGGATGAATCCCAATTTACCATACATTACCGTGCAATATATGGCCAAAAAACACGTGTTCTGTCCAATTTTGTGAAAGTCCTTAGGGATGTCCAAAATTTTTGGCTAACATATTCGTCTTTTCGTTTGTTGTTATGAACATTTTGGCTAGAACTTGAAATGTTCGCGAAACAATTACTCGAGTTATCGTCCGGAGTGACACATATTTGTATAGTACATCGTTCTATATTTAGTGCTAAAATTATTTTAAATATATAATTTTTCGAAAAACTTCAGGATTTGTTTTAGAATGATTTTAAAACAATTTTGGTGAAAAAGAAAGTTCATGGTAAACATCTCGAGTTTACTGCAACAGCACCATTTTCTTTGAAAATTCGCTGAAAGGGATAATTTAGTTAATCCGGAAAGATTTTAAAAAACCTGAAAATGGAATTCATCTGAAAAGTAACTAAAATGTTGTAAACATAAGTGGAGTGAGATTGATTTCATGAAAACAATATTTTCGAGATTCCTAATTTTAATATTCTTTCGTTTCTGTAAGTTCCTTCGTAGGTTACTTATTTAGCCATGATGTCAACCATTTTGGTTTCCCATTGGAACCTAATTAAAATAAATAATATGATTTTTTATCTCTTTTTTAGTTGTAGTAAGCAGTTACTACTAAGCAGCTTATAGTTCAATCACGAAAGTGCGTGATTCTGTGTCCGTGTACATTTCGGCCTTAGAAAAGTAAATAAACGAAAATAATTGGATGAAACAAGTTTAATTCACTATTACTATGTACATATTAAATATCATGAAAATAAATACACATTATTCACTTTGTATCGTTGATGTACTGTTTTGATCATGAAAATATCTAGTCATCCTCTATAAATAGGTGAATACGACTATTCACCTATTTATAGAATAGTCCATGGACTAGAATAAGTAGTCGTGGTATAAAGCGGTTGTGGTATAAATAAGTAGTTCCCTTGCCAGAGAAACTGCAAGAAACATAAAGTAAGGTGTTGATTAGGAGCCAGTTAAATCACATTTTCTATGTGTATTTTGTGGATATTATCCCCCACTCACTCCCTCCCCATGCTAATGTTGAAACTATCTAATGAAGTAATGTCCATTTGGGAAATTTTCTTCGCTTGTGGGGAATAAAAAACTGTTACGCAAAATCGTCAATCAATAGCATCGTTTTGGCCTTCCTGACATATTTTTTTCTCAACACTCTTTAGTTGACATTATCCCTCGGTTTACAGGTCCCTAATTTCCTCAATATTCCTGCGAGTACACCATCAATCATCTTGATGTTGTGCAATAGATCTGCCGGTCATTGCTAAAAGGCTGATTTTCGAGGGAAAATCGAACAGAGATTTGTGTGATATCCTACCAGTGACTGAAAACATTAAATGGGGCATGTATGACGCATTAAGATTTTTCTTCCCTATACTCAATATTCATCTCACTGAGTGCATAACCTCGTAACCACATCACATAACGGGTGGTGGGGCGGGGGGTTACAACAGGTGTGTCACCCTCACCCTGGCTTGTCGGTCGAGGCACTTGATTTAGATTCAGTTGCTTGCGTGGGTTAGGAGTTTCAATTCCGTCGAGCGCTATCACTAACTCCATTCGTTGGAGGGAATCGGTTTTAGGTGGACGACGGAGAAGGTGATTAGATCGAGTGAAAGACGGAACTTGTGCAATTCAAGACGTATATGTGGATCTCCATTTTAGCCGAGTTAGAAGACTGCTTAATCGCTGATGTGCGAAAATTTTGACTAATTGTGTCAGAACGATTCCAATGAAACGTTCATCTTCCTAATGAAATGCGTCTGTAAACATTTATTTGTTCTGTAATGGCGTTGAAATAATTGGATTTTCGTTTACCATAAATTTATGATGCATCCAAGATCAAATAATGCTACAGAAGAGTTTCCTGTGTCACCTCTTCCGTCATAAATCACTCATTCACAGGTTCCAATGCCTGGATAAAAACATAACCACCGACAAAAAAACTCATAGCTAACACACCTTATTACGCTTGATTTGAAACCACTGATTCTAAAATCACCTTCTAACAATGAATGATTCTTCGAAAAATGAATTTTTTTTTTTTACAAAAATTTCTATTTGGTCCTATTGTTGGACATACGCGGCACTTTTTTTAGTTGCAAAGGCCCTAAATATGATTTGATATCAAATTTGGTGTACGGGTATCATTATTTGAGGTGCCGCCATGCTTTTGTTAAATGTGCGTGATTTCCAAGGGTAAAAAATAAACTGATAGCTTTGTAGATGGGTGATCTATAGAGAAAGTAATACACCACAAACCATAATGTGTGATAAATTGCAACGTTTTCGCTATAAACTTCTATTTTTAAAGGCCGTTTTAATTTAAATATTTTCCTTTCGAAGTCGATCATGATTTTGATTTAAACCTCCTCAAAATTGTTTAATAACAGTTTCAATAGAAGTAGAATCGGAAAATCAAATATAAAACATACTATTGACTGTATATCAGTTTCCGTGAGGTGGGCCAATTTATGTAATCCTGATCAGCTTCTATAATATCAGAATCTGTACTGTGGATCGGTTACTGTAACTTTTCTCAGTTCTTGTATTTCTCATCAGTTACTTCACTGCAGATCAGTTTTTCCACTAATCTACAAAGCTCACAACCACACGTATAATTTCAATCGTGTTGAAGATGACGATATGTGCTATGTGAACGTGAAGATGTAATGAGGTATGTCCCATAAACTCTCTGGTAGACTACCCTCTCATCACCTAATTGTTCAATATCACTCATATTTAATGGAGTACTTCGTGGAACCTCCTATCCCATTACCTACCCCAACTATGATATTTATCAATGACGGAAGCTATGAGGCACACCCCCATGGTCGAGTACTTTTGGTTTATTATTCTCAATAATAAACCTTTGGAATCGACCAAGAAATTTCTTTGTTTAACCCCACCTCAAAATTTGTTGGTTTACGTTTCAAGGTACGTAGAATCCAAAACGCTGCAAAATTATTACACAATGGTTTATTATTTTTCTATAGATCACTCGTCTGCAAAGCCACCAACCAACATGAAGAAAAACATCGATCGTATTTCGGTCAGCTATAATTTGAACGGAGATTAGGCCTCTTTTGCGATTCACACTCGTATTTCTGTTTCATCGTACGTCCAAAACTTAAATTCTCGTAGTGAGCGAACGGTTTGTCCTACAGAGCTCCGGGTGGTCTCAAAAAATTCTATAAAATCTTAAATTGAAGGGAAAACAATACCTTTATATCAAAATTTTGTGAGTTAGGGCGTTTTCAAAATGTCAACCATTATTTTGGAACCCTTAGAAGTGACCTACATCAACCAAAAGCTTCGGGGCATAACTAGACTCCAAATGGAGCCTACATACCAATTTTCTACGTACCTTGAAACGTAAACAATCAAATTTTGAGGGGTTGTTAAAATTTTTTTTCTTGGTCGATTCCAAAGGTTCATTATTGAAAATAAAAAACCAAAATCGAATAAAAATTTGGCCATCCGTCCGCCGTACGCCGTACGTGGCACTTTCCCCACCAAGCATTGACCGATTTTGATGAAATTTGGTATGTAGGCTCCATTTGAGGTCTAGTTGTGCCCAGAAGATTTTGGTTGATTTAGGTCACTTCTAAGGGTTAAAAAATAAGGTTTTAAATTTTTAAAACGCCCAGACTAAAAAAATGTTGCTATGAAGGTATTGTTTTTCCATCAATTTAAGATAGAATATAATTTTTAGAATTTTTTGAGACCACGCGGAGCCCTTTAGGAACAAACCGTTCGTTACCTACGGGAATTTAAGGGTTGGACTTACGATAAATGAGAAACACGGATGTGAATAGCAAAAGAGGCCTAATCTCCGTTCAAATGTTGGCTGACCGAAATGCGATTGATATTTTTCTTGAAGTTGGTTGGTGGTAACAATGGCAAAGCCGTGTTCTTTGCAGACGAGTGATCTATATAGAAAAATAATAAACCTTTGTGTAACAATTTGTAGCGTTTTTATTACGTAATTGTTCGATTTTCCTCATATTCGGTAGGGAAACTTCCCTACTTGAAGATGGATAAACACGTTTGATGAGGCTCATGCAGATTCTGCGCAAATAAATGCCTATAATTCTTCACTTTCCATCCCCCCCCCCTCCGTAGCTTTTCGGGTAATCAGAACCCAGAAATATCGGAAATGGAGATTATCTGGGTTGGACCAGTTTGTCACTGGTCTGCAGCCTTGGTAACTGATATAAATCAACATTCAATCATTTTTCTCATGTTTTTTGGAGGGAAGGGGGATTTAAACAGAATTTGAACTTCTATATAAACCACATCACGATAGAAAAAAAAACATGATTTGATGCAGATAACAACAACTTGTGATGGCAATGAGAACATCGAGTCTCATTTTGCTTCGGTTTGAAATTTTTATCTCGTTCAGCACAAAACTTGTAGGTGTCACGCGTATACCTGACGTATTCTACCTAGGTCACATCAATTTACCTTCCTCTTTGGTGTGAGTGTGGTCGTGGACGAGACCGAAAAAGGATCAGTCCTCGACGTAATAAATTATGTATGACGACGATAAAACCCCAAGTTTTTTTGGTTGTGGAGGAAGGGAGTGGGGTCTTGACAGTTCTATCACAGAATAATCTTCATGCTGAATATTATGAAACGGAGACCGTAGGAGGGTGTCTGTTGGTAGAAGAAGGAAGGGAGATACGGAGCCGGTGTGGACCCAAGGAGGAATCTCATGAGACCAGCCCCACCTGGCACCAACAAATGATTCCTTTCAGTGGGGCTTCTAGTAAAACCGTTTAATTCAGAGTTCCTTTCCTGGTGCTATAAATCGATTAGCCCGTTCAACACTGTCCCACGCTTACCCTTCTCGTTCACTCGGCGTGAAATTTCCATTCAGGCCGTCAATATAAATCGATAAGTATGAGGAATATGAAAAACATCAAGGTCCCTGGAAGTCTACCGAATGAGTGATAGAGGAGAACAACTTTGTAATGTACTGAAACCATAATATTTAAAAAAAAAGAGATGTAGGCTAAGTAATCTTTCTTTCTTCTGCACTGTATAAAATTACCCAATTTTGTTGATTTTGAATGATAGCTGGGTTGACGAGAATCAGGTCCACTTTCGACATTGCAAAATGCCACGAAAAGTATCGAAATCAAAATGGGCGAAAATTGACCAAAAAAATTAACAATAACGGTTGAACAAAAATGGTTAGAGGTGAGGGGAAGAAAAATCCCACTCGTGCAGCGTGAGTGATGAGCGAATTTTCATAGTTTCCAATTTCTCGACAGGAAAAATCTCACAAAATACTCCCCTCGTCACCCCCAACTCATGGAGTAGGTAATCATACGTAAATTATTACTTTTTTCCAATTTTCAGTAGGTATACCACAATACCATACGGTATGCACAGGCTATGTTTAAAAAATTTTAATAGTCCATATTCAAGCTCTCCTCGTTACTCCTGCTCGGCCAGCAAAAAAACCCGTAGGATTCCAGCTTTGAAAAACGCTGCAAATTATTACACAAAGGTTTATTTTTTAATAGATTACTCGCCCGCATCATTTCCACAATTTTACCTCCACAATCAAGTTTAGTTAGAAGAACTACACGCTTCACACTCAATGCGAAAAAATAGGGAGTTCCGGGAGCCTTCATTGGGAAATTTTAATACCGGTTCTAAGGACGCAAAAATGAGCACAACTCGAAGAAGCGAACAGCCATCGCATTTTGGTTAGCTAAAAATTCAACGGAGATTAGGCCTCTTTCGCGATTCACACTCGGTTTTCTGATTTATCAGAAGACCAACCTTTAAATTCTGATAGAGCGAACGTTTGGTCCTACAGAGCTTTGGTTTCGATTCTATTTCGATTTCGATTCGATACTCGATTTCGATATTCACTACTACTTTAAACAGAAGATAAAACAATAGCGAAATTTTTTGAGTTAGGACGACTTGAAAATTTCAACCCTTATTTTTCAAACCTTACGAGGGACCTGCATCAACCAAAATCTTCGGGCACAACTAGACCCCAAATGGAGCCCCTACACCAAATTTTATCAAAATCGGTCCATGGGAACTAAGAAAAGTGCAGTGTACGGCACAAGAAAAATGAAGCTATTGCAATGGCCTCAATTTTTTTAGAATGGACTTTTTCAAAAAAGTTTCCATTGAAATTGGTTTCGGAACACACTGAAATGATCCCTGAAGTTATTCCAAAAACCATGTATGTATATAAGTGTCAATCCGCACGATAACTCGAGTAATTAATTAGCAAAAATTTTCAAGTTTACGCCAAAAAGTTTGTAACAATAAACAAAATGATGAGTACGTTAGCCAAAACTTTTGGACAACTTTAAGTGGTCGAAATGTCAAAAATAGTCCAAAAAACGGGGGTTTCCCGGTTTTTGTGGTTATCACTTTCACAATCACAGTAATTTATGGGAATATGGTAATATGGTAAATATTTATGGTACATATGATATATATTCGGATTCAGCACGAAATTGCTGATACCGATGCGTTTTTAAAAATTGAAAATCTTCACAAATTTTAAAAAGTGTATATATATATATATATGTATAATGAAAACGTGCGTGTATTTGTTGTACCCAGAAACACAGTAGCCGTGTGGATACTGTACGAGTTCGTAGAGACGAGTATAGCATGCGTACGGACTCCTAACATCTTCAAAGCATACTCAGTGCATACAGTATGTTGGTATGGTATACTGAAAATTTAACGGTACAAGGAAATTTTCCCCGACAGTACAATTTCCCGTTAAACGTATGTACCGTTTTCTCGGGTTGTAATCAACCGATCACCTTGATTTTTTTCAAATATTGTCGAGCATCTTATGCTCTATAACCGGTGCAAAGGATAATTTCGTACAACGCTTGAGGAAAGAAAGGCGGATTTTTGAAAAAAAAAAACCATCAAAATCAGGGCTCTAACCCACCAAAACGGACCACATTTTTATCTTGTTGTCGGGAAAAATACGCCAATCCCTATGCACAGTTGGTGTATAAGATACTGACGTATAAGTAAAAAAAAAAGAACGAGGAGATAAGTCCAGTATAACTCAACAAAACACGAGTGCTAGAAAACGCGATTTTTCAGGAAACACGATTTTCTGAAATTAAACAATGTTCATCTCATGACGTCATCATACGGTTTCCTAACGCTTCCAACTTGCTCCAAGGTGACTCGATTTGATGAAAACAAAGAAGAAGAAGAAGCTAAATCTCTTGTTTCGTTGTTTACTCGTCTTTTTCCATGTTTATGTCTCGTTTTGTGCCGTGAAATCCGTTCGTTTTGTGCTGAGCTGAATCGTCTTGAAAATGCGGACGGTCCAGCGTATAGCGCCGGACTCTACTAGCGCAAACCCTGACACAGGTCGGTTTGCGTATTTATTTGACCCACTTCTCGTTCAAATTTTTTCATGATTTTTTTTAATTGGTCCATGATTATATGCACATTAACAGAAAATTATTTTTAAAAAATCGAATTTTTACTCGAAAAAATCTCTTTGTACCCTTAAAAAAACCAACAATAGCCGTGTGGGTACTCTATGAGTTCGTGAAGACGACTAGCACATGAATATGGACTCCTAACATCTTCAAAGCATACCCAGTGCATACAGTATGTTGGTATGGTATAATGAAAATTTTAAAAAACCAACAATAGCCGTGTGAGTACTTTATGAGTTCGTGGAGACGACTAGCACATGAATATGGACTCCTAACATCTTCAAAGCATACCCAGTGCATACAGTATGTTGGTATGGTATACTGAAAATCGAAAAAACCAACAATAGCCGTGTGGGTACTCTATGAGATCGTAGAGACGAGTATGGCATGAGTACGGACTCCTATCATCTTCAAAGCATACTCAGTGCATACAGTATGTTGGTATGTTTGAAAATGGGAAAAAACCACAATAGCCGTGCGGGTACTCTATGAGTTCATGGAGACAATTAGAACGCGACTTCTAACATCTCCAAGTGTACCCCTTGCATACAGTATGTTGGTATGGTATACTAAAAATTCGTTCTATTAGAAATTGCAACACCATTGTTATTTTTCTTAACCATACCTTCAACTGAAAGATAATTTGGAAAATTCGCTCATTAATTCATGCTGCATGAATGGACTTTTTCAATTATACATACTTTGAAATTGTCTTTGAAAAAATTGTCTTGGTCGATTCCGAAGGTTCATTGAAAATAATAAACCAAAATCAGCACAAACCTGAAAACTATCCTCACTCTCCTAATGAGAGTGTCATTATTATGTTTAGTACAATGTGTGTTGGGTTCGGTCCTACCTTATATTAAGGTTCAGAAATTCCACAATATTCTCCTACTTGGCAAGCTTTATTTTTCCTCACCCAAGCAAATTGAAAACATGTATGTGGGCTCAAGGCGACATATCAGAGATAAGAACTTGTCGAAGGTTCAAGCTTCCTCGATAAATACTTTTCGTTGAATAGAAACAGGTAGTATTTATGTGGTGGCACGGAGGGGTTAATGTGCCAAGGTTGGTGCTGGTTTCTGGGTCGGTATTATCCAGTAGGTTTGCCGATATACGAACGGAAGGCTCCGAGGGAAAAGGCTCGGTGAAGGTGGATTGAAGGAGAAGCAGGCCGAGAGAGGAGGGACAGAGCTGTATGCGTGGTCCGGGATGATAAAGAAAATCCCGTGCGGTACCTAAGCATCCGCTATCCGCTCCTCCCTCCCCCGATTTTTACCGGATCCCCGTGAGAGGCGTCGCGAACAGGTTGGGAATCGAACCCTTCATCCTGCGAGTTCGAAAACGGTTCTGGAGAGGTTGAAGCATCGCTTCCTTCCCAAACCGCTTCCGGAAGTGGCCTCTGCGAATCATTCGAACACCCGTTTCTCTGACAAACATGATGTATTAATTTTCAAGATATTATGCTGTCGATTATACAAACATTCCTACTTTTTTTAGGATAAATTATTCATCATGGAGAGAAAACATTTCGTGAATTCGCAGCTAATAAAATTATCTTTATTGGAGACAGGTTTCGGGTCATAACCCCATCTTCAGTCCTAAAACAATAATACGAAATATCCATTTCAGAAGTCGAATGAATTTAGATCATAAATTATTACATTTTACTGTTGATTGAAATTGAACTTTACTATTGAATAAAATATTGTTTGAAATTTGAATTAAATCTATTGATCTAAACTATTAATGGGTGATGAACCACAAATAATGGACTTACCAGAGACTATAACGTTCAAACAGAACTGCCGCGTTCAAAAGCTGAACGCTACTTTGAGGAATTCTTCAGTTGGGTGACGGGTTTTTATTTAAACTTTTTATTGGCATTGTTACAGGAACATACAGCCGCAATACATTAATATTATATAAGATACATGAATTACGAGAAGTTAATTTTTATCAAGGAATTACTGGAGGAACGTGAATTAACAAATATGTTGTACATAGAGGATGAAGTGATTGTTAGATTCATCTTAAGAAAATAGTCTGTTAGAGGAAGAAGCATATGGCTTCGTGCACTTCTCCTTTCTCTTCTAGCAGCAGGGTATCCAAGTTGAAAGGGTGTATGGTGAGGGGAGATATTTTTTGGAAGAGCCGCGGCGACTCATATGAGGTGCATTCGCGTATCACGTGCTCTGCAGTTTCCACCTCGCTGCCACATGCAGAACAAGTATCTGTGTCACTTAGTCCAGATCGATGTAGATAATATCTATAAGATCTATAAGATCTGAACTAAATTGGATTAAGAAAACTCCTTCGAATAGAGCCAAGTCCTTTTATACAACAATTCATCGACTGCACAGTGGACACTGCCGAACCATCATAATATGATCTGGTTCGGCAGTGTCCACTGCGCAGTCGATGAATTGTTGTATAAAAGGACTTGGCTCTATTCGACGGAGTTTTCTCAATCCAATTTAGTTTGGATGGAGGGCCGAAGAGGGATTTGTATCGTTCGCCTGCTGGGTAGTCATAGAACTATTTCTTCCATTTCGGAGTAATGATTGTGAAAAATGGCGTCGAAGGTCGCTAGGATATATTAGGATATATTAGGCCAATATTTTGTTATACGTTTTCTCTCAGTCTCAAAATTTTCAGAGTTGACGGAATGGTATTAAACCTAATTAATAAATACCTATATGTAATACAAAATAATAAATATACAAAATAATAAATGAAAATACGCTCAGGAAAATTATTAAAGTTTTGGAAATGCACATGGCTAGAATGAGTTTCAGCTTCAACATATTTTTAGATCAGTTTTCTCTCATTCTTGATGATATTAAGATCAACGGAACTACCAATATGGTTCATGATTATATTCGGACCTCAAAATTCAACATGTGTTAGGCAACGTTTATCATTCTAAAATTACGTGAACTTAGGTTTATTTTTGAACGTAGTTAAATAAACCTCGATTCAACTTCTACTGCAGTGCTCCGTAATAACCTTAAGTAGTCTCAATATGAGGTACTTGTTTTTGATGCCGTACGATTCAATCATACGTATCTTACTCATATGGGCAATTTAATAGCAAATTTTATTTATTTGCCTCAGAAAACGCGCAATAACTGATCGATGGCAGCTGATGAAGATGGTAAGTAGGGACAGTATTGGAAATTATAGTAACAGATGAGTGAGTTCTAATTTGAAGATCTAGAAAATCCCATGTCCTGATAGGACAAGGTACCATAAAAACTGTATCCTCCTATCGTTGATACATCTCATTTTAAGCTATGAAGGTAACAACTTTCCAACCTCTACCAGATTGCGCATACTTGACACTCCACTAATTCTCGTTGGGGGCTCAGTGTATCAGAGTAAGTTTCTAAGTAATAATAGGTACGTAACACCTCAGGTTTAATTTGGAAGCTGACTCCAATATAACGGTAGAATAATATCATGTTTTCCACTCCCTAGTCTCAAGTTGAATGGATATAACTGGAAATCAGAAACCATCTCCTCAGTTCTTCAACAAGTTCCCTAAATACACCTTCAACCTGCCTATACTTACGCTAGAAATGAATCCGTTTGATCAAGTTACTTGAGGCTTATAGACTTGTAAGGAAATCATGGTGAGTTCTTTGACTCAGTTGAATCGATATAGCCTGGAGCGTAATTTCAGGTATTCGGTGGGCGAGGTAAGGGTGGCGTCACGCGATATCACGCCGTTCCCGCCGGAGTTGTAGCGGTGCAACGCAATGCTGATTGGATGAAAAAACGTTGGTATTGTGGTGTAATCTACACGTAACAGCAATGACACCAATCACAATACCTATGATTACTCACGGAATAACGGAAAAACTGCATCGTCTGGATCGATTTTTAAACGTTTTTTCCACGATAGCTACTGGAAAATGATTGACATTCTACAGCCAGGGTAGGCATGACATTAAGGGTTTCATGTGATTCCGGATTATCAAAGCATTTTGATAGTACACTTCAGACCTACAAACAGCACAGTATCATATTTGCTCAGAAAAGTTAAAT
This sequence comes from Apolygus lucorum, assembly GCA_009739505.2. Taxonomy (NCBI): domain Eukaryota; kingdom Metazoa; phylum Arthropoda; class Insecta; order Hemiptera; family Miridae; genus Apolygus; species Apolygus lucorum. The sequence continues at coordinate 35,282,870 of CM019167.2, forward strand.
GTTGATGGATTATGGAGAGAGGAAAAATGTTCACCTCTTGAACGGTCACTGTAGGAGATCTTTGAATTACATGAATGGAAAAATGAGAATTGGAATGCAGTCTTCTATCGAAAATAGATGGGAGATAAAATGATAGACGATAATATTTGCTATTGATGATGTCATAAATAACTTGTTGAGAGGGGGAATACTAACATATTAAGTGATACGAATTTCTTCCAGGATCAACCGTAACACATTGAGTTGAAACAAATGATACTTGGAAATGATGGAGAGAAAGACGTTTGATGCTAGTAGTAAATTTAGTGGTACCCTTCTGCTTATATTATTCGTCGATGAGCGCTGGATTAGTTATCTCAAAGTTGCGGATTCTAGAAATGCCAAATCCAAAGGTTTCTCAGAAACCGTTTCAAACAGATAAATTAATAATGAATTCATTCCAGAGGTCGTCCCATTGTAGAAAGATTAGTTAAATGTAAATAGGTAAACAAAAAAACTTGTATTTTTATTTACCTCCCTATCCTTTCCAACAGAAAATAGGTCAATTCTACTTTACTATATCTTCTAGCTCCTAATATATAAAAACGGGGGTCATTTTCAATGAAAAACTTCATTACTTTCAGATGGATCTCACAGGGCCAGCGCGACCATCTAAGTAACATTTAGGGCGCGACCTTCGGAGTGTTGATTTGTATTTTTTAATTTTTTATTTGTATTTTATTTATTCATTTATTTTCAGCGGAATGTTAAAATCAGTTTCACAAAAGATGAAACTCCAGCCGTTTTTCATTGTGTATTTATCACAGTGAACTTTGAAAACTGGCAGGTCACAAGCTTATAGGCTGCGCTGCGTATAAATCTGCCGTTTGCGTTGATCGCCTCTGAACGATTCATCGAATTGAAAGTTCTGAGGGCGTAAATTTACCAGGCATGAATGGTTTTATGCGTTTCCACTTGGGAGAGAAAGGATTCGGCCGACATCATTTAATGACCTAATTGGGACCCGCTTCCCGAGGAATTTTTATTGAGGGAAAACTTGAACTACGGTCGTGACTGCTACGTTCCATTGTAGCAATCAATAACCTTCTATAGTCCTTACTTTTCCAAAGTTTCATAATCTTCCTCCGTTTTCCGATGTCTGAATTTATTCCATTGCTTGAGTAGCCAAACCCTACTGATAGTGTTAGAGAGAGACAAACAGGGAGAGAGAGAGAGAGAGAGAGAGAGAGAGAGAGAGAGATTGATTGATTGAACGTGTTTATTTAAAAAAACCAGGGAGGGATTAGGGCCAAGTGGCCCTCTCTTCCATCCCCCCTGGCAAACATAAGTTTATACATCCTCGATTTCGTTGAACGCATAAAAATAATCATATAATATAATGATATAACTCATAACATAATATAATAATCTATTCTTAAATTAACATAATTTACTTATCATTTTAAAAAATCTAATGTTCATATGTCTTGAGTAACGTTTCTTTGTACTCATCTCGAAATGCTGATACTGTTTTATTCAAGTCAAATTTATGAGGTTGTAGATTATAGATAGCTATTGCTTGTAACGTGAAAGATTTACTGTAAGATATGGTGTTGTGATTGGGGATCTGTAAGGTAGTAGTTGCTCTGCGGGTCGGAAGTGAATGTACGGATGAAAGAAAATGGAAATTATTGAATAGATAGAGTGGCTTTTTGAATTTTAATATTTTGAATAGCATTACTGCTATTCCCAGGTTTCTTCGCTCCTCTATTTTAAGCCACCCCAGTTCAAGATAAGATGGAGTGACATGGTCATCTAGTCTCAACCGACAAACAAAACGCACCACACAGTTGAGCGTTTTTTGTAGCTTCGCCGTCTGCTCCCTGAGAGAGAGAGATTTATTGGTTTATCGATTGATTGATATCGATTTATTCCCGAAAACTAGCAAGATATGGTCGTATTTCCGACCATTTTCTCACCTCAAGAATAGAAAGATAGATAGATAGATAGATTTTTTTTTTTTTTTCTTGAACTACGGTTGTGACTGCTACGTTCCATTGTAGCAATCAATAACTTTCTATAGTCCTTACTTTTCCAAAGTTTCATAATCTTCCTCCGTTTTCCGATGTCTGAATTTATTCCATTGCTTGAGTAGCCAAACCCTACTGATAGTGTTAGAGAGAGACAAACAGGGAGAGAGAGAGAGAGAGAGAGAGAGAGAGATTTATTGGTTTATCGATTGATTGATATCGATTTATTTCCGAAAACTAGCAAGATATGGTCGTATTTCCGACCATTTTCTCACCTCAAGAATAGAAAGATAGATAGATAGATTTTTTTTAGATAGATAGATAGATTTTTTTCTTTCTCAAGAATAGAATTAATAAAAATTCTTCACTCCACATGCCACTCACTGCATTTTCCCTTGATGATGATACGCCTGTTCTCCATCACTTCCACAGTTGATGCTCTGGAGCTCAACTTCTCCTAAATGGCATACATCAAATTTTGCCAACTTCTACCTTTATTCCGTTCCTGACCGACTTTTCTACTGCGGACTTCCTGGTGAAGGGGCTGAAGAAGGGAGGTGACCAGTACAACCCCTGCAAGTGCAAGTTAGACAGCCTTCTTCTCTCTCAAATTCTCGTTTTTTTTTTCTTAAATCCTAAGGAATCAAGTGACTGACTTTGTCTTCCCACTACTGGCTTTCTTCTGTGGAGACATTTCCACGTCTGAGAGTGAGATTTTTGAGATTTCAGGATGTACCCTTCTCGAATTACGTTTTTACGCCACATAGTTCCCCCCCCCCCCCCACCAGTGTCTCGTGGTACCTGATTTTGGACTAAGCAATCTAACTCAGGATGAACTCGTCAGAAAGCTGCTCTCTGGCTCATTCTATGCCTAGGATTGAGCAGAGTATCGAATGTACCTAATCCGACGCTGTTTTGCTGAAATTGTGAAGTTGTGCAGGTGCGCCACCCTCCCCCTGCCTGTTCCTCGTGACATCTTAGGCTCTGAAACCCTAATACGCTGGGATAGGGCCTATCTCGTCCCAGAAAGTTCTTCTCGACAATACTACGTCATAATACCACTGGTATTGTAATTTTTAATAAGCATTTTCAATAAACCAATGTCCATGGAGTTAGGAAGGTAGGAACCTAGACATACATGTTCCTTTCGGCCTCTTCTTTTCATTTTACTCAAACTCCGAACACTGCCATCTTCTTTTTTTCCTACTTTCAGTCCTTTCTGGCTGTGGTCCCTCGAAAAATATACTTTGCATACTTCACGTGTGAGCCTACAATTAGCTGCAGCTCTATGATGAAGCAGATGAAGCTCGGAAATATCACTAATGGAATAACAGGCGTAAATGAAGATTCGATGAGATTTGAGGTGCTTTCTATATTGTTCAACGTTAGCACTATCGCCAGCTTCCAAGCCTCTTCAAGAAGCTCTTCAAGCCTCTTGCCTTTGATCTTTTTCATACTTTCAACGAGTAATGAATTGGTAAATTACGTATTTTAAAAACGCTGCAAATTATTACACAATGGTTTATTATTTTTCTATATAGATCACTCGTCTACAAAATCACCAACCATCCAATATGAAAGGAAAAAAAAAGATCAAAATCACCAATTATTGATTACATTTCGATCAGCTCTAATTTGAACGGAGATTAGGCCTCTTTTGCGATTCACACTCGTTTTTGATTTATATATATGTATATATTTCAAAATAAACACTTAAATTTTCGTAGGGAGCGAACGGTTTGTCCTACAGAGCTCCGCGTGGTCTCAAAAAATTCTAAAAATTCTATAGAATCTTAAATTGAAAGAAAAACAATACCTTTATATCGAAATTTTTTGAGTTAGGGCGTTTTCAAAATTTCAAAATTGATTTTGGAACCCTTAGAAGTGACCTACCTCAACCAAAAGCTTCGGGGCACAACTAGACCCCAAATGGAGCCTACATACCAATTTTCATCAAAATCGGTCAATGCTAAGTGGCAAAAGTGCCGCGTACGGCGTACGGCGGACGGACGGCCAAATTTTTATTCGATTTTTGGATTCTACGTTCCTTGAAACGTAAACCATCAAATTTTGAGGGGGTGTTAAATTTTTTTTTTCTTGGTCGATTCCAAAGGTTCATTATTGAAAATAATAAACCAAAATCGACTGGTATACCGTCATGTCCCCTCCAGAACTAATTTTCATAATCGCTTTTTCAACTGACTTAACGTCAATATCGCGTATAGCTAAAGTACTATAGTTAAAGAGAGAGAGAGAGAGAGATTTGCTGATAAATTCTTTTGATTTAACCCCCCGGGAGGGTTGGGGCCGTGAGTCCCTCTCTTCCACTCACTCTGGACATATTGGTCAACATCTTGCACTCAAAAATTGAATACACTCTTCAATGAAAATATAATCACAAAATAAATAAAAAGTCCTACTTACATAACTTCACCATTTATAAATAACAGGGACACATCATTAAAAAAAAAAAAAAAAAAAAAATGTACCACTCCACCAAACCGCATCACTCTTCCAATAGTATCTTCCTTAAACTTTTTTTTTTAATGCAAAGGGTTTTGCAACTCAATGTTCTCGTAATAAATGTTGTAAGCCTGCACTACACAAATCTCGCCTGTAATTCGTTCCGATGTTTTCGCCTCTCTTGTTCGGAATGGACGAAGGATTCGTGATAGTGAGATCATGGTTAGAAAATGTCGTACATTTTATTAAGTTCAAAGTTCTCCAGGAGGTCAATGATTTCCTTTCTTCTGTCGATCCAAAGGAGCTGGCATCAGAGCACACAGTGGAATGGATGGAAAATCGTCGCTCAATAAATGTCCAATTTTTTCAGAATTCTAGTCGATGAAGATGGGCAATGATGAGACGTATAAGTGCCCAGCTACCAGGAGTTCTCCCAGAACATAAACCTCCCTCTGGATAAGAATCAGTCGACCTGAATTACGAGTACTTTTAGTATTGGCCACCGCAAGTTCAAACGCCGTAGGTTTTTATGCTTACATTAGGTAAGTAAATTCTCACTAGATCACTGCATACATCAGTCGAATTAATGGGGCTTTTGAAATACACTGAGTTGGAGGCATGTTTTACAACTATGACTTGTCAAGTATGATACCATCAGTTATTTCAAGCCTTAGCGTGGTCAGTATATATCTAGTTTTTAATCACTCAGAAAATTTGCACAAAATGAGTTGCATGTTGTTTAGTACAATTTCTTGTCAAAAGAAGTTTCGTCAGTTCTGAAGATTTCATTGAGTATAGTTAGAGCAATTTGGTAAGCAATAATTGAAGTTCACTCTCTTCGATCGGTCAATGAGCATTCCATACAAACGGATTTCCTGTTCTCGACTTACGTACTAGTTAGGTCTTTTAATTTTGAGTACGAGAGTAAATTTTGACAATAATAAAGAAATGTGAGAATCTAGTAATATGAGGAACAATATTGTAACAATCCTTTGAAGAAGAGAAATCGATTTTTCGACCCTTCGGTGTGGTTTGGTTGTTTCACTCTAGACCAATCCTAAAGAATCATGAAGATATTGAAAGTTTATGGTGAAAGGAACGAAAATTGCTAAGAGTAATGGCCACTTTCTGGCTTGAAGGAAAGCGGCGTGTTTTCAGTCAACAAGAATCCAGGGTCTTGTAATTCTTGTGTGCATTGTAGCGCTGAGGTTTACCTCCACGCCGTAACACCTAACACCTGGGTCGAGAGTGATCTGTTTACTCCTACGACCGCAAAAATAAGCGGGTCAGAAGGGGTCACTTCAAACAGCATTTTCACCAGAACATTCAACAGTTAAGTTCTATAACGACTGGTGGAAACTCTGAGTGCGAAGTATATGAACGGTAATGAAGTAGCATTCCTCAAAAGGTTGATCTGGATTCTAAAGCGTATCGGGATAGTTGAGAATGCAGCAATTTACTCTCGGTTTTTTTGTTCAAACCGTTCCATCCAGAACTGATCTATAGCCAGTTCCTTAGTATTAGTCAAGTTCCTTGACGAACGTATTACTAATGTTGTAAAAATAGTTACCCAGATAATCCCTGCGCTCGTAGAGCGAGAGAGAGAAAAAAAAACGCAGCAACTGATTACACAAAGGTTTATTATTTTTCTTTATACATCACTCGTCTGCAAAGAACACAGCATTGCCATTGTCACTACCTTCAACCATGGTACTCCCTACCTACTTCACAATCACGTTCATTTGGAAGAAATAAATGCTTCACATGAATTCGAAGAAATAAGGCGTTGTGGATGCCTTCATTGGAAAATTTCTTTACTGGTTGCTAAGGACGCAAAACTGAATACAACACGAAGAGAAGAACGACAATCGTATTTTGTTCAGCAAAAAATTTGAACTGATATTAGGCCTCCTTTGCGATTCACACTCGTGTTTCTGATTTATCGTAAGACCAACCCTTAAGTTCTCATAGAGAGTGAATTTTTGGTTCTACAGAGCTCTGAGTGGTCTCATTCGATTCTAAAAATTCAATACTATTTTAAATTGACGAAAAAACAACACATTCATACGGAACGTTTTTGAGCTAGGGCGTTTTCAAGATTCCTGCCCTCATTTTTCAACCCTCAGAAGAGACAGACATCAACCAAGAGCTTCGGGGCACAACTAGACCCCAAATGGAGCCCATATACCAAATTTCATCAAAATCAGTCCATGGAAACTAAGGAAAGTGCCGCGTACGGCGGACGAACGGAAATGTTTTTATTCGATTATTGGATAATTGTTTTGGTACCTTGAATCGTGAACCAATAAATTTTGAGGGGGATTAGTTTTTTTTATTGGTCAATTCCAAAGGTTCATTATTGAAAATAATAAACCAAAACACTCCCCATTCAATCAATAAGCAGGTAAGTAATGTTGCCAGTAACATATCAACCGATCACAGTACTGAGCAAGATCGTCGAAAAATGTATGAAACACTTTCTAACAGAAAGTGTCAGTCCACTCTAAACGAACGGAGTAAATGCCCAGCAGTACAGAACTACATCTCGTAGATTCAACTGAAAAATTAAAACAGAGCTATACACATAATAATTTTTCCTTTATTGGTGCTCGATGGCATATCAGTTCTCTTCTGAACCGACCCTGAGTACTAAAATCGTTAATGTTTGGTTCGTTGGGGTTTGGTGTCATCTAGGTTTTTTTCTGTTTGAGTCGCATTGGGTTTCGTTCGTGAAATTTTGTTTAGACATATTGGGAATTATTTCACTCGATTCCAAACAAAAGTAGGTACGTTTCAAAGTACGTAAAAATGAGCCTTTGGGCATAGTTTCGAAACTAGCTCACTGACAATGCTTTCACTTGTTGTGGAATCACTCACGACTATTTGAAGGGTGATAAACCTGATTCCTCTATAAACGTCCAGGGAAATGGGTTATTCGATTGTATAGGTGTTTTTGGAGGAGAATATCAACGTGTACTGGGTGGTTCACGAGTGTCGCCTATAATCTGGAAAAGAAAAACGCTGCAAATTATTACACAATGGTTCATTATCTTTTATTTTTCTATATAGATCACTCGTCTGCAAAGCCACCAACCATCCAACATGAAGAAAAACATCGATCGCATTTCGGTCAGCTTTAATTTGAACGGAGATTAGGCCTCTTTTGCGATTCACACTCGTGTTTCTGATTTATCGTACCTTCAAACTCTGAATTCTCGTAGGGGACGAACGGTTTGTCCTACAGAGCTCCGGAAGGTCTCAAAAAATTCTAAACATTCAATAGAATCTTAAACTGAAGGAAAAACAATACGTTTATATCAAATTTTTTTGAGTTAGGGCGTTTTCAAATTGATTTTGGAACCCTTAGAACTGACCTACACCAACCAAAATCTTCGGGGCACAACTAGAACCCAAATGGAGCCTACATACAAAATTTCATCAAAATCGGTCAATGCTAAGTGGCGAAAGTGCCACGTACCTACGGCGTTCGGCGGACGGCGGACGGACGGCCAAATTTCTATTCGATTTTTCGATTCTACGTACCTTGAAACGTAAACAATCAAATTTTGAGGGGGTGTTAACTTTTTTTTTTCTTGGCCGATTCCAAAGGTTCATTATTGAAAATAATAAACCAAAATCGAACAAATCACAACACGTAAAGTACCTAACCTAATTAGATGAAAATTTGTTGCCCAAACTATTTTGCGAATTCTCCTTTAAATCTTGTTGTGTATACCTATTACAGTTACATCATTGAATTGGGTTGAAAAATCTGTAGTCGATGACACATCCTACATAAAGAGAAAACTCAGTTCAACTTTTTATTCAATATCCGCGTCTTTCTTCCACGGAACTCATAACAAGGGGAGACAAATTCACCAGCTTCGAACAAAACTTTGTTGAGAGGCGTACAATAGTGTGTATCCGCAATAGAATTGGAGAGAATTCACGTTTTCGTGAGTTTGCGAGGATGACACACGGCCGGCAGATCAATTGACAATGGAGCGCTATCACCGCCGGAACTTGTGGGAGCAACGTACAAGTTTCTCACCATTCCATCAACCGCTGTTTCCCATACACTTCCTGATTTTGATTGATTGATCTCTTTTGTTTCAAAGTCTCATCAAGGTCCCACTCGTATAGGAATGTGAGGGAGGTTAGGTTTCGCTCAGGCAACCTCTCTTCTCGATAGATTTGGATGTTTCACAGGAATATTTTTGGAAAAAACTATCCAACTCTTCGAAAACGATTCATAATTTTATAATTGTAAAGTATTGGGGTGACTGAGAAATCCGGAAAACGAGTTGATTGACGAGATATAGTTCAAGTCACACCAACATACATCCAAACACGCATGCATCCTTGCGTATCCATCATTATAATGTCACAAGTTTCTCCACACCATTGGGGGCGCTGAATACGTGTATGGTCCACTTCTCCACCCTTTAAAAAACGCTGCAAATTATTTCACAAAGGTTTATCATTTGTCTGTTTATCTTTGCACTCTTCTGCAAAGATCTCAGCTTTGCCATTGTCACTATCAATTTAAGATTCTATAGAAATTTTAGAATTTTTTGAGACCACGCGGAGCTCTGTGAGACAAACTGTTCGCTCCCTGCGAGAATGTAAGTGTTGGATGTACGATAAATCAGAAACACGAGTGAGAATCCCAAAAGAGGCTTAATCTCCGTTCAAATTTCAGCTGACCGAAATGCGATCGATGTTTTTCTTCATGTTGGATGGTTGGTGGCTTTGCAGACGAGTGATATATATAGAAAAATAATAAACCATTGTGTAATAATTTGCAGCGTTTCTTACCTACCAACCATAGGTAACCCCAAACACCTACCAAATGGAAATGAAGGGTTGAAATTCTCAAAAATGCCCTAGTAGGTAGTAGGAACCTATGCTTGGTAGGTGAAAAATAAATAAATAGTGACAATGGCAAAGCTGTGATCTTTGCAGAAGAGTGGTTTGTACAAAAAAGTAATATACCTTTTTGAAATAATTTGCAGCGATTTTTACCTACCAACTTTTGCTTTACCTAAAAACCATTGTTAGGTACTACCGACCACACCGTACTGCCTCCACACCTTTACAATCAAGTGTATTAGGAAGAACGAACCGCTCCACACGATTCGAAAAATGGGGAACTTCATATGGAAATTTGATTACTGGTTGCTAAGAAACCAAAACTGAATACAACTCGAAGAAACGAACAGCGATCGCGTTTTGAAATTTGAAAATTCAAGGAAGATTAGACCTCTTTGGTGATAGAACATACATCATACAAAATTCAGTGATAGAACCTAGACTATAACATTATTCAGAATTAGTAATGTGAACACAGTCCACTGCATCTCCCACTGAACAAGTTCTACTATAAAATATATAAGACGGGTTTCCCCCAATCAAAATTGATAAGTATCATCGGTTTCTGGTTTTCGGTGATATTTTTTAATTTTTGTTTTGCATATTATCCAAATAATGGGAATGGAGAAAAATCCTGAGACTGAATTAGAATACGGTGAGTACAATATGGTACCACTACTGTTATGCATGCATGTGAAATTTAAGTAGATTATAACCGTTATCACCTAATTATCTTGCATCAACATGGATGGCTTACTTGTATTTTGAAGTTATCAATGATGGAATCCGGAAATCAATTGTTTACCTGAAACAAGAATGAAGCAAGATTAATGTAAATGGTCGTACTGACTCGTGTTCTTTGGTAGAAACCAAACTGTCTATTTTACTTGACGAAATGATCTTCTAATGTAAACCTTATTCTAATCTTAATTAGAATATGTGAGAAGGAAGGAGGTCTTCATCCGGCGTCGTTAAGCAAGCGTTATCGACTCTAGATAAGGTCGATATCTAACCGGCGCCGATTGAGTGACAATTATTACATATTGGATTAATTTAGGAAATAATTGATTAGATGGGAACGAACCTTCGGTGCCTATTAAGCTACAGTTACAGTTCGTGATAGATAAGGGAAGTAAAGTAAATGAAAGTAGTTAGGGGTGTGAGTTTTTTCGAGAATTGATCAAGTCGGATGAATGGGCTGAAATAGATATGGAAGCTCCAAATTTTTGGAATATGATGTATTATGTAGACTGGGTAGGTGAGAGTGGGAGAAGGTTCGGATGTCCCCCCCCCCCCATACTTTCTTTACTGGTGAAAGGTAAATAAGCTAAGAGGGAGTCATGGCAATTACAATTTGTTACGAAGAGATCTAAAAACACGAGCTTAGTTTATTCTGATCAGTAGCTCCAAGCTAATTAACTCCACACATTTTGAATCAAATTGGTTATTCAGAGGATTGATGGATTGTTGAAAACTCTCTTATTTCAATAAGTGAACTCCCCACATTGGCTGATTTGGTTAGATTATAGATGCTGTCAATATTCATTTCCAAGTTAACGAGGGTGGTTTGATAATTTTGAATCATCAACTTCAAATGAAGTAAAACTTAATTCAAGTATCAAGCGATGTTTTTGATATAGTCTTTACCTGGGTTCCCTGCTTACACTTTCCCAAACATGGTGTGATTCATCTTTAATACCTACTTCCGGGTTCATTTCGATTATAGCTTCTCATTGACACTCGTAACTATTGGTTGCTCCCAGAAAATCTTTTATATTTACTATTTTCAGACAGCAGGGTCCCATGGTCACTTACTTAGAGTAAAATATGATTACAGAGAATAAGCTAACACATTGGAATAGCGATTATTCTCACTTCCGAAATCCAAGAGCCAATTGATTTTTTTTCCCCTTTTTCAGAGAATATTTTTTTATTCATAAATATAGGCAACAATATATCGACAGCTCTCTGTTTTAAGCGTTTGACTTCAGGAACAGCACCTCAGTCAACTCCTTTTTTTTTTCATTCGTACAGCATACGTAAATGAGCGGATTATCGATGAAACAGGTATACCGATTTTTAGCTATTTTGAACTATGATAACTTTTCCCTTTAAACCATATCTCCTGGCTGTAACTTATGAGTAACGGTTGAGATATAATAAACAGTATAAATAAGAATATATTATATATATAAACATATGTAAACAAAAAACTCCCTGAAAAATGTGTACGACCTTCCCAGTCTCAAACCTCGATCAGCATAATATTCTCCATAAGAATAAATTATGACATTATCCATATTGCTATTGATATAATAACCATTGCTGTTCAGAGATTGTACGCAAATTTCAAATAACCTTATTGTAATATGATCTAGATGTCATTTTATGTAGTAAAAACCTGAAGGTCGTTTTTTTGGACCTCATATTTCGATAATTAGACCCATTTCTGAACTGTTACACGTTCAGGGTAACGGTTGTGATCATTTCAAGAGGTATGGTGAAGGAGAAGACCCACAGAGTTACTCGAGTTGGGCATCTCGAGAGGTGTACTCCACGGTATCACCGCCTGCGTCCTCTCGGACATACCTAAACTGCAATTCCGTTCACCTGTTCCTCCTACCACCTTCCTCATCTCCACATCCGCTTTTCATTCTGCCTACGTGAGACCTATGCGCCCTCACACTATATTTACACACTTCATCGAACATTACTTAATGGGATGATAAATATTTAGAATAGTTATTAGTCGTGGTAGAAACTGTTGAAATGGTTACTGGGTGGGAACAGTAATGTTAGTGGCGATAAACGTCAAGGGCACTACCGTAGCGCGTTGGTCAAGTGGTTACGCACCGGAATGTTCTTTTGTTTCCTTTCACAGAGTATTTGCCTTGTTCATGAATGAAATATCCGTTGGAAGCCCACCGTCCTAAGTTCATCTTTCGGTAGTCTTTCCAAGCCCTTCACTTATCTGCTACACACAATCGATGAATATTTAGATTCCGAAACCTGCACGTCGCTTCCTTACGTAAATGTCTCTTCATTTCGTTCGATGATATCATAATATATTTCCCACTTCCGCTTGAAGATGAACCTACTCATGAAGGATTCTGTAACTATGAATTTGTAAGGATGGGACTACGAAAATAAGTTTCTTCTTATTAGGGTAAATCCGAAATGAGATCAATTATATATTGATCCAAAACCAATCAATAACTGATCTTTGTTGTTATTCGTTATTAAATCAAATCAATAACAAACACCATATTAGTGAGTAGCACTAATGATATGGATACGAAAAAATGTTATACACATTTTTAAAAAATCATGTTTGTCTTAATATCAGTAAGTAATTTTTACTTTCTTCAAAACCGCCGTAGAGGAGGTTATCATCTCGGTGTGTCATGTTTTTTTTTTTTTTTTTTTGTGAGTCTGAACACTGATTTATTTTATTCTGTCTTCAATCTGCTTGATTCTTTTTGATATGTCTTCTGCCAGTATCCATGGTGGTCCCGGATTTCATTTTGCTTTTAGTAGTGTCGAAAATATGTGAAAATAGTTGAAAAACGTGCATTCCGATTTCGGGAAGATTCGTTCGCCAATGGGATAGGAGGTCGTCAGAACTGCTAAGCGCCCAACCATTCGATGAGGGACATCGAATGGTTAAGTAATGAGAAGGTAGTCTGCCTAGTGGGTGTAGCACATTGCTTTCTCGTTAATCATATGATGGTTGGGCAGGAGATCTCATATTGGGTCGCCAGAACTTCCAAGTGCCTACCAAATACGAGGAAACTGCAGTATTTACCATTACATAAGATTAGGTTAGAGAGCAGATTGCTAAGTGGGAAAATGATCCAAATAACTTGGGGAAACCGATCCACAGTACGGAAACTCATCTATATATGGAAACTGTCCCGAATTACAGAAATTGTTCCACCTTACGGCCTTTGGTTCATCTTACGAAACGGATCCACATTGTGGATACAGATCTATATAACGATAACTGATCGATAAAACTGCGGGGATTTTATTTTCAGATTGAAATTAAGGACCATCGAAAATAGAAAATAAAAAATATTGTAAAACTGAAGAATAGTGAAATAACTTACAGATCTTTTTAACAAAAAATGGCCCGAACTCAAAACTGATGTTGGTAAACCATTAAAAAAAAGGAAAATCAAAATCACATCGTATTCAGGTAGGAAGGTGTGATGGTAGGTACGCATTGAAGTTGCCGCCATGCCAATCTGTAGACACTAAGTTGCCATCTCCCATGCCCAATGATCTGGTTAGCATTAAGATAAATAGTACCATTGAGTTGATAATTATGTTCTCAAACTGTTAGGTAGTACTTCACTGCTGTCATGTGAGTATGATACCAAGTGTAGACCTTCCTATTATTAAATCTGTGGACATATTATAATGTACAATGTATATAAAGGTATATTTCAGGTGGTGAATAAATATGATATACAACAATATATATCATCCAGGTGGTGAATGATATTTTCGTGAATGATATATTAAATTTTAGGTGATGAATGAATATTATATATAATATTTAGTTTTACATAATATTGACGTTCGAACTCTCCCACACCCGCCCACAATTTTAATTGAACATCAATAAATATACGTTCATACTCCGTGTCTATAGTGTGTGGGTATGTATATTTGCGAAGAAAAGAATAGATAAGTAGGTGATATGCAAGAAGGTACGTTTGTGACAACACATGGACACGGTGGTGACATTAATGCGTACCTACCATCACATCTTCCTATCTGAATAAGATCCGTGTTTGGTTCCCAAATTCATTGGCGGAAGTTTCGCTTCAGGAGCGCGTCAGAGAGGCACTTTCATCCCCCATCAGGAGATGGCATTTTGATTTCATCATCATCGGTGTTCCGTTCTACTTTTTGCAGTTATAATGTGTTGTGCTATACTTCGCTTTGGAAAAATATAGTTTTGGTATTTGAAGTGAATTGCACTGTAAAATTAAATCTTTTCCCTTCTTCTGACTCTGAATCAATCTGATATTTATTTTTCACTTTTTTGTGGTTTACCGATATCAGTTTTGAGGTCAGTCCATTTTCTGTTAAAAGGGTTTTGGTGCAACGGCTTCCGACAAAGACATCATATGACTATTCGTGCAGCGTGATTGTAAGATATGGTTGTGGAATTTTGCGTTGATTTCAAATGGGTATACCATGTTGGTTTAAAATCATATCTTTCAATGAAAATATCCAAAAAAAGTATTTTGACCAATAATCGCTGAAATTTGACCCCTCTTCAGTATAATAAAAATGTTGGCCAATGAAATGAATGAATTCTGTTGTTCACATTCAGGATTTCTCTTAGGGATCAGGGTTCGCCATTAATATCTACGTCGGTATATATGTGAACCAAACCAGTGACCGTCACTGGTACTAACATCGTACCATATTTAAGTGAGTGTCAGTTGGGTGGTATGATTATTATACAATACTCCTGCCAGGAAGGAGCTGGGTGTATGAAAACTTTGTGCTCAGAGTCCAAATATTATTTACTCATTTAAGTTACTGAAACAAGTTTGATTGGTTTATTTTTCTCAAAAGGCACCAAATATGATCGTTTAGAACAGAACTTTACTCTCTGTTACCAAATGATTGAACAGGAGTTGAAGAGTATAAAAAAACACGGAGGTCAAGAGAAAACAAAGTACGTGACTCCATGTCAAGAGAAAAAGTATTCGATGATCAACTTGCACATGGGAAAATAAATTGTTGAACAAAATAAGAGTAGTTGAGTAAGGCTTCTCTATTTATTCGGCGTGTTTTGTGTGGCGATGCTGACCCGCTACGAAGTCTTTGGCGTTAGCAAGTTACTGGGATAAAGTTGACTTCATCGATGGGTATCAGGCGGAAAAGATAAACTTGGGAATTGAGGCAGCAAAACTTCAAGATCGTGTAGTGTGTTGTTCCCACCTCTGTCAAACTTTTCGACCAAGAGAACCCAAGAGTATCTGTTGGCGTTAGATCTTATTTATATTCCTTTCGCTCCCTCTTATGTTAACTCACATACCCATAATAAACGGTACTTTATCTGGAAAAATTTCCGTGGACAACTGAAGTTTTAAATATTTCATGCATAACTAACGAAACCAGGATTGCAAGTTCCTCTGAAAGCTGTAAACCGTAAAACGTCGATTGGACGTAAGTCAGGAATTCAATAATTTAAATGTTTTCGAACTCAATAAATTTCGTTGTAAGCCAAAAATTGTCATATTACCTCGCACAAATATTTTTGGTCATTATTATTTTTGAGTCGGATAAATAAATTTTTTAAATTAAAACCGTTGTGGGTGCAAGAAAAAACTGAGTTCTAATTCCATAGAATTTTGCGTAGCCCAAAAAGTAACCAAAAACAATAAAATGGGCATTTTTTGAAGTATTCTGTCTTAAGAAAAAAGTTCCATTACTTACGTACGAGTTTTTCAAGCACATGAAGCAACAAACAGTCCCATTTTTAAGATAAGACGAAATTTCTTTTCATCTGGAGCAAATCCAACCTGACATGGTCTACTTGATCTAGGTTGGTTCGGGCTGAATCCATTGTTCTTGCGTGTATTATTGCTGCCTCATCATCAGCATAATTATCCTACAAGGGTACAGTCCTCAGGGATTTATAATCGTTGGACGCCACCGTATGATGCATTCCACAGTTGAATACCTAGTAATGATCTCAGAGCAGCCCCTGATGTGATATCCTTCGCTCGTACCCCTCGAGCAGTCTCGTATGTCAATGCTCAAACGTTTCCACACATTTTCATAAACTAAAAGGTTGGCCGGTCTGTAAGTACCAAACGTCGAATTTGTAGGTAATGAGATGAAAACTGTATACAAACTTTATTGACAACTGAAAAGAAGATCAGAACGTCAAACTTTATAAAGTACGAAGGGAGTTTTTGGCTGGTGCTATTCAATAGAGAGTTGAATTAAAGTCATTTAGCATTCCATGATATAAGAAGAATGGGACCAGTCAAACGCATCTTCTTACAGAAGGTCACCACTGGCAAGTGGCTTCATTTCAGCGCCAAAAATGATAGCTCATTAACTAGAAATCATCTGTGACAGACCTGTATACTTATACGAACCATTCAAACAAGCACTCTTGGTAGTTAAGACCATCTGGCCAATGATTGGGGTAGGAAAAATTTGTATCATTTCACTTACTATCCACCCAGCCAATGACAGGAGAAATCACCCTTGTCATCATCCAGTTATTAACCGGCCTTATATTTTCTACAGTTTGTGAAATTTCATTTGGTGGCAGAAACCACATCAAACCCTCAAGAATGAGTTGAGGTTTACTTACCATTTCCACAAGAAAGAGGTGTGATGATCTTTATTCCTGCACCTTCACCACGTGAAATTAGTTTGGGAGGTTCCTATAAGGTTTCTCAGTACCTTAAACATCCCACCGCCTTCTAGACTACACACTTGGAATGAGGAAAACATTCAAAGCGATCGAAGATAGATCTGTGTGGTAAAAAACTAACTTAAATAACTACGTGGCCAAAGACTGGCGCCCTCATCCTATATGACGCTATAATAGCATTTTAGAATGGAGTAGGTAAGCTAGACACGGACGAGCTCTCATTAAGAATCGTCATTCCTGAAAATCGAGGATTGCTGAAGAAATACCAATCACTATGGTGGTATTTGAATATCACAAGAGAGTTCAGAAGGTAAATGGACTGAGTGAATTATTCATCTTCTCAAGGAGTCCTGAGGTTTCATTCATATTCCCCGATCTCACACTTCTCATTTCCCCATTAACTTTATTTTTACCTGCCACGATAAAAGACCTTAACTCGAACGCCAGAGTGGAGAGGGGGGAGGGTCGGAGGGGAAGTTGAATGTCGATTTGAAGATGTGAGATGGAATGGGAGGACCGTCTCGGGAGCTTGTTGTCAAATAAAATGAAGTTGGGAAGCGGTGGTTGTTAGAACGAATAATGAAGAAAAAGGTGGTGGAAGGGGAAAGGAGTGAGATGAAAAAAGAAGAGGGTACCCCGATATAAACTTCCGGTAAAAATTTTCAACCTGCCTCCTCCCTCACTTCACCATCACTTCTTTCTTATCCGAATACAAGCTTCTGTGCAGGCAGAGGTTTTCCTTATTGTTCCTAGGACCACCAAAAGACAATGAAAACAAATAAGTCTTTTGTTGGAAGACTAGCAGAGTAGGAGGTCCGCAAAAGGAATGGACTGGGTGAAAGTTGCACCAAACAATTCATTGAAACTTCACATCTCACAAACACCTTTATTTTACCCTTGAATCAGTTCCCCTACATAGTGCTCCCATTGATGCTGGTGCACATGTTAATGTCAATTGATGCGTCTCTAGCTTATCTCCTGTTGTACTACCGTATTTATTCCGAATTTCAACGGTTTCGGAATTATTTTAGTTCTATTCGAGGAACATTGAAGACCAGTAGTTAGGCACTAGCCCTCTTCGACTTATCGGAAAACTAGCCCACTAAAAGTTATTCGTGCACAGCCGCAAATACTCAAAACACTGCAAATTTTTACACAATGGTTTATTATTTTTCTATATTGATCACTCGTCTGCAAAGCCACCAACCGTCCAACATGAAGAAAAACATCGATCGCATTTCGGTCAAGTAAAATTTGAAAGGAGATTAGGCCTCTTTTGCGATTCACACTCGTGTTTCTAATTTATCGTACATCAAACCCTTAAATTCTCGTAGGGAGCAAATGGATTGTCCTAAAGAGCTCCGCGTTGTCTCAAAAATTTCTTAAAATTCGATAGAATCATAAATTGAAGGAAAAACAATACCTTTATATGAAAATTTATTGAGTTAGGGCGTTTTCAAAATTTCAAAATTCATTTTTTGACCCTTAGAAGTGACCTACATCAACCAAAATCGTTGGGGCACAACTAGACCCCAAATGCTAAGTGGGGCTAGATGCGTACGGCGTACGGCGGACGGCGGACGGACGGCCAAATTTTTATTCGTGTTTTGGATTCTACGTACCTTGAAACGTAAACCATCAAATTTTGAGGGTTGTTGAAATTTTTTTTTTCTTGGTCGATTCCAAAGGTTCATTATTGAAAATAATAACCCAAAATTATAAGAACATGATTGATATGCAAGGTGATGAGGCGAAATTCTCTACCTAAATTGCTCAACACGAAGGGTAGGGTATACTGACAAATTTGGACTACGAACCCATGCAAATCAGAAGAAAAGGAAAATTTCGTCCACTTCATCGGCTCTTCTCCAGTAAAACGTTGATATAAATTCCTAGGAAGATGATTCCTGCAATCACCATTAACAAAAAGTTGGTCGTAATAGTGATACGGAAAATATTCAATAAAAAATTATTGTGGGTTTGGAATCGTTTTCTCTTTTGACCTCAGATTCATATCTACCTCTCCAGAGCCCACTAGGTATATATCTATTTCCATTTTTTAATCCAATATCATAAGGTACCTATGTGACGCAACTCTTCATCAAGAATTCACCATGCTTTTTTACAGTTCAATAACCAAAGCCTTAAGACATTTAAAACGCTGCTAATTATTACACAAAGGTTTATTTTTTTCTATATCTGCAATGAGCACGGCTTTGCCATTGTTACCACCAACCACCTTGAAGAAGAACATCGATCGCATTTTGGTCAGCGAAATTTGAAGGGAGATTAGGCCTCTTTTGCTATTCACACCCGTGTTTCTAATTTATCCTACGTCTAGCACTTAAATTCTCCTAGGAAGCGAACGGTTTGTCCTACAGGGCTTCACGTGGTCTCAACAAATTCTAAAAATTCTATACCTTTATATCAAACTTTTCTGAGTCAGGGAGTTTTCAAAATTTCAACCCTTATTTTTCAACCCTTGGAAGTGACTTACATCAACCAAAATCTTCGGGGCACAACTAGACCCCAAATGGAGCCTACATACCAAAGTTCATCAAAATCGATCAATGCTAAGTGAAGAAAGTGCCGCGTACGGCGGACGGACGGAAAATTTTTTATTCGATTTTCGGAATCTACGTACGTTGAAACGTAAAACATTAAATTTTGAGGATCGTTAGACAATTGTTTCTCTTGGTCGATTCCAAAGGTTCATTATTGATAATAATAAACCAAAAAAACTTCGAACTTTATGAGAAAATGTCACATTATCAAGTTGGTATCCCCTAACTTTCAATTAAACCACCCTTACCAATAGGTATGTTATTACACATCCCTTACACAGTCGAGTACTACTTATGAAGGTGAGCTACAGTTAAATGTGCAAATGGTATATTCTTACACACTATGGTATATTACTTAAACCTTTCAATTTGAGTTAGATGTGAAATCGATGAGTTTTCAAGTCGAAAGTTTGATATATTATGTGTGGTTGATATATATATTAGTGAAGGGAGAAAACAAGGATATTACTCCAATTCCCCCTCCATGGTCCTTCAGCACAGTAGTGAGGTACTTCCCCCCCACCATGGACAAATTGTAAAATTATATATCAGATTTCAGGAATGTAGGAATGACCCGCAGCCGTAACGACACTGATGATAATGAACAGCTTCACGCCGAAGGTCATTTAGAAATGCAGTGAATACTACCTAATGGGTAATTCAAGATTCATTGCCAATCTCAACTTAGTATCCCGCCATAACCTCATGAGTTGAATAAAGTTCATGCATTCTCGTGTTTCACATACAGGTGAGAACTTGTCTTTGTGATCTTGAATTTCCAATTATAAATATCTTATAAAAAGGAGATGATTGTTGAAACAAGTGATGACAGGTTTGCAAGTGAAGTGGTTCAATGAAAAAGGATGGCGTGGAAATCAATGGAGACAACAATAATAATGACACCAGTAAGTACGAGACCTAGAAGAGTGGAAGGAATTGAAAAGGCTCCACTTTTTTCTGAAGCCATACAACATAATCAAAGGCCTTTTGACTCCTATTATCCTTTGAAAGACATAACGGCTTCCTACCGTTTCGGACTGAGACAAGGTCTCATCCTTCGTCCAAGTTTGAGCCTTGTACTCCGTGTATAGGGGAACCATTACTGGTAGGATTGGCATTGAACAGGATAGGCAATGTTGTAAGGAGAGGAGCCATTCATGGTACTACCGATGATTAGAACCATTCCTGATGGAGAGATGAGACTTGGAACCATCCTGAAGATGGGGCTGACTTTACATAGATTTCCCTTCTCTCGTCTCAAGAAATGTCTTCCGTATCACTCACCGACCAAAACCCTCAAAGGGAAACATTTCCTACCTTATTCTCTCTGCATCTCCATACAACCGTATTCAGTCACTCTTATTTCTTGATATATATTCCAAGCTTTCGAAAATGGAGAACCACGGAGATTCCTCGCAAGTGAAGGAGAAAAAACCCAATTAGGAAATGGAATATTCAGGAGAGATATTTATTCCAACTGCTCCGAATGAGAGCCGAGGGGTATGAATAATTACAGTAAAGATTTTAAATAATAGATTTCCTCGAATATCTTCTATATTCTTTCGTGAGATTGAAAGAAATGAAAATATTGTTACAATCAATGAGATTCTCAAGCTATTCATAGTCTTGAAACGATTCCGAAGAATTGATTACTAAGAAAATCAGAACGGAGAAAAAACAAAAAAACGAAAAAAACAGAACGATGAAAATCAGAACGATTGTTGGTCGAAACGACTCAGGGTCCTCTTTCATCAAGAAAATGGCAAGACGTGATTTTTTTTCATTTATTTAGCTTCATTATAATTAATTTTTTGCCTGAAGTTGCTGGGAAGCTCATCCACCGAAACTGTAGCTGAAGCTAAATAAATTAAAAAACCACATCTTGCCTTTTTCTTGATGAAAGAGGACCCTGAGTCGTTTTGAACAGCAATGTTTCATAAATATCACTACTCTACACTCAACGGGAAGTTGGGAAACTTAAGTATGTCGTGAATATAGAAAAGCCGATATCCAGGATGGGAATGGATCTCACCTGCACAGAAAAGAAGGATGGAGAAATGGCACGTGAAACAAGCTAAGTGTGAGTCTCACATCCTTCTTCTAAGAGGATGTAGAGACAATGAAATGATAGCTAAACATATAACCAATAGAAGCAATAAACTTAAAACACTATACAATAACAAAGAAGTAATTAGACATTTATACAAACTTATAAATAATTTAAGAGTTAGAATGTTGAATTTTTTCCTTCCTCAATAGGTAATGAACAGTCTGGAGATTATTTTATCGTTGGTACCAACTCTGTCTCCTCCCAAACCAAAATAATCAGAATGCAAATTTAAAGCTGAAATTTCAATAAATAGGTAATATTCGTGAGAGAAAAAATGGTAATGTGATTCGTGCTAGAGGGAATGGTAATAAAGTGGGTCGATTTTGTTTCAGACACTTCCACCTAATACTCATCTAATATACATAATAAAAGACGTCCCCTTGAATTTTAATCACAGTAACGTCACCACTACATTCAAAAGAAAAACGACGCTCAGAAAATACTCAGCCTTTGCGAGCGATTATGACTCACCAAATTACAAGTAAATAATGTGAAAAGAGATAGACGAAATTTCCCGCTGTTTTTATCGAATTTCATTACCCTGAAAATCATTTTCATGGAAACATCGTCAAAGTTATTTTAAAAGCCCTCCTTTGTAGTATCAGCTGGGCTTTCGCAGATGTTCCCCCAATAACGACCCTATTATCGAAATATATTTATACTCTTCTTTTCAAAGGATGCGCTCTGAAAAATATAATAGCACTTGGACTAAATAAGCTGGAATTCTCGTGATGCGATATCTATTCCGAATAGTTTTTAAAAAATACTTCTTGTAGAGCAAGTACAAATTTCCGTAGAACCAGAGAGCGTCTAGCAGCGAAGTAAAAATTCGTAAAGAGAAATCTTGAGAAGTCATTCGACGCTCATATCAAAGGTAATTTCAAGCTGACAAGAATACCGGGATCCTGAAGAGGATCGCAAGAGACTTCACGCGGCCAGAGTCGCTGAAACTATTGTTCACCTCTCGCGTTCGACCTGGTGTCTCAACCCTGGTCACTCATTAACGAGAGTACGAAGAAATCACTAGAACGCGTACAGTGGCACTGGCAGTTCCAGTTATACATGCCTTATAAAAGAAGACATTGCCGGGAGGACTGTAGTTTCATAAGGTCAATGAAGGAAAACCAACTCTTCCCATTGGTGGATCTTCTTTTTTTTGTCCAATAATATAAGATGATCATTCATGGATGAATCATCGGTCGAATGTGAGGTTCTTTCCCGCTGGCTCGTTTTTATTTCCCCTATCATCTTGTCATCAGATTAATTCTGACCTATTAGATCGTCTACCACGAAATACCTGTGGAATGACCCGATGGTGTTTATTAAGAACAATCGAATTTCCAGCAAGTGATATTTCGGTATTCTTGCTCTAACTCCTTTATCCTGTTAATTTCATTGAATTTCGTGATAATAATATTAACGTTGTACCTTCTTGCACCTGTATAATTTTTCCTGATTTTCGCATTGAGTTTCCATCATTCATGTTGTTTTCAACAATACTTTTGCATATAAAATTGGGCTGGTCCTGTATCGAATGATAAATAAAGAGATAAAATAAACTTGTAATATACATTATCATAAATATCTCGTATCTGGTAGAAGTAGTGCACTGGTCATAGGGTAAATGCACCAGTAGTAGACACTCTTAATGAAAATTTTTCGTTTTTCTGGCTGCAATGCGTTAATTTTTAATGTATTGGTTTTCTGTCAATTTATTTCACTAAAATAACTCTTCCTTTACGTAAATACCTTTTTAAAAGTCACTGTAAGTTTATATTAAAACGTTTTTTCGTTAATCTTCGGAGACAGGTTTTTGCACCAGTAGATGACACCAGTTTGCCTGAAGTAGACAGGGTTTTACACCACTAGTAGACAGTTCACTTTAATACAAACTTTGTATTTCATAAATCATTAAAAACGAACCCAGCTTTAATCACAGCTTTGTAATTATTGTTTAGGAATCTCATTTCAGTCTTTAATTACTCAGCTACCTTCTTTTCATACTAATATAAAACAAACTACCTACTTACCTAGGTATATTTTGGACCAAAAAATACATCATGGTGGTAGTAGGTACCTATTTTAGACAAAACAAACTACTTAGGCAGGTACTATTTATTTAAAACTAAAACAACGCGTCATGGTGCTAACTACAATGGTTGTTAGGTAACTTTAATCACAGCTTCTCAAGTATGGTAAATGTAAAAATGAATTGTAGAAGCTAAAAGGAGAAAAAAAAAAGAAAATTTATTGTACTACCGCTATGAGCGCTTTTGGTTTATTATTTTCAATAATGAACCTTTGGAATCGACCAAGAAAAAAAAGTTTTAGCACCCCCTCAAAATTAGTTGGTTTACGTTTCAAGGTACGTAGAATCCAAAAATCGAATAAAAATTTGGCCGTCGGTCCGCCGTATGCGGTACTTTCCCCACTTAGCATTGACAGATTTTGATGAAATTTGGTATGTAGGCTCCTTTTGGGATCTAGTTGTGCCCCGAAGATTTTGGTTGATGTAAGTCACTTCTAAGGGTCAAACAATTAATTTTGAAAATTTAAAAACGCCCTAACTCAAAAAATTTTGATATAAAGGTATTGTTTTTCCATCAATTTAAGATAGTATAGAATTTTTTTAATTTTTTGAGACCACGCGGAACTCTGTAGGACAAAACGTTCGCTCCCTACGAGAATTTAAGGGTTGGACGTACGATAAATCAGAAACACGATTGTGAATCGCAAATGAGGCCTAATCTCCGTTCAAATTTTAGCGTTCATAATTTGCAGCGTTTTCCGAATAATTCCACATTTTCCCCTTCACAGGTGGCATGGCTGTGCTTCTGTAAACAACGTTAAACATGAGTCAAAGCACCAGAACCTTCACAATAAATTTCTTCCTTAGGTAGGTAACATCACAATTTTCTGGTTCCAGTAGTAGACACCCCTGTCTACTACTGGAACCAGTCATTTCCCGGCAAAAACTCAAGCATCCTCGTGTTCACAATTGAAATACGAATAAGTTTTAATAAAGTTCTAAAAAGCAGAGAAAAAACCAGTAGTAGACATGAATGTCTACTACTGGAAAGGACGCGTTATCAATGACCCAATAGTAGACAGTCTCTGTTTGAACGAAATTATACAATATTAACCAAAATAAACATCGCAACTGTGGAGGAAATACATGAAATAGCACGTAAAAATCAAATTGGTGCAGATTATATGTAAAAACTGATTAAGAACTTCATGAAACCAAACTTACCTCCTTAGCAGATGTGGCAATAACAGCACCTCAAAATAAGCCGCGTTAACAAATGCTCTATTATTCTTCTATGGCTGACTTGATGATCAATGTCTTTCTGGTGGGAACGCAGCAGATGATACTTTTTAAATTGGTGCCAATTACAAACCTTTTTGATGAGCTGGGTTCTTATTTTTTTCAAGTTAAAGTTCAAGTGTCTACTTTTGGTGCAGTGTCTACTACTGGTGCATTTACCCTATATGTTATTCCATATGTGTGCAGTGTCCCCTGCCATTACCATTGAACTTTTCTTTCCCAAATACTGTCTTCTTGGGGTGGGACTGTCACTTTTTAATTTCTGCATTATGACAAGAAACTTTGGTTGGCAAGATAGTTGAGGCGGCTCAGACGATGCGTCGGCGTGGAGAATGATCGGGGATGGTGGAGGAAGGCGTAGGACGCCAAGCAGCGTAGGAAGACCGCTACTCCACTCTTCTAGAGTTAACTACCTCTGTGGTGACTGATCGCTCAGATTCAATTTTCCTTTTACTCACGAACTTGATTTTTGACTACCCGTGAAAACCGAATGCAACAAAAACAACGATTCCAATGAAAGGAGGTCTTTCAATATGTTGCGGCATTGGATGTAGTTTTTATAACGCTTGTACTGGTCGATTTGCTTTTCAATTGACTTCCAGCTCGAATGATTATTTTTTCTTTTCGTTCTTGAGATTCGGTGAATCAAACTCAATTTTATTCAATTTTCGCCATACAAATTTGAAAAAACCGGTGCATTAAGAAAAAATTCCGAATTCAAGACAACATTTTAGAAATAAATCCGGGGATTCCTGACTTAAAATTTCACGAATAGTTGGTGTAAGGTACGTAGCTATTAATTAACTATCTGGTTATTTTTTTCAATCTCAGAAATTCAATTCATCTTATTTTAACAATTTCTCAATAATTGGAATAGTGGGGTATTATCTCAAATTTTGTCCGACGATATTCATTCGTTGAATAGGAACGTGGAATTAATCCGGTTGAGATTAGACGAATGGATCTGAAGTACTCGTTAATAGTTACGCCTCTCTGTTCCGAATGATTAGTTTGGAATTTCCCATAGCCACAAGGTATCAATGTAAAAATTGGCTCATAATAACTACAATTCACAGTAGAAACTGTCATAAGGAAAATTCACTCATAATGTTCGTATAACACGCTTGAATCTCAAATCTGGAAAATTGGATGTAATTCTGGTCTCACTGTACTTTTAAATCGAGAAATTGAACACATTATGATAATCATGTGACCCTCAGCTATAAGACATCCACGTCACATGTATGAGTGAGAACCCACGTTTGTTCGTCTACAAATCTTTTTAACAAGAAAACGATCCAACCTCTAAACTGCTGACAAACCACAGAAAAAAAGTGAGAAAAAAAAATCTGCCACGTGGGTGTGGCACATAGCTTCCTCGTATCCACAACCCAATTGTATAGATGATCCGATGCATAGTAGTGAATCTTAGGACATAGTGATGTCTAGTGTCTCTAAGTACCTTCCACTACCCTCATAGGGGACTCCACACGTCAAACGGAACAATCTCTGAATATTGTTGGAAAATGAAGAAGTTATGAGTGTAACAAGGAAATATACTTTTTAGTATGCCCAGTGGCATACCCAGTGGAGGCGATGATTTTTATAGGGGACCATCAAAACGCCAACCCGCACAATCCCTGACAATTTCATCGAAATTGAATGAGAATTGTAGAAATTATGGCTGTGGTAAGGATTTCATGACAGACAGACAGACACGGAACCGAAATTGTTCAGGAAGGTATGAAACGTAAAACGCGAGTGACAATTTTGATTTTGGAGAACTTTTTCTTTCAACCTTGAAAAGTGAAAACAAAGCTTCGTTACCTCGGTAGACTCGGAAGCAAAATAATAATCATTACAAATTATTCAGTTAGGTTGGGTAGTAGGTGGTACGCATTGACAACGCTGTCCGCGTGGCAACACTGCCAACTGCGGAATGGTGTTCAAGGGTTAGTTGTGGGACAACAGATACCCTTTGCTGTTTCTGAAGATGTGTATTATGTGGTGCAGCAGTGTCCGTGGGTTCATAGGAGCCGGATTGTACGTCATGATGCGGTCGCCCAGTAGATAGCAGGAGTTTTGTCATCCAGTGGCTGGTAGTTTGATAGAGAGGAAGATTGTATCACTTGCCATATGACCTGAGTAAGAAGCCCGACATCGTTGATGTTAAGCCTGACCAGTCTTGCACTATCCTGGATGTTCAAGTCGTCGATGGCAGCTTGAACATGGAGCAGACTTGGCTGGCTAGGATAAGAAAGTATGATATAAATGAATTACTGCAAGAAGTATCGGAGCTAAAAGGAGTGGCCCAACAACATCTGGGTGATGGCTGCAACATTGTCATGGCACGGGAAAAGTGCTGGGCAACTCGGTAGGTCTACTCCGTGGTATCACCACCCGTTTCCAGTAACGCTAAAGTCGAGTTTGTTAGCCAGGAATTTAGGGGTTCCAAATCTCGGAATATAGGTCGAAACATATTGTTTCGTAATGCATGCATTCCAGGGGACGTCCCATTGGATAAGTATTGGATCAGTTTAACCAGTTATTAAGCGATAAGACTGTTTCTCTCGATGTAATTTATTTATTACTTTAGGGAAGAAATAGTGACACCCCCCCCTTATAAACCATAACACTTCTAGCGGCATGATAGCCTCGAAACTGAAGAGCATATTAAAATCCATGATCTACGACACCCAACATGCGAATTCGAGTTCACCCCCCCCCCCCCCCCCCCCGCCATCACCACCAATGGTGCCAGTCTGGCACCAAAGCGGAAATACGTCGTAACATTGAACTCTCATCTATTAGGTTTAGTAGGCAGTCCGTCGAATGTCACATCCGTATTCAAGGTGAAACACCAAAAAACCCAAGAAATATGAGGTCTATGGTGCCCTGGCACCATGGTGGCACCACTTTTATTTCCATGGTGGTACAGAAAGTAATTCATGCAAATCCTAAGGTATAATGCGAATTTTTCCTCAATTTCAAAGCTTGGATACAATTAGTAAGCAGTAAAGGAACCGAAATATTGAAAAATTGGATATTTTGTGAATATTATCCCCCCACCCATCCCCTCGTGTTGCAAATTTTGGTACTCTGGTGGAATCATGTACAAATCGGAAGTTATTTTAGTCAAACAAAAAAAGAAACACACAAATCGGTTGGAAATTGAGGCCTGGGCAGAGTTTACAAGATTATTCCCGCAAACGTACGTTTTTTAAGCATTAACCCCCCCTTTCCCACGTTAAAAGGCGAAATTCTAAATTCCGGCGACGTAGTGCACAACTAGATAGTTTTCCGCGTCGAACAAAAAAAGAACCAGGAAAATCGATTGAGAACTAAGGCCTGGGCAGAGTACACAAGATTTTGTTACACACACACACACACACACCTACACACACAGAAATACACCTACGGTTTTCTTCGCGGATTTGTATTCAGAATGGTCTAAAACGGATTACTGTGTGGTTATTTTGCTTCCGAGTCTACCAAGGTAGCGGAAGCTTTGTTTTCACTTTTCAAGGACGAAAAAAAAAAGTTCTCCAAAATCAAAATTTTCACTCGCGTTTTGCGTTTTAGACCTTTCTGAACAATGGGGAATTCGCCTCAATTTTAGATTCTGGAATTTCAAGTCAAATCCTATTATAGGGCCCTAGAATAACGTTTAACACTAGGAATAACCAACGGAAAAAAATTACCGTAGGAGAAAATGACTAAACAAGTGAACCTCTGTTACAAAACACCGCGAAAATCGAGGAATATTGTTGACGTCATACGAAAAAAAAAAAAAAAACGACGCGAAAACAATGACAACAGACAGAGTTCTAGCACGCCACACAAAACGATCCAGTGATATGGCTACTCGAATAATGTGATTCAAATCTTGAAACTAAATAAGAGAAGATGAAGAATAATAATGCTTGATAAACTAGTAGATAGATTCGTATTGTAAAAAAGTGAGTAATATTGTTTCTTTTGGTCACTTTCTGTGTCTGGGTTCTTCCTGCCAGTTAGTGGCGCACTCTTGTGCGCACTACTCGGAAGGTAAAAGTTCGCGTATGTTCCACTTCTGTGGTAAGCGCCACAGAACCTCCTTTGAAGTCAGATTGGTAGAATATCCGTCACGTTTCAAACATGGCTGCCTCTTAAGGTGCGTTTACACCAAACGCGCACCTTGCGCCGCGCTGTGCAATGCGCGCGTGCAATGCACGCGAGCAATGCACGCGAGCAATGCGCGCGAGCAATGCACGCCGCGAATTGGAAGAGCCGTTTACACCGGCCGCGCACGGCCAAACAGTTGTTTCCTAGCATTTCATCAATCCAGTTAACAATGGCTCCCGCTTTGTCGAAATTAGCCGTTTGTGCTGTATCTGTGTTTATTATTTCTGAAATAGAGAAGAAGCGACAAAGGAAGAGACGCAGAATGCGGGAATCATCATTTCTGATGGGAAGAAATTGCACTAAACTTCTTGCCGATTTGAGGGCAGGTGAAAATTTGTTGCCAAAATTCTGGTTTCTCTTCGTAAAGAGAAACCAGCCGAAGAATTTGATCGTTCGACCACTCCATTGAAAATTACTGGACGAAGAGCTGGGCTGGTACCTACCTACTCAAAGTTTGAAAGGAGACTGGAAGAGTGCGCGTGGGAAATGCACGCCGGAAATGCACGCGGCGAATCCACAGCCGGCGGATCCACTTTGCGCCGCGCCGCGCACTCCTCGCGTGCATTGTTCGGCACGGCGCAGCGCGTTGTAAGTGTTTACACCGGACGCGCATCTGCACGCGAACCATGCGCGCGTGCAATGCGCGTTTGGTGTAAACGCACCTTTACACATTGCCACCACATTTAAAATTTCCATCTTCCTTAAATTCTCTAAATTTTTTGGATGCGTTTTCGAGCAGCTCACTATGGTTTTTTTCCATAAAAATAAACCCTCATTCGAAAAAAAAAAAAAAATGTGAGGCAAATTCCCCATTTTGGTTCCGTGTCTGTCTGTCTGTGTGTCTGTGTGTCTGTGTGTCTGTCCGTCTGTCATCAATTCCTTGTAACGCGCATAACTATACGAAGTTATTGTCCGATTTCGATGAAATTTTCAGGGATTGTGCGGGTTGGTGTGTAGACGGTCCCCTATGAAAATCATCATCCCCGGACTGATAGAAGCGACTGCGCATGCGCAAACGTGAATTCCTTGTAACGGCCATAACTTCCACATTTTCCATCCGATTTCGATGAAATTTTCAGGGATGTTACAGATTAGTGTTTAGATGGTCTCCTATGAAAATCATCACCTTCGGACTGATAGTAGTCACTGCGCATGCGCAAACGTTAATTTCCTTGTACCGGCCGTAACTTCCAAATTTTTCATCCGATTTCAATGAAATTTTCAGGGATGTTACATATTAGTGTTTAGATGGTCCCCTATGAAAATCATCACCCCCGGACTGATAGTAGCCGATGCGCATGCGCGAACGTGAATTGCTTGTAACAGCCATAACTTCCACAATTTCTACCCGATTTCGATGGCATTTTCAGGGATTACGCGGATTAGGTTGTAAATGGTCCCCAATGAAAATCAAGGCCTTAAATAATACAGTAGCCTCTGCGCATGCGCAATCGTAAAATCCTTGTAACACTCATAACAGTTGCGTCTGAGGTGAGGATCTCAAAGCCATTGAGCCAACCCCTTTGTAGATCAGTGAGCAAAGTACTGGACTCACACCCCGGAGTCCCAGGTTCGAATCCCAGTGTTGCTAAGAATTTTTTTGATTCCAATCACTACCGCACTTTCATTTTTTGCCCGAATTTGATGAAATTTTCTAGGATTGTCCAGATTAGCGTGTAGATGGTCCCCTATGAGGGTAGTGAAAGGTACTTATAGATTGGTGTTTTGAGATTAACTACTATGCATCGGATCATCTATATAATAGGGTTTTGGATACGAGGAAGCTATGTGCCACACCCACTTGGCAGACGTTTTTTTCTGTTGAGTGTTGTCCTCCTTCACCCCAGATCGATCGCATAAGGACGCCCAAGTCTTACTGTGGGACGTCCTAAAAACGGCAAAAGAATACATTTCAAGGGTTTTTTGTAGATATTAACAACAGAATCATGATAATATGTAGTTTATTCGAAATCAGCTAACAATTTATAATATGTGCACAATTCCTGAAATTTAAAATTTTCAAGAAATATATCCAATATAAGAAAAGTGAATGAAATGCTGCTTATATTAGCTGTACCCAGAAATACAATAGCCGAGTGGGTACCCAATGAGTTCGTGGAGACGATTAGCACATGGATATGGACACTTAACATTTTAAAAACATACCTTTTGCATACAGTATGTTGGTATGTACATATACAATATACGTGTGGGTACTCTATGAGCTCGGGGTGACGAGGAGATCAAAAATATGGTCTACTACAATTTTATAACATACCCTGTCCATTCGGTATGTTGGTATGGTATACAAGAAATTTCGAATCATTTCTATTTACTAGTGGGTACTGTATGAGTTTAGGGTGACGAGAAGAGTATTGATTTTGGTTGATTGCATAATTTTAATTCGTCCTACGTGCCACACTCACAAGACTCTCTCATATAGCTAATATTTCGAGTTTCTTAATCATAGCCTTCTAAATATTTATTTGAAAGTTCCCTCATTAACTCATGCTGCATGAATGGACTTTTTACTTAGTATGTTTTGGTACTCTTTCATACCTACCCAGGTATCCCAGTAAGAAATCCCCGGAGAGTGACACGACATTACCTTGGTTGACTTCGATACATAAGTTTATTCTTGGCATCCCATTTGTTCGAATTCCAGGTATTTTCTATAAGGTATGAACTCAATAGAATGTCAACATATAATCAAAGGACGCCAGTTTGATGGGAAAATCGAACCTTGTCAAATCTTGGTGGTGGTAATCAGCTACATCACTACCCGTCAATCTTCCCGCCTACGTAAACAAGGGATGAACGGGAGGGTACTGCGGCACTAGCTTATTACTTTCTCATTCATGGCATCTGATTAGTTCAAACAAACTGGACACAAAGTGGCTTGCTGAGGTTATTTCCATGGGTTTAGGCTGTCACTGTGGAGACCATGAATTTTAATATCCCGTAGTTTCTATACAAAGGCGAGAGGGTGACGGTTTTTGTTGCTCCCTTCATTTGAAAATACGGGCTCTCCGGTTAGATACATTTTTTATGAGACGTAAATAGTTATTGATTAATAGGTTCTGTCATTCAGTAGGTTACCGGAAAGCGACAAATAAAAATGTCAGCCAATGAGGCGTGACACATTTCCTCGTATCGAAAACATGATAGTGTAGTAATTCAATACGAGTACATCATATTCCCGACCAAATTTAAGCAAAATTGGATCATTAGATAAGCAGGTGCTAGGCGAGAAACCATTCCGGGAGGTAATCACGTTTGCGCATGTTCAACATATTCCTTGCTGACTTCAATGAACCGATAGGGAACCGTAAAAAGGCACAACACATTTCATTAGAAATTGAGAAACTCGAGTACGGCAAGAGATGTAAATTTGAAATGCACAGTTGCTGCCTATGATCTAATCATTGAGCTATTCACATGTGGAACCATATAAAGTTCATACCCCACGTACCATGGAACTTTCATGGAAATGAAATTCGTTCAACCCAACTAAAAAAGTACGAGTGTGGTCAAAAGTAGATCACATTCGATATTCATTCGTACACTCCTTGTATATCCATTTAAAAAGAGGCCGTGGTAATCACGGTTCCGAGTGATTTGAATCGGTAAACTAGTAATCTTGGATGCTACCCAATTGCTTCTACCTACCAATCAAGACTGGTGATCTTTGGATGTATCCCAAAAACCAGACCCATTACCGGGGCTAAGAGGAACGGAACGAATGATAAAATCCCTTCTCTTTCTCTCTCAATGCTGAAACTGAAAGAACTTTTTGAATGAATTCATTGAATGCAAATGCGAACTAATTAAATCGCCTCTCAGATGATCGTTAATGAACCAAACAGATCCAATCTGTTGAGAAAAATTGCTTTTCTCATCCTTAAGTTGAGAAGAATTCTTTCATCAGAAGCAAGAGAAATGATTCACACCCACAGTCCTGAACGGATGGAATCTTATAACTCTCAATCAGTAAGTGGATAAAATTATTGAAGTGTTGGAAAGAACATTGTTTCACGAGTGTATGAACTGTATGAGAGTCCCATCAAGGGTAGGTATGTTGGTTTGAAATTTCCTTGGAATTGGTCTCCAAAAGACCACAATTTTTTTTTAGTTTTTTTTTTAGTGGTGCGGATAGCCAAGCTCGTTTGCCGAAGCGTTTCTGGGCCCGAGACACGAACCGATCCTTGCGGGAGATCGTGAGTTCAAATCTCCGGTGCCCGGCGCTTTTTCGATCGTTCGCGGCTCGCCGCCCCCCTCGTCAAAATCCGCGGTCGGTGAGGCAATGGGAAGCAATGAGCGAAATCATCAGAACGAATTCTGATCTTCCCTTTGGAAGACAGCTGATGACGTCCGCGACGCCAGAAATGGCAGTCGGACGAAAATCCAACCTGAAATGATTGCAGAACCTGATATGGGTCCTGCAGGGGTGAAAAATCCACTCTTCAAGTAGTTTTTGTCAAATATGCAAAATCTCGTACTTTTTCTTTTGGTAGTTAGGGTTTTACTTCCACATGGTTTCCTTACTATCAAACACTACGTACTTTCAAAATACTTCCACATGGTTACATTAATATCAAATACTAACAAAGTACTAAGGCTATGGATGCCACGAGTAAATGGGTGGAGATATTCGTAGTTCCAATAAAGAGCCGCACACAGATAAAAGTTTGAAAAAAGTATAGTTAACAACCATTTCAGGTTGGATTTCCGTCCGATTGCCATTCCTGGCGTCGCGGACGTCTTCAGCTATCATCCAAAGGGAAAATCAGAAATTTTTTTGATGATTTCGCTCATGGCTTCCCATTGGCCTCAACGCCCTGGTTTGAGAGGAGAGGAACGAAGGAACGAATGCAAGCGGCGAGACTCAAACCCACGGGCCCCGCAGGAGTTGGTCCGAATCCGACCACCACCGGACTCCTAGCATAAGCACAGATCGGACCATAGGAGTACTGCAGGAGCTATAATGTACCCTAGTGGATCTCCCGAACATTCGAAGAGTCTTGCACTTTGAAAAATATACGGCTTGTAACTACGACGCCTTTCGATCCTCGTTCGAATGGGTTGATGGAACAAGCGGTGAGTATTTTTAAGCAGTGATTCTCATCAATCAATAAAGAAGATGAAGATGTCCGTGCAAAGCTCAACAAGTACTTGTTGTCGTAAAGTTAGTCAGTTCACGTCTGAATAGTTCTGGCGCGGTTGTTCTGGGGGGGGGGGTCGTTTTTTGTCGCACAGAGGTGAGTATTTCGTTTGATTGTATTGTATTCTGTGCGATTCGCTTGTCCTTCATCCCGACTACCACCAAGAGGAATCCATCTCCTCCTCTCCAGGATAGCCACCCATATCTTGTTGAGAGATACACATTTTTCTCAAAGGTATTAGTTACCTGCATGCGTGAAGAAGATCTCCATCTTTGAGTAGGAAAACTCACAATTATCTCTTTTAACAAAATGAAACAAAAATCAAGAATAACCTTGTATAGGTATTTTGTCCAACACCACAAAAGCGTGAACCAACGATAGACGTCAACTCCGGAGCTCTCATTCCTGAAAGCAAAGCTCTCAAGCAGGGTAGAGGACAACATTCTCAGGCAAAAACTGTACCATTGCAGAGAGAGAGAGAAGTAGATGCAGTGAAGGAATTTAAGGAAGGAGACACGGTGTGGGTGAAGTGAAAGAAAGAGGAGAAACAATTCAAGGAAGGTCTCGTGAAGATGAAAACAAAGCCACTGTCGCACCTATCTGGTGATCGAGAAAGAAGTAAAAAAAAAACGCTACAAATTATTGAACACTGTATTATTATTTTTTATATAGATCACTCGTCTGCAAAGAACACGGCTTTACCAATGTTACGACCAACCAACATAAAGAAAAACATCGATCACATTTCGGTCAGCTCAACTTTCAACGGAGAAAAGGCCTCTTTTACAATTCACACTCGAGTTTCTGATCTATCGTAAGTTCAACCCTTAAATTCTCGTGGGGAACGAAAGGTTCGTCTTACAGGGCTCTGCGTGGTCTCTAAAAATTCTAAAAATTCAAAACTATCTTAAATGTATTAAAAACAAAACCTTTAAATCAACATTTTTTGAGCTAGGGCGTTTTCAAAATTTCAAACTTTATTTTTCAACCCTTAGAAGTGACCAACATCAACCAAAATCTACGGGGCACAGCTAGACCCCCAATGGAGCCCACATACCAAATTAATTCAAAAACAGTCAATGGTAACTGAGGAAAGTGCCGCGTACGGCGGACGGACGGCCAAATTTGTATTCGATTTTCGGGCTCTATGTACCTTGAAACGTGAACTAATCAATTTTGTGGGGGGGGGGGGGGGGTGTTAATATTCACAAAATATTCGATTTTCCATTATTTCGGTTTCTTTATAGCTTATCAGTTGTACCCAAGCTTCGAAATTAACATATCACTATCAATATACTGTTGTATATTGTATGTATCAGAAAAATGTTGCTTATGAGTTCTAACTTGGTGCAATAAAAGAAGACAAAAAATATATATGTGTTATAATATATTGTTGTATTTCTTTTTTGTAACTATCATGTTTTGGATTCATATCACGGCTTAATAGAGTTTGGTATAATCATTTCGGAGTGTATCATTTAGAGGATGTCTAGTAATACAATGTTTTAGGTATGTGATTTCCAAGTCTCTCAAAAATGAGAAAAACCACGAATCATCCTACGCTATGTAAAAAAATCTTCTATCTTCTATCCAAACGATAAAAGTTTTGAGAAAATATAAGATGGACCCAAAAAAAACTCTCCCTCCATATTTTGTCATGATGTAGTGAATAGACAAAAGTCTTTTAACGATACTGTGTTAAAAACGGGAACAGCTCTTGGGGAAAACAAGAAACCACAGTTGTATGACTTTCTGATGATTGATCAGGGTGGAAGAAGGACTGAGTGATTAGACGTGTATTAATGACATGTGTAATTGTTGACAGGGGTTGTGGGACAGTCGAAAATTTGATTAATGGTGAGAACGAGGAAGGAGGCTTGTTGACGATCGTTCAAAGATGCGAGAAGGAGCAAATATTTGTTATGAATGTGTTAGACGTAAATGAGGCGTCGAGAGTGCGTGTGGGGGATCCGAGATTATGCCACATCCTGCCGGCAGCTCGAGGTTTCGTTATCCGTACGTTTGAACGAGGTGGCGGTAAGTGCTAGGGAGTCGACTATTTGTTCCTTGTTATCAGTTCAGGGAGGTGGATGGATGAAAATTGGATGGCTGGTATGAAGCTCCCTCACATCACTGTACACGATGAAAACCGCTTGCTGGGTGG
This sequence comes from Apolygus lucorum, assembly GCA_009739505.2. NCBI lineage: Eukaryota > Metazoa > Arthropoda > Insecta > Hemiptera > Miridae > Apolygus > Apolygus lucorum. The sequence continues at coordinate 35,319,123 of CM019167.2, forward strand.
TGCATAATTTTATTGACTGGCTTCGAAATCGCCGAGAGCGCAAGGAGGACGAATCACAATCCGGTGTGGACGACGATTTCTTTTTTATATGCCTGAACATTTTCTATTTCTTTATCCTGGTACAAATCTGCCTGATTCTTCCCGAAATGTGTTCTGCCAGTATCCATGGAGGTATTATTTCAAACGGAATTCGGTTACTGTGTCCATTTTCAGAACAGTCGGCCTTGTGGGTGTGGCAGATAGCTGTCTCATCATCCACAACATGGTTGGATAGGCGATCTTATGTTAGATTGTCAGAACTATCAAGTACCCTTAGTAAATATGAGGATAGTTTAACAGTTAGGTGATGAAATAGTTATCTGCTGAGTGGATAGTACTATGCAAAGTGTTTGTGGCACTTAGCTTCCCAGTCATTAGTAACGTGTTCGAGTAGGCGTGCGTACGAGGGGGGACCCAAAAGTAACTGGAATCGAGATGGAGGCGAAAGACAGGTGTGATTGGCTGGTTGGCAGGTGGGGGGTTCATTAGGGAGACATCTCACGATTCAGTGTGCGAAGTTGGGATTGTGTGAGTTTAACGGTTCGTCATTGACATTTTTTCTAGTGAAACAACTTTTTCCGTTTTGGCGAAAATGTGTGATGGCGGGCAGCGTGGAGCAACGCGCGGCCGTGAAATTTTGTTTTCTGTTGGGAAAAACGCCGGCTGAATGCTCAAAACTGCCTAAGGGGATGCAGCAAGACACCTGTCTACGAGTGGTTTCAACGTTTTAAAAATTGGCGTATGAGGATTGAAGACCAACCTCGTTCTGGCCGCCCTTCAACAGAAATGACGACAACGTTGATAAAATCAACATCTTGATTCGCGAAGACCGTTGTCGAACGGTTGATCAATTGGTTCTGATCTCTGGGATGTCTTGGAGTTTAATCCAGAGAATTTTATCGGAGGATTTGTGCATGAGAAGGGTTGCAGCCAAATTTGTCCCACGCCTTCTCACAGACGTGCAAAGCCCCTGCACTCATTGCCCTGTCTGTGAAGCTGTTTCCTACGAAAAATAATATGACACCGATTGTTTACTCTATTCACCTGATCTCGCCCCCCGCGACTTTTTTTTTGTTCCCCCGACTCAAAAGGGACTTGAAAGGAAAAGGGTTATCGCCTGTGGAAGATGTGAAACAAAAATCGCCGATGGCCTCAACCTCATTCCATTAAATGAATTTCAAAAATCTTTTCAACAATTAAAAACGCGATTGGAAACGTGTGTTGCAGTCAGTGGTAATTACTTTGAAGGTGGTGCAAATTTGGTGTAAAATTATTGCAAAATGGAGGAGTTATGACGAAATTCCGGTTACTTTGGGTCCTCCCTCGTATATTAGGTAGTCATAACTACTAAGTACCTACAAAATATGAGGAAAGTGGAACAGTTTGGTGATGAGAAACCAGTATGCTAAGTGTAACATAGCTATCTCGTCATCTGAAACGTAGTTGGGTAGAGGAACTGACGGTAGGGAAACTGTTTCAAATACTGTTGAGAAACAGATCGGAGTACTGTAGGAGACTCATCCAAATACCTCAGGAAAACAGATCAACCCTACGACTACTAATCGATTCATAGAAACTGATCCGGTTTATGGAAACTGGTCCAACTTACGGAAACTAATTCACTGTATAGAAACAAATCTACACTACAATAGATGACCGTACAACTAAATTAAATTCCTTCATATGAGATTTACGTGAAGGAAATTAAATTCCGTTAGAAGGGAATTTAATCATTTAACGAAAATTCCTTTTTTAGATAAAAAATGGACCGATCTCAATACTGAAGACGGCAAAACACACACACAAAAAAATTAACTAGAATAGAATGTGGATAGGTATGTAGTATTGTTATGGACATGTGAGAAGGATAAGAGAATATACGACAAATTAGGTAAAATATACTAAGAATATGTACCCGTGAAAGGAACATGTGAAAGTTAGTGTCTACAGATGGGCACGGCGGCGTACCTACCTATCTACCAAACTAACTGAATACGTTGTAATTATTATTTTCCCCTTTATCGTGGTTTGCCGTCATCGGTTTTTGGGTCGGTTCACTTTCTATGTTATTCATTTTATTATTTTTCAATAATTTAGGAATGTATTTTTCTTCCATTAGAGGCCTTTTCTTCTGGATTCATATTACGAGCATTGTGAATTGGGGAGTAAGCATGTGAGAGCAATCAGCCGTTTCAAGACAAAGACGTACGCCACGTCTGACACTTAGCTTTGTCGTATACATTAACCAATTTTATAGATGATCTCATGAATTGCAGCTATTCTCAAAACAATAATCTCTAAGTTCCTTGCATTATCCTCATTGAGGGTCATCTTCACTCCAACCTGCACAGTCCCTGAAATTGCATCTAATTCGGATCGAAAGTGTAAAAATTATGACTGTTACAAAGAATAAGCGTTTGCGCATGCGCAATGCCTAGAATGATCCCGAGAGATTTTCATAGGGGACCATCTAAACCCCAATCCACATAATCCCTGATAATTTCATCCACTTTGGATCGAAAATATGGGAATTATAGCAGTCACGAGGAGTTCACGTTAACGCATGCGCAGTAGCTACTATCAGTCTGGGGGTGATGATTTTCATAGAGGACCATCTACACGCCAACCCGCAAAATCCCTGGAAATTTCATCGAAATTGGACTATAACTTCGTATATTTTACAGGGATTTCATGACAGACACACGGAACCAAAATTGTTCAGGAAGGCCGTAAAACGCCGGTGAAAATTCATGAAATGAATCTCCAAAATTATATTTTGGAGAACATGTTTTTCAACCTTGCAAAGTGAAAACAGTGCTTTCGCTACCTTGGTAGACTCGGAGAAAATTCGTCGTCCTATGAAAACACATGGAAAATATTTCCTCCTCCTTCGCGCCTACGGTCCTTCGCGGTTTTGAAGTCGGTCAAAAATAAGAACGCGAAGTTCTATTATTTCATTCAACAACCATAATATTACGTCGAAGATCTGTTATACGTGTAATCCTGACGTGTAGTGCATACACATTAAGTGGATACTTAGAAACTTTATATACTTTCAGTTGTAAGATAGCTTTTTTACCATTAGGGATTTTAGCGTTCGAAAATCTACTTTAAATTTGTGTAGACATTTTTTTCAGACTCTAGCAGTGCGGAGCGAAAACACCGGTTGCGAATACATGATACCAACATTCCATTATTTCTCCACTCTTACAATTGAACGAATAGAGATAGTTTGGCTCAGTAATTTAATAAATAAGTAGTGCCTACCCAGAGTCTAATGACTAACGAGACTAGAGTAGGCGTTAGAAAAAACTGCAGCGAAAACTAACTCTGCTCCTTATTTCACTTAATACTTTTTTCACAGCAGCTTTGAAACTTCCGCCGCTTAATGCTGTTTAGTGAAGTAGTTGTAGGACTACTACCTACTCGATTCACATTGAATTAAACTTACCCCATAAGTACTCGATTCACTTTGAATCAAACTTTCTATGTTTTGAAACAGATTGAGATGAAGTTATAGGAACTGAAATCGACTAAAAAGCAAAATCGAATAATAAATTGGATTTATACCAGGTTGAAACTTTACAGGCAGATATTGATTTTATTGCAGCTATTGTAAAAACATCAATAAAAAACCCAAACAATTTTTCGTCCGTAGGATAGGGTAGAGTTGAGGATGATTCGATTGAAGAGCGATGAGGGTTCAAACTACTCTACTTTCCTCACCCTAAAAACATTTTCTGCACTAAAAAAAAACCGGAGTTTTTGGTACCTCAAGTTATTTCTTACGATGAAGGAGTGCGAGGAGTGACAAAAATCAGGCCACTACCCTCAAAGGAGCATCGCCAGGAGATATGGGTTTAAAAATGATTTAGCAAGAAATGGAGAAATGGTTAGGGCTTCGAGCCGTATTCCATTTTGAATCAACGATCCCTTCGGAACCCATAAACACAAAACTGAGAAGTTTCTACTACAGCTAAAATCACAGTGAGAGTTGGAGGTCTTAAAGCGATTTATCTGAGGTGAAGAAGGACAATGCTCAACAGAGCAAAAAATAACCACAATCAATTACGTTTCAGACAATTCTGAATCCAAATCCGCGAAAAACCGATAGTTGTATGTCTGTGTGTGTATGTGACAAAATCTGTACTCCGCTCAGGCCTTAGTTTCCAACCGATATGCGTCGTTCTTTTTTGTTCAACGCAAAAATCTATCAAGTTGGTCACTGTGAGATCACCGAAGTTATGACCAGTCGGCCTGGGAGATCATTTGGATTGGTGATCGCTTGAGGGCGGTATCTCAGGTGTTGATAATTTTTTCGGGATTGGCCGTAGGTGAACCCCGCTCCACTTTAGCGGGTGATGCAATAAGTAGCCATGTTCGAAATCAACAGGACCAATTCCGATCTTCTTTTTGGAAGACAGTCTGCGACGCTAGGAGAGGCTACTGGGCGAAAATTCACTCAAACGGTTCTTTACTTTACTTTTACTGGAAGTGCACTGCATCACCGGAATTTCGAATTTGTCCTTGATTCGTGGGGGTCAAATTCTTTAAAAGTTCCATTCATGCAGCATGAGTTAATGAGCGAATTTTCAAAGAAGAATCTTTGGTTGACAATATGAGAGTTGTCAGCCCTGTGGGTGCGGCAAATGAATATCACGGATTGTTAAAATTGATCAATTCCTTGGTCAAAAAATTAAATAAATCTCAAAAAATACTCCTCGTCATCCCGAACTCGTAGAGTATTCACTTGTAAATTGTCATGTCTTTCCTATTTTCTGTATACCATACTAACGTACTGTAAGCACAATGCGCAGGGTATGTATTGCAAATTTCAGTAGTCCATATTATTCATGCTCTTCTCGTTTCCAAGAACTCATGGAGTACTCACTCGGTCATTGCATTTACAGATACAACCAATATGGGCAGATTTTTATTCTTATACTAAATGTATGAATTGTTCATGTTTATATACCTGTAATCTAGATTTTTTTTTTTCATCCAATGGTGTGTTTCCGTCTAGTGAAACATGAACTAATCCAATAATTTGAATGTACAAAAAACAATATGTTTAAGTGATTATCGTTTCATAGGTCATTAACTGAATAATCTTCTTTCCATATTGAGAACGCAACGAATTATTACACAACCGTTTATTGTTTTTTAGAGTCTGCAAAGAACACGGTTTTCCGGGCATCTATAAGTTCGTTCCCATCACTGGAAATAGTTGTAAGTTCGTTTCATTGAATATAATAAATTCATACGATATTATCGTAAGTCCGTTCCCACGGCATGTTTCTACGGGAACGAAAGTACATTTCCCCGGATTGCCAACGATTACTCGCTGGGAACCAGAATACACTCGCTCTAGTGAAAGTTAACAATACTTCTCCGTTCCAGGAACGAACAAACCGTTGACCGGTTTTCCCATTAACCTACAGATCGCATTATCATCCAAGGATAACAATGAGGTTAATTTTGACACACTTACCAAATATTATTTGGTTATTATTTACGAGAGTTTTGGTTGCCATCTTTACGAAATTAGATTCCTGGTGGCTGAGGATGCACAACTGACTGATATGAAACTCCGCTTGTAGAAAGATATAAATATCTTATACTATCGGCTAAGATTTTGTTTGAGATTTTGCCGTCGGCTTTTTCAGTATTAGTATTCGATTTTTTTCAGTGTTAGTACCTACCAACCGTGTCATCGAGCAAGGTTGCCAATCAAGTTTATTTTGACAGAAAATTCCTACCAGCTAAACATTGTTATCCCAAAGTTTCTGGGCCTACAGTTGATTTGATTCTAGGTGATTAAAGAAGCATGTATGAAAGACAAAAAACCGTATTCGAAGAAATTAAAAATGATTGCATTTGATCAGCTGATATTCGGCTCACTTCCGTCAGCGAAGGTTCATGTGCGATTCACACACGTGTTTCTGACTCATCATTCGTACAACACAGAGTAACTTAGACAAATTGACCGACTTTGCGAGAGAACTCAACTACCTGTTAAGGACCAGTGGAAGTAGCGGCGTGGGAAGGGGATTCTGGCCCTCACAGGCTAGGGACCAAGCCTGACTGGCCTCCAACTATAAATTTTTCAATAAACACTTATTTAATCGTCCAGGTGACATAATTTGAACACCCATAATTTGACTGCGTGACATAATTGACACCAATAATTTGAACACCCATAATTTGACTGGGTGACCCATGAATTGTCTAGTGACATTCAGTAATCAGGTAATTGATTGTCCCATCAGGCGAACAGTTTAGCCTACTGAGCTCTGGGAGGTGTCAACAAATTGTTCAAAATCATAGCTAATTTAAATTAACAAAAAAAAAGCCTGTATTCCGAAAGTTTTCAAGCTACGATGTTTTGAAAATGTCTTCCCCCACGTTTTACTTCATAGAGAAAACCTTCAGGGAACAACTAGACCTCAAATGGAGCCGATATTATACAAAATTTCATCAAAAATCGGTCCACGGAAACTGGAGAAAGTTCCACACGTTTGTCGTACGGACGGACAATTTTTTATTCGATTTTGGATTCTACGTACCTTGAAACGTAAATCATACTTTGTTTTCTACCTCAATTCCAAAGGTTCATTATTGAAAACGATGAAACAAAATTGAAAGCCTTCACATGGTAAGAATAATGTTTTAATTTCAAAATTTATCAAGCTGGGGCGTCCAAAATTTCATACAGTTTTGACAGGTGGCAACAACGGAATTTTGTTTTAATTCAATTTTCGGCCAGAAACCTAAAACTGAAAATTTTAATAGGATATTAAAACTTCGTTTCTTACTCGATTTCTAAGGTCAACATTGAAAATAATAAACAAAAAACTCGGTCATCATGTAAACATAAATTGTTGAGGCTGAAATAAGACTCTGATAATAATTACCCCACTGATGAACTTCAACATCCGTCTTTATACTGAAAAAATATATACAAACAACTCTCGGGATACGAAAAGTTGAGATTTTGAGTGAATGTTGGGTCTCCAACACGATCTAATTTCCTATTCCGTACGCGTCGAATGGGATCAGATTCGTTTCCTTGCAAATGAGGTCGTACCTACAAGAGGAGTTACCACCTGTGTCGGTTACAATGTTACCAGCCACCCTCAACAATTTTACTCCAGTATAATTCATAGTGTCCGTGTGTTCACACATTTCCGATCTCGTTATCAGTCTAAAATGTTATAATATCATAAATTCTTTCTGATTATATTATATTCAGGCTCAGGAGAAGATTAAGGTTCGTGGACTTTCAAAACCCGAAATTCCATTTAAGAACAGTTCCAATAAAATGTATAGGATACGAATATTTTCATGTAATGTTGATAGGACAGTTTCGTTTCTTAAATCACAGAGAGTCTGTATTTTTGTAGACTGGGATCCAATGATGGACCGACGACTTTAACATCTAAATTCCCCTATTGTTCAATGTTGCTTCTAACTATAGTTTTTCTCTTATCTCACGGTTAAATTTTTCCAGGGAATTCCTACGATTATGACAATCGGAAACAACTAGCAGAGGTATACAACCATTTCAATTTTCCATAATTATAAAAAAGACTTGCCCCTTCACTGAAGAACTTAACTGAAGTTAAACTTTACCTAAATACAACTTGGAAATAGTAACAACCTAATGCTTAAGTTTTGAACTTTATACTGCATGAATCGAACATCTTCCGACTCATAGAAATGAACCGAACTTTAGTGAAAGCATAAACAAGCTCATAGCCCAGAACGAGAACGACGGGGTACTCATCGATCGATAGCCTCGTAATTTTTCATGAAACTCAACTTTGCGGTCAAACCGTACGACCGTTCAAAGGACGTGACCGCCAACTTTACCTGTTCATGAATAAACGAAGAGATCCGAATTATCGTCGGGTTGAAATTACTTCACTCGAACGTACTCAACGGGAATATGTTTCGTTAGGATTCGAGTGCAAACTAAAACTTTCTGTTGCTTCCATTGCCCGTAACAAACTTTTATTTTATTGTTCATAATAGAACCTTTCTGAACCTAACTAATATTCGTACCTACTGCATAGGGTAACGGGACCAATAGTACGACACTTAAGGTGGCTTTCTCACTAAAATTCTCGCGGTAAAATCAGAATTTCAGTAAATCTTCCTAATTTTTCCCCTTATCTTCTCAGAATCTGTGGCTATTCTATAGAATAAATGTTTTTGTGATTGGATAAGAGTGGAGTTTCGAAATCATTCATGAAAGTCAAAACTTCACTTGGCCCAGAAGTTGGACACTTGTTCCTAATATTGGACAGTGGAGGCTCAGTATTTGGACACTACTTTTCTTCGCACTTTTCTTGTGAACTTATATCATAATGTACTAAAACAAAAGATAACAACTGTCCAATTCCATCTTTAGGAGTTTTTGTTAACTCAAACGAGTTTCCTTCAAAGAACTTCATGACTATAATACCAGCAGGATTTTAGAAGGGAGCTCGTCTGAGTTAACAAAAACTACTAGATACAAGATTGAACAATTTTTTGTTTGACATTTTTGTTATTAAAATGCGAAGAAAAGTGGTGTTTAACTACTGATTCATTATTGTGTCCCAAAATTATGAAATTCAGTGAAGGCAATCGTGAAAAAATTTCGTATTGGTTTTGAAACTTTCTTGTGATTCAGTCTTTATTGTTTCAGTCCTATTGCTCACTCTAAGAACTCAAAAATTACCTAACTGATCTTCATTAACATCTACGTCAGTATAATTTAAGTATTCAAATGTTATAAAAATAAAAGTTGACTTAGGAAAAGGAACATAAATTGGAGAAACCTCTCAAGAACCTCTTGAAGAGAGAAATGAGAAACAATTACGACTTATGAAATAAAATATACAAAAGAAGATTCTAATAATGAAAATCACAATTACAATTTACAAAAGAATCAGTCTAAGAATTCTAATAATGAAAATCACAATTACAACGAGAATTACCCTAGGCCCTGAAGTTGGACGACCGTACAACTTCTGGGCCACCAGCAGATTTGGGGTTCAATTAGTTTGACGGTTAGTATAAAATGAATATCAAATATTCATTTTATACTAAGGCCGTCCAAAGTAAATTTTACTCTAATGGTCTACTTCCTAGTTATATACTTTAAAAACGTCTGCCAAGTGGGTGTGGCACATAGCTTCCTCGTGTCCATAACACGATTATACAGATGATCCGATGCATAGTAGCTAATATCAAAACACGATACTCAAAAAACCAAAAAATATCACAATGGTCACGCCAACTCAATTTGTCATCTACGCTTTTAAAGTACTAAGAACTTGAAATGAAAGTACTGGACACTTGATGTAGAGTGTACAGATATCATCCAGAATACGAAGATGCGCGTAGAACGGAAAGAAGCGAGGATCTAGTCCGGCTCATTGCTAAGACTGGAACCCTAGGACTCAGCCCGAAGTAATGTGTTAAACGGTTCCGGGCTGAGTTTCAATGTGTTTTCAGGTATTTCACGAGATCAAACTGTACCTGTTGGTCTCAAAGATTTTCTCACTTGCCTGCCAAAAAAAGCGCATTTTTGAACGATGATAGTAGATGATTTTTGTTGCAACTGTGATCATTCAGGCTGGTCGGGGATTCTGGCAAATGAAGTTTCAGTGTATCAAATCGATGGCTTGCGGTAAAATAAGTTTGAAAACACTTTTTTTCTAAAATGTGTCTCTTGAACATTCGTACTTTGAATTAAGCAACCAATTATCGTTTCAAAAATTGCATTTCCATTCCAAAACCGAGTTTGGTAATGAAGGCACTCAGATCTCTCGGATTGCGATGTTATTGCTTGTATATAGTATTAATGAGAAAACCGAGTTCTATGCAGATGGGTTATCTATACAGTGAAATAGTAAGCCACTGTGTAATAATTTGCAGTGTTTTTCCATAACAAAAGCTATAGATTTTTGACTTCCGAGACTAGGAGAAGACCTGAAGTAGGTATTGTGAGGCAGGGGAAAAAATCCATACAGTAAAATATCTCGTATATAAAACCGTCTTCTGTCACAGATCCATTATGTATATCCTGGTTGCATCGGGATTGAGAAACAATCCTAGTTTGCCGGGGAGGGCAATCTGTCACGGAATATTGTCTTTCTGAGAGGCAGGCAGTGAAGGGAGGGTGTGGGAGGTTCATAGAAATGGGGCTGAGTTTGAGAGAAAGAGGAGGGGGAATTGGTGAATGCAAGATTTGAAATCGGACGCGACATAATATGTGAAGCGCAAGTTTGTGGTTTGCGGGTTCGTGAGAAGGAAGGCAGACTGGTGTTCTAAATGAAATTAATTCTGAGGAGCAACTGGATATTCCAATCCCGCGGAATCAACCACATCACAACTTTTATAACACTTTACATTGATCCAAGTTCTCTCTGGAATTACGATGTACAACAACACTTTAATAGTATTTTTACGACAAACTCGAGGATTTTTCTGTAGGATATGATCGAGATTTTACAAAACAATGTCGAGATTTTCCTTTCACTTTCATGGTTTATGCTACACATTTTTACATGGATAATTTTGAAATCGATAGGTATTTATCATTTTTAATTCCTGTTTTAATAACGCAATCTCGAGATTTTTTCCAAAACATAAAGTGGAATTTGAGTTAGGTAGCAGAAGAAAATGACAAAGCTTTCTCAAAAACACTTCAACCAATCTAATGATTGGGAAAATCAAGGATCTGAACCCAATGAAATTCGATGTTAACACTGCATATCAATTGTAAAAATGTTTTTGGCAATTGTTATCAATTTGGCGTCCTGTTCAGCTGATTCTTGTGGAAAATTCAAAATCCGACGGAAAAAAGGATTTAACCTCAGAGTTATTTGTACGTGGTTGTTGTTGCTAAATTCTCGGTGGAAAGATTTGCATAGAAAGCGAAGAGCGTATTTTCAAACAATAATAATCTATTTTTCATGGAGGAAGATTTGGTTTTGTCAGATTATTCAAATTATTTATTATTACAATAACGTGCATTCTCTAGACTCAATGGACCAAGCAAATTTTCGAGATTACGAACTTTCTGGATTAAAACCCTGTATGAGAAAAAGATTGGAGTCAGAGAAACGAAAGGGTGACTCGACACTTTGGGAAAACTCCGTGAGCGAGTTAGGTACATACCTACAACTCTGGGCATATAGTTTTTAATTATTATTTGAAAAGCTTCCTGGTTTTTTTTTCCTCTTGGTGAAAAGTTGAGAGAACAAAACAAACTGGTAACGAGTTTATATTGTGGAGAGTCGCAGATAAACCAACTCACTCGTGCTTCTCCCGCTTCAAGAAGCAGAAAGTTACTTGGATTTTACTCCTTATACTTTGAAGAGCTGACCTTTTACCTGGATGTTGTTGTTAGAATTGTTTGGATGTATCGTTGTCGATACTACGTATCGACATTTAGTATCGATAGTAAACATCGATTGAAGGTATCGATGTGAGCGCAGTTGAGAGATAAGACGTTTTTGTTGGATGTTATACTCCTTGATGTTTGGATGATAAATGTAAAGACTAATAAACGACTGTTCGTATAATTGTGTTCTTTTTGAAGTGAACAAACTATTTAAAACAAGAATCCCATTAACATCTCATTCGTCTGATCGGATCTGATCAATGTAACTGTTTCAGATTTCGTATTGAGCAAAGACTGATTTAAAATCCAGGATTTTGAGATCTAACATCCAAATCTAGATAAATTAGAATCAAGATCTGGTGATTCAGGCTGGAACCTCCGGAGGTGAGGTGTCTTCCTGCCCCCGATTAGTTTTTTCCTCATCAACCACAACATTCTGTCAACCACCAACAAAAGATATTCTGTTAATCTAACCAGGAAAAAACATCCTGCCCAGCATACGATGTCAGTTCATTAAACATACGAGTAATTCAACACTTTTGACACTAGTTGTTAAAAGAGCGACCACGATCAACTCTCTGTGTGATTCTCATGCTGAGAACACAAGATCAGACACCATCTACAATAATCCACGTTTCTCGATAATGAATTCTTCTCCAAACTGTAAATTGCTGGGATAAAAATAATTACCAATAATGATCCCAACATCACCAATGGACAAATCAAACATGTAGAAAGTACTTATGCGAAGTCTTTCAGAGAAACCTAGATGTCATGGATGTGGAGAACTGAAAATGTTTCGGTTCTCAAGAATGATAACGAAAATACATTTCACCTGCCTACAGGTATTTTTAGGTCTTCCAAAACTCGTTTCAGGTATGTTTATGATATGCAAATCAGGTAATTTGAGAGAACCAAGTGGCACTACAGGATAAAATTTCAACTTATTGTCATAAGGCACAATATTACATCCATTACGTTCATTACCCATTGCAAAAAGACTTTTCAAAACAATAAAAAATTTGTCAAAAATAATAAATAAAAATAATACCGATAGAAAGCCAACTTCCAATTCGAATAAGACAGCAAGGAAGGTGTCTCAGAGAAGATGTTAGGCAATGATCAATCCTTGGGCCCGTGTGATCCGCTTCAAAAGGACTATCAAAATACAATCTTAAATAGTTTAATGTTATCTCTTTGTGGATACAATAAGGATCAACCGATAAATTGTCTGTTGAACTTTGTGGAGTCGTGAGCGAGGTATTGATTTACGTGTTGGTCAAAACGACTCTGGGTCTCTTCTTAGAAAAAAAAGGCCGCACTTTGGTTGTATGTTAATTGTTAGCAACAGTTTCACTAGTCAAGCTACCACAGGCTAAAAAAGAAATGAATTTCTGAAAAAATCAATTTCACATATAGAAAAGTCAATTACTTAAAATATACTAGGCACCTAAACCTGTCAACAATTTTGTATACCTACTTAACCATACAACATTTTTACTAAAGTATAGGATTTTTCTATACCTTTTGTAAAAAATGGAGTTATTCAACTGTAATGTCTCTATCCATGTCTCTATCATTCAGCTCTGATAATTACTTCTATCCGTCTGATTCAATCCAAATGGAAGCAACATGACATACTGAAACGTAACCAAAAAATGTAATGTCACAACAATTGATGCAACCATACAACCATAACTGATTGATACAACTGCAGCTTCATTTTTGTGTCAAACTATTACGACCCACATGATGATGTGGAACTGTGATGTAGGACAACACTGCCACTGTCTTTGTGTCTTTCAATTCAGTTCCTTGTATGCCTTGTCACATGTACAATTATATTTTCTCTTCATTTTTGGTATTTTTCCAAAAATTGGAAATTTGATTCTTCCGTCCTCATTTGATAATCAAAAGTTATTGCTCTGTTTGTAAACCGGATTGGTTAGTGCAAGGTGCGCCCCCATTTTTTGTTTTTTTGATTCTAATGTTATATAAATCAATAATACTGAATTACATTAATCAATTAGTCACTATTGGAATATGATAATAAGGTTAACTGACAACTATGTAAAAGTAAAGTAGTAAAGTAAAGTTAACAACCATTTCAGGTTGGGTTTTCGTCCGACTGCCATTCCTGGCGTCGCGGACGTCATCTGCTGTCTTCCGAAGGAAAGATCAGAATTTGTACTGATGATTTCGCTCATGGCTTCCCATTGGCCTCACTGCCCTGGGTTGGGACGAGGGGGGCGATGAGAGCCCCGGCCGCCGAAAAACGCACGCTGCCGGCGATGAGCCTTGAACCCACGATCCCCGCAAAGGTCGGTCCAAAGTCCACAGCCAAACAACGACACCCCAACGACCGTAGCCACTGTCTATTGACAACTATGGTGTGTTTCTGTTTCCCAGTGTTATGTTGTCTACTTGTGAAGTTTTTCTGAAAGAGCTTTTTTTTTGAGCGAGAGAGAGAGGTGTGCATGTCAAGAATAATATATAAAGGTAAATTGATGCAACTATAGTATTGTGTATGGATTGTGACAGTTTGACACATGAAGCTGAAGTTTTATCAATCAGTTATGGTTGCATCAATAGTTGTGAAATTATTATTATTTTGTAACTTTTCAGTTTGTCATTTTGCTTCCATTTGGATTGATTGAGACGAATAGAAGTAATGGGGGGTGTGCCTTGAGATTTTTTAGATTTTAAATCGAAAGTAGACTACATCCTGAGAATTTTGGCACCAACCGCGACCTGCTAGCGTGAGTAGATCTGATTCTATGATTTTCCAAACTTTCGAGCGTTTATGACGTCACGCGCCCCTCTCACCTGGGCGGGACCCCCCAGCCCACTGTGACGTCATAATCGGTCGAAACTTTTTAAATTCATAGGAAAAGATTTACACACGCTAGAAGGTCGCGGTTGGTACCAAAATTCTCAGAATGAGGTCTACCTTAGATTAAAAATAACAATAAGCAGTTTTTCCTACCCAGGCGCACACCCTATTATCAGAGCTGAATGACAAAGATAGAGACATTACAGTTGAATAACTCAATTTTTTACAGAAGGTAAAAAAAATCTTATATTTTAGATAATGTTGTATAGTTAAGTATGAAAAATTTTTGACAGGTTTAGCTGTCTAGTATATTTGAAATAATCAACTTTTCTCTTATGTGAAATGCATTTGTTCAAAAATTAATTTCTTTTTTAGCGTGAGGATGCTAGCAAGCTTGGCTAGCGAAACTGTTGCTAACAACAAAAATAAAACCAAAGTGCAGCCTTTTTTCTTTCTATGTTGAGTTGTTTCGACCATCACGGTTATCAACTGATAACTTAGTACCTTTTGGTACGTAGAATCCAAAAATCGAATGAGAATTTTTCCATCCGTCCGACGTACGCCATACGCATCACTTTGCTCCATTCCTATGGTCCACTGTTGATGAAATTTGGTATATCTTCTCCCTCTGGAGTCTAGTTGTGCCTCGAAGCTTTTTTCATGCTTTTGTCATCCACTTCTAAGGGGTAAAAAGTGGTGCCAAATTTTCAAAACCACCTCCCTCGAAAACTTTCTATGTACAGATGCTGTTCTTTTTTAATTAATTAAAAAAATCATGATTTCTTAAGAGTTTATAGACTACACCCATAGCTCTGAAAACCAACCGTTCCTATCGTAACATACCATCAAGAGTCAAATCGTATATGTGTATCGCTCTGAAGAAGATGAGACGTTGAAGTGAATTTCTGAAAATATCCCTGGAATGATAAAACAGCTCGATTTTGTTACAGATCGTATATACTTCATATATTTAATTGAACCAACGGCTGGTAGTTGGTTTAATGAACCGATTCCCATGATACGAGTATGATACTCGTATCACCGAAGTTAAGAGCAGTTGGCTCTGGAGATTATCTGGATTGGCGACCGCTCGAGGGTGGTATCGCAGGTCTTGAGCATATTTCGGGTCGGACCGTTGATGAACCCCGCTCCACTTGAGCGGGTACGGCAATAGGTAGCCATGAGCGAAATCATCAGAACCGATTATGATTTTCTCTTTGGAAGACAGTTGATGACGCGACGCCAGGAATGGCGGTTGTGTCTAGGGTGTCCCGACAGGTGCAGTAGCGCTCCACACACACCTTTCCTAAATATCCAATCACATAACTTCCTATTCCACATACTTGTTCTCGTGTCACTTTGACTTTCAGTGTTGCGTTTTTTTAAACCTCATGATGACTGTTGTTGATAAGCTGCCTACATGTTAATATTAGTTGAATTACAACCAATTAGACGATTGATGGGTATAGACATAAAACAATGGGACAATAATGAGAAATTATTGAATTGAATTATGTTAGAACAAAAATGTTATTGACTTGTACTATATGCGAATATGTACCAATAGTGTGGAATAAAATATCTATCTATGTTATGAGTCCGCAGGTACTCTCAATATTCTGAATGGTAAAGAATGCCAATTACGTAAAGACAATTATTGCAGAGGATTGTGAATTGAATTAAATAGAATGGTGAATTTCAGTTGAGTTAAAGAGAGATTCTACTTTCTTTCAGTTTACTCTCGGCTCGTTGAACTTAAGAAGTGTGTGCTTAAGAGGGAGTAATAAAAGTACACCTTAAAAGGTTGGCTAAAACCTGAAGCCTACGGCGTCGGAGGGCTAAGTGTTCAATTGCGGAGAAAATTCCGGATCTGGTTTATTACCACAGGAAAGATAATTACTCAAAATGGAGTTCACCTTCAGTTTACGACTTTGTTTTCGAGTCAAAAGAACCACTTAAAAAGTTGTCATTGGACGTTAAATTTTGCAAAGGAATGTATCTTATAATTTGCATTATATTTATTTCACCCATTATATAATAATAGTTTATATTCAAGTGTAATGTTAAAAATGACTTAAAATCATATGACATTTGAAAATTTTTTTACTCGCGGTACTCTGAATATTTCATTATTTAATTACATCTATGAGACAAATATCGAACATCGTCACCTACATTTGGTTGGCTAAGTAAAAAGTAATGCGCACGTAATCCTGGAAAAATTCATTTACAAAAACTTTACTGGTATGCACAGTCATTGTTTCTCAATAGATACCTAAGCGTTTGGTCAAAGAGAAATAAAATGTATCCATTCCAAAATTATGATTGGGGCATTAATGAAAGGACGCATAAACGAAAGGAGCTTCTCGTAAAATAAGTGGAAAGTTCTGGCGAGTATGTTCATGATTGAGGATATGAAGAAGCCTTGGTATGATGTACACAGGGTGTTTCACGAAAAGGTTACACCCCCCTTCATTTTCGCAAAATACAGCTTAAAAATTCCGACAAACGCAATTCTTCATGATTTTTTGTGAGGATCTTAGGAAAAATACTTTTGCGCAAAAAACTTCGTGCGCAATCGTGCGCAATTGACACTAGCTTCATTTTTTCAAATGTAACCCCCCTTTTTTTATTGCAGATTCGGATTCTACGTCAAATTTCATGAGAAATTCTTACCCACATCGATTTGTTTTATTGCGCGCAACCTGGCTTTTTGAACGCTCTAAGTTGCGCAACTCCACAATTCCACAAAAATTAGATTTTGGAGAACCCTAAGTGTGGCACATGTTTTTTCATCATTTTTTAACGCTAAATCACGTGGCGACATCCTTTTTTCAATTTGACTGGAATTTTTCAAAATAGCGGCCAAAAATTCGGTTGTTATTAGTGAAAAAATCGCTCTTTTTAAATCATTATGAGTTTTTAGGTAATTTTATTCAGTTCAAGCATGATCATGCCGTCAGTTTCTGTTTTTAACTCCACCGTAGACGGCCCCAAGCCCGTGGTTCAAAAGGAGGTGAGAAAATAAAACATAAACATGATTTCGACCTCAAAACTGATGTTTTTGTGAAAGAAAGGTTAATTTTTCCTCTTAAATCTTGGTTTTTCTCAAAACGGATGACACCCTGTGATTCAGCGTTAAAAATTGACGAAAAAACATGTGCCACACTAAGGGTTCTCCGAAACCTAATTTTTGCGCAATTGTGGAGTTGCGCAACTTAGAGCGTTCAAAAAGCCAGGTTGCGCGCAATAAAACAAATCGATGCTGGTGTGAATTTTTCATGAAATTTGACGTAGAATCCGAATCTGTAATAAAAAAGGGGGGGTTCAATTTGAGAAAATGAAGTTAGTGTCAATTGCGCACGATTGCGCGCAAGTTTTTTGCGCAAAAGTATTTTTCCTGAGATCCTCACAAAAAATCATGAAGAATTGCGTTGGTCGGAATTTTTTACGTTGATGATTTTACGGAAATGAAGGGGGGTGTAACCTTTTCGTGAAACATCCTTTATACTCTTTAAAATATCCCAAGTAGAAGCCAGCATCCGTTCAGCTGACGTCGTTTCATCCAGTTGGTGCCTGGATTTGAACCAGATACTCACTTCATAACAGAAGATCGTTATGGTAATAAGCACGGTAAATCTTCCGAGATCTACCTACCACAAAAATGGATTTAATGATAGAAATGTGGTTTTGGTTTATTATTTTCAATAATGAACCTTTAGAATCGACCAAGAAAAAAAATGTTTAACGCTCCTTTAAAATTTGATGGTTTACGTTTCAAGGTACGTAGAATCCAAAATTCGAATAAAAATTTGGCCGTCCGTCCGCCGGACGCGGCACTTTTGCCACTTAGCATTGACCGATTTTGATGAAATTTGGTGTGTAGGCTCGATTTGAGGTCTAGTTGTGCCCCGAAGATTTTGGAAGATGTAGGTCACTTCTAAGGGTTCAAAAATGAATTTGAAAATTTGAAAACGCCCTAACTCAAAAAATGTTGATATAAAGGTATTGTTTTTCCTTCAATTTAGGATTCTATAGAATTTTTAAAATTTGTTGATACCACGCGGAGCTCTGAAGGACAAACCGTTCGCTCCCTACGAGAATTTAAGGTTGGGACGTACGATAAATCAGAAACACGAGTCTGAATCGCAAAAGAGGCCTAATATCCGTTCAAATTAAAGCTGACTGAAATGCGATCGATGTTTTTCCTCATGTTGGATAGTTGCTGGCTTTGTAGACGAGTGATCTATATAGAAAAATAATGAACCATTGTGTAATAATTTTCAACCTTTTTTTTTTTTTTTTTTCAATAATAGTTTACATGATTACTTCATTAGGACTAAAACCAATCGAGTCAAAGGACAAATAAGATTTACGTATACATTTATATACTGTAGTTTTTATACTGCTTATGTAACCAGCGAGGTGAATATTATAACAAAAGTATTTAACAAATTCCTGATAATAATACCATATTTTGTGTAAAGCATCATAAAAAAAATACTTGTCTGAGATGTCTGGAATTTCAGGGATGATGTGGTTGAAATCCATTAAGATCAAATTTAGTGGTTGCCACCTACCAAAGCATAACTTTCACAGTTTCCACCCATTCTCGATAACATTCTCATGGATTGTATAGTCTGTACCTTTCATGTTATTAATATGTAATCAAATCTAGACGGTACTGGTAGATTCTTGGAAATTAAAGTCTGGGTGCTCCTCTATGTATTTGGATCATTGGGATGACAGTTTGGAGGAGCCCTAGTAAAATCCATGTTAATCCTCTTCCGACAGTGAAAAATGCATTATTAAAAACTAGCTGAAAAGCCTACTAAAAGTAGGCAAAACGCTTCTTCCGACTCTCCCCGTATCCCACTCCCTCCGGCTCCTCCCGCCTCCGATTCCCCCCCTCCGACTCGTCCCGCCTCCCACGACCCCTCCGTGCATACGTACGTACGTACGTACGTACGTACGGTTGGCGTTTTATTATATTAGATATTATACAACAGACCTTTCAAATATTCTACTTTATAACTTTATTGAGACTTTGATGTTTGTAAACTAAAAGATATTTTGGTTTATTATTTTCAATAAACAACCTTTGGAATCGACCAAGAAAAAAAATGCCTCCTTAAAATTTGATGGTTTACGTTTCAAGGTACGTAGAATCCAAAAATCGAATGAAAATTTGGCCGTCTGTCCGCCGCCCGACGTCCGCCGTACGCGGCACTTTCCCCACTTACCACTGACCTATTTTGATGAAATTTGGTATGTAGGCTCCATTTGGGATGTAGTTGTGCCCCGAAGATTTTGGTAGATGTAGGTCACTTCTAAGGGTTCAAAAATGAATTTTGAAATTTTGAAAACGCCCTAACTTAAAAAATGTTGATATAAAGGTATTGTTTTTCCTTCAATTTAAGATTCTATAGAATTTCTAAAAATTTTTGAGACCACGCGCGGAGCCCTGTAGGACAAACCGTTCGCTCCCTACGAAAATTTAAGGGTTTTACGTACGATAAATCAGAAACACGAGTCTGAATCGCAAAAGAGGACTAATATCCGTTCAAATTAAAGCTGACTGAAATGCGATCGATATTTTTCTTCAAGTTGAATGGTTGGTGGCTTTATAGACGAGTGATCTATGTAGAAAAATAATGAACCATTGTGTAATAATTTGCAGCTTTTTTTTAAATAATAGTTTACATGATTTCTTCACTAGGACTAAAACCAATCGAGTCAGAGGACCAATAAGATTTACGTATACATTTATATACTGTATTATTTATTTTGCTTATGTAACCACTAATAAGTGTAAGTATGAACTGGCAAGAGTAATAAAATATTGAACACTTCTTAACAATAAATATAAATTACTCGTATTATTTTCATACTAGATTTGAAAGCGATAAAATTGAACGTGGTTAGAAAAATGTTCTGATGAGTAGGTATTATACTCGTATTTTTCGTATTTTTGACATTGCTAGTTGAGTAAATTCAAAACATTATAGTACTTATCTAGGTTTATTATTTTCAATTAAAAAATCTGTACACAGCCCTTCCCTCAGTAACCATTGACCGATTTTCTGAACTCAGAACACCACGTACAGTTGGATACCTTGTCAGAAACATAATATTGTGTTAACGTGGTTGGCAGTCATTTATCGGAACTAATACAGAATCATGGGAAGTGTCTTCAAGGGGATTCAGGCTATACGTGTCAGCAATTGAAACTAACTCATCTTCTGAAGATAAGAGAGAGCTGAAACTCAGTACCCAATTCTCAATATCGTTTCAGAAGTATAACTTCAATTAGAATCAGTTAGTTGAGTTATCATTTCTTCCTCCAACCATTGTGATGAAATTTAAGACTGTTATGGTTATTTTTGCACGCACATACGGGAATGACCGGTACAACGTATAACATTTAGTACAATCTATCATAACATTACCTTTAATTTTTACTATCCTAGATCAGATGGCAGAACGATGCTATGACGAGATGATATAAAAATTGATTGTGATTATTCGCTCTAGATGGCAAAGCTAAAAGCTGCCTTTGGAAATCTTTCTTGGATAACGTAGGGTGTAAAATATTAGCGTGAATTCAGCTTCAACATATGACTTCCTCTACAGTGACTCCCATGTCGGTTCAATTAGTATATATCGTTATATCAACAACAATCAAGGACCAGCAGGTAAAAGGTGGTCGGTTGAGAACATGGTGCGCTCCGGGAAACTACAATTGCCGTTGGGAGAAGTAATTTTCGTAAATTGCGCTCAGCGTGACCACACAACTTACTATTAAAAAAAATCAGAATGACAGCAATCTCTTCCCCAATGTTACTTCAGAGGAAAGGAGTCAGGGTTGGGACATTAACCTAACTAAGGTCGTTATGTTCGAAGGTGAGAGGGGAGCAAGAAAAGTAGGGTTAACTGAGTCGTGGAAACCAAGCACCACTTCGCCCCCGTGAATTAGGATTTCCTTCTAGGAACTACATTCGCACTTGATAGTGAGGCCCTGCATTGTGCTTCCTCTAATAGATATAACTTTTACAGCTGGAAGGAACATGGTTGTCATCATTTCCAATTCCGAAATCTTCCAGCACAGACTTTCTTCAGAGAAAAGTCACAGAGGAGGATGGAAAGTTCGGTAGGTCGACGTCAGTCGTCCTCAATTAGGGCGGTGTTTGTTCCTAATGTTCTCGTAAAATCTCGCGTCTCGTTTGCAATCCATCTTCACTTTTGGGTTTAATCCGGAGTTGCAGTTTGTCTATCCCAACAACGAAGCGTCTCGTCACGTTGTTTAGTTTGTTCCGCGAACACAGCCACTGTCACTGTCATACTGTCTCATTTCAGTAGTAAATAAAGAGTTTTTTACGCCAATAACTTGTATAACCTTTCCACATAGCGCGGTATCCACGGAACCCGTGATCTTGACGAAACGCTGATGTTTGATGACGATGCAGCTGCCAATTTAGGCGGAGTCCGATTAGAATCCCTAAACGTGGCTGGCCCGTGACTAACCGTTCTATTTATAACAGTACATTTTTCGATTGTCAACTGGCATTCGATTACCAACTCTATGGGATATTCATGATCTGCGTAAACTTATTCATCATACTACAGATCATCCGAGTTAACAAAAAACTGCAAATTATTACGCAAAGGTTTTAAATTTGTCTGCATGGATCACTCGCCAGAAAAGAACACAGCTCTGCCATTGTCGCTACCTACCAACTAGGTTTTCGCTTCTTAATCGAGTTTATTTTGATGAAATAAAAGCTTCACACTCCATTCGGAGAAATAAAAATTCCTTCATTTAGAAATTTGATTACTGGTTGCTAAGGAAGTAAATGGTTGCTAAGGACGCAAAACTGTGTACAATTCGAAGGAACAAACAGCGATCGCATTTGGTCAGCTAAAATTTGAACGGAGATTAGGCCTCTCTTGCGATTCACGCTCGTGTTTCTGATTTATCGCAAGTCCGACACTTAAGTTCCCGTAGGGAGCGAACGGTTTGTCCTACAGAGCTCCGCGTGGTTCCTGAAAATTCTAAAAATTCAACACTATTTAAAATCGGTGAAAAAACGATACCTTTATTTCGAGTTTTCGAGCTAGGGCACTATTGAAAATTTCAACTCTTAATGTCGCTCCCTGTTAAACCCTTAGGAGTGACTGACATCAGTCAAAAGCTTCGCGGGAATAGCAAAAGGAGTATAAAAGGCAAGGGCTTTTGAAGTGAGGACATCATCGTCAGGCTGTCAAGTGAGACATTTTGTTTAATAGTCTCTGTTGTAATGTATTTTTGGTCATGAAAGTCAGCGAATTTGCCGATGAAATCGTTTAGATCAAAGCTCTATAGAATAAAGTTGATCCAATTAATTTTCTTTGTACCAAAGGGCATCCCACGTAGATTCATCTTTGACTAATCAAGAAAATGTCTTGAAAAGTGGGAAATTGTTCCTTCTAAAGGCGCGTTTACACGAGGCCAGTGACTGACAGCTATATTTTCCTCGCCATTTTACGGTTAAACTCAAGCAGTGCAGTCTGTTTACTATATGAAATTTCTTGGTGTGTACACTGAACGATGGAGAGCAATCTTCTAATCGTAATTATTCCGTCTTTCATCACGTTTCTTCAACTTCTTTCAACAATTTTCGATACTTCTAACAAAGCAAATTGAAATTGTTTGAAATGGGACCACCATAGATACATTAAAAAGAAACAAAAAACAGACAGATTGGTACCAGAATAAAGAAATCCAAGGTGTTCGGACATACAAAAAAAAAGAAGAATCTTCGTCCCACGACAACCCGAATTGAGTACCTCCTCTTTCGCGCGCCTTTGGCGCGTTGAAGTCGGTCAAGAAGACACTCCATGGGACTTTATCTAAACTCCTACCATCGTGAAAAGTCCCAAAACTTGAATTGTGAGGCTTCTGTTTTAAGGAATATTTGTCCCTTAATTTCAATACTAATTTAGATTTCAATATTTCATTTAGAATATACGAATAAACATATTTGTGGACAATCGTGAAGGGGCTGGGAGATCGGTAATCTGCAAGATTTCAATTTTTTGAAATTGTTAAGATCAGTCGATCTGAATAAACATATTCCCTTTCCAGATGGAGTTTATTTTGGTTTATCATTTTCAATAATGAACCTTTGGAATCCGCAAAAAAATTAACTCCCCCTAAAAATTTGTATGTTTACGATTCACGGTAGGTACGTAAACCCGAAAATCGATTAAAAATTTGCCGTCCGTCCGCCATAAACCGTCCGCGGCACTTTATTTTTTTTTTTTATGGATTTAGAGTACCTACTCACTTATGTAATGTGAAATACATAATGTATCTAATATGTAATGAGCACTACATGTAATGTGAAAAAATTTGCACGTTACAGAATAACTGTATAATGAATCCCCACGAATTTCTGTGGATGCAATTTTCAATTAATTTCGTAAAAATGATCATTAGGTCTTCTTCAACACCATTATGTACTTAATCATCTGAAGAAGGCGGGAAACATTTTGTAGGGGGTTAAGGTTTGCTGGAAAAGACTCGACCTATTAGAAAACCGTCGCTCAACTATCCAGCTGAGCCAGTTCCGTCTTGAGGAACCGCCAGCTAAGCGCAACCTCCTTTTACTGAGTTCCCTCGGGCTAAGGTGAACGCCCTGAGTAAGCTCAAAGTTTCCTTACCGACGCCCCACCGCCACTGGCTAAGCTTTCGCGTCTTGTTATTATACTCCCATCAACTCCGATTCATCCTGTTTCATCACCAACAATCCGTGACTGAGAACTATTCTCAGACACAAGCGATGACTTAAGTGACTTTTGAAGTTTCCTTGATGCGCATAGCATGAGTTTGATCTAATTAACGACTCGTAACATCCGTTCACTGTCATCGGAACTCAAATCAATTTAAACCCGACTCGCTACCTGTGTGCCCACACTTTGGCTGGTATGATTACTGTAATCACTGATCCAAACTACAATACCTGAGATAAGTTCAGAAACTAATTCACATCTGGGAAACTGAATCACAGTACAAACAATAATCAATATTATTGAAGCTAATCCAGAATACAGAAAACTAGTTCATCATACGGAAACTGATACACAGAACGGAAACAGATCTACATAACGGAAAAAGACAGGTAAAATAATTTTAAGAATTAATCAAGGACCACTAAAAAGTGAGAAATAAATAAATGGTGTCCTCAAAAACGTCCCCCCCCCCTGCTCAAATCGTCCAAGTAACAGCAACAGCAAGGTTGTGTCAAAATATGCATGTACGAAGCACCTATGTGTGACACATGATATTTTAGTATTTTTTTTTTTACGCTGAATCACGTGGTGATGTTAGTTTCTTGATTTTACTGCATTTTTATCAAATTATCTACTGAAAATGAACTTTTTTAAAAGGAAAATTTGCAATTTTTAAGGGCAAAACCACCCTGTCTACTTGAAAACTTTTTTCCAAGATAATTGAAAAAAGATTTTCAAGTAGATAGGACGGTTTTTTCACGATAATACAAGTAGAGAGTCCTTGTGAAATTACTAGTGAAGAGTCCAGTGTGATAAACAATCGTTTTGACATGGATATGTCTTTTGGCTGGGGGTCAAGGAATTTTTCGCGGCACTTTTTTTTATCACAAAAAATGAAATGCTGAACCAGTAAACAAAATCATAGCTACATAGTGGTGGTTCTCTTGAATACTGCAATACATTACGTGAGATCGGAAGGTTTTTTTTAATGTCAAAACATAAATTTCAACATGTTCCACAATTTATTAACAAGGATGAAGTCAACGGATGGGCACAGAAGATGCGTAATGAGTAAAAATGCAATTTTCCTTTCAAAAAATTCATTTTTCGTCGAAAATTTGATGAAAATGCAGTAAAATCAAGAAACTAACATCACCACGTGATTCAGCGTAAACAAATACTAAAATATCATGCGTCACACTTAGGTGCTTCGTACATGCACATTTTGACACAACCTTGCTGTTGCGCATCTTTGAGCGCGCACTGAGCGGGTTGCGCGCAACAACAAAAATCGGTTGAGGGGTGAAATGTTCATGAAATTTT
Organism: Apolygus lucorum; assembly: GCA_009739505.2. NCBI lineage: Eukaryota > Metazoa > Arthropoda > Insecta > Hemiptera > Miridae > Apolygus > Apolygus lucorum. The sequence continues at coordinate 35,344,487 of CM019167.2, forward strand.
ACGTAGAATCCGAATCTGAAATAAAAATGGGGGGTCTAATTTGAAAAAACGAAGTTAGTGTGCGTTGCGCACGATTGCGCACGTGCGCAATGCGCACCGTGGTCATATTTGAGATTCTTGGGAAAAATCACGAAGATTAAAATTTTTTTTCAACACTACCTGGACGATTTTAGCAAGGGGGGGGGGGGAACGTTTTCGGGCACACCCTGTATATAAGTTCAATCTACATAATTTGCGCAGGAGTAATTAAAACCAGTAAATCAGCAATTTAATTTATTGCGATACTTTTAAGACCAATTGCAACAGCGAAATTAGAATGTCAAATAACTGTGAAACTTGTGAGTGTAGTGAGAAGTTAAAAAGACGGCAGTTGCTGTACGACTGACGAGATCGTTGGTTTTCGTTATTCAAATTTGCAAGAATTCATGATATTTCCATTCAACTATCAATGATGCAATTGTACGAGACGAAAAAAAAATTTCCATACAAAAAATGCCTCATTTAGGTACCTAAAATATAAAATAATAAAATATTTGGTGTCAACTTAAAATTTCCCAAATAAAAATAATGTTGAAACTAATGAGATTCCAGATATCAATTATGTTTGTGAAAAACCAACTTGGCATTGATCACCTATGGTTTTAAAACATCATTCTTGATCAATAGCGAATGATGGCCAAACTGGGATGAAAGTAAGGATTTGAATCCAAATTTCACCTACCCATCGTCGCGTGTTCTCTCATACTTTCGAACCTCACTCGGTGAACTGAAAAACGAGAAATTAATCCGAGGGTCGGACGAAATTAACCAATTCATCATCATCTCCTATACATAGCTCTTCCATGTAGATTATGACGCTCGTTCCAGATCGAGCAGAATCAGCGCTGAAAACACCTAGGAGAGAACCCGAAAAGTAATATTTAGAAGCTTTCAGTAATTGATATAAATGGTTAGGAAAAGTAGAGGTACAAAACATCAATTACACGTGCTCCCTCCCAACATACCCCACAACCACGATTCTCGGCCGCCAGATTTCTGCTCTGCTACTCTTCATCTAATTGGCTTTTGCTGATATTTTCATTTCGATATGGAACTGTCATGTTCCATCCAGTATATCTCTTCATGGCAGCATCTCTTTGCTCGGATTATCCATCACATTTTCATCTCTTTCCCCTTTTTCGACACCCTTTTCCCTCTTGGCAACTGCTACTTTCCTAATGAGACTTTAAATATAGTGAAGAAAAAAAGGAATTCTCACGATTCCTGTTTTCGACATATCCGAATAGTCTTGTTGCAAATGGAGTTGTGTTGAACCACAACATCCACCCTCACATTATAATGAAACTACATTTTTTTAATATATGTTCACAATACGTGAACGCTTTGGTGAACGTATTCCGATGTTTTTTGGATTCGCCGAAGAATTGGGCTCGGAATGATATTGCTGTATTTTTTGGGACGTCTCTTGGCAGTTTGAGACTTTTTTGTACTCATTTCGGAAGAAAGAAAAAAAACTCGAACGTACGCTTCTCTGGCTTTATTCTGTATCTATCCACAAGATAATCTTTCAGTTCGAATGAATTGCGCTGGTTGGCGTATTCATTACCTATGCAAATCACCGCCTCCGGATTGATAGTAAGTAAAGTAAACAACCATTTCAGCTTAACTTTTCGTCCGAATTCCATTCCTGTCGTCGCAAACGTCATCAGCTGTCTTCCAAAGGGAATCACGGAATTCATTCGGATGATTTCGCGCTGCATATCTATTGCCTCACTCTCCACCTACACACTAACCTTACAGACAGTACCTACTACTATTATACCTACTCGTATAACTAGAGAATGAACGTAAGCTAAACTTCTGGGAAAGGAAGGTGCTGAGGAAAACGTTTGGTGCTGTCTGCGAGAATGGTACATGGAGGATAAGAACAAATGCAGAGCTGAGACGCCTTTTTGGGGAGCCAGATATTGTTGCTTTTACGGAAAGGGTGCGATGCCGTTGGCTGGGTCACGTCGAGCGGATGCCTGCTGAACGATATCCAAGGAAAGCCCTAAATGGAAAGCCTGGTGGGGGAAAAATGCGAGGAAGACCTAGTCAAAGATGGCTGCAGGACGTCGAAGATGACCTGACGGCATTTGGGATCCGGAGATGGAGTTTGCTGGCTCAGGACCGTAAGGAGTGGGCGTCGATCGCTGAGGGCCCTGGTTCTTGTAGGACCGTAGCGCCGGATAAGTAAGTAGTATAACTCACAGCCAACGTTAGGAGAGTTTCACAAGACTAGCAACATTTTCCACAAATTTCCTAATCGTTTTTGTACTTACTGCTTATCGAACTTCATATACCTACCTATATCCTTGTCGGTTTCTTCTTACGGTAGAAGCATTTGGGTATAATAGAGATTCCTTTATTTTTAAATTTGTGAGTAATTTCCTGAACTCCCTTGTTTACCTATTCGGTTTCTTATGGGCTCAACACCACCATAGGTAGTTAGTCAAAAATATTTCTTCCTTCTGAACCCTTGAACAGTCTTTACAGCGCAATATTCAACGATAAATTTTATTTTGATCATTCTGTTACTCTACTGAACTATTATAATCGTCAATAAGACAATCGTGATGTGCTACAAGAGTAAATTGTTATCATCATAATTTTTATTGTTTCATCTCGGAGGAACTCATATTTTCTAACCAGTCATTTGAAAGAATGACTGGTGATGGATGATGATGATTGTGATGGATGACGTTCGTAACTGGTTTATCTCATTACTTGGATCTTCGCATTATGTCTCGTGATTTTCGCATATGTTTACTCAATAATTAAAGGTATCACAAATAAAAAGAGCGCTCGTCAGCTTTTCTACCCCCCCCCCCCAACCTATAGCTAATACCACCATCAGTCCCACACAATTACTTAGGAGGTGGGCTGCAACTCTAAGTATCCCAAAACGGATGGGGCTGAACGGGCGCCGGAACTGAAGGAAACGGGAGAAGCGAGCGGGCGCTTGGGAAGAAGGCTTATTCCGCCGACCCAGTTCGTCTAACAGTCAATTAGACAGGGTTCTCCCTTATTTGACGTGCCCCTCGCAACTCCATTAGCCGCTGGTGACCAGTGTGATTTTAACGAACATAATGCGATGAGCGGGACATTGAGAGAGAGAGAGAGAGAGAGAGAGAGAGAGAGAGAGAGAGAGAGAGAGAGAGAGAGAGAGAGAGAGAGAGAGAGAGAGAGAGAGAGAGAGAGAGAGAGAGAGAGAGAGAGAGAGAGTGAGAGAGAGAGAAGAGATGGTGAGAAGAAGGGTCCAATGAATCCGACTCGAAGTTCAGCCTTTGTGAATGGGTACCAACCATTATGATCTTGAGGTTGTCCATGTCGTGGGCTGTCATAATAGCACTGTCAGCTCCAACTAATTTATAGTTCCAAGACAATTATTGTTATTCTAACGATCCTAAAAATAGGGACCATGTCCAACTTCCGTGTTTGTGAGAACGTTCTTGGGCGGATTTGAATTTGGCATTTGAGATAAAACTATTGATAAGGAAGATTGAGTGAACTTGATTAAGATGTTACAAAAACCTCTAAACTTTTTCTTATAAAATTCATGTAAAGTTTTACTATGTTTCACTCGACATTTTTATTTCAATGAAAAATTCAATTCAACTTTAGAAACATCATCTACGAAACATCCCATTTCCATACATACAACATATCCCCTATTTCATAAAGAAATACTGAGATTTGATATGTTGTTGAAAAATGGAGAGTTCCCTAAATTCCAAGTTGGTGGTATCTTCAGTAGTATAATAAGATATAGGTAAACAAACATTTCCATGTATCTCAAAAAGTCAAAACAGTTCTTGTTGTTTACGTTTTTTTTTCTTGTGCGAGTAGTTTTTTAAACTCAAGTCTATTATACATTATTCCTTTTCTCATGCCAGATCTTGTGTGTTTTTTGTCATGAAAGTACTTTTGGCGATGAAAAGTAGAAAACGGATTGTACAAAAAAATAACCAAATTGTCACAAGTCAGTGAATAAACAAAAAGTTAGGGTCTGCAACTCGCTCAAGTTCCTCTCCTGATTCTTAACCCACGTCAACAAGTGACCTCATTTTTCTAGTACATCTTACAACGAATCACACCCACTCCTATCACTAGTAGTTTGTGTGTCAAAAACAATTAGGAGAACTGAAACAATACAAATACCAGTATTACGGATATTATTGGCTTATTTAACATCAAATAGTGGCCAGATGACCAAATGAGAAATTTCACTAGTCACTTACGAGAAATTCAGGTATTCAAACTGTACAAAGTCAGAAATACAATTCATCAATTCGTATGTTTTCGAATTGCGTTGCTCGGAAAGGTGTGCGAAAGCGGTCTAAGGAATGAGAAGCCGGAGCTTTAGTTATACCTGGCCATCATGACCGAGCGGTCGTGCGTGTCATAGTATCCTACTGCCCCGTCCGTTCTGTTTGTCGGCGTGGCGAGGATTGCGAGCGCCCAACATATCGTATTTTTTTAGTTTTCTGGCAAATACAAAGCAGTTGTTACGTTGTTAGGTGTAGGTGTTCGGACCCTTAGCATTCTAATTTTCAGCCGTAGCAAATCTCTTAGCTCGAAAATTTGAGGGGAGGTTAATATTATTAGTTCCGTGTCGTAAGGACGTGCGTGTTGGAACTACACGAATTTACAATTCGATCGCGATTGAATGTTAAGCGATTATGCAAATAGGAAGTAAAATATAAAAGGATCCAACAGCATGTCGATTGATTCTTTCCATATTAGTCGGAACAATATAATCTCCTTGACAACGCTGGAACAATTAACGAATGGGCAGTTAGGGGACGAAATAAATATACAACTTAGTTTGGAAGAGACACAGGAATAACCAACGTCAGGAAAAATAGTGTTTTCATTATCGGTGAGTCCCTTGAGTGATACCAATGTACTCTTGTAGATTATTATTAAACCTTCTGTGGTAGACCCCGGAGCCGAATACTGTGGTTCACAGTGGCTATGTTGAGGACTGTGATTCACAGTTCCCTCCCAGAAATTACCTCCATGCAGGACCTTTTTCTCCTCTCTGTCTGTCAACCCACTCAGGTGTTTTTTTTTTTTTTTGCACAAAACCGTGAAAGTGTTAAATCATTCCGCCGTCCACCCTTTGTGTAATTTTTTTTTTTTTTAATCAACAAAAAGACTTTTGAGAGAGATTTTTTTTTGTACTGAGCGCTCTTCTGACCCCAAGTTGTGGCCGTAGTGACTTGAGGTCAAATTTGGAACCCCATCTGAATTTCTAACCCAAATTCAGACTTTTCCAATTCAATGTGAATGTTTATAATTTCAATATCAAAATTCCTAAACTTTTGTACCACCTTCCTTACCACTGATAAATGCAACCCTGGGATATTGTCAGACGCTCACGCTGACGAAGTTGTAGTGTCCGCCACAGGGACAGCTAATTACGAGTAGGTTACTCATGGTGATAAATAAAAAAGGCAGTTCAACAATGGCATCGTTTACTATTATTATTCCCTCTTCATTATTACTACAAAAGTCTCATGTTTCACCCTGGGAAACCGAATCGTTGCAATTCGACTCCGGAAAAGGTAAATCGACGGCTCCCAGGGAAAATAATTCGTAAGGCCCACGTCGCCAAAAAACACGGCTCGTGGAGTTCCCTCCATGGTAAAATTTACCGCGGCCCAATTAGCGGGAATCTATCCCCGCTTTCGATAATCAGGCCGCGGTAAATTTTACCGTGGAGGGGACTCCACGTTTTTTTGGCAACGTGGAGCGTCTGACAGATATAAAATCGTTTAATCGTTTTATAAATTTTTTCGACGGGCAAAGTAGGACTACATACAAGGGTATAAAAACCGTAATGGTTAAAAAAAACTATTTTTACCATCACTTATTTCAGAGTTTAATAAAAAAGTACTCGAAAACCACAGGTTTTAGACAGAAACAACGACACGAACGGGCGGGAAAGCTTGAATTTCGAAATTCGTCTCTCCTGTAAAATTACATTTTTCATCACAGAAGTACGTTTTTCTCTTGATCTAAATAATAAAATTTAATGCAATTTTTTTCATGCGTGTACCAACTATCTATACACATTTAAGTCAGACAACTTTTTGAAATTTGTTGCGGATCTGAAAAATAAATTTTATAAAGTCAACGCTTCACTAGCGTTTTTAATTGTTCGTGTAATATGGCACTAATTTATGTGTATGCAGTATTTCCACAAGTTGTCTGACTAAAAGTTACATAATAATACTTACCTACATAATAACAACTCCTAAAAATTTCAAATTGATATCTTCAGTACATTCGAAGAAAAAATTAATTAAATATAGCCATTTTCCAGGCGTTTTTCGATTTGAAAGAAAATCGGCTTCAACCCTTAAACCCCAACCCCCATAATCCTCGGAAAATTAATCGATATCGGATGGAAACTTTATGAATTATGGCTGTAATAGAGAATTCATGTTTGCGCATGCGCAGTGGCTATCATCGGTACGGGGAGTTGATTTTCATAAGGAACCATCAACACCCCCATTTGCTTGATCTCTGAACATTTCATTGGAATCGGATGGAAAATGTAAAAATTATGACTGTTACAAGGAAATTCACGTTTGCGCATGGGCACTGCCTACTACCAGTTGGAGGGCGATGATTTTCATAGGGGACCATCTACATTCCAACTCGCACAATCCCTGAAAATTTCTTCAAAATCGGAAAATAACAAATTGTGGTGTGATTTGGAAAATGTAGGGCCCGAACATACAAATTTAAAAATAAATAAATAACGCCGTCCCATGACGCACCGAACTGATTTCCTCCTCCTTCGCTCTTACGGAGGTTTTGGAGTCGGTCAAAAACAGAGAACTCCCACGTAGTTGTAGTTTAGCAATATTTGATAGTTTCATTCGTAAGCGACGTAGATTTTCTGTAAGACCTCAAAATTCATCGATACTGTTTGAGGGTTTGTTCTAACAGGATCATAATTCTGCCGTCCAAATGAGAAGAGCAGTAACTCGACTTTTTCACATTTAGACTATTTGGTATCGTTGGATTCATTAGCTCAATTTCTACCTTCTGCAATCGTGAAAAACAGTTTTTATGAAAATTAAAAAAGATATTAGCAATAATAGGTAGACTGTTGTCTAATAATAAAGGGTGGTACCTACAAGGGTAAAAGACAGTTCAGCCTTGTGCAATCCAAAAAAAAAAAAAAAAACAGTAATAAGGAGAAGCGGTGTTTTTCCGTTGTCTTGGGTCAGCCAATCAGAAGTGAAATATAACAGTTTGGCGAGTACACATTTTTTCCCGTAGCAGCAGCTACCTCTTAGGGAAAAAGCGCTCGAAGTGCTGCTTTTCACCGTTGGATTGATCCCAGATCCGGCAAATTTCGCTTGCAGTTTACACGTCTAGCCCGGAAAACTGTTTCCTTCCGTTGCATCTAGTGAACATTTTGAAACGTCAAATTGCCCAGCTTTCGTCGTTTTCTCCGCCTTTTAGTTGGTTTTTCAATATGTAAAAGCGAAAATATAGTTTTTTGAAACATGTTTCAATGTTCAAAAATGGTCGATGCTTGCAAAAAAACGCTGCAAATTATTACACAATGATTTATTATTTTTCTATATAGATCGCTCGTCTACAAAATCACCAACCATCCAATATGAAGGAAAAAAAAAAAAAAAAAAAATCAAAAAAAATCAAAAAATAAATTAAAAAAAATCAAATTCACCAACTATTGATTACATTTCGATTAGCTCTAATTTGAACGGAGATTAGGCCTCTTTTGCGATTCACACTCGGGTTTTGATTTATATATATATATATATATGTATATATTTCAAAATAAACACTTAAATTTTCGTAGGCAGCGAACGGTTTGTCCTACAGAGCTCCGCGTGGTCTCAAAAAATTCTAAAAATTCTATAGAATCTTAAATTGAAGGAAAAACAATACCTTTATATCAACATTTTTTGAGTTAGGGCGTTTTCAAAATTTCAAATTTGATTTTGGAACCCTTAGAAGTGACCTACCTCAACCAAAAGCTTCGGGGCACAACTAGACCCCAAATGGAGCCTACATACCAAATTTCATCAAAATCGGTCAATGCTAAGTGGCAAAAGTGCCGCATACGGCGTACGGCGGACGGACGGCCAAATTTTCATTCGATTTTTGGATTCTACGTACCTTGAAACGTAAACCATCAAATTTTGAGGGGGTGTTTAAATTTTTTTATTTCTTGGTCGATTCCAAAGGTTCATTATTGAAAATAATAAACCAAAACTAAAAGTGATGAAAATAGCGTTCTTCGAAGCGAGAAAATTCGCTTCCAACAGAGGTTTACATCTGGGGACAGCGCGTTGTTGAGAATCAGCAATGAGTTTGCCTCAGAGATTTTCCCAATTAAAGAGCCAAGTTAGTAAATCGTGTACCTACGTTTGTTGGAATAAATTTATATATTGTAAACAGTGTCTGCATCACTTGTATGAAGTAGTAGCTAAATATCTACCACTTGTTGTTTGTTTGCACCTAATGTTGAAGGTTCTTGGTAAGAAAATCATGAAATGAAAATTATGGTGATGACATGGAAATTATCGATGTGATCCAGGATTTCAGAGAGGTAATTATTGTGCAGAAGAAACTGTCTTTTAGGTTGGAAGAGCAAGCGGAGAATTTGCCAAACGAAGATGCATGTAGGAGCAAAACCGAGTTCACCAGTGAGGCAAGTAAATGCGAGTATTAATTACGAGTAATTAAAATGTGAGATCCAAACGCACTCTTGACAGTCCCTCAAAACATTCAACCAGAAAATTGATCCAATATTACTGAACTACTATCTCCTCAGAGTTGCCCGACCTATTTGGAATCGCACTTATCTCAGCATCAACAACCTCTTTAGATACCTAGACACCTGTTTGGGAGGGATGGTTGTAATGACAAAAGTATCAGACTGGAAGTATCTGAATCGATTTTCACAATAGGGTTACGTAACTATCAAGGTTACAGATTTTTTTGAACTAGGCCTATTCCAGATACTTCTGTAAATGTTGATATGGGTGGGGTTTCAAATAGTTGGAACAACCCTGTGGAGGGAGTTGTTCAGTAATATTGGAACAATTTTGGTGTTTCAGTTTTGAGGGACTGTCAAGAGAGTCATTGGATCTCACATTTTAATTAATCTCCAACCTATTATTTATTGTAACTCGAATTTTTAGATGTTGAGGCAGGAATCGGTGACGATGAAATCTAGACTTTCGGGGAGGAAGAAAACGTTGAGAAGATATTATCTTACCAGCCGAAAGAGCAAGCGTGCCTGCTGAATGAAGAAAAGAACCCAAATGAGACCATCAACAAACCAAGTGAGCAAGGTACTCGTCGATCATTTTGAATCGTCGATTGTCTTTATCTTGAATGTCATTAAAAGACTAAGATTTCATTGAGGCGGTCATTTTTTCAGATATTGAGATTGATCCTGACGAGTACTCCCTTTGGACCAACACCGAGATTGGATAGGTACTTTTCATTCGTTTTGGATGGCCACATATCTTATAATATGGTTGGCGCTAGACACTGTGGTGCTAGACACTGGTTCATTTTCAATACTGCAGGTCCGTCTAGTTGTCCTGATTAGCCCGGGTCACAGGAGGAAGATTAAGATTGACATATTTTTTGATGATTTGATAAAGTTGAAGAACTAAAAATAAAGATCTCAACTAACTGTTTTCCATCCATAAACATCGTCTTTCTACATACCTATTTCATTGACTTTTACCCTTATATTAATTTGTAATTGAATCGAGATTTATGTTTGTAACTAGCAGGTAATTATCTGACGACTGGTGATTTAACTAATAATAAAATTAATAATTTCAATTTTTTCATTTTTTTTTTTTTTTAATTAATAATTTCGTAATTTAATACGAAAGCTTCCTATTTTCCTTGACCTGGGAATACAACTTTTGAACCACACAAAGCTAAACAACAGCAATTATAACATGCAAAGGGAGGAAACAGTAAGCAAGAAACTGCGGTCTGTAAACTGATGGTTGGACAACGGAAAAAACATTTTGTGAAAGTTGCAAGGGTAGAAAGCAGTTTCACGCAATTACTGTTGAAACCCACACGGCGATTCCGGTGAAACAATGAAAAAAACAGTTCGATGAATTTAAGATATAATTTCCAGTATTTTGCGCGTGAAATTAATGAAATAAAATAAAGAAACAGTACATAGTTATTTTTCAAAAAGAAAATTATATTTTTGATGAAAATTGAGGTTTTTATGGAACAAAACGTAAAACCTTGATTTTCTCAAAAATGGTTTTCTGGAAAAACGGCTTTTCTACTTTGTACGGTAGAATTATATCTTCATAATATCACGACAAACTTACTGACGCTACCTTGTTGTAAGTGGTTCTAAATATCAATAATGGTTATCAATGGTATCCAGTGGTAACTATTGTCAACAATGGTCTTGTTTGAAACACAGTGACAAAATTTTCGATTTTCTTTAATTTTTTGATCATCGTCTTGATAAGTGCGTTGTGATAACACCGAAATTCAGTAATGATAAGTATTATAGATACCTAATTTACACTCGGTACCTATTTATACCTGATTACTAGATACCTAATTAATTAAACTGTTATACTTGCTACTAATGATTGATTTTAGTTGCAAGAAAGTCATAGACTTATTGATCGGTCAGACCGAATCCAAAAATGATGTAAATATGGAACCATATCGAGCTCGAATTCCATACATTCTATTTTAGTAATAATTTCCATTTCCCCTATCTCTTGTTTCAATTACGCATGTTGAAAATCCGGTTTTTGCGAGTCATATCTCAATGTTTCACAACAATGGAATTCATTCGCCTCTTCAAAACGCCAAAACCACCAACTGAGTATCAAAACCGATCGAGTTATTTATGAGCTGGAATGTTCGGGAACGGATGCAGCTTTCGGGCGAGGGTGTTTTTTTTCAAATTCCATTAACCATCTATTGGAAACATAATCCTCTCCCCTCAACGCCTGTTTGAATTCCGCCCTGTCTCGTCGGAAGCATATGAATTTAACGATGTTGAATTTCGCTCACATGGCCATGCTGCCTGCTTCCTCAACATTATGCTTATTTGCAGCATTTTTTGCGTCCTCAGTAAATTATGTACGTTTTAAGGACATCCTACATTAATGCTTGGGCAACCTTAAGTGATTAATTTGAGGTGAAGGTAGAAAATACAGAAGGGAGAAGAAAACTAACCATGTATAAATCAGTCTTAGACCATTCTGATTTAATTTGTGCGGGTTTGACAAAATCTTGTCTCCTCTGCCTAGGCCTCATTTTCCACATAATTTGCGTGGTTTCTTTATTTTGATGCAAAAACTGTGGATGAAACTGTAGTGAACAGTATAATTACCGGTTGGAATTTAACTAATGATTATCCAATAGGAATGCATGCATTAGTAAACAATATGTTTTATCCTCTAATGTATTTGTTAGCGTTGGAACTATTTGCGGCCCAACTCATCAGATCGTAGGCCACTAAGGTATAGACTATCTAGAATTTTTCAATTCAAAACTGGACTCGGTGATATGAAAGAAAAGTATAGTGACAGTGATAGTAATAATGATGGTGATAAACCAGAGGTTACAGATGAGTTATTTTTTGGCACTTGACGGGTTAAGTGCTAAAATTCGACTAGTTGACGAGTTGATTTGAGAACATTTATCATAATAAATCGCTGTTCAAATGGGTTGAAGTTTATTGGAATCATTCTTATTCGTCACAATTATGTGAGACAATTTTAAAATTCAAATATTTCCTGATACCTATATTGAAAATTTGTGCCTACATATTATACATTTCTCTCGATTTGTCTAGTATTTGAAAACGTGGATATTACGATAGCAAAAAATACCATAATGAGTAGGTATAACTAACCAGAAGGATAGAATTTGGACTTCTGAACAAGAAAAAATTCGAGTATTGAGATAATTCAAAGTTTCTATGGTTTATTTTGAAGAGATGGAGTTCCTGTAGTAATTAAAGCGTCTTTGAATTCTTGAAAAGAGTAAACAAGTAAGAGGGATGCATTAAAATGTTCGAAAAGAATTGTGGGAATAGCGAAAAAGACATGCGGCACTGAGTGCACCAATGATATTTGACACTAAATGTATCTGTCCGTTGAGGGTTAAACCAAAGAAAAATTAATTATGGGACTATTTTCATAATTTTTCCAATGAAAAGACGTCGTATTTTTCTTCCATCTGCCAAACTCTGGCCACACACCACAAGAGCCAGTATGAAAATGAATGACATAGCTAAAAACCACTCAACACTTCTCGAACACAATAAAACACGCAGATTAATGAAACAATTACATTCTGAATGTACAAGAGGGCCAGAATCAAAATGAATTTTTCGGCCCCGGGTGGGCACGCTGGGTGGAAATGGCTCAATAAAGATCCAGAGCTAAATTGAGAATTTTCTCTCAATTTCAAAGTTTGCGTACAATTTAGTTTAGGTACAAGCAATAAGGAAACCAAAATAATGAAATATCGGATATTACCTCGCTACTTGCCCTCTCCCTACACTAATTGGGTGAAATAGTGTGGAACTCGGAAGATTTCTGACTCGAACAAAAAAAGAAACACGTATAATTTCGGTGTGAAATTGAGGTCTGGCAGAGTATACAAGATTATGCACGAGAATGCACGTTTTGGCTTATTATTTTCAATAATGAACCTTTGGAATCGACCAAGAAAAAAAACTCAACCCATCTCTCCTCCCCCCCTCAAAATTTGTTGGTTTACGTTTCAAGGTAGGTACGTAGAATCTACTAATCGAATAAACATTTTGCCGTCCGCCGTACGCAACACTTTCCTTAGTTCCCACGGACCAATTTTGATGAAATTTGGCATATGGGCTTCATTTAGGGTCTAGTTGTGCTCCAAAGCTTTTTGTTGATGTCAGTCACTTCTAAGGGTTGAAAACTAAGATGAAATTTTGAAAACGCCCTAGCTCATAAACTTTTGATATAAAGGTATTGTTTTTTCATTAATTTAAAATAGTATTGAATTTTTAGAATTTTTTAGGACCACGCGGAGCTCTGTAGGACCAGCCGTTCGCTCCCTACGAGAACATTAGGGTTGGGTGTATGATTAATCAAAAACACGAGTGTGAATCGCAAAAGAGGACTAATCTCCGTAGAAATTTCAGCTGACAAAATACGATCGTTGATCGTATTTTCGAGTTGTCTTCACTTTTGCGTCCTTAGCAACCAGTAATCAAATTTCCTATTGAATACACCCACAACTCTTCATTTCTTCTAATCATGTGTGAAGCGTTTATTTCTTCCAAATAAACTTGATTGTGAAGCAGGTATGTTGTAGATAGGTAGTACCTATGGTTTTTATCTAGGTACTGACAATGGCAAAGCTGTGTTCTTCACAGACATGTGATCTATGTAGAAATAATAAACCTTTGTGTAATATTTTGAGTATTCCCCATCCACTCACACCCTTGAAAGGCAAGATTTGAAATTCCGGCGACGTGGTACACATCTAGATAGATTCCCACGTCGACCAAAGAAAACAACGTCGAAAATCGATGTAAAATTAAGATCTGGCCAGAGTACACAAGAATTCGTCACATACACCTACACGTACGCAGACACCTAGACATGCAGTGTATACATACACTTCCGTTTTCTTCGCGGGTTCGGTTTCAGAATGGTCTAAAACGGAATAGTATGTGGTTATTTTTTCCCCAGTTGAGTGTTGTCCAACTTCACTCCAGATTAATTACATAAGGACGCCCAATTATTACTGTGGGACGTCCTAAAAAGGAAAAGAGAGGGCATATGAAGGAGTTTCGGTCAACCAGGGGATCACTCTCAATGGTAGAATTAGAGGTGAGGAACGACGAAATGATGGTATCGGCTACGACCGAACATGAAATAATACTGTGCAACGCACTGGTTGACCTGCTGGTGCGGTAGAATTTTGAATAATTTATTCTACTTCGAGTGAGATGCGCTTTCAAGACTATAATACCAGCAAATGGGCCCGGGAACGGACGGTGTTTATCTAGGTTTAAATTTAACTAAGAAAAGCAAACAACTTACGTTTAGAATGAGATCGGCTAAACTTGGTTACGAGTCTGAGTTTTATAGCCTGGTTTTCGTTTGATTATGTTTTTTTCGCTCCCACAGATTTGCCACCTAGTTCTGTCGTTTCACATTTAGTGGCAGAACTATTCGTTAAAAACGAAGACCAATTTCGGTGAAACCAAGTTGACATGTTCTCTGACTAGAATAGGGGTTATCATTTAAAGAAAATGCGAGCTTTCACATCATTGTCTAGTTATTAGTCGATGGTCATGGAAGTGTTTTATTCATCATGAGAGAATTCACAGTTTTATATTTTAAGTTCATATTCTAGGCGGAACGAACAAGAACGTCCAAGTAAGAAGAAGAATAATCCGACCGAAATAACGTTGGCAGCGAAGATGAGGTATACATGGAGCAAGAGGCTCGTCAGTTTCATAACGAGTACTGGTGGTTTGGCAAAATTCAGTGTAGCGAAGAACTGTAATAATAACTGAAAGACTGAAATTACTACTGTTATAACTTGGAGAGAAAATGCCTTATTCCTTGAGTCAAGTAACTATAATATATTCCCAGTGCACCTAAATTTTTACCGCATCCTTCTAAAGCTCAAACATTTCAGGATGGTTGTGGCTTGGGGTTCCGTAGAGAGAATATTCCCCATTAGGTAATTGTTATATCAACAACAATACGCGTGTGTTGTGTAAAGGTATGTTTAAAGCTTGCAAAGTATCTCGTCAAATACTACACTACCTTTCTGCCAAATAATTTTCGACGAGGTGTATGAAACATGAGTTAAGTGTGGCCGATCTCATATGTAAGCCTTGTAAACTAGATAATGACTTGAAGAAATAGTGTTCTATAAACTGGACAAATATAAGGAATATACTTAGAACACTGTGTACTTACAACATTGTGTGTGTTATGTTGCTATGAAAGATGTTAATTTGTTTTTATATGCAAAGCGAGGAAAGCTACGGAGGCAACTTGTTCTTCCCAAACATTCTATGAAATTACGTCGTTCAATAAATTTGTGGAATGTTTTAGGTACCTATGGTAATAGGTTGTTATTCAACTTCGTGAGCCTTAAGTTTCGTTAGTGGGAAAATATTGAACACCTATATGAGTAGTAATTTGTGAATTTAAACATAATATTAAGTTAGTAACAATAATGAATTCATAGAAAAATAGCTTCATTTTGCTTGAATATTCGCTGAGAGATTAGAGTCCCACACTTGAAGAAATGCTGATTTTGAGGTGTAACTGCATAATTTTTGACCTACAACAAACCACCCGAAACACGATAGGAGGAGGAATCTCAATCCGTGTGTGTCCAGGGACGACGGTTCTTTGTGTATGTTTGGAAACGATGATATTCTTTATTCTGGTACTAATCTACCTGATTATTTTTGCAATTTGTTCTACCAGTAGCCATGGCGGTCCCGTTTGAAGAGATATCTTTTAGCTGTGTTGAGAATGCCGAATATGAGTGAAAATATCTGAAAAACTTGGTCGCTAATTTTGGGAAGAGTTATTAAGAGGGTTATCTGCGTAGTGCCTGGATTGGATTGGGTGCCCACTTCTAACGTCCGATCGGAGAAGACAATTAGAGAGCTCAAATTTCAATGAATCCCTTGAATGCTTTGGAATAAAGAAAAGGAGAACCAGGGCGTATCACCCAGAAGCAAATGGAAAAGTCGAATGATGAAACAGAGACCTGAAGAACGCTCTTGGAAACTCCGCTATTTCTCCCACTTGGACGAAAGATTTACCATTCGTCTTACTCGGTCTACGTTCGACCATACGCCAATTTGACGGATACAGTGCAGCCGGAGGAACTTTTTGTGCCCCGATTTTTTTCCGATTCCCCACGGATCATTTCCCCCAATCTCCAACGAACATTGACTTTCAATTCAAGCAAAATGCTACGGGTTAGAACTTCCTACAATCATATGGAAATCTAAAGAAGATGTTTCCGCGGGAGCCTAGTCTGGCCTCGGGGTGAAAACCTCTGTTCTCCAATCTGTATGCAATTCTCAATAGAACCGCAAATTCCATCATATTTCAGGGAGATCATTCACCTTTAACGATCAGCCTCTCAAGGTGTCGCCCAAGTTTTGCATTTCAACCACCACCAAACGTACCTAGCTGAGATCGCTAGTCAGTTCCTTTTAGCAACTACGAGCTTCACAAAATTTTCATTCCGATAATAAATAAAAATAGTTTCTACTAAAAAATGGTCGTTAGAGGGTTTATAGAGGGATAAATACTTCTACAACATTAATGCAGTCGTATCCGCCCAGTATACTTCGCAGGGTTAGTTTTCTTTTATATTCTCCGAGTGTAATCGCATTATATATTCTACCATATACGCACTTGGCTTGAAGATTCGAGGTAAATAAGTAGCTTTGAGATGGTTATGGCATGGACCAGAGTTACCAGACGCAGGCGTCCGCCCAACAGGTCAATCTTTCCCAAAGGTTGGTGTACCAAAAACTGACCAATTTGAATGCACATTTGAATGAGAGTGTAAGCAAATACAGCAAAGTTTGAGGTTTTGTGAATGAGAAGAGTTCGTTAGGTGCGAAGTAACTAGCTCCAGAATTTCACCGGGGTGACGGGAAGGGTTGGTTTGAGCCGACAGCTATTTATAGGAGGTTCATAAGAGGTACAACTTTTAGTTTACTGTTCCTCTACTTTCCATGGCTTTCTCGAACTCCAACAGTTGCTCGGTACGCGCCGGAGGTTCACTCTCTCGTTCATTTATTTACTACCATCTTTATTACCTTGAATTTTAATAGTTGTTTGATGAGCGGTGGAGCTTCAATCTCCTATATACTTAATTAATTGATAATAAAATAATTGATAAATTATACTACTTTAATTGATCCGATATTTAATAACGGCAGTGAAGTAAAGTAGTAAAGTAAACAACCATTTCAAGCTGTCTTCCAAAGGGAAGATCGGAATTTGTTCTGATGATTTCGCTCATGGCTTCCTATTGCCTAACCGCCCTGGTTAGGACGAGAGATCCGTCTAGCACGCTTTTTACGGAATCTCAGGTCCTTAGTGATGATCGTTTGGCAGCTCCCAAAACTAATACCTACCTGTGTATAATTTCCGAGACAGTCACATAACGATCATCTTCAAGAATGTCACAAGCCGCACGAATGATCTTTTTTGTAATACTACTCCGGGGACGACGATCATGTTTTTCATTCTCTACTCGTTCTCTTCCCTCCTAAATTCTTTGTGACAGGCATACTCTCGGGTTCTTGAGAGGGTTTCGGAACTGGGCACCTCCGAAGTAAGTACCTGTTTCTCAGACATCGCGAAAGCTACTTGTGAACCACGAGACAAGCCTCTCTTGGACTCCTTCATGACCCCACACAAACAGACAGAGAAGCGTCAGCCCGCTCCCATCTACCGTTGGCGCTCAGACATCAAAGTCTTGTTTATAGTTAATCCACCTATGTGATGTAGACAAGTTCTTTAGAGCTGTCAATACCTGAGCGTAGGATGGCGGCAGCGTGCAGGAGTGGATCTGACGTGGTGCAGTCGATCCACGGAGTCATGTGACTAAGTCACTCGCAGAAGAGATACTTCATAGCGTCACCACCCACTCCTTGCTCGGAACTTACCTGAATTGATGGCCTTTCCAACAACATAAATATTTCCTTAACCTTATCAAATTTGTTAAGGAAGGGAGTAAATGGGTGGGGGAATAGGTCACGAAAATAACTGATTTTCGATATTCCGATGCTTATGTACGGTTACTAAATCATTATATTCCCTTGGAATTTAGGGAATATAATGATTACACCTTTGGATTCATAGGAAATAATCTTTAAGCCACTGTATCACACAAGAGTCGTGTCACCATGATTCCAGGACTCCAGAAATTGCATCATTGATCATAGGTTTTTCTTCTTTAATTCATTGGTGGTCTTCTACTAGATACCTTCCAAAACCAACAGATAAATACTAGTTCAACGATTCCATGTACAACGGTCGAGGTGCCAGACTGACACCGGGAATAGATGATGGGAGTGGGAGTAGTCGAATTCAATTTTTGAATATCATCATTGAATATGATCATGAATGAAATTCTATTCAGTTTCGGAGCTCTCACGTAGCTAGAAATTAAATTTGCTTACCTAAACCTAATTCAGCTGGAATGGTGGTTTCATACAGTTTAAGGGTAATTAGTAATTCAAATTCAGTCTCTTACTGGTTGGAATTGAACGTTCTACTCTTCATGCAAAGGGACGCCGTACGGAATGCATGTATCACTAAACAACATGTTTTTTTTACGGCTGTGTAATCGCCCCAATTAAATGAATAATGTTTACTTCATATTTGATATAATAGAGATTCCATGAATGGATTACGCGCATTGTTCATTTCATAACAGAGGGAACGTGTTTCGTTGTTGTGTAGGTTCACTTCATATTCCACGCGGTCCATCTAAAGAGAGTAATAAAACTCAAGACACGCAAGCGATATTTCTCAAGCGAATGGTGCTTACGTGCTGAGTATTGTCATACGTCATGTTCAGCAACCTTCGCATATAGGATGGAAATTGCGAGAGTGTTTCAAATCTTTAAAAAAAATATCATAAGGTTAACTTTGTGTGTGGTTGAGAGTGAATGAGAGATAGATTTGACATAAGAGTATGGTCCCTCAGCGCAACGCGTTTGTGAAACAGGCCACCAAAAATCTCCCAGTCACTAGAGAGGGACTAGTTAACTAGAGAGCCAGGCAGTTTTTTAGTTTACGTTACCATTTTCAAAAACACTACTTTGCAATTCCCTTGTAGTCACCGGTTTCTGAATGAACTTATCAGTTTGCGAATTTGCACATAAAACAAAGCTACTGCAATGGATTCAACATGTTTAGTACGGAGTTTTAGAATTTATTTCCACTTAAATCTGATTTGAAACTATCAAAAAAGATTACTGAAGTTTTCCGGAAAGTCATATGTGTGTGAATCCATTCAATTCATGAGGTTGAATATTATTCAAAATTAAAGGAAAACACAAGTATCTGCACGTTGAAAGTTTTCCAGCAAAGACGTTAAACAAAATTCTTTGAATTGTTGATGAACTTTCATTTGTACTCAATTCCAAAGGTTCAAAATAGAATAATAAATTGGTTAGAAAATAAATAAGGAAACTCGTTATAAATATGAAATTGGTATTCCCGTTCCTACAAAAAATTACTGTACAGAAGACCATTCATTTCTTCTTCGATACCTCCACAACGACCGGTGAAGGTCACGAATGACCTCCCTAATCGCCTCCCTCTTCCTCTGAACTCGGGAAATTAATATCAAGTTAATGATTAGTCGGTATAACGGCGACGCTAATAAATTAGCCCGGATTAAAGTGGTTAATAATCGAGATTTTCATCACTTACGTAATGGAACGCTCAAGGGCAGAAGTACCCACGTCACTCCGGGAGCTCCAACGTTTAATCCCGTCGAATAGCCAATCGACTCGAATAGCCCATTGTTGCTGCTCGTCTCATGATGAGCGGTAATTAAATTGGGGTCACGATTTGAGAAAATATATATCCTCTAGATGGAAATTCATAATTTTCGAAGAAATAGCTTTAATTTTAGACGGCTTGGCTTCAGCTCTAATAGTCTTCGTCACGTTTGTTGAGCCTTGAAGTGAGGATCAATAATAATTTTCAATTTTCACTCGACTGAGCGCTCAAATTTTCAATCTGTAAACCACATCCTTCTGATTAAGGTCACATCAGGATTTTTCCAAAACATTAAATCAATTTAATCGTTATTAAAAACTGACCACCTTGTGGAGTGCTCGTATTCAAGCATTTCACAGGGTCTCAATGGTGTTGGGGGTTTGTTTGTTTCCAAGTATAAGACTAAAAAAAATTTGCTCGATCTGGGTTGTCTTGGATGACCATATATGACGTCCATCGCCTCCATCAAGCCTTGAAGATAAATAACTTGCTCATTCTTCGAGGAGTTTACGTCAAATGTCAATTCGGTATTCATCTGAGAGGTGATGAAAGCTATGGGCTTCCTAGCTGATATGAAAGAAACATTATTTTACACAAACCGAAGCAGTTCTAAAACCAACGCCTAACAATAATACCAATACAGACTGGTATATAGGAGAAGTCTGAAGCAGTACATCAGAGTGAATTATCAGTATCCATAAGAAACAGGAACCTTTGAGCACGAAAAATGAGAGATGAGGTAAACAATGAAACTCGCAAGGTGGTCCAACACTCATCTGAGAAACAACAGCCCCTTTATCCTCAACCTACTGTTCTCCGTGATGCTGAGCTCTTTTCCTGATCCTACGCGCGTATGACTGAGCATTAGCTTTCTTTCTGCTTCGCAGAGGGCTTTCATACGATGAATCAGATGCATTCATTGTTTGTTCCCACAACAAATCAAAAAGGCGAACGGAAAAATATATGTTATTATATAATGTAGGTCATCAGGAACAGGATTCGTAGGGATGGTGAATCGTGTCTCAGGCTTCCAAAAACATTGAATTAGTAGAGCGGAGTTCATTTGAATTAATAACGAACGTAGGCTCAATGTCGAATGCTGCTATCCAACTTTGTCTTCCATTTGGAAAGGGTGAAACTCCGGAGATCCACCTTTTATACATGCAGAGGGTGACAAGTCGGCAAGTCTGACCTTCCTGAAGCCGGTCCTATCAAGTGGAGAAACCCCCTTTCATACCTAGTAGACGCAATGAGTTTAGAGATAGAATTTTTCGGATAAAAGAAAAATTACACTTTTGGTGTTACGCCATTGCAACATTCAGCGATTCAAATCGTACATGGTCTTCAGAGAAATTCGGTATCTTTCATACATGCAAATGTTGTTCTTCAAAACCTACTCCAGATCGTACACGACAGATTAGTCCTTGTTGAAAAGGCAGTGGATACGCAGATTGCAGACAGCAAAAAAAATGTTCACCGATATCTAAATACTGAAGGCAAACGACACTATAGACGTTGAGAATGAAATCCTCAAAATCAAAATTTTCCGCTAGACATCTGAATACATACTACTAGCAAACCTAGTTGGAGAAAATCAAGGTCGATAAACCAGTGAGAATAATATTGGTGTTATTCGCGCTGGAATTAAGGATTTTTCAACGTTTCTCTTATTTGTAAACAGTACCATTTAAATCCAAGTGAAGTACAGAGTAACTCTTCTACGTGAAATACTGCTCTATACGCATTGGAAGCACGTCGTTCAGTTGACTTTGCAGTGTTTGAGGTTCAGTTTATTGAAGGTACCATTCTTGCCATTTTTGTCGTTTTCATTGCCTGTGTGCTTAGGAGTAGTGAAGTATTAACAATATTATACGCCACAGTCTAGTATGTGCAGAAGGTGATGGAGGATGTGACTGTCCGATGATTCGATTGCTCATTTCATCGTACAACATCAGTCAAAATCACTAGCAAAGTTTTCGGCAAACTAATTTTGAAATTAAGATTATCACTATTCAAGAGTCATTTGAAGTAAAACACCCCTTCGAACTAGGTATTTTAGGATGTCGGTTTGAAGAATGAATAATTCGTTTCAAAACGTGACATGTAATAATCATAACGGAGGATCCAGGATTGCCCCCACCCACTAACCAATGCGGAGCCCAGAGGTCGTAATTGTTCAATGCCCGATTGACAAGGCTGACGTTCATCTCTTCTGACCGAAATTGAGATCCCCCCTCTTTACCCCTCGCCCTCTTCTTGATGCCCGATCCGATCGAGGGCTGATCCGATGAGCTGGGAGCTCCTGGAAATAATATTAGGGAGCGTGTCTGACAATGAGACGACCCTATCCCTAAAACACTTAGCAGTTATGGAGCACGAAACATCAATCAATAGTCTTCCAACTAACCTCGATATTCAGAGAGGCTTTTTGGAATACCTCCCTTGTCATTCATTATCACCTCACAACTCAAAAACTCTATTACACTTTCAAATGCGCATTTTGACTTTAGAGAATTGGAAACTTTCGAATTTTTCTCCGCACGGGACCGAAGATGAGGATTATTAATTTTGAGAGTTCCCACTGCTATGCAAAAACTTCAATCTACCAAACTTCTGAGATCGATTATGCAACTAATTTGTAACAAAAAGTTTCTCGTTGAAATGTTTTATAAACCTCTTTATTTCCAGGAGCAATTTCAGAAACAGTCGGGGAAACGGCAAAGCATTCAATTTAAATCATATTTGTTTAATACACAAACACCTTGGACGAGTTCTAGTTATCACTATAGTTCAGCTGAGTCTTCGGTCATATTCGGTACCTACCAGTATTCCTTTCCTATAAAATAAGATCTTTAGACTCAATCAACGAACCAAAGAAAATAAGGTAATAAGAAAATTATGTTGGGAGGTTATTGGAGACACCCCCACGTGGGGCCTCGTCTCCCACCTCGACGTCCTTCCCTTATAAGGACACGTCCTGGCCCGTGAAGGACACTTGCTTGCTAGTCCGACTGACATTCTCTCTCTTGGTCTGCTGTCTGCGAATGATATATTCTAAATCTCTGAAGTTCGTATTCTTGTTTATCCCGATCAGTTTAGCTACTCCAAATTCATAAACTGCTTTGCTACTTGATAGTTGAATTCTCGATTCACAACTTATCAGAAGTAAATGTAAATGTCCATTGACTGATCACTATCCCACTGGTGAATTGTGAATTTGGTAAATCCTAAATTCTTGTATCAAGATGAAGAAGAGCTGAGACGTCCCTGTTACTTCCAACGGCCGATGGTCAAATTCTAAATTGTTCCAAGTTGGCATGGAGACGTACACCATTCTCCCATTGTCCCAACGGATTTAAAATACTATAGGTAGAAAGTAAAATCATGTAGTAGTAAAAATAGACGAGGACAGAGAAAAGCAAATTTTGTCCTGTGTTAAACGTTCTCTTGGAGTCACAGCAGAGGTATTCAAGTTATTTACTGCAGAATTGATAGAAATAAGCTGCCTAATATGAAATGTATGGGAAAACATCCACGGTCCAACTCGCTTAATCCCTAAACATATCCTTTCAACTTGAGAAAATCATGCATTCGATAAATAACTCTCTTTTGCTGCTATCAATTCATTGGAGACGATCTAGATCTGAACCAGCACAATAGCTAACAATTTCTATAAAGCCTTGCAATATTATGTTCAAGAAGAATGGTGAAAAGCTGATAAGTTTCAATTCTGGTAGGATAATGCCTTCAAAGTCAGCAAATAATATTCCTTCGCAATATGCCTTCAAAGTCAGAAAATAAAATTACTTCACAATATGCCTTCGAAGTCAGCAAAAATATTCCTTCACAATATGCCTACAAAATCAGAAAATAATATTCCTTCAAGATTGTTTTTTTTTTTTTTTTTCTTCCTTCTGTTTTCACTGGAAAGGTGTTATTTTGTATAGTCGAAGGATTGGTGCAAACTGGTGGCGACTTTTTTTAGGGATGTACCATCGGCGTGTGTGCTGCCTTTGGTTTCTGGCTAGCTTCCTAGCAGCTCGTAGAAATCGTCCATGGATAGCTTCAACGATGAAGTGCATGTTTGTCCTTTTCCACTTCATTCGTCCTTTGTATGACCTCTTATTTCGATGGATGAAATAGGCGTACTTGAGAAACATTCGGGCGTGAATATAATTATTTGCTCTCTTATTTTCCACACATTTCCCTATTCCTTATACAAATTGTATACGTTTTCACTCGACTAAGCATGTTACTCTCTCTGTTCTTTGCACAGCTTTTATCGAACATAATGTTTTAGAGCCTACTGGAATAATTCATAAGAACATATTAACCTAAGAACTTGTTAAATATTGGGAGTGGGTTCATCTAGAAAGAAACCCTGTTATCGCCTAGCTTTCGGAAAATATATTCCATCCATCAGGGCCTCAAAAATACAATAAACAAAAACTCAGGCAACAGACGCTGAACACTAACAAATCTCACGCGTCAAAACAAAGTTAAGGTAAAATCTCCTACCGAGGGGTCTGTCTCTACCATTGGATTGTGCCTAGGCTGTGATTTTGTACAACGGAATAATTATGGATGTTATCAGTAGTTTAGCTTTGTTTCCGAAATTTGATTGGGCGTAAGTGGTTGTTACATATATATTTTTGATTTTTTACCACTTTGTATTGTTGCTTTTTATACGCCTGGAAAGTTTTAAATCTATTGTTTTTGTTTGTGTTGTGAGCCTGATGCTATGATTATTTATTTTGATAGTTGATTCTTTTGGTAGTTATTTTCTGTATGTTCTTGTTTAGTTTGAAATTTGATGTCATTTTAAGTACTTAAAGGCACTTTAGGGCATTTTTTTGATATGAGTGATGATTGTGAAAGTTATGACTATAGAGTTGTGGTAGTTGTGACTACAGAGTTATGAATGAGTGGTACCTTTTCCTTGTTTTCAATTTTCTATTTTGATGATAAAATCTGGTTGTTTTTTGTGGTTTTTTATAGTTTTTAACTTTCTTTACAAAGTTAATGAGAACCAGATAGTGAGTATGAGTATGAGTATGGTTGGTGTTCTCTCCTCATGTAGGTATAGATGCCATTTAGTAGGTCATCAGTCTGTTTTTGTTAAATATCTGCTTTGATTTATTATGAACGAAATTATATGCATGTATTTACTTCGGTAGGAGATCTTTCCTGAACTTGGTTTTGACTAGCGTGAGATTCGTTTGTGTCCAGCTTCTGTTGCCTGCGTTCTTGTTTATTGTATTTTTCAGGTCCTGACGAAGGGAATATATTTTCCGAAAGTAACAGCGCTTCTTTCTGGATGACCCCAGTCCCGATATTTGGCAAGTTTTTCTACCGTGGGTCAATACACACAAATTTCAATCATTCTTTAGAGTTAAATTATTAACATGAATCAACTTTAAACACGCAATCTTTCACTTACTCACGGTGGAGGGATGATGTGATTATAAATTTGTTGTTGCAGATGACTCAGTTTTCAGATATTTGTTATCGGTATCTGATGCAAGAACTGATCTCCGCAGGAAACGATGTGACGGTAAGTTGACAAGCTCATTAACGGGCTCTCTCTCTAAACAACACATGCTTGATGATTGCGTTAGTGAATAATTAGCACACCGAATTCGGTTGAGGACGGATCAATAAAATTTGCGTATGGTGGAAATAATGAGGTGCGTACCAACAGGTACATACTAAAGGTTACGCGTGGGTTTATGTGACTTCCTCCAGTTATGCTTTGGATAGTTTACTCAGTACAGTATGTTACAGGTCCGACACTTATCCTATCAGAACTAAATGGGGCGCGGGAGCCACTGACGCCACTGATGCATGAAGAGGTGGAGGTAAAAGCAGCGGGTCGTATTGTGACGACCCACTGGGACCACAAACCCACCACGGTCGTTGAATGTTTATTAATGCATGGGATGCAGCTCCGCTCTTCCTACCACATTCAGACAATTATAAAACACCCTTCACCTAAACCTGCGCCCAGATGTGCGAGCAGAACGTGTGGTGAACATGAAGTTCGAATGCCTGGGCAGTGCGAAGACATTGCTAACACAGTCAGTTTTTCTACGGATTCACGGAAGTTTTCGTATTTCATGTTTGGCCAGACATTTTTAGTAGTCTACCCGGTTTGCCGAACCCCTTGGGTTCCAAAAATACGATAATATCTTAATTTCTGTCTGCTTACAGCGATAGGTTGTACATATCATTTTATTTAGCTGACTTAGCGTGGTGGCTTGCTTAGTTTTCTAAATGATCTTAGCGGTTTGGAACGTTGTTAGGGAATTGATCTAGGGAAGAACAGGCAGACAAAAACAAAACCTTAAAAAATAGTTGTCCACCCATACACACAGACAAGTGTCTGACAAAAACCTGTGTAGTCTTCCTAGCACTCAATTTTCACATTTTTTTTTTTTTTTCTTGTTTCTTTTTTTTACTCTGATATTTATTTAGACGTTCACCACCCTAATATAATTCTGAAATGTTTATTCTATAATCGTCTGTTGTCGTAAAATGAAATGATTGAGTCTGGAGTGTTACTTGGTGTACATGTAAGAACATTATTAATCCACCTGTTGGGTATCGAGCATCATGAATTTTAAGGATTTCATCCAGCTGTCATAATGGTTTCTAGCTATATCTGAAATTAGAAGAATTCGGAAGTTCTCTTTCTCTCATGATGCCTCCTTGAGTAGATGAGGAGAAATCGATCTATAATTTTGATCCATGATGTCCATTCCAAGTGTCACATGGTTTGAACATCCCGCCAAATAATCTCCGACGGCGATCGTAATACCCACGAAAATCCGTTGATTCTGTAGGTACACAAGATGAAATCCAATATCGGCATCGTGAGAAAGGTTTAGGAAGGCCGCGGAGTTGGGACTGGTTAGGTTTCAATCAATCATCACGTGATCGATCTCGAGGCCCATGTTCTCACGCCGCACCGCTCGGTCGGACGTGTCCGGGTATTTCATTATAGGTGTAGCGACTACCTACAGAGAAAGGGATGAGAAGGGGGGTGGTGGAGAATCTACGTCATTCCTTTACATCGTACATACTACGCCCATCTCAAATTATCAATAACCCGTTGCTCTGTCCTCTGACGCCCATTAATGGAGTTCCCATTTCTCTTTGGTCCTGAATGGGACTTACAGGTTCATCTGCTGTTGGGCTCCCCTCGAAAGTCAGAGCTGCAATCATTTTGTCTTCAATCGTACTGTCGTCGACAATTGCAGCAGAATTTATGTTTCCTTCCGGATCTAATCTTGTGAGATAGCACATAAAGCGAAGAATCCCATCGCATTATTATCGAAGAACATATAGTGAAATTACTCAAAACGCTAACTCTTGCCTGAAAGTAGAATCACATTATACATTCCTCAGTATACTAGTGAGTGAATATTTCAACGAAGACAGTAGTTCGCTACAAATTCAAAACATGTAAATTTAGGGAGTATATGTATACTCAATGCCTAATATTTTAAGCTGAAATCTGGGGTTTCCTCTCCGAGTTATCAAGTCACAACAATAAGTACTTAAAATCCGTTTTAAAAATAGTGTTGTCGATGTTCCTAAGAAGGTCGACTTGAATGAGTAGGAAAGAGGTGAAATCCTTACAAATCACAAATGTTGTTTCTCCACGGGTTTCTCCGGTAAGCAGTCATTTAGGATACTTGTCGCCACTTTGAATTAAATAAGAGATTCAAGTGACGTTGCATTACCTTACGTTGCGCTCGCGTGGACGCCTTTGTAGAGAAAACCTATTTCAAACACGCAATTTATTTCACAGGTAAGCGGAGCCATTAGGTATTCTCTATTTACGGACCTAGACATAAGACGGTAATCCCCTCTCCCAACACGTTCGTCAGCTGGTTGGTAACATTCACAAATCACTTGCAAAGTTAACTGTGTCGCCTCGATTGCTTTAGATCGGTGTGAACACCGCCTTGCGATATCGTGTCTTCCCGTTTCTGTCAGAAAATAATGTTAGTATGTTTTATATAACATTCTTCATCTATACGTAAAGTAATTTGATGAACAGTTACTGTATTTGTATACATCTGTTGTTAATACGGTTGTTCTTCATATTTTCTTTCCCGTCTTCTCTTTGTAATGCAATTATTTTTCCAAGTGTATAGATTATGCTACAGAAGACCTGAGGATATCAGAAGAATTCTCGGTGAACTATAAAATGAATGATCCGTATTTCTGATGATGTCAACGTTGTCAATTTGAAAATAATTCGGTTACCAATGCTGATATTTGCATGTTCCTGATAATGTTGCTAACCTAAAGTGTATATCAACTTACTTCATGTTTTTCAGACATAATATCAACATTTTTTAGTAACAATGTTTAGGACGTTCCACAGTAAGACTTGAGCGTCCTTATGCGATCGTTCTGGGGTAAAGTTGGACAACACTCAACAGGAAATAAAATAACCACACAGTAATCCGTTTTAGACCATTCTGAATCCAAATCCGTGAAAAAACCCATAGGTGAATGTCTGTGTATGTGTGACAAAATCTTGTGTCGTCTGCTCAGGCCTTAGTTTTCAACCGATTTTCGTGGTCCTTTTTTTATTCGCCGCGGAAAACTATTTAGTTGTGCACTACGTCGCCGGGATTTCGAATCTTGCCTTTTAAGGGCGGAAAGGGGGGTTAATGCTTGAAAAACCGTGCTTTTCCCGGCATAATCTCGTAAACTCTGCCCAGGTCTCAATTTCCAATAGATTTGCGTGTATCTTTTTTTTCGACTCAAAAATTCCCCTAGTTGCACACCATCTCCCCAGAGTATCAAAATTACCATAGGGAGGGGGCGAGTGGGGGATAATATTTTTTTAAATATCCAATTTTTCAATATTTTGGTTCCTTTATAGCTTACTAATTGTACCCAAGCTTTGAAATTGAGGTAAAATTCTCATTAAACCTCTGGATTTTCATGAATTATTCTCTGTACTATCATGGAACTAATAGTAGTGCCACCATGCTGCCAGGACACCATAAACCTCATATTTCATGTTTTTTTTGTGTTTCACCTTGAATGCGGATGTGAACCTCGACGGCCTGCCTATCAAAAGTAAGAGATGAAAGTTCAACGTTACGAAGTATCTCCGCCTTGGTGCCAGACTGGCACCATTGATGGTGGGGGGGGGGGGTGAACTCGTAGATCATGGATTTTCAAAAGCTCTTCAAATTCGATGCTGTCATGCCACTAGAAGTGTTATGGTGGATTGTGGCGAGGAAGGGGGGGGGGGGAGACCAATTTCTTGCCTGAAATGCTAAATGAATTACATGGAGTGAAAAAGTTTTATCGCTTACCTACTGGTTTGAATTGACCTGATGCTTATCCAATGGGACTTCCCCTGGAATGCCTACATTACTTAACTACATGTTTTTAGTTATATCCTTTTTACATTTATATAACTTGTACCTAGGTTTTGTTCAGTTTTTAACATTATAAATACATATTATGATGTTTTAATATTTTAATCCTTTAAATTTTGTAGAATAATATGTTTGATTATTGTTATTGAGCAATTCAACCATAATTCTCCGCTGATAATTTAAATACTGAGTACATAAAAGAGTTAATCGTTGCGGATGATGACGTTTCTCCAAGAGGCGCCTGCGTTCAAAGCTGTCTGTAATGAATTATTCACAACGACGAGAGAATTTGAAATGATCCCAGAGACTTCAGTGATATTAATAATTGAATTATTAGGAGGTCGATAACTATTGATGGGGTTAATTTTCTAGTTGTTCTCTTTTTCCGTCGATAACATATTTTTAATTATCAGTTATTCATTAAAACATCCTTTAAAATTGTCTTATAAATATTAAACCTGAAAAAAACCCTACTCTGGTTCATAGATGTGCATAGTATGAATTAATTAAGAAGTTGATGAATTAATTCCTGCAGAGTTAATGTGAAGTCTAACCGTAGCACCACATTTTTATGGCTCAACGACCCCTTCATAAAAACTAATAACACTGTGAATTTAGGGTGCTATATAACGGCTAAATCACCTAGGTTTTGATACTTCTTCGTGAAGGAGTCTACTCGTTACTAACCACGGTTGGAACATCCGTTTATGGAGCAATTCGCCGAGCTGACTCAGTGACCCCACCCAGACTAGGAGACGCGACAAGTCTGGAAGCCCTACATCGGCACTGGCCAATTTTAGATCCAGGGAGTTCACCATGCGTACAACTATAAATAGTTGCCCACAACACACGGATGATACCTTCTCCATACTTTTGTCTCAATCTACCCCGAAATCGATTGACCCTATTTGACCCCACATCATGAGTGAAGATGATTCATTCAATATGAATATCGACTGTGAATTTGCAATAACATATCTTTTTCGGGAAATTTTACAACAGCCAATAAACACCTCAGGGTTCACGCATTATTAAGAAGAGAACCTTCGATTTTCGCCAAAATAGAAATAAATTATTTACGTTGTGGCGAACATTGAAGTGTTCTTTTCGTAATAATGCGTAATCCGTGAAGTTTTTATTGCCTCCTGTAAAGTTCCTGGAAAAGACATAAATGGTTTCGCGACTTCACTGTCGATATATCGAATGTTGCAGCGATCTTTATTGGTCTATAAAAACAAATATTTTGAACAAAGAATAATCAACCGAAATTGACAAAATGAGATATATTCGCTCCTAAGAGGACTCTCTCGATGGCCTAATTATGATGCCCTAATATCGAAAGCTCTGTTGTATATGTAGCATGGAAGTTAAGTGGGAATGAGCAACGAAAACAACAACAACAAAAAAAGAAAAAAAGGAGAAGCTATGATTGAATCAATTTACTTCAATTGGTAAAATTTGGTTAAAATAATATTCTTGTCTTAGGGAAGCCACATTTACAATATTTAAAAAAACTTTATTTATTAACCTCACTAATGTCAAACTAATAAGGTTCAAAACTAATACTTCCAACGGCCGTGGAATCAGTCTATAGTGTAGTTAGTAACTTATTTGCGATCGCATCTGCGATATCAAGGAAAATGAGGTCGGGAAAAGGCTGTACTTGTCCT
The DNA here is from genome assembly GCA_009739505.2 of Apolygus lucorum. Taxonomy (NCBI): domain Eukaryota; kingdom Metazoa; phylum Arthropoda; class Insecta; order Hemiptera; family Miridae; genus Apolygus; species Apolygus lucorum. The sequence continues at coordinate 35,375,186 of CM019167.2, forward strand.
TTTTCACGGCCTTTTCAGTGAAGACGAGAAAATGAAGACTTCTGTCGATGATCTGAATTAAGAAAAAATAAAAGTGAAATACAAAAAATTTGCTTCCTGATTTGATTCCTTGCCCAAAAATTAATATTAAATAGAACAATATGCTGCCTACCGGTACGATATTATTGTGTCGTTTGATGATTTCGATAGGTCTTCAACCACGACGGACTCCTGGAAACTAGGTGAGCGATGAAAGCATCCGAAGCCAACGATTCTTGAGGATTCAAAATCAACCAAGTGAACCGGAATGTATGAATATCAATCGGTACTTTTTCAGGGCGAAATGATATTACTGAAATTTTTAGCGAGACGAAATAAACGAGATGAGGAGATGACATATGCGGGATGGCGATCGGGAAAAGGAAGAACGAGGGGATTGAACATCCAATTATTGAGCGAAACTGATGCAGGTGACAGCACCTTACGATTCTTTTGCAGAAATTCATTACGATTGGTTGATAGCGAAACCGCGCTAATATTCAAAAATTTCACGGCACACTATTTACGATAATCTCCTTACTCGTTAACCTGATTACAGATTCTTCCATTAACCTTTTAGTTTCCTAGCATCTTTTGAGGAGTGGCCACCCTCCTCCTAAGCAAAATTAACTACAGGCGTTCTCATGTTCGCCTATTTTTCATCCACATACGCTTCAGTTGATTAAATTGTTCTATTCTCCCACGTTACTGCGATGTACTTGATCATATTTCACCTGAATAATAGGTACGTTTCTATTTCATGAATAGATATCTACGGAATAGCTATATATTTTATTAGAATAATGATTCATCTCCTACAAAGTATTTCTTTCGGTCATCATCACCACTGTTAGTGAGGATCGCCAGTAATTCTGAAAGGATAAACGATAGAGGAAAAATACTGCATGGTTGGTGCCAACCATTCAGGCATGGATATACATGGAATAGCGAACGTCTTCCTTACGCAGTTCTTCAAAGGACATGGACTGTTTTATGCATACCAGTTTGGAATGAAAAAGCTAATCGTCCCAACTTGTTTGCACTGTATGAATAGAGAAGACGATGTTCAACACACTTTCTTTGAATCCACAAAATGGGTGGCTGAAATTGGGGTGGACATCAAATTTAAAAACCAGAAGCTGTTGTCGGTTAGATTCCGGGAAGTGAAAAGAACCTTGGTATTAGAATGCATGGAGAGCATCCTGAAAGGAAGAGTGCCTGGAACGGTTTGAAGAGAGAAGGGAGCATCTGGTCCGTCTACTTACAGCTAGGACTGACCAAGCACTGTAGAACACAGTCCAAAGACATGAATCAAACATCCAGGTTCAGTTTTTCGTTTCAACGTAAGAGAAAAGAGAGTATTTTTTAGTGGGTTCGAATCCCTCATTACCTGAAGACGCGGATCTCAAATATTTTCTCACCTGCCCGCCGAAAAAGAAAAAACCATACTTCACCTCACAAGGTGAAGTTCACCCTGTGAAGTACACAAGGTGAAGTTCACCCTCCACATTTTCAAACCTGCGCTTGCAGAGCGGAGGACGATTTTAAACAGTCAGACATCAGAAAGAAAACAACAAACAAGACACTATTATCTATGTAAAACTTGTGCTTTAAGCGTGTCATGGTAATTCAACACCAACTTTCTAGCAACTCCATTACTGTGGTATTTCTCATGATGGTCCAACCGAGTTCTCAAGTCTTTAGTCAAAACATGACCGTGAAATGTAATGAAATCGAGCGGACCTCACAACCAGTTCTCCCGTTACTTAATCTCATCAGGCCATGAATGTAGGAATGCAAAAAGAATAGATTTAATAGTCATCAAATTTTCATGCACCATGGTTACCTCACAATTGCAAATCGGTGGACAGAAACGTATTTACCTGACTCATGCTCTTATTTTGCTCACAGGTGCCGGAAACAGCAATGATCCTCTCCTCTTTCCCCTTGTTGTTATTCTAGACGGCTCCCCTTCATCAATCAAGAAGAGTAATCAATAGAGCACATCATTCAAGGTTAAGTAAGGTATGCTAAGTAAGTTTAAAAAGGTATGTAGTATCATGTATAAGTTTAAATGAAATGCAGTAAATGAATCCTGTAGTATTTTACCAAGAGTCGTGATAACCCAAGTCGTTTATTTCTTAAGCAGTGAAAACCATCCGCAAGGCGTCAATTTTATTTCGAAACTTCAAATAACTCCTTGAAAATGAGAAAAGTGGAAGCCACAAGAGATAGTTGAGATATTCAAGACATACCTGACGTGAATAGCGAGACCTTCTTTATTAAATATGTCTATTGCCTCCGACTGAGGTCAGGAAGGAAAAAAAGTGACGAAGCCTGATGGAGGAGTGGGAATGAAGTGAAATGATGGTATTGAAAGGGGAGGGACCAGTTCGCTTGATGGATGTAGGCTACGGTATGCCAAAAATCCGCCGACGCGACCTCCGCCCTGGAAACGCGTTGACCTCATCTACTTCTCCCCTAAAAAGCACTTCTTTTACCCCTCTTCCCTTTTAATGGACTGTCCATCCGCTCGACAAGGACCCGTCTGTTAATGGATACCTCTGCCGGTTTTTAAATTTTCAAGACTCGTTATATTTTATTAGAACGGGAGACACCAAGCGGTTTGGAGTGACCTTCATCCTCTCAGAGCAAAAAAGAAAAAGAAAAAAAAAGTCGTATGGGGTCTAGTCATTGAATATTGGATGATATACCTACGTGCTTTCAGTGATTCCCTTTCATGAGTTTACCAGAAACCCTCCTTGTCAAACCAAGAGAACTAGACGTGATTTACAACGGAAATAGAGTGTTTACCTATACCTAGGACCAACATTGACAGTCGTCTCAAACGTCAAGAAGGATATGAGTAGGGGGTCCCGTGCACTTGTAGAAAGTATGATAGAGATGATTTGCGGCAAGCAGTGTCAGAGCTAAAAGGAGTGGAGCCCAACAACATCAGGGTGATGGCTGCGACCTTGTCGTGGCGCGGAGTGTGGTGCGGGAAAAGTGCCACGGAGTTGCGCGAGTTGGGCATCTCAGTAGGTGTACTCCGTGGTGTCACCCGCCGCGTACTGCTCGGCTCATATTTAAACTGGTGGTCATTTTATAGAGGCACTTCCCTTCATCCCTCTCTCCCACCCCCACCTTCCTCATCATCCCTCATCCCTAGGGCCGGCGTCGGGTGAGTCCTGGGCGTCCTCCCCATTATATTTGATTTATTTATTTATTTTGTTTTATGGCGTGCCCCCTCCGTCATAAAAGACATTTTGTCTTTGAGGGGTGATTTGGAAAAAAAAAAAAAAAAAAAAAAAAAAAAAATCATCAACTTTGGGAGCTTTTAGCTGGCTTTGCTCCAGTAACATCGGATTTTAGCTGGTTTTGGCACCGTTACAAGATTTTTTCTTCGTTATCCAATGGTTTTTAGTCGGTTTTGATCCTTAAAACCTCAACAAAACAACAACTGATTTACAAAATTCTAAATTCAACGAAACCAATAACTCAATTTTGACCAGAAGTGGTTTCAGTTGGTTTTTCAATTCGTCAACTTCTTCACATCAGCATGAAGTCTTCTCCACATTCGTCCAATGAACAAGTTTTACTGAACTGTACATTGCACTCTGACCCTGAATAGCGTCTACCTAGCGGACAATTTAGGAACTTAGTATTTAAAATATTGATCATATGGGGAGTCGGGCTAAGCAAATAGATTTGGCAGCGATCCCGGTGGCCCTCAAGTTAAAAACTTTTTTCTCGGTCAACGGTCCACCCCGACCGACCTTTTCAGTCCACACTATTGCTTCTCCGCAGGCTGTCTCATTTTTATTCATATTCATGGTCAAGCATCCTCGAAACGAAGCTTTTGTGTGGCACATAGCATCCTAACATCCTTAACGTGATGATGATGTATGGATGGTCTGTTCACAACAAATCTGACTGTATTTGAGATCATTCACGGCCCAAGGCTAAAATATCTTCAAATTTCAACGGTAAAGAACAACAATTGTGGAGGTGTTACTCCACACGAACGTTCTTAGGAAATTATGCTTGTTAGAAGGACTTCATCTACGCGTGCAATGAGCCGGCAACCCACGGGCAATCATTCTGGAGACAATGGAATTTGTAGGAGAACATTATATTTATGTATGGCCGTAAAATCCCTGAAATTCTGTAATTTCGTATGGTTACTGAATTTTTGCAAACAGAGACGAACTGACAAAGAAAGTACCAAATAGTTCAAGAAGGAGTGAAGGAAAATGAAATGTTTGGTTTTGGAAACATTCTTTCGTTACTATTGACAGATTCGGGAGGAAAAAGGGATCTTGGTAATAGTTGTACCGAATATATTCCTTTCCCTCGCTTTTTAAAACATAGATACCGAACAATTTCTAAGTCACATTCGGTGAATGAGCTAGATCGCTACAACAAAACAGTTCCACGAGCCACTTTTCTACACGTACTGCTGGCTAATCATTCTTGGGTGTATTGTTGCACTGATGCAAAGATGAAGTGTGAGGTATGATATTGAACTTAATTATCACACCTTGAAAAAATACATTGTGGGGGAATATTATAACTAGTAACTACTGAACTGCTCACCTTGGGTGTTGGACGACACCTTGTGATCTATACGTACGAGGGATATCCAGAAAATAAGGTTACAATTGCTGCCAAGGATCGAAAAATGTAATTATTTCAAACAAATTTTCAAAATATGAGCTTAAGTTTCCACACAGTAACGTAGGTATTCACCATCTACTTTAACAAACTTATTTACTGGGCACCAGTTTTTTTTTAGCCTCAACGTACACGCTTCGCTCAACCCCCGAAAGCACTTCTGCACTGTCTCCTTCATCTCCTCATCGTTGGACAAATGTTTTCCGCCCAGGAATTTCTTTAATTCGGCGAGGAGATGATAATTTATATAGAATTTTTCGATTTTAGCAGCATTTATAACCTAATTTTTTGGATGTCAATAGTATTCACACTCAATTACTTCATTCAATTTTTGCTTCCGAGTCTACCCAGGTAGAGGAAGCTTTGTTTTCACTTTTCAAGGTTGAAAAAAAAAGTTCTCTAGAATCAAAATTTCCACTCGCGTTTTAAGTTTCAGACCTTGCTGAACAATTTTGGTTCCGTGTCTGTCTGTCTGTCCGTCTGTCCGTCTGTCTGACTGTCTGTCATGAAATCCTTGCCACAGCCATAACTTCTACAATTCTCATCCGATTTCGATGACATTTTCAGAGATTGTGCGGGTTGGCGTGCAGATGGTCCCCTATGAAAATCATTACCCCCGGACTGATAGTAGCCGCTGCGCACGCGCAAACGTGGAATCTTTGCCACAGCCATAACTTCTACATTTTCCAACAATATTCAGAGATTGTGGCGGTGGACGTGTTGAGTCCCCTATGAGGTAGTGCAAGGTATTTAGAAATTAATGTTTTGGGATAAACTACTATGCATCGGATCATCTATAAAATCGGGTTATGGATACGAGGAAGCTACGTGCCACACCCACTTGGAAGAATTTTGATTATGACAATAATGTGTCCAATGGTTTGATGGAGGGTGCAATTTTGGCAACTCACATAGCCTCCTAGATGGCGATAGCCTCCTCTAAAAGAGTCGTGAGTAGGAACGCGCTCAGTCGAAACTCAAGCAGAGACTCAATGTTTATCCAAGTGGCGCAGAGGTTTGTTCACGTCTTAGTTTACACGGCACATTAATCCCTTATTAGGTGTCCCCTCTTCCCAATCTTACTCCCGAACGGTCCAGAGTGCTAATTGTCTTCCTCCTTCCCGTCCTTCAAACTTGAAACTATTGTTGCCTATCCATGTTCAAATATTTAAGCACCACTCTGGAGTTCCTCCGGCAATAAGAGCTCCTTCCTCGCCTCCTTACTTAATTTGTTTTGGGCTCCTTTTAAAAGCATTTGCATGATATTACACACCTTTTCTTTGTTCTTCGTTGACAGGCTTTCTATTCTGTAACGACGTTACGCGGGAATGCCTTCAGACTCCAAAGTCTCTCGTGCTTCAAAATCTTCCGTGTATCAAAGAGTGCAAAAGAAATTCAATGTAGTTTCGATGTTAATAGTAACAAGGGTGGAAACTGTACCGGCTGGATCTTCGAAAGTTAGTCATTCAATGTCGTGAGGAGGTCAGTTTTGGAGTGTTCCATTTTTCCTCTCCAATTTTTCTTACAACCTGTCATTTATGTAATTGAAGAAAGTTATTCTACGACAAAATGCCCTGTACCAAGTGGATGTGTCACATAGCTTCTTCTTATCGATAACACAATTGTACAGATGATCTTGTGTGTCAGGGTCCACAAATCATCTAAAAATATCATTGCAATTGGATGGAAACAATATACGTACCAAATTCAAAAGAGGACATCGAAGCCCTACTCATGCAATCATGATTATTCAGTCCAAAAATGATGAAAACTGTGGAAGTTAGCTTATTGCAAGGGCTCCATGTTTGTACACTCGCAGTGACTACCGTTGATCCTATCACGATGAACTGGGAAAGTGTTGCCTGATAAGAGGATTAAGAGGATAAGAGGTGTCATGTGCAGATACTTCCGTCAGCTCAAACGTTATGAACTCAATCTGAACCTAACCCACATAGACCATGAAAGTCATGGTCTAATTATCAAATCAATAATATCGTTTTGAAATTAGGATAAGATACTTCAAAACCAGGTACTTCACCGAGTTTTGTTCACTTTCAGACTTCTCTGAGCTCTTTACAATGTCGAGAGGTTTTGCATATCTTCCGGTGATTTTACTCGTGTCAAGTAGAATGACAGCTTCCTCGTTGACATGTAATGTTAGCCGATGAAGATGGCGCACGACTTGTCGTTTGATGGCCTCGTCGACAGATTCAATTTGGAGCTCATGGTGGAGACGCTCATTTCGAAAATACCATGGCGCGTTGACTATATTTCCCAACACAGTATTTTGTAATCTTTGGATGATTTATCGATATGATTGAGCCGTACAGCCCCAAAGTTGCGCTTCATAAGTCCAGACTGGCTTTAGGACTTGTTGTACAGTATAAGCTACATCTGAGTTGACAGTTTTGAACGTCTACCCATAAGCAAGCACAACACTCGGATGGCGATGTTTAATGGATAAGAAGAGTTCTATGCAGATGAGAGATCTACACGGTGACAAAATAAACCATTGTGTAATAATTTGCGGCGTTTCATCCATTAATTGAGTGTTAAGTTTTAAAAAAGCCATGAATTCATTCTTTCTGTAGTTATTATCAAGATTTTGGCATCTCCTCGGACTTTTCACATAGAATTTAAAGGAATATCAGGAGAGATTGTTTATTTCAACACCTAACTTGAGAGCATGCTGAATACTGAATAAGAAATAGTTGAGAGGACTCTCCACGCTCACCTGGTTTCACTGGAAGAAGAGGATGGGGGAAGTGACAAATATGCGGGATAAGGTGTTGTACATCGTTGAAAACGCCACCAATTCTAATACGTTGTGAGTATGACATGGGTGGTGATGCCGCGAAGAACTTTAGCAGAGATTCCTAGGTCCACAACTCCGCACCTCCACGTCCACCCCATACCCTGCCTTGAAATGTTTCAAAACTGATTTCCATTTCTATAATATTCAATATTCTCCTTTGACAAAATCTCGAAGTCATTATTAATTTTCTACATAACTTCTCGAACTGTAACTATTGACAGGTGGTGCTGTAACCAAATTAGTGAATTTACGAGATACTGTGTGATATAATATATCTCATATATTATATGAGTGGTAGAGAATGTCTAAACACACGAAAGAGAACATTGATCATAGAAAACCACGGAAGACAGAGTCGATATCACGGTGAGCTGAGTAGCTGGATGGATGAATTAGGGTACACAAGATAATACAGGGTAAGGTTTGTAAGGTTAGTAAAGTTGATGATTCAGCTGGAGATCTGCAAAAGCAATGAATAAGATACATTAAAAGATACATTGATATCAGAGAGGAGAAGACTGAATGGGAAACCCAACTCTTTATTCCACTTCCACTTCAGGGAGGTTATGTTCCTGAGTGAGAGGCCGCCGTTCCTTGATCTGAGCAGGGCATGAGAAAACACCATACACTTATTCGGTCTCTGTACAACACCCTCACAGATCAGGATTCAGTACTAGTCATGAAGCGGAGTATTCCCCAGCAAAAGGCCAGTAAAGATGTTGCTATTCACCATTTGATTCGTTGTCGTCAATGCATTTTGCCGCTACCTACGGTGTATGTATTAATTTATTGAGGCTATGTAACTAGTTATGAAGCAGAGAATTGCCCAGCAAGAGGCGTATGAAGATGTTGAGAGGGGAAAAAAATTTTCTATTTACCATTTGATTCATAGTTGTCTTTGCATTGTTCCGCTGCCTTCGGCGTATATGTATTAATTTATTGAAACCATGTAATTTCACCCAACTTGATGAGCAGAACCAGTAGAATACTTTGCTTTCTAGTCTACCTGGGTAGCAGACACCATAATTTCTACTGAGACCTTTCTGGGCGATTTCGGTTTCGTGTCAAAAATCCTTCTTCTTCATTTGTAACTAATCGAAGCTAACAATTATTGTTGTAACTAATAAAAACCCTTGTAACAAGCATAACTTCAAACGTTCAAACCAAATGCCGTTGCGCGGTTCGGGCTCTAAACGGTCCCGTATCATAAAATCATAAATATATACTCGTACGATCGTGTTTCTGTCCAAATATTAAAGTTAATAATCTAATCAACTCAAATGAAAGTACATCGAAAGAGAGTTCAGAATCGTGCTTCAGATTTGTCTACTTTTGCTAGTCAAAGCGTTCCTGGCAGGAATAACTTACCAAAACACATAAATGTAATTTTGATCATTGCAGAAAAGCAGGAGGTTCGTCTGTTGATTTCGGGAAAATCGTAGTATATTCAAAATTGGAGGTGAGACTTAATTACAAAATCGGTAACATTATTGTTGTTTATAACTTGCGACGAACGCCGGCCGCACATGGTGCCTTCCAATATTTTCTTGATTTGTTACACCATCCCATGAAATGTGGGGTACGTTTTATTGCCTCGGGTTTACTAGTTTATTGGTAGTAGGCGAGTCCACTCTCACCGCATTTGGACGTACGATCCGGATTCTGGCTTTGGGATTGGGAGGGGAAGGGATAAATCGAGACCAACCAGGAAAATCCCTGATGGTGCGAGTGGGTGAAAGATTGATATTGCCCCAAGGAGAGGTCCGACCCTTTTCTCTGTATAGGTTATACAACTGACTCGGTGTTAAACCTACTTACATTGTATACCCCCCCCCCCCTGACTTGAATAAAACTGTCGTTGGCTTCCTCGCCGTGTTCTCTCTTACTGATGATAGCCTCTCAACTTTGATCAAACTAAAAGCTTCTTTTCCGACCGTCACACTTGAGTATCAGGATTCGTTTTCACGTTCTTTCTCACTGTTCGAAGTGTTTCCAAAAACTGTCTTACGGCTGCTCTGAGTGGCACGAAACCAGGTCACCGCCGTTGACATTAATCATTGCCCCGCATTGTGAACGATGTGTGCTCCGTTTGATCAAAGCATTTGATTTTGAAGGTGGTTGCATCGTATTTGCGGATTTAACCTTGTCCCTACTCCAAATTTCTAGAGCAATATCTCGGACCACGAAACGAGGCCGCCAAAGGTATCTGGATGTACCTATGTCGTGAAAATATTAATGTAATATATTTATCAATTTTAGTGATAAAACATTTGTCTAGATATAAATTATTATTGCAGCAAATTCAAAAATTGTGGGGTGTTTCAAGATCAAATTTTTACTCGTTTTTTTTTTATTTTTATTTGTATTATTTCAGACAACTTTGCTTCTAATTCTATGTAAGGTACAGTCCTTGACTCTGGCTAAACTACCTATACTTATAAAACCATGATGACCATTAAGAAGAACTTTCCGGGTATTTGAGTGTAAGTGCTCAGATGGTTGTTTTCAATATGAGCGCCTACTGAGTTCGTCACAATCCGATCAGTAAAGCCACGGTCCATTCATGCAGCCAAAGATAATAAACGAATTTTCAAAGAAATCTTCTACTTTGAGCTGTAGATGAAAAAAATGGTGTTGGCTATTTCTTTTAAGTTAAATATTATTTCGTACTATTACCAACACAGGTGTGATGTTCATTCTAGTATAAAAGGTAACTTCCAAGTCAATGTTTGATTGAGCTAACAAGAGGTACCTTGGTACTTAGATGGGTAGTTTAGGCTCGTATAAAATAAGGTTCAGGTCAATAAATAAGGTTTTTGTTAAGGCAAATTTAGAGAAATAAGAGTAAAAAATGGCTGTGAATTACTTTATCAGGAAATATGATTTTGCTGTGAAGCTAAAAATTTTGAGTCCATTCCAGTAGTATCGTTTTCGCTAAAACCTCTAAACCTAAAAGGGGACGGAACTCCAGAAAAAGAGATAGGACCGACCAGTCGGGAAGCTGGGAAATTCATTGTAGAGTTCCTCTTCATTCCCTCAACTGGGTAAGGAAGTGTTGTTGAATGAGGGTGAGTGACCTGATTGGAGGTCGTGAAAACCAGGTATCATAGAAAATACGAGGAAAATCGAAATATTAGCTATCTAAATGAGAGAGTAGTCAGCCTTGTTGGTGTGGCACATAGAAATAATCGTTTAAATTATCCGATCTAACTAATTAAGAAGCAGAAAGTGTATGTAACTCAGATGAATGTAATAGGTAGATTTGCTGAGTTTCCGTTGCCTCGTTTTTGTGATTGTTTGGTATGTTGTCCAGTTTTACGAGTATATTAGGGATCTTTTGAATTTAACATGACATAGCCCCTTTGGTTTTGAATTAAAGAGGTCTTCCGAGAAACGGAGATAGACTTGGATGAACCATCCAGGTGAAAATGAAGTAAAATACCTCTTGTAGCGAAGGTTCTCTATTCAGCTAATATTTTAGGTCGGAGAATTCAATCGTGTTCTTCAAAAGGTTTTCTCGATATAAACCTTTCCTATCTGTCTCCCTTCAAGAAAAGCCTTCAAGTTGTCTGAAAGTTGGTAAATACTCAAAAGTTCAGGAACGAAGAAGCGCAATAAGGGAGAATCCCTGTTTCACCCGTGCGGGCGTAATTACCTTTTCAAAAGTAGGCTCTTAATAGACCTCCTCTCCTTCATCCCGAGCAAAAATGTTCCTCTGCTTTGAAGATGTCACATGGTCCCTGTGCACTCTTAGTAGGCAACAATCTGAGGCACCATTCTTCAGCCGAATTTCTTCGAAGAAGTGGAAATTATGCTCTTCATTTTCAAAAAAAAAAAAAACGGTTTAACTAAGTCCGAGTGCAATTTTTCTTTCATTTCTAAAATCATTTACTATTTTGGTTTATTATTTTCAATAATGAACCTTTGGAATCGACCAAGAAAAAAAAAATTCTAACACCCCCTCAAAATTTGATGGTTTACGTTTCAAGGTACGTAGAATCCAAAAATCGAATAAAAATTTGGCCGTCCGTCCGCCGTACGCCGTACGCCGTACGCCGTACGCCGTACGCCGTACGCCGTACGCGGCACTTTTGCCACTTAGCATTGACCGATTTTGATGAAATTTGGTATGTAGGCTCCATTTGGGGTCTAGTTGTGCCCCGAAGCTTTTGGTTGATGTAGGTCACTCCTAAGGGTTCCAAAATCAATTTTGAAATTTTGAAAACGCCCTAACTCAAAAAAATTCGATATGAAGGTATTGTTTTTCCTTCAATTTATGATTCTATAGAATTTTTAGAATTTTTTGAGACCACGCGGAGCTCTGTAGGTCAAACCGTTCGCTCCCTACGAAAATGTAAGGGTTTATATTGAAATATATATATATATAAATCAAAACACGAGTGTGAATCGCAAAAGAGGCCTAATCTCCGTTCAAATTAGAGCTGACCGGAATGCGATCGATGGTTTGTGATTTTGATTTTTTTTTGATTTTTTTTTATTTTTTTTTTTTTTGATTTTTTATTTTTTTTTTCTTTCTTTATATTGGATGGTTGGTGATTTTGTAGACGAGTGATCTATATAAAAATAATAAACCGTTGTGTAATAATTTGCAGCGTTTTTAAAACCACGCAAGACCAAATATACCGATGAAACAAAAAATACGGATGAAAATCGGAAATTTAGGAAAAGTAGTAGGCGTTCAAACGTTTTATGAATTAACGAGTGTCATTAAAAATTGACATGGAAATTCATAAAAGCGTTATCTGAAGGAGTGCGAACTCCCTCAGCTACCGGTTGTCTGCGTACTGTTCGTTTTTCAGAGGTTTGAATGTGAAAAAGACAAATGCAATCTGTTTCCTAATTACGAACCGTATTTGTCGGTTTTTCCCCCGTGAACTCTGTTTCGGTCGCCAGGTGTGGCCAGCGCCGCGTTTAGTACGGAGTATTGTCCGGGCAGCAGTCGCTAGGGCCTTAAGGAAGCATTAATCCTTCCTTCGATAATAACATCGATCTTATCATGATCCAATCGTGTTTCTATTTACCTTCAGTAGCAACCAAACTACATCATGAAGGCACTCACAACGCTCAGGATAAAAAAAATTGTAGTAGTTGAGTTACATTTTGCCAAAAGAATTTGATGTAAACATTGCGCAATATTATTGTGAAGTGGGTCATTCTGGAAGATAATCTCACATAGATATGGATTATCATAGTTGGTTGGGTACATGATGAAAACAGTTGAGTCCAGAACTGTCCTTGCGATCCGGTGTAATTTTCCTAGGAGCGGTGTAGCATTAACAAAGTTTGGGAGTGACAAAAAACTAATTTGATAGGAAGGAACTATTATGAATCGTAATACATCAAAACTCTACGAGATTGTTAGTTCATTAAATCGACAGTTTTCTGTGTTCTTGTCGGATGGATGATCTATACAGGGTGTCTCCCTTAGGGGCGCACCACCGGGCAGGATTCGATTCTACTACTAATTTGCAACAAAAAATGTCTCTTAGCAATTTCTTCTTAGAGGCTTCGTTTTCGAGTTATTTCACTTTTGAGATTTTTTCGAGTTTTCGACCTTACATCACTAAAATGGCTGTAACTCCCTTAATTGATGAAGTAAATTGAAATTTGATTATATCATTGGAAAGAGCGTCAAATTTCCTATCTCCCTGATGTGGTTTTAGAAAATTTCAAATGAAACGAACGGGTGTAAAATAAGTAAAAAGTAAAAAATAATTTTTTACTTTTGACTTATTTTACACCCGTAGTTTTCTAACTGAATAAGTGATGTTTTAAAAAGAAATGACTACACCGTTAGAAAGCTGGGATTCACATGCAACTTTTAGGCTTACAGCATGGAAATTTCCGTTTACGACGTTTCGAGAATCAAACTTTGAAAAAAGTGAAAATTTTCGAAACTTTATAATATATAAGCCTAAAAGTTGCATGTGAATCCCAGCTTTCTAACGGTGTAGTCATTTTTTAGGACGTCCCACAGTAAGACTTGGGCGTCCTTATGCGATCGATCTGGGGTGAAGGAGGACAACACTCAACAGAAAAAAAAAAAATAACCACACAGTAATCCGTTTTAGACTATTCTGAATCCAAAATCCGCAAAAAAAACCATAGGTGCATGTCTGTGTGTGTGTGTGTGTGTGTGTATAGGTGTGTGTGTGTGTGTGTAACAAAATCTTGTGTACTCTGCACAGGCCTTAGTTCTCAACCGATTTTCCTGGTTCTTTTTTTGTTCGACGCGAAAAACTATCTAGTTGTGCACTACGTCGCCGGAATTTCGAATTTTGCCTTTTAAGGAGGGGAAAGGGGGGGTTAATGCTCAAAAAACGTTTGTTTTTGGGCATAATCTTGTGTATTCTGCCCAGGCCTTAGTTCTCAACCGATTTTCGTGGTTCTTTTTTTCTTCGACGCGGAAAACTATCTAGTTGTGCACTACGGCGCCGGAATTTCGAATTTCGCCTTTTAAGGGGGGAAAAGGGGGGGTTAATGCTTAAAAAACGTACGTTTGCAGGCATAATCTTATAAACTCTGCCCAGGCCTCAATTTCCAACCGATTTGTGTGTTTCTTTTTTTGTTTGACTAAAATAACTTCCGAGTTGTACACGATTTCACCAGAGTACCAAAATTTGCAAGAGGAAGGGATGGTTGGGGGGATAATATTCACAAAATATCCAATTTTTCAATATTTCGGTTCCTTTACTGCTTACTAATTGTATCCAAGCTTTGAAATTGAGGAAAAATTCTCATTATACCTCCGGATTTTCAAGAATCATTCTCTGTACCACCATGGAAATAAAAGTGGTGCCACCATGGTTCCAGGGCACCATAAACCTCATATTTCTTGGGTTTTTTGGTGTTTCACCTTGAATACGGATGTGACATTCGACGGACTGCCTACTAAACCTAATAGATGAAAGTTCAATGTTACGACGTATTTCCGCTTTGGTGCCAGACTGTCACCATTGGTGGTGGTGGGGGGGGGGTGTCACTATTTCTTCCCTAAAGTAATAAATAAATTACATCGAGAGAAACAGTCTTATCGCTTAACAACTGGTTAAACTGATCTAATACTTATCCAATGGGACGTCCCCTGGAATGCATGCATTACTAAACAATATGTTTTTTTTTAAACATCACTTATTCAGTTATGAAACTACGTTTTTAGGGCAGAAAACGTTCATTTTCGGGTGTGAATCGGCGTTTTTCACCAGAAATGCTTTCCAACTTAATAAGTCATTTGACATGAAATTTTACGTACTTTTTGACGCTGAATCGAATGGTAACACTTTCCGATCTCCTCGACAAACAAAAAGTACTTTTCAAGCCTTTTCCTTTGGGCGAAGGGCTCAATCTCGTTGTTCGTTTTATCCAAAATTGTCATTAAAGGAGGTCTGGGTTATTAATGACTCGCACTCCTTCCACTTTGTTGACTTACTTATGTTTTGCCCTCTGTCTTGAAAATATCGTCCCGATCATTTGCGGAAAGCTTTATCTTTTCGATAGATTACAAGTTGGGGGTCGAGGACTCAGTTGTACCCTGTTTAACCAAGAAAGGGCTTGAAAAGTACTTTTTGTTTGTCGAGGAGATCGGAAAGTGTTACCATTCGATTCAGCGTCAATAAGTACGTAAAATTTCATGGCAAATGATTTATTATGTTGGAAAGCATTTCTGGTGAAAAACGCCGATTTACACCCGAAAAAGAACGTTTTCTGCCCTAAAAACGTAGTTTTCCAACTGAATAAGTGGTGTTTTAAAAAAATTACTACACCGTTAGAAAGCTGTGATTCACATGCAACTTTTAGGCTTACAGCATGGAAATTTCCGTTTATGACGTTTCGAGAATCAAACTTTGAAAAAAGTGAAAATTTTCGAAACTTCACCAATTTTTTTGGACGTCCCACAGTAAGACTTGGGCGTCCTTATGCGATCGATCTGAGGTGAAGGAGGACAACACTCAACAGAAAAAAAAAATAACCACACAGTAATCCGTTTTAGACCATTCTGAATCCAAATCCGTGAAAAAAACCATAGGTGTATGTCTGTGTGTGTGTGTGTATGTGTGTGTGTGTGTGTGTGTGTGTGTGTGTGTGTGTGTGTGTGTGTGTGTGTGTGTGTAACAAAATCTTGTGTACTCTGCACAGGCCTTAGTTCTCAACCGATTTTCCTGGTTCTTTTTTTGTTCGTCGCGGAAAACTATCTAGTTGTGCACTACGTCGCCGGAATTTCGAATTTTGCCTTTTAAGGGGGGGAAAGGGGGGGTTAATGCTCGAAAAACGTGCGTTTTTGGGCATAATCTTGTGTACTCTGCCCAGGCCTTAGTTCTCAAACGATATTCCTGGTTCTTTTTTCGTTTGACGCGAAATACTATATAGTTGTGCACTACGGCGCCGGAATTTTGGATTTTGCTTTTAAGAGGGGGAAAGGGGGGGTTAATGCTTAAAAAACGTGCGTTTGCGTGCATAATCTTGTAAACTCTGCCCAGTAAACTGGCCTCAATTTCCAACCGATTTGCGTGTTTCTTTTTTTGTTTGACTCAAATAACTTCCGAGTTGTACATGATTTTACCAGAGTACCAAAATTCGCAAGGGGAGGGGGTGAGTGGGGGGATAAAATTCACAAAATATCCGATTTTTCAATATTTTGGTTCCTTCACTGCTTACTAATTGTACCCAAGCTTTGAAATTGAGGAACAATTCTCATTATACCTCCGAATTTTCATGAATTATTCTCTGTACCACCATGGTGCCAGGATATGGTGCCATGATGCCATAAACCGCTTATTTCGCGTTTTTTTTTTTTGTGTGTTTCACCTTGAATACGGATGTGAACTCTGACGGACTGCCTACCAAAACTAACAGATGAAAGTTCAATGTTACGACGTATTTCCGCTTTGGTGCCAGACTGGCACCATTGTTGTCGTAGGGGGGTGGGGGGGGGGGGTTAACTCGAATTCGCATGTTGGGTATCGTAGATCATGGATTTTAAAATGCTCTTCAGATTCGAGGCTCCCATGCCGCTAGAAATGTAGAGGTGGATAATGGTGAGGGGGGGGGGGTCAGTATTTCTTGTCTAAAGTAATAAATAAATTACATCGAGTGAAACAGTTTTATCACTTAACAACTGGTTAAACTGATCTAATGCTTATGCAATGGGACGTCCCCTGGAATGCATGCATTACTAAACAATATGTTTACTTTTGGCTTATTTTACACCCGTTCGTTTCATTTGAAATTTTCTGAAACCCCATTAGGGAGATAGGAAATTTGACGCTCTTTCCAATGAGAAAATCAAATTCCAATTTACTTCATCAATTAAAGGAGTTACAGCCATTTTAGTGATGTAAGGTCGAAAACACGAAAAAAATCTTAAAAGTGAAATAACTCGAAAACGAAGCCTCTAAGAAGAAATTGCTAGGAGACATTTTTTGTTGCAAATTAGTTGTAGAATCGAACCCTGCCCGGTGGTGCGCCCGTAAGGGTGACACCCTGTATAGAAAAAAATAAATCGACCTATAATAATTTGTAGCGTTTTGAAATTCATTCCATCCATTCATTGGGTACTCATTGGCATTATAAGATATGATAATCGTGTTTTTTCGGGATATTCACATATACTTATAATACCCAACAAATTTGGTAACACAACACTAGATTTGACTTGCCCTAGCACTAATTTTAACGCACTTGGCTTTGCAATGGCATATTCGATACGGCCTTTCTTTCTCTTAAATAAATGAATTAAATATCAAGGTCAGCAACGCCTAATTAGTATGAATAGTGATGTCTGTTACTTCGCACACCTTTTAGTAACAGAGATTTATAGGGTTCTGAAGTTAGGGAAGTTGAGCCACTTTACGTTTCGAAACTCTTCCCTGACTGTAAACACCTAATCACTCCTGCTGTGATTCAGTCATCCTCTTGACACAACTTTCAAAGCCCCCATTTCGACGTGATTCACTGAGTGGTGAAACAGTTGAGTGATAACTGCCCCGGAATTGAGACCCTGGAGTACACCAACCGGGGAGTAGAAAGTCTAGGATAACGGAAACCTTGTTGGTTCTTGTCTCAAACTTTAGTTCAAGTTGTTGGTCCCTAATCGATTCAATAACTTGGTCAGCCTGAGAATCAACAAATTTACATGATATCAGTGGGTTGAATGGTGAAATACGAAGAGTCTATTCAAGTCAAAGAATAATAGAGAAGTTTATGTAGAAACCAATTGATTTGAATGATCAACAACTTCATCGTCATCAAATTGAATATTTTTTATAGTACCTACGTGAGTACCATCCATGCTCGGGAAATATGTTTTCATATATTTGTGTAAGTAATGTTCCGAGGAGCTGGATTAGGATACCGAAAGCACATGTATCAGTGATCACATTATTTATTACACCCTTAAACATCAAACAGGCCATAAATGATATCAAACAGTTATCACAGATAATATATACAAATAAGATATCAGTTTCGTCTAGTTCTTTCAAGGCCTTTAGAAGTATTAAGGGAATGGAATAACCCGTCTAAAAGATGATGAGGCGAGTTAACTAAAGCTGGCTGAAACCAAAAACTGATTATCTCGGGCGTCATTGTCCCGGTAAAAGTTCATTTATAATTTTATTCATCGATTACGTCGGGGTCTGCGGCGGACACCAGCCGTGCATGTGGCCTCCCCAGCTCTCCACTTTCCTCAGTTACACGAGGAAAAATGACATCCCTTCCCTTCCTCCGCTTTTAGAAGGCGTTAATTGACAAAGTTCCCTGAATAATGATATTTAAAAACCATAAAAGTTACCCGACGTAATTGGTAAGGTGATAGCTATCTGGAAGGGACCTATGTCAAACAATGCTGCTACAATTAAAAACTGAATGAGTTTTTAGTACATATTTACATAGCCACAGTCACGGTCGGAGATTTCGAAATTACAAAAATATACAACCAGTTTGCAGGGTTCATACCTTTGAAAACCCTTTGCGGTGTACTAATATGATTGGAACAATCCAATCTAAATTTTATTTTAAATACCTACCCACACAAATCTGTCAATTAGCGGTTACTAACAATGGTTGTTGGATTTTCTTTGTGTTCAGGAGACCGACAGATACTCCACCCATCAGTTTGATCATTCGATTCCAAATTCCTCTTCCACATTTAAACCCATTCTACCTACGCAAATGAATTATAACATCAGACAAACGGGTTGATAGTGTTCAAACATATCATTAGCTAGAACCTGAGGAGAAGTTCATGTCTGATAATGAGCTATTAATTGCTATTGCTCATAATGACGGTTTGTTCGAAAATTACGAACATTATTCCAAAATTCTTGGAGTACCAAATAGATTCAGGAAAGACTCCCGTATTTCAAGAAAACACGTGTTCAAAATTTTTAAAGAAATTTTAGTTGGTATGAAACAGAGGAATTTTAAAACATTCCACAGTGGTGTTCGGAATCCTCAAATTCTAAACTCTCACATAAATGACTAGTGATTGAAAATATACATGACAAGGAAAGAAATACGAAGACAAAATTGATCAATTCCCAATATACAGAACTATGGGAAATTTTCCCTCTTTCTGTGCATCTGAATTTAACCTTTCGGCGGGAGCGGTGTCACAGCGTGCGGGTTTTCCAGAAAAGTTTGAGTTCAAGGTACGTAGTTTGAGAAAAGAAAAGTTTGAGTTTGAGGGTTCAAGGTACGTAGAATCCGAAAGTCGAATGAAAATTTGGCCGTCCGTCCGCCACACGCCGTGCGCCATACGCGGCAGTTTACCTACTTAGTATTGACCGATTTTGATTAAATTTAGTATGGGCTCCATATGGGGTCTAGTTGTGGCCCGAAGCTTTTGGTTGATGTCAGTCACTTCTAAGGGTGAAAAAATAAGGGTTAACCTTTTGAAATACCCCTAGCTCGAAAAATGTCGATATTAAGGTTTTTCCATCAATTTAAAATATCATTGAATTTTTAGAATTGAATGAGACCACACAGAGCTCTATACCTAGGGCCAATCGTTCGCTCCTTATGGAAACTTAAGGGACTTGTGATAATCAGAAACACGGGTCTCAATCGCGAAAGAGCCTCCGTTCAAATTTCAGCTGACCATGCGATCGTTGTTCGTTTCTCCGAGTTGTACTCAGTTTTGAGTCCTTAGCAACCAGTAATCAAATTTCTGCATGAAGACATCCTGTTTCTTGGAACTCAGTGTGAAGTTATTTCTCCTAAATAAACTTGATTGTGTATGTGATGGGTAAGTAGTATCTATGGTTGGTAAAAAAATGGTGACAATGGTATAGAAAAATGGTCGATATAGAAAAATAAGAAACCTTTGTGTAATAATTTGCAGCGTTTTCGCTTTTAGAATCATGATTTTATGAATCACATTAAGAATTTGTGTACGTGGTATTTACCTACTTTTAATTTCTGGATTAGGTTTCATGAATGGTTTCAATAATCTGTATACACGTCTTTCCTTTCTTGTGTGACACGAAATACATTTAATTATGTTCAAAATGGAATTTGGAAATGGATCAGCCAGGAAATGGAAGTGTATACATTCTACCCAAGGAACAGGTAACAAGTGGTTTCTTGGCCCTACCCCTCTTCTGTGAGAAAATTGGAAACTAAATCAATAAATAATCATACGATGCCAGCTACTGGTTAGTTTAGAACTCAACAATTTTATATCTATACGAGATAACGTCTACTTAACGCAAAAACCAGGTCTATGCTTCGTTCATATGACATGCAAACTCTTAGGAGAGGGAAAGATCCAAGGTGGATATAAACGTTTGACCGCTCTTTCCATTTCCGCCCGGCATGTATTAGTAATGGAAATGAAGACGCGAACGCTTAATTGAAATCGAGCAACAGCCGTGGATGGATGGGAAGAGGGAAGAGAGAAACTGTCAAATTTAATTTCGCCACCGAACGGTATAAAACAACCTTTCGCCGAGGATCAGACGTGACAGGCCGACGTGACCGTTCCAATCATTACGAGCTCACTGTATTGCGGTGCCGAGAGGAAACATGTCAGGGAAAAAAAGTGATTCAGAACAAAAGCTGGGGGCCTTTGAACTCTTGACTGAAACTATCGAGGAAGATAATTGTTCCTCCAAAGGG
Source organism: Apolygus lucorum (assembly GCA_009739505.2). Classification (NCBI taxonomy): domain Eukaryota; kingdom Metazoa; phylum Arthropoda; class Insecta; order Hemiptera; family Miridae; genus Apolygus; species Apolygus lucorum. Next base: position 35,395,830 of record CM019167.2, read on the forward strand.
TTGGTTCTGGGGAAATCCAATTATCAGGGTAGAGGGACTCAATTTCGGTACGGTCATTCACGGGAATGATTGGCAGAACAATAGGGTCTATAATCCGGTAAAGGACGTTGGTATCAGCCAATCAGAGAGGAGTGAAGTTACCATGAATTGAAGTTATATGTCCACATTTCCGTTAGTGGAAATTAATACGCCCTACATTCATTGAAATCAAAGGGTTGTCATGAAAGGAACTGTATCAGGACTCCTCCGACTATATTCAAACTATACGAAATTCGGTGAATTACTGATAATTACCATGATTCCTGTTTCTGCTGTCCTCCTTCTGAATGGTTGGAAGGAGAGCTGACATGGTCTAGTGAAATGAAATGATCCTGAATGGTCATTGGGAAAGTCATCAAGAGCATCTTCTTCAGGATCGGTATTCGACCAGTTTCCCTCCAAGATTTGGAGGCTAGTTTCGCCCTCCCCTTCCACTATGGCATTTCGAAGCTCGTTACAAGGTGTTCGTAGTGCATTGAGGTCGCCGGCGATTTTATAAAAAAAAAAATAATATGAGACTTTCTGTTTGTTCCTGTCAATTTCATAATTTCTCAATAAGATTTCGATTAATGTTCGTGACTGGTGATGATTAAAAAGACGAAATCGATTCAAACTTCAATTTTCTTGTTTGGAAATAGAGAACGTTCTACCTATTCAGTTTTTCATTGGGAAGGGTATCCACAACTTTGTTGCGGTTGATTTAGTCGTATGAAGGTGATTTCGTATCAAAGTTGAGGTTGATATTTTCCTCGCTCTCCTGTACGCTTTTATGAAAACCAACCCTTACCTAAATACTGTTGACATGATCACATGTCACCACGTCATCCTCTCACTTAAAGTTGACTTCTCGATGGTTTCTCAAAATGGACTGCACATATTTGGTTGTAATTGTCATGACAAGCGTCAGCAAACAAGGATTGGATTTCAATCTACACGGATATCCAAAAAAAAAAAGAAAATCCCGCCCAATATTCCTCCCCCATAAATGTCTGATCACTCAATAATCACCCCTGGGCATTATTTCTGTTCTTCCTTGAAGTTAAAAGGAAATATAATATCGAAGCTTCTAAATAAATAACGCGGAAGGTCCACCCGGAACGTAACCACCAAGCAGAATAACGATACTGCCAACAGCCTTTACTTTATCCCAACAGATTCTTTACATCCACACAGATCTGAGACATGATGTCATTGGGAAACTATTATGATTGAGCTCCATGGAAAATGGGGAACGGTGGGGTGCTCCAAAGGCCAGAAGTAATGACGTAACTTGCAGTCATAACTTTGATTAATTGAATGACAAAACTCTATTTACAAGAAGAAAACGGCTGGTGGAAAAGCTGAAAGTATTGCATTCCCATCATAAATGAAAACTGTGTAGTATTCATTTATCTGCATGAAAACAGTTATGGTATAGATGAAAACATTTGAGATTTTCCCCCACCTCTCTAGTAATTTTGATATTATTATAAATAAAATGTATCGTATTAGGTTAGAGTTCATACCCACAAGATTGAATAATTATCATCAATTCTACCAACTAGACGGGGAAAAAAATTCTTGAAACAATGGTAACATTTGTGCCATTGACGTGTGGACGATAATATAGTTTCATAATATTGCGTATTTCTCATAAATGATTAATTCCTCAGGCTAGTAATTTGTTAATGCTAAAAATTCACTTCTTAAGTATGGTGTTCTTAGTTAGTACTTTTTAGTTAGTGATTTTTTTAGTTTTCTTTCAAAAATTGGAAGGGTAGGTATGAGTTATGCTTCAAAAGGTCGAGATTTCCTATCACTGATGACATTTGTATGTTTGTAACTTATCTTGTTTTTATCGTCGTGTACTTCCGAGTCCTTCGTCTTTGTCGATAGTCGGAAAGCCGCTGATAATGACATGAGCGGAGAAGAGAAGAAAAATTGAAAATACTCTCGGGAAGTCTTGTTAAGTCGTAACGCAAGTTTATTTGTTAAAATGAATGGCGTACAAGAACGATCCTATGTAACAGCAGTTTGAAGTTGACAACTAACTTCGTTTGTATTCCCGCCTCTTCGTTTCGCGAAGTAATCGTTTTATTCTCTTCTCTCGGCAACCATATTCTTCTCCAGCTTGTTTAAAATGTTGTGTCGAATTCGTGATTTGCTACCTGAGCAGACTTTTTCTTTCTCTTTTTCGCATCTAAGCGACAACGTATTTAAACAGAGTTCGGAAAAAAGGGGTGAATTCAAATTGGAAACCATCAAACATTTGTTGAAACTTCGAACTACCTTCAAGGAAAAAAAGCTCATTCCTGCAGTACGGATTGATGAGCAATTTTCAAATAAATTTCCAAGTTATGGTGAAGAAATTCAAAATGTTAGCTATGTGATAGAGTATTCAGTCGTATGGGTGAGGCACATAGCACGAATCGTCAAAAATATACAATCAACCTCTTAGTTAAAAATTTAAAAAAAAAACTCGAAAAATACTTTCCTCGTCACCAAGAACTCACAGAGTACCCACGAGTAATTTTTTAGATTTTTTCTCGAATTTTTGTATACCATAACAACATACTGTATGCACAGGATATGTTATGAAGATGTGAAGAGTCCACATGCATCTTCTACTCGTCTTCACGAACGTTTATGAACTTGTACTAGAGGTTTACAATCACGTGCGCTCCTATCGTGAGCAGGGTTTCATCTTCCTACCTCGCTGGTAACAGCGCTCAAACAGATCAGCTGTGTTAAAAGTAGCTGAGAGGGTAAGAGAGGAATGGTACCATAGTCATTGAATTGTAAATTTAGAGCTTTACTAGTTTTTTGTTCTGAATTTTTGACTCTGCTTCTTAGGCTGTTGATGTACAAATTATTACAAAATCACAATGATCTCGCTCACCTGAGAGCGGTGGTATCAAGAATAAGAATATTTATTCGGTAAAAAGCCTACTAGGCAATACTATTGTAAATTACATATGGTTTTTTTTAATATTATTTATTGCACCAAGTATTACTTATTAACAATATTATTTTGAAAATATGGACTTATATTCAAAACTAAGATACATCACTGAGTTCATTACATATGGTAAATCGAAGGTTGATATTATTAATAAAAAAAAAATAGTAAACCACCATGCGTACCCCAAATACTGGCCAAAATCGATGCTGCAAAAGATCTCTACCCACTATTCAGTTCAGCGCCTATCAGTATCGACTTCAGTTTTTTTTTTTTTTCTCTGAACACTCCATCAAGCACCTCACGCAGCTTCGCTCGAAGAAAGTGATAGAGCCCAGGCTCCCAGTCATTGATTTGCTGAGACGGACTGCAGGTGGGCTCAAATCATTACATCCCCGGGTGTAGTAAGAGTGGGTGTCCGGAGTGCTTCGGAATGTGGTAAATGTTTCCTCGGACGAAAATGAGAGGGCTTAATACATAGAAGTACAGTAAGTGTTTCCAGTCTCAGAAAATAACCACGGTAGCTCTGGGAGGTCTTCAGGTGAAATATGGTTCGGATTGCGGACTTCTGTGCCCTGAAGGCTATCATACTACGAGCAGAATCACCCCATAAAAAATCCTGAAGTATACCGTTCGAAGCAAATTGAGCAATACAAGTCCAAATAAACTGGGTAACATAAAATTTGACAATGCCAGATGAAGAGCCAATTCCTTGATATGCTTAGACCATGGCAAACGGGAATCGATGGTTATGCCGAGAAAAATAACTGAGGCGTCCAAACGCCCGTTTAGGTTGAACTAGAGAAGTTGTGTCTTCTCTTCATTGAGCAACCAGGAAAGAGCAACTGGGTTTTGCACCAATCGTGGATAACCTCCTTATGAGTCCGTCAGGTATGATTGAAGCGCAGCCCGAGACAATCCCGATATGAGTCCGTCAATGTAAAGGCAAATATTTTTAGATATTTCATCAAGCTGGCACGCTAGGTCGTTGATAAATATCACAATGTGATTTGATCCCAGTCCTTACTTCACTCAACAGGATATTGGGGCAGCACTAGACAAGCAACCAATGAAATGAACCTCTTGGTGCCACCCACGAGATAAATTTCGAAGAGAAACAAGTCAAAAGCTTAGTATCTAAGTTTTGCCATCAACACCTCGCGAGGGACAAGGCCAAATAATGCCTGGGAAAGGTCGATCAATTTAATTGACGTCGTGAATTTATTCTCTTTGGATTCCAGCACTTTTAGCTCAAGTTAGGACACTGCTACCGTGGTACATGTACCTTTACGGAATCAAAACTGATTGGGGTGTTTTAGTAAGGTTTTGTACATGTATTTGTAGTTCTGAAGTTTTTCCAGCATCGAGCCTTCCATATATATATAGCAAATACTGGGAGTTGGCAAATGGGACGATGACTAGAATAGGATTTGCATCTACCTTTTTTGGAAATGAGATTGATGACAACAGTTTTGAAGCTTTGTGGTAACGTACCCATCAGAAAAAACATGTTAATTATGTACATCAGAGGTTCAATTGTAAGGTCCGATATAACCTTTAAAAGCCTTAGTTGCAATCCCAGAAAAATCTGTCGCTGCACAATTTTTCAATGAATTTATGGGAGAATAAACGTCCTTTACTGTCAAAACCATCAACAAAAGCATGAGCAGCCTTAAAAAAATCCATACAGTCATGGTTTGATTAATCCAAACTAGACTGTCAAGTTAATTATTGTTCTCATCAAAGCTAGGTGTGATATTTTCCCTAAAATCAAATCATTTCAATCCTCTTACATAGCTGATCTGACAATCACCTCAATGAGTTCCTCAGACCACTAGTGCACTAGTGACACAGCTGATCTACGTCAGCTGTGATCAAATGAGGGAGAAGGTAAAACCCCGCTCACGGTACACGTGAAAACAGTAATATCGAGCAAGGAGTTAGATGTTGTTGCAATAAGGTTGCAATAAGGGATGGTCTATAAAACCCTTGACTGGACTATCCCTTACATTACAACGCCCCTCATTACCTCTTCTGTTCTCCTCCCCTGTCAAAAAATTAAGAAAATAGGCCAAAATATCGGCTATAAATGAGGCGTTTGGGATCAGTAAAGGACTAGTCCTAGGAACTTAATTTTACAGAAGTACATTTGGATCCATCAAATTGCATATAACAATTTATCCCCCAAATTTGGACCAATTCAACTAGTTTTTACTCAGATTTGGCTGAAAAAGTTTTTAAAAAAGGGTCTATCCTGTTTTAACATTGAAATGGGTTTTGAAACTAAATCTGCTGCAAATATAAACTTGTATCCAGAAATTACTCTAAAAACTTTATTCAACCCTTTATTGTTTTACCCTTGTACAAGGACAACACTTTTGTATTCCTTGCTTACAATTGACGTGAAGTCACAAGTGAAGTGAACAATAAAACACGATCTCTAAAGATTGTACTTAAAACTAAAAAAGAAGTACGTGAGCTCTAATTGTGGTATAGTTGCGCCCCGAAACTTTTGGTTCCCATTTTATTAAATTATATGTTTATATTTATGAAAACGCACTTTTCTCATCTACGCTGTCTTCCGCATAATTCATGTGCAATCAAAACGATCTTGTGAAATATAGCAAACTCATTGTCATATGTTAAAAACTCTTAATTATTAATAAATTTTTATGACGATGATCTTTTTGTGACGGTCTAAGGGGTACAGAACTTTCCTTACCTCGACGGCCTTCGAGCGACTGCAGCGATCCTGGCGGCCTGAAGAAAAACTTGAAGTTATCCGCTTTAAGAACTGACAACCCACTTTACCGCCTCAATTATCATGATTTCCATCAGTTTTTGCATCTCAAGTTAACCACTAAACTTGTTAGAAGAGCGAAAAAGTAATTTTTTTGAAATTTAGGAGTCATCCGGTTTTGATCCTAGACGCCAAATTATGGCTCAATTAGTTGTACTACGAGACAGAATTCTATTACAATGGCCATCAATATGAATCGCCTGTTCTTCATATTCTTCAAAAATGTGCTGGGATTGAACGCTTCTTTATTCGATGTACATACCTATGTTCTGCTTCTACAACCATAACAGTGCGACTTGGGATAAATGTTACATAAGTTATTATTATAACCATTGAATTAGTAATATGAACAAGTGGAAGAAGTAAATTTTATTCGAAGAACCTAAAGAATCGAACTTTCGTGAGCTTAAATTTCTTAACATGATTGCTACTAATAGAGAACTCTGAAAGCCTTTTGTGGGCGTAGTCCGTTGTTAAGTCCACTTCAGTTCGACAGGAATAAAAGGGGAGAGGACCCTCGGTTCCACCCACTGTCAATTTAACAATCCGCCATTCGCATTTAACCTTCAATCTTCCCTTTATAGATAGGATCGAATGAAATTGTACCTTTCACAAATAAAATAATCCTTATGAGTTCATGTTTTATTTGCTGTTTGTGATTACAACACAATATGATCAGCGGGCGAGTAACCGTGGTAATTATTTTTTCAATTTATTCTCTCTTTCTAAGAATATACAAATTGTCTAAGATTTTCATTATGACACCACCGCAAAAAGTCCCCAGTCATGGTGTGAGCTAAATAGTTATGTAACTCACCACGTAGTTATGCACAGCCAAAAATGTATTTGGAAGTATCGCATTAGAATGAAATCCTTTATTTGCCATCATGAAAGGCTGATGATGCCTGAGAAGCACTCCATTTCAACCCAAACATACAGTTTTCACCGTTCAGGAATTTTTGGAGGCACAGACCAATATTGTGAGGATAGGTCAAGAACGTTGAATTCAAGAGGACATTTTGTTTTGGAAGATATGCATAAATAAGAGAGAAAAACAAAATTTTCCGCTACCATTGTAGACTGGGAACCAAGTGTAAAAATCGGTGATGACGTAGCGGGTATTTCACTATCGCAATTCTTATTTTTTCGGAAATTCTTTGTGTTTTGATTAATACTCGTATTAGCGATCTCCGACTTCATATTACAATGATGCGCTTTTCGTTCCTGATGGAAAATACAGAGCCATGATGGTGGAAGAAGTCACAAACATCGATTGCAATCACACATTGCAAACTGATCAAAATGTAATAATACTTCGGTATCGCAAACATTGTTCTTTCTTTTTTCAAAAATTAGAAGTATTTTGATGAATATCATCAATATTTGAGCTTCCTATCACAATGAAGTGCTTTCTATTCCAGATGGAAGATATACCTACTCATAATGGTGGAAGAATTAACGATCATCAATTGCAATCACACATCGCTAACCGATCAAAAGTACGAGTACCTACTTCGGCTTGACGGCTGTCTGCTCTACATAACCCGGAGTTATGCCTCACGCACAGAATGAAACGACACATGAAAATCAACTCGATCGGCACGCGATATTCTAGATACGGCACGAATGGTGAATTGCTGCTGGCTCACGAAACGTTTGAGTGGACAATTGATTGTTGTTGGCAATTGAGTTTTTCAGAACTGTATTTTCTGCTTGTTATAAGGCATTACTTCTAACCATAAGAATTGTAGCCAAGACTCTTTGTATGGGGAATTTCCATGACAATTGAAAGAATGATTAAAAATTTTAATATTTCTTGAATATGTGTGTGAGAGCTACCATGGGTGTAGGCGTCTGCCTGATGCAATCAGTTGTATAATACCTATTCCTTCCAATAAAAAAATAAATTTTCGGGGTTGTAATTAAGGAAATAATAATTTTTGTGTAGTAAATTTGTATATCAAAATGATACCAAGAAATTATGTCTCCAAAATGCCAGATAGCTGCCATGGGCGCCTCCTTCTCCAAAAATTATCTCCAATATAACTAGGACCGATTTAAGAGGCACTGCTGAGGAGGAATACAAGGAATTATTAGTCAATAGTGAAATATATGGTTACTTGCGAGCTCCAGGCTACTTTTGGCATCGTGACAATCCGCTGTACGATATACTATATAAAAACGGGAGCTAATATCGCTAACCGAAGCCAAGTGCCGAGACCATATTACTGCTATCGTTTCCGGTATATTAATCGTGTTTCTGAAAAGATAGTTCCACAAATTATTCGGAATGTTGTAATTTTGAACACAATGCAATAACTGTCAACCTTTTGTATTGCAATTCTCATAGAATGAATTACCACAATAGTCGTAAGTGGTGGAAAAATAACTTCTCCATAATATTCCCAACTCCACACAGCTGATATAATTGTGTGAGTGGAGTAAAGATTGATAACTAGATTTCTTCAAGGAGATAAATTGGTGCAGCTCTTTGCTTATGAGACTTTTCGCTGTGGCTATTGCTTATTGAGATGGAACTTCAAGGATATCCTTTTGGCTTTCAATTTAAAATTTGATCGTAAATAAGTTCTTCCAATAATGATAACCCACGTACCACTAACTACTCCGACTCGTTTCGCACTGAGTGAAGTTCCTGGAAGGTACCAGTAACGTTCAAACTATTCGTAGAACGTTACCTACATTGAATAAGCTACACGTTTACGGGGAAATGGATGCGTGTCCTATCCCAGGTTTTTCAGGTTCAGGGTCCATTCTAATTCTGCTAGAATGCTTCCCTACAATAATACGAGTGTTATACACCACCATGTCCGTAGCAATGTTCACCTAATTTAGCTGTAGTCACTGAGATGGACCATCCGAATGGTATAGATTTCTTGACATTTGGTCTCACTGGATTGAAGTCACAGGACACCCAATATCGCACACTACGGGTAGGGTTGTATTTTGTAATTTTGTACTTGACTTTATTCCCCTGGGTCTCGTACCATCTTGCAACCCCTACCATCCAAAAAAAAAAACGCTGGATTAGCTCTCGAAGAAATTTTTATACAGAATTACGAAAGATAATGTTGGGAAAATATCACTTTAAGACCCTCTTTTTCGCCGGAACGGCTGATGACACAGGTGTCTAAGAGGTTGAATGAGAAAAAACTTTGTACAGAAGAAGGGAAAAGGAGTTCTTTTCACCTCCCTCCAGGAGCGTCTCGATAATATGGGCAATACCTGATTTTCCGCGCGGAATGATATTTTTCTTCTCCCGTTGGACTCACCTATCCGCTGGAATCTCCTCTAACTGCTTTCATTTCCTTTAATAGAAAAAAAATTTCCTTGTGGGTGTACAGGAATTGAGAGGAGCTTCTATTATTACACGAAACTAGGTTCTTAACTATGGATTTATGACGTTGCTTCGTGAATATCATGGTGTTCTCTTTCCATCCTTTCCACACGTGACCATTATTGCTAGGCTTGCACGAGGATATTTCTATGGAGCATACTACCCGGGCCTACATATCGTGGTTAATTAAACTTGTGTGTTCAATAAATTGTGGTTAATGAGACTCGGTTTACTCTAAATCTATTGAGAGCTTAATGGATAAAAATGATTCCACCAGTTTCTCTTCAAACTCGGCAGAATCATCTGCGAACATTAGATTTTGCTTCCGAGTCTACCTAGGTAGAGGAAGCATTGTTTTTAGTATTCAAGGTTGAAAACAAATGTTCTCCAAAATCAACATTTTCACTCGCGTTTCAAGTTTTAGTTCTTTTTGAACAATATTGGTTTCGTATCTGTGGCCTAACTATATGAAGTTATTATCCAATTGCGATGAAATTTTCAGGGATTTTGCAGGTTGGTGTTTAGACGGTCCCCGGACATATAGAAGTGACTGCGCATGCGATAATGTGAATTGCTTGTAACAGTCATAACTTCTACATTTTCGATGAAATTTTTAGAGCCTATGCAAATTGAAGTATGGATGGTCTCCTATGAAAATCATTACCTCCGGCCTGATAATAGCCACTGAGCATGTGCAAACATTATTTCCTTGTAACAGCCATAACTTCTACATTTTCCATTCGAATTTGATGAACTTTTCAGGGATTATGCGGATTGGGATGTAGATGGTCCTGTATGGAAACCATTGCCCCCGGACTGCCATTAGGCTGTCTATTGCCGGACAGTCATAACGTCCACATTTTTCATCCGATTTCCATGAAGTTTTCAGAGTTTGTACGGATTGGCATGTTGATGGTCCCCTATGTAAATCATCGCCCACGGACATTTGATAATAGGTGCAACATGCGCAAACTTGAATTTCCTTGTAACATTTTAAGTATTTTCTCCCCGAATTTGGTGAAATATTCAGAGATTGTGCGGGTTGGCATGTAGATGGTCCCCTGTGAGGGTAAAGACAAGGTACTTAGAGTTGGTGATGTTTTCAGATAGGCTACATATCATCTTATCATCAATACAATCGGGTTAGGGATACGAGGAATCTCTGTGCTACACCCACTTGGCCGAAATTATACTTATCTCTTATGATATACTTTTCTCACAGTCTTTATCACTAGGTTAGTAAAGTTGCATTCTATGTATCTTCGAAAAAAAAAAAAAATAGGAAATAAAGGACACATCTATGAAACGTTACTCCTCTAAAATCCATTTTCTTTTTAAATTTTATGTTACGTATTATGAATGGAACTCTGAAGTTGAACACTGTTTTACTCATAGTTAAACATATTGTTTAGTAATGCATGCATTCCAGGGGACGTCCCATCGGATAAGCATTAGATCAGTTTAACCAGTTGTTAAGTGATAAAACTGTTTCACTCGATGTAATTTATTTATTACTTCAGGCAAGAAATAGTGACCCCCCCCCCCCCATTATCCACCTTAACATTTCTAGCGGCATGGGTGCCTCGAATCTGAAGAGCATTTTAAAATTCATGATCTACGATACCCAACATGCGAATTCGAGTTCACCCCCCCCCCCACCTTCCCAACGCCAGCAATGGTGCCAGTCTGGCACCAAAGCGGAAATACGTTGTAACATTGAACTATCATCTGTCAGTTTTGGTAGGCAGTCCGTCGAAGTTCACATCCGTATTCAAGGTGAAACACACAAAAAAAAAAAAAAAAAAAACACGAAATAAGCGGTTTACGGCATCATGGCACCATATCCTGGCACCATGGTGGTACAGAGAACAATTCATGAAAATTCGGAGGTAAAATGAAAATTTTTCCTCAATTTCAAAGTTTGGGTACAATTAGTAAGCAGTAAAGTAACCAAAATATTGAAAAATCGGATATTTTGTGAATATTATCCCCCCACTCACCCCCTCCCCTTGCGAATTTTGGTACTCTGGTAAAATCATGTACAACTCGGAAGTTATTTGAGTCAAACAAAAAAGAAACACGCAAATCGGTTGGAAATTGAGGCCTGGGCAGAGTTTACAAGATTATGCACGCAAACGCACGTTTTTTAAGCATTAACCCCCCCTTTCCCCCTCTTAAAAGCAAAATCCAAAATTCCGGCGCCGTAGTGCACAACTAGATAGTATTTTGCGTCAAACGAAAAAAGAACCACGAAAATCGTTTGAGAACTAAGGCCTGGGCAGAGTACACAAGATTATGCCCAAAAACGCACGTTTTTCGAGCATTAACCCCCCCTTTCCCCCCCTTAAAAGGCAAAATTCGAAATTCCGGCGACGTAGTGCACAACTAGATAGTTTTCCGTGTAGAACAAAAAAAGAACCAGGAAAATCGGTTGAGAACTAAGGCCTGTGCAGAGTACACAAGATTTTGTTACACACACACACAGACATACACCTATGGTTTTTTTCGCGGATTTGGATTCAGAATGGTCTAAAACGGATTACTGTGTGGTTATTTTTTTTTTCTGTTGAGTGTTGTCCTCCTTCACCCCAGATCGATCGCATAAGGACGCCCAAGTCTTACTGTGGGACGTCCTAAAAACTCGAGAAGTTATAAATTGAAAAAAAATATGTATTTTAAATGAAAAGAGTGAGTTGTGGTCTGATCATAAGAACGTGTGGTAAAGCTCTAAATCATCCTTCAATTGTTTCCAGTATAAATCACTCCATTCACGATAATGCTGATTACCATAAGCAGTCCTAATCAACATCTAAATCGTTGTGTTCGGAAATTTGTCCATTTTCGACAGAAATCAAAATTCTACGAGATATAAAAAGAAGAATATTGAAGATAATCAATTATTTCAAAATATCGGACGAGATTAAGATTCGATTTCTTGAATTCAATCTCTTAATATTGATTTGAGTGATTAAAATAATCAAACTTCAGGTTATAATGCATGATGATAGCAATAATTATTAATAATTTTCCTGTACCTGGTGACTTTGTTTGTCATTGATTTCATATAGTTATTATTAGACTGTTGTAAGTTGTCCCGGAGCTTAGCGTCTGTATAATATCCCACCTTATTCGATTTTAGAGGATGAACTTGGAACTTGAACCCTCTAACCAGTATCACAAATAAGGGAAGCTCGCTTATCGCTAACATCGTGGAATTACACTGAAATATCTGAGACTTGTGGGAGCACATATCCAGAACCGAATCTGGTTCTTGGTTGCTAGGGAAGGACAGCTGAGTGAAATGAGACTCTTGTAGGAGAAACAAAAAACATCGCGTTTCATCAGCTGAACTTTGAACGGATATTTAGACTACTTCCGCCTGTGATCATCCATTTGCGATTCACACTCGTGTTTCTGTTCTATCATTCTTCTCAACTTTAAGACTACATAAGGAGCGAACGATTGGTCTTTGGATGGTCTCATTCGATTCCAAACATTCAATATTATTTTAAATTGATAAAAAAAACAATACCTTAATATCTTAAAAAATTGAGCTTATGCGTTTTGAAAATTTCAATTCCTGTTTTTCACCCCAAAGTGATCGCAAATAATCAAAAGCTTCGAGCTCAACTGGAGCTTTTATGCCAAATTTCTTCAAATTCGATCCATGGTAACAAAGAAAAGTGCCGCATACGTCGGAAGAGCGGAATATTTGTTTTCCGATGTTCAGATTCCACGTATTTCGAAACGTAAACCATCGAATTTTTAGGGGGATTGAAAATTGTTTTTTCTGGCACGATTTCGAAGGTTCAGTATTGAAAATAATAAATCAAAATGCATGCATTAAGTTTGTATTTTCGCTATTATTATTATTAGTGTTAATATTACTTCATTCCAATGATCTTATTGACAGAAACTACGTCACGTCGAATGTATAGATCTACTTGAACTCGTGTTTAATAGTCATCTCACAGACTCCTGAACTGTTGGTGACTAGAGTATAAAAGTAGCTGGTCGTAAAAATTCACATTTCCAAAGCTAGGAGATCAGGTGAATCAATTTCGATGGAAGATGAGTTATGAGAACTAATCAGAATTAGAGCCGTCCGATTCCCGAGTGAATCCGATTCTTCCTTCTGCCTTTTTGATTGGAGATTCACTCAACGTTTCCCATTCAAGACAGTTCGGAGAAATGAAGTTATTTCCGTTGAACGTGCTACCAATAATGCGCTCCAATATCAGCTAAGTCGAACATTGATATCTTTAAAATTTCTGTTAGAAGCTCAGTAACCGCATACCAAATAACTCTTTCAATTTCAGCACAATGAATTTTACTTACTTCTCACGTTCGTACTTTAATGCGACGGGGTTAAGATAAGGTACCTCGATCGATTCCTTTTACAATGATAGTAAGTAAGACCTACGCGTGATGCAATTAAGAATATCCGCAAAGGAAATCTCATTGGGTACCAATAGTGTGAAACATGTCTTGAAGTGGCCAAATTGAACACCCCAAATCCAACCGTCGATATGATGCACCTCAGGGGGTCCAGGAGAGTTGAGACGTGCTTCTTCTAGATCTTCACACAGGGCAAGAAAGCTTAGTACTTACGAGTATGTTTTTGAAGTTAGAAATGTTACAATCTGCTATACAACCAGTACACGACCGAAATCATCAGAACAAATTCTGATCCTCCCTTCGGTGGGTGATGAACTCCGTGACCCCAAGAGATGCCGTTGGATGAAAATCAAACCTGAAATGGTTGTTCACTTTACCTTACTACATTCCTATAACTAATATAGTTGAATATTTTCTCATATTAAGACACAGTTTATAATACGTAAAAAAGGAGGTACCGAAAATGTATGTAATTTTTAATCCAATAAATAATTGTCAACCTACAGATTTATGTCATACGTTTGTACCATATTCAATAGAGACAAAGGACGTACGTTCTGGATGGAGCGCAATAGCAGCGATGTAGGGCTTTTCGTTTATTATTTTCAATAATAAACCTTTGGAATCGACCAAGAAAAGATTTTTTTTAAAACCCCTCAAAATTTGATGGTTCACGTTTCAAGGTACGTAGAATCCAAAAATCGAATAAAAATTTGGCCGTCCGTCCGACGTACGCGGTACTTTCCCAACTTAGCATTGACCGATTTTGATTAAATTTGGTATGTAGGCTCCATTTGAGGTCTATTTGTGCCCCGAAGATTTTGGTTGATGTAGGTCACTTCTAAGGGTTTATTATTATTATATGTTTATTATTATTTTTCTCCTGTATGAGATTTACTCTTGAGTAATGAATGAACTAACGAGAACTTTTAATTAATGGAACATACTGATGGATGGTGAACTATTTTTTCTCTACTTTGAAGGTGCTACTGAAACCTCTTCAGACTCACCAGTAAAACGCTCGTTGACTCGGTGCGTAAATACTATATCATTTATGCACGCTCATAAATGCGTAGGCACGACTGTAACCAACTGGTCTGGCAAATCAACACTCTTCTTCATTATGCGGCCGACCAAACCGCAAAACCTGCTCGGTTTAAATCCTATTTCTTATTTTCAAGCTCATCAACCACATTAATCGAGTAGCACTTTATAATCCAAAGTAAATTCACTTCATCCCGATAATTTTTGGGTAGTAATACGTTACGATGTTTTACGTTTGCACGTGCGCAGAAACTACCACCTATCTGGGAGCATTGATTTTCATGAAATAACACCAGAATGCCATCCAGCACAACCCCTGAAAATGTCATAAAATTCCGGTAGAAAATGTAGATGTTATGGATGATACGTGGTTCTTACGTTTGCACATTCCCATAAGCTACTAACTTATGCGGGGGCAATGATTTTCATAAGGGACCATTTACACGCTAATTCGCACAATCGCTGAAAATTCCATTGAAATCGGACAATTACTTCGTATAGTTTTGCCCATTACAAGGACTTTATGAGAGACAGACAAACACACAGAAGTTCTGAAACGTGAAACGCGAGTGGAAATTTCGATTTTAAAGAACATTTTTCTTAAACCTTGAAGAGTAAAAACTGAGCTTCCGCTACCTTGGTAGACTCGAAAGCAAAAATCAGCTCTGGTGAATCCCTTCGCCAAAGAGTGTAATGAGCACCTTGCGACAATGGGGTATTTCGGTGGGCCGGAAATTCAGGTTTTTGACCTCAAATTTGGATTCAGCACCCTTGAAAACCTATATACTACAACTTTAAGCCCAATGATACTATAACATGTGGTATAAAAACTAATTAAAGAGATCACACGAGAAAGAGATCACTAACTAAATGCACACACACTAGGCAAGGACTACGCCGCGCGCGTGTGTGAGTAGTATTTTGTAGTATCCAAGAGGTCCTCCAAGGGTTTCTGTGCATGGATATTTTTTTCAAAGACAGTTGGCTAGCTACGTCACGATTGGCTAGCTACGTCACACCATTCAAATCTCCAACTTTCCTTAGCTTCTCTGATTTTTTAAAAACATTTTCTCGACGAACAGACCCGATTACCGTTATTCCTGAGCCATACTCTTTTGAAAAAATAAATAAATTAAAAAAATTGACTGAAATACCCCATTTCCACCAATATTGGACCTAAAAAGTTAAGCAAAGTTACGCACGTTTGCTGCCTGTATCATGTACATATGAAAAACAGTAAACTTCATGAAACGGATTTCCATGATGAATAATTTCAAAATTTGAAAGGAATTGCAATAGCAACATTTCTTTCGAAAATGCATTAATAGTGTTAAACTCTAGATGTTCCAAAACGGATTCTCATCAACAAAGTGTTCGAAATGCCAATACTACTGTGAATGTGATCCTAGTTGATGTAGAACAAATACCATCAACTTCAGTTACACGCAATAAAGAATAATCAAATGACACTACATTCATCAGACAGTATTCATACCTAAACACGTTATTCATTCAGAATGGGGTGAGATATTTCAATAAGGTTTGCTCATGAATCAGTCCGTAAAGGAATGTCATGAAGATCTGTCTCAAAAGGGCACTACTTTGCGTTATCACTTTCACGAGTCATTCGTTACCATGGAAGAACGTCCGTCTTTCCCTTTCCACTGATTAACTTCGTTGGTGCTTTGCACTGGTCGTTTTGAATACCTACCCCTCTCCCAACCATTCCTCTCAACCCCGCCTCATCGATTTCGACATCTCTGTCTCCTGATTCAATATTCTGCTCAGCGTTGAAGATCTCAATGTCTGTAGTTTCTACTACGAGTTGAAGCATCGTAGAAGCAACCCTTACAATTGCTTTTCATCATTCGATAGCGTTATAAAAAGGAAAAGCTAATTTGCATAAAATTTGAAGAAGATGAGTAGGTACAGATACGAATCTAGGACTCACAAAACCTGAACAATGATCCAGCACAAAACTTTTTCTAAAATGTCTCATTCGTCCTGCATAAGGTGATGTTTTTCCAAGGAATATTTTAACTGATTTTTGCAGTATTTGAATGAAGACAATTAGCAAATAGGTTACAATCAAGGTTTTGTAAATGACTGATTTGGCATTGGGTTCTCCACACTATTGTGCAATCACAGCGAATTTAAGGTAAGTAGTCGAATTTTTCGATCAGTTAGCGATGTATGATTGCAATTTATGTTTATGACTTCTTCAACCATTATACCTACCTGTATATTATGTTCTATCGGGAACAGAAAGCGTCCAAGGGAGCTAAAAAGCTTCGAAGAGAAAATAATGAAAATGAATGCGATACCTACTGAAGTTTTGGCGTTCCCTTAACGGCGTTACCACAATTTGGAATTTTTAAGGATTTCAAAAATCCTTGAAAATTTTAAATTTGAGTAGAACTTTTAAGTTTGAGCCCCTGCAATTCAGGCAAATACTAACCCGGAACGGGAACGTACGGCGACCGACTGAGACCCCCCTAACTGTGATGGGACGGTTGAGAGAGCACGCAACAATTTTTTTATGGTAGGTTGTGAGGATACATCTAACATTTCGATACATAAATATGTATATTATAATAATAAACATTATTCTATCATAATATACATGATAAAAAATAATCATCAATAATAATAATAATCATAATCATAATATAATATCATATATATAATATAATATATAATCATATATCATAATATAATATCATATCATATATATTTTCTATCATGATATGTTCATTTCTATTATAATATACATAATATAATGTATTTTTATTATTTCGATTGGGAATTTCTATACGTTGGTTATTTTGAGCATTTTGATATTTTCAGTTGACGTTTTGTCATATTCTGTAAAGATGTTGTATGTCAAATCTGTAAGACAGATGATTCCGATAATGGTAAGTAGGATTCTCATTTCTCTCGAATTTTTCACCTATTCTCATACATTTCTAAACACAGTTGGGTCCTGATAATCAAAAATATCAGCGGGGATTCCCAAGTGAGACTTGGAATTAGGTAATGTTTTATTTTTATTTAAACACCTTTGCTCCATGACAGAGAAACGAATTTTCCGAATGATATGTTGAGTTAACTCCACTTCGATTATATCATAACGGGCAACAAACTGGCGTGTATTCTATATGTGTCTAATTTTGTTACAAGGGTTGGAAACGATTTACTACAGTCAAACTTGCCTCTCTAGTCATGGATATTATCTAGAAGGTGCACTATTTTCAACTTTTGAAATTAGATTTGGATTCAGCACTTGAAAAAACCTTCATACGTCAACTTCTAGCAGATTTAGGAAGATAATGGGAGTATGGGAGAGCTTGTGGCTTGGGACATTCTAGGCCAAAACCCATTTTCGTTCATCGAATAATTTTTCAATTGAGAAATAAATAAACGTTTCAATTGTATTGTAAACACAATGAACATCGAATCAAGAAATAAAGGACGCCACTTCTTCGAATTGCCGAGATTCTTTCTTCTGTTATTTCTTTGAGTTATCAAGGGAGGCGAAATGAATGTTTTTTTCAATTGCTGGAACTTCCTCTAGAGGCCATGGGATTACTTTGCATTAGAACGATTTTTAATTGGCGGGTCTTGAATTTGGGGGACTCCAATATAATTTACTATTCGAGGGAGAATCCTTGGCGCTCCAATAGCCTCCAAGACATTGGTTACATTTCACATTTATCGTACATCGTTCCACTAGTCCTTGGAAGAATTGGAATAGATTTCTGAATAGCCCAATTCCAACTGAAATCACGTTTCTGAGCCAGGGGTTATGTTTATTCTTGTTCTATCTCCAGTTCAGGAGTCATATCCTTATTTTTGGCTATGTCTAACACCTGACCAAGTAAATAGTTGGAGAATTATCCTTCTTATTATTTATTTTTTCGTTTGTAATTCTGGTGTCTTGCTGAATTCTCAAAAGTGCTCATCCAGAACTAAATCGACGTCCATCTTATGTAACCATTCTTGACTCTGGCTCTCTCCAGGATTATCTTTCTGATACCAGGGTTTCCCACTGTTTTAAATCACAAATTGTACATTTCAATAATTATTTGTGATTTAATTGCTTTAACCACAAAGTTGTCAACTGTGCTTGCAATTCAAAAATTTGAGGTATCCAGTTTTACCAATCATCACCAAAGCCCTTATTAACCCACCAATATCATGTATGAAGTATCCACCTTCATTAGCTATTTTTGAGAAAAATATACCATCTTTTGCAATGGGTCCAAAATTATACGATACATTATTGAAAAATTTTACGCGTTCTTTATCCACCGAATCCTGGGGTTCGCTCGCCAGTAACAAGTAATTCTGACCATAACTGTTTTTTTTTTTTTTTTTCAAATCAACTTTGTAAGCCTGACAAATGTTATAATTTTCAAAAAGTGATGTAACTGGATAAGTGACCATTCATTTTCAATCTGCCCCAATCCCCCATAATGTTGAGATACATAAAAGGTGCCCTACGGAGGTACTATATTTGAAAACCGATGGTGGCACCAGAAGTACAATAATAACGAACTTCGGTTAAATGGGTACCTCGGCGGAAAAGCTAGTTTGAATTCCAGAACAGATCTCGCGTATGAGTCTGTAACATGAAGCTGTAATAATTTTCAGTCACCCTAAAAGGAAGAGAACGGAGTTCGACCGGTTGAAGGAGGCTGAAGAGGTTAAGAAGAGAGTGAGGAAGGGAAGAGGAGGAATGGGCCACAGCGAGGGCGTTAATTCGTTACTGCTGGGAGTGTCTCTACGGTTTTACACATAAATTAGTTATGTAGGATCTCGGCACGAGGCCACAGGGCGGCGGGAGGCATAATGTTGTTGAATGTTGCCATATTAAATGACAGATGGAACCGCGAGACCGTCTTAAATCGCGCTTTTTCCCTTCCAGGAACGTGCGGAGAGAGTGTAGAGGCCCGTGAAGAGAGCAAAGAGACAGATAGCTGGAGATGATGGCCCCCTTTTTCCTACGCCTTGATACAGCGTCTCCTCAAACTTGGGGAATACCATTGGATGATTTTGGAGGGATGAGAATCATTGAACTGGCTGGGTCAGGATCAGTACAAAAAACGTCTGCCAAGTGGGTGTGGCACATAGCTTCCTCGTATCCATAACCCGATTGTATAGATGATCCGATGCATAGTAGTTAATTTCAAAACATCAAAACAAGTTAATTTGTAACATCCCTGAAAATTTCATTGAAATCGGATGGAAAATGTAGAAGTAATGGTCGTTACAATGAATTCACGTTTGCGCATGCGCAGTGGCTACTATCAGTCCGAAGGTGGTGATTTTCATGGGGGACCATCTAAATACTAATCTGTAACATCCCTGAAAATTTCATTGAAATCGGATAGAAAATGTGGAAATTATGGATAATGTAAGCCAGTTCAAATATGCAGCCTCAACAGTTTGACTAGTCACATAATCTCCCCATCGCTGGAGATTAGTCAAGTGCTAAATTCGGTATGTTCACCTGGATGGACTCAAGGCATGAACGTTTATAGAAGCGTTTATAGTTTTTTAATATGATCAAAACATTTCAATCGCGGGTTTGGAGCTCACCTAAAACCACTTAGGTTACATTTTATTCTTCAGTTGTAACTTCTGCTTCCAAGTTCAATTTTCTCGCAGTTTTCGGGTGAGCGGAATGCAGTTTTCCGTGGAATGTATAGTTGAAGAGTTCTAACAATACAACAGAGTACCAATGTTGTTCTAGTTTGACATTAAAAACTGGAACAACTCCAATTTATTTTAGATCGACGTCGAAGGCTGGAGAAAACGCCGAATACAATTGATCTACTTCGATGTTATTGACCAGCTAGGGCAGTGTGTTGTGAAAAAGAATCATATAAATTTCATTGGAGTGATATATTAAACTTTTATGATTTACACCTTTTTTTTTTTTTTTTTTGAGAAACCGTCCGTACTGTAATAAGGAAGTGGACGTAGAAAACTTCATAATAACCTGTTTTGTCTCTTCTCTAAGCAGCTGACTTAGCCATTGCTAGGTCCAGCAGGAAGAAGATTCGTCGATGGTTTCCTAACGACGTGGAAGCCGACTTCTACCGGAGATGAGGATTCTACCTCTTGCGAGCACATTATCAAATTCCCGCCGAGTTGTCGAAAAAGAAAGAGGCAGGGAAAAAGTCGTCCCAAACAGATTAAAAAGAAAACCGGTCGATTTGAAGCCGATTAGCTTTCTATTCGCTTCAATGGAAACCGTGTTGTTTCTTGGTTCGCTCGGGCCAGACCGACCCCCATTGATTCGAGTTGACCTCAAGCCGCCGCGCCTGAGTGGGAGTGGGGCGGTTGGCGTAGGGAAGGAGTCGAGATATCACCAGCACCAACGTACCGTAGTGAACCAACAGCCGAAGCTATTTATCCCGTTATTTCTCGGATCAGTATTGACGAACCGCCGTTGACATGCAAATGATGTGGGTCTCCCAGACCAGAACTGACAATGACAGCCTCTGGAAAATTAATATCTTCGGTTGGAACCTACAATGTGCTTGACTGAATTATTTATCGTACCAGGCAACCCCTTTTGGATAAAGTTTTGTTTCTGAAGATGAAACAACTGAGTGTTCGCAACGGTTGAAAAAAAAAGCACACTCGACGGAAAAAGGCGAACTTTCTAGAATGGAAATGACATTTTTCAAGAGCTAGTTTTGCTCCCAAGACTGCCTAGGTAGGTAGTGGAAGCGTTGATCACATTCAGGTACTTCAAATTAAAACTAATATTTATGTTGTTGACCTTTCTGGTATAATATCTTCTTCGCGTCTGTCGTCTACGTGCCAGCAAATCGTCGTCGTACCTTCCACAATTTGCATCCAATTTTTATGATAGGTGGTCAAATCTTCCGTGAACTCCTTGGGCTTCTGACCATGGATTCAAAGTCTCTTATCAATTTTATTGTGATCAGATCAATAGCAGCAAATGTGCATGCTCTGAGTTTAAAGGTGGTTACACGTTGGAATCACACAACACCACCGTTCGCGGTAATTTCCATTGAAATCGGAGGTGGACAAGATCAATGCAGGACTTAAGTAAAAGGAGGCATTCCACGAACCGTTTCCTCGGAGTTTCCGTAGCATGTTGATTTTTTATGTTTCGTCACTTGTTCTCTACCAAGGCGTTCTACTGAATTCCAGAAACACCATGCTCCTACCTGTGAATGTTCAACGTTTCTTCGCCACCATCTCGTGCATAAATGTACAGTGTAAACAGAAAGCGTCAAGTTGGAGAAATTACATGATAAGTAACATTCAATGGCAGAAATTGGGTAATAGTGGCCATGAAAATATGAAGTGCATGTGCATATCTTCTAACACTTGATCTTACTGATAGGCAAAGTAAAGCGCCGACCACGTTAAATTGCATAGTAGAAGATTGTAAAGATTCCACCATTCAATCAATCGATGTTGTAAACTGTGTTCTGATACGTCACAATTTGGTATTTATGTTATTCTATCAGACAATCGAGCAGCGAATTTAGCCTAACCATCATAGAAAATTGAACATTCTACAGTATGTAACATGCTACTGGTCCACGTCAGTTTTTTCCTCATTTCAATGTGAAGATCTAACTTCATTGTAGGTAGATTAATTTATGACGTTTGAGATTACCAATGTTTTGAAAATCTATTTAAAAAACCTTATGACAATTGGGTTTGGTACATAGCTTCATCGTAACCAACTTATTCATTACACAATGTATATATTATAGTGGTATTATTTATATAGTGATATTATTTATATTATGGTACATGATGGAAGCATAATCGGATGATCTAAACTTCATCCTCAAATACCAACAAGTCCTCCAAATTTAATGATAAGTTGACGACGACATTTGTTGGGAAACCGTCCAATCCCAACTACACAATCGCTGGAAATTTCATAGGAGAATTGGAAGGAAACATAGACCGACTGATAGACACACTCACACACAGACATGAGGAATCAAAATTCAGGAAGGTATAGAACGTGAAATTTGACTGACGTCACTTTTTTGGGATTCGTAAAATGTGAAAACAATAATTTCGCTACTTACTGCAAAAAATAAGTGAAGTACAGAGAAATACAGTACTTTAATGACCGAGGTCAGCGATACATTCTCTTGGATGAGTGAACGGCTTACTAGTAATACACGATTTCACTCATTGAACAAAGATTAGTAAGAATAGCTACAACTTATTCACAAATTCGAAATACGTTTGTCAGATGCAAATCAAACAAATTCTCAAATTTCAATGAAGTGTGAAAAAATTGTGAAGTTTTGAGGAACGATGGACCAACGGTAGCTATGTTCAATTAAACTCCCTAACCTAGCCCAAAGTAATGCGACAGACAGTTCCAGGCTGAGTTCCAACGAGAGAAAGGAAGTGAGATTTCAATGCGGTTAATCCAAGTGCGGTTAATCCCGCAAGAGGGAGCGATCCCATTTTGATCTCTTACACATCTCTTACACTAACACCTGAATTTTGCATAATATTTCCTCGCCTATTTGCATGGAAAACCTGTTTTATAACTAAAATGACCATTTTGGGTCCATAATTCTCATTCTGGTGATATTTTTTCCTTAAATATGCCCGGAAAACGCTTTAGGTAATTCATCAATTTATGTAAGCCTTTTACCTCATTACGATAGATCTAATATCCTCACAATTAAAGACCTTGGATCAAGCATACAATCCGGTGCATATTCATCAGTCATTCATAATATAGAAAATTATTTAACAACGTTCCAGAATTCAAAGAAATGCTCAAATACGTATGTGGTTTTGAGTTTTAGAGAACATTTGAACATATGAGAGGCTCACTGGCAGTTGACTGTTTTAATGAGTGTTGGGAATCAAAACTTTTGTGTTACGAAATAAATTTTAACTCCAGATTCTACACTGGAAATTCAATGGGGTTCTTCCGAACTTTTATGAAAACAGCTTCGAAGGGAAGAGATGGAACGAGGGAAGACTATTGTGAGACACTCAGTAATTGGAATGAATAATATCAGCTTCTGAATGTAAAGCCCTCCGTTTTAATAACGGAACCCCTGGAGTGCGATGGTAGCGGTAAAACTTCCATTTCCATCGGTACTCCCGGACGCACTATTGGACGAGCTTTGGTGCATAACAAATCTCTTATTGATCAGGACATATTTTAATGAAATTGTACAGTACATCTACATAGAAATATTGTATTGTCTGTTTGTTGTTCCATACTACGTCGTTTTCTTTTAAACCAGAATTCTATCTACTTAACGACCAGGGTTGTCATTGGAGTGCTATATTCTATATGATCTTCTATAAGCATTTTTCTATCAATGTTGCACAATATAGATTGACTTCGTGATAGAAACCATAATTTACTGTTCGAGTTCTAGATCAAGGATTTTTACTGACAGATTCCACTGGAGAAGCGGCTTTCCGCATGAAAGTCTGAGCTGAAATTAGTCCTTTATCATTCTTATCGATCATCTAAATCAATTTAAGTAACTGTTATCTTTTTGGAAGGAGGGAGGATGTAGACTCGATCAATAAGTATTACATCCTTATATATGTAAACGAAGAATCACCCCACAACCTTGAGTCAGACTTACTAACTAGAGCCATGGCAAGTGATGGTAGATGGAATCCCTTTGTCAGATATCCTTCCGCAAACAATTTTCTTTTATGAATGCCCAAGAAGTTGGGTAATTGAGTGGGGAATTGGGATCTCGAGACTGTTTGAAGTTGTGCGAGACCGCAATAGTAAACATCGGTCAACCACTGGGTCAAGGAGGAACGTCGGTCGAATCAGCCTGAACGACCGAAAAGCTTTTCACTTCAAAAGCCCCTAGTGAGTTGAACTTGGCTTGACGGTCGGATCACCCCCGGAGTTTTGCGGTCGTTGACAGAGTAGTTGAAACTGGACACGACACGACGGACTTAGGGGATCTGAACCCAAGTCCGGTTTAAATGTCACAATAAGTTAAATTTATTAGTTAGGAACTCAGTTAAGTAGGATGTTAGCTAATTTAGACGCTTCCCGATTCACTAGGACTGGTTATAGCGTTGAGATCCTAACATGATGAGGATGAATGAAGGTGACGAATTGGATGGGAAGTATAGCTGCTGGTACTATAGGAATGGGAGAGCCTGATAGCTCAGGTACAGGTAGCCAGAAATATTGATGAGTTAGTTAAATATTATGAAATATTAGGTAAGTTCACTTTCACCTTGGGGCGATCTTGGATGACCATGAACTTTGGTTCTAGCTCCATTTGCTTTGCGATGAATTAGGTACTTATAGCATCACTAGTATTATATATTAATAGTTGAACAACCATTACTAACTCCTTAAAGTTACGTACTCATAAAAACGTTGGAATTTAGGGGAACAAAACGAATTATTTTTGAAGACTTGCCAAAAAGTTGTGAAACCACGCATGGATTTTCATTCGACGAATTATAGTTTCCGAGTATAAAACTCTGATCTGATTTTAGTTGATCCCAAGCCGCCGACACAAGTCGATATATCGAGATCAAAGCAGGGGTTTTTTCAGAATCAACCTGATAGGTCAACTGTGTGGGTCGAAAGAAATATTGTGGTGTACTAATTCATTTTTTTATGTGTCAGCCCCAAAAATATTCTACAAATATGATGAACAATCAGGAAGTTATAAGAGCGGTAATAGAAAATTAGATGTGATGGCAATGGGAAGCAGAGAAGATCTCAAATCATGTGTGCTCAGAGGCTCCGATTGATTCGGGAGCGTTGCGATGAATAGGGGATCAAGAGCATTAAAGTGGTATAGGCCCTTCGGCTAGTCTCGTAAAGTCTATCGGGTTGAATGCCACATTCTTTCAGGCAGAGGTCTATCCAATTCAACTGTGCGCTAAAGAAATGCTGAACAAGCATCTCAACAAAGCCAAAGTATGCATTTTGTCAGACAGACAGTCTTACTTCAAGGCCATTGCTTGATACACTATAACTTCGATGTTGGTCTGGGAAAGCTTTGATACGCTCAAAACTATGGCCCTGAACAATCAGGTCACCCATCTCTAGATTCCGGGACATGAAGGTCATGAGAGTAATGAAATACTGATTGTCTTGCCAATACAGGATCAGAATCCCTGCTAATATGACCGAAACCGATCCTGGGAACCACCAAAAGCTGCTTACAGAACGTGGTCAATAACTGGAAAAGATATGAGAGAGTAAGATAATGGCCGAACCTTCCAGGCCTGGGACAGGTAAAACTATTTTTTTTGACGTTCTCAAAGAACCGAGCTATCGAATTAATAGCTTTGCCTAAGAAGAAAGTCAGAATACTTGTGGGTCTGCTAACTTCGATAACACCTAAAGAAGATAGGAAAACTAACAACGGACATCTACCGCTTCTGCAATATGGAAATGGAAGATCATCATGTGCTGCTGTGAAGCACTGCGTCGAGCTAGATACACAATCCTTGGAAGTGAAGTCTTAGCTCCTGACACCATCTCCAAGGTGGCTACACCGATTTTATTTGATTTGCTAAAAAGCTGGGAGAAGAGGAGTTTAGTAGACCCTTCTTAGTAGGCTAACAAAGTTCGGAGGCATTTCACAATAGACCTTGTAAGGTCGCAGTGGGAGGAGTTTGTAGATCAATTCATTACAGACCTCCTACATTAAAAAAGCATCTGAGCTCAATCCGCACAATATCTGGAAATTTGATAGGAATTGGACTTTGAAATTTATAGTTTTGACTATTTAGAGGATTTCACTGACAGACTAAAACGGATCCAAAATGTTTCAAAAAGGCCAACTCGCACAATGTGAGTGAAAGCCTCGATTTTGTAGACTTTTCATCAATTTCCAAAACTGAACACAATGCTTCCGCAATTAAAATGCAACTTAAATATAACGTCAATTTCAACGTTGACAACATTTTCGAAGCTCGAGGCTGAGATTAGTTCTCCAAAATATAAGGGCATAAAACCTTAAGGGGTTAACGGGCTTCGACTGGTCCCGAAGCCTAAACTACCGAAGAGGTGATCGCCTCTCCACCTTCACCCACATCTGCTCGTTCGACGGTGTTTCCTCGCTTCGACAGTTTGTACTCTTTAGTATAAATTCCGCCGCCTATTGTATCCCATGGGGTTTCACGAGTAGGGACGAGAAAAAGGGATCCCTTGCAGCCCCACCATAACTCCATTTCAACTTAAATTACGGTGGAGAGCTTTCCACACCCGTTTATCCCCTTTCGATTATCCTACCCCTCCTCATCCTAGACCTTCTTTTCCCCTCCCTGACAAATAATGAAGGAAAAATTACTGCTGACGAAAAGCTATTCCGTGTTTGTACTAATGGAAACCAAAGGAGTTGCACAGCAACACCCTTCTTGATGCATTTTATCTTAGAATATTGCACAACATTCTCAGTGAATGAATTATTGCAACTAAAGGCTAGTAAGTGCTATAACCGTAGAGGAGGAACCAGTAAGAAATACAGTTATCGTTCATCGCATAT
The DNA here is from genome assembly GCA_009739505.2 of Apolygus lucorum. Taxonomy (NCBI): domain Eukaryota; kingdom Metazoa; phylum Arthropoda; class Insecta; order Hemiptera; family Miridae; genus Apolygus; species Apolygus lucorum. Next base: position 35,422,934 of record CM019167.2, read on the forward strand.
AGCAAATGGTTTTAAGCCAGAATGAAGATGGTATTATGATGCAGAGCTATGCTGCTCTACAAGTTCAAATTTATTGGCATGGAAAATGCTTTAGCCTTGAATAGCCACCCAAAAACGTTACGTGGGAAAGGTGACGAGGAGAGGGTGACGGACGTGTGTCACGCAGGGATTATTCTCCACCCGACCACCCCAACCCTACTCCGCCGAAAATCGCGACTGAAGCATGTTCCATGTTTCATTAATTTTAGCCAAAGGCTCTAAGCAGTAAGGCGAGGCTCGAATGGCCGAGTTTTAGCTTATTTTTGCCTTAAATTAGTGAAATAGCTTGCAGAGATACTTTGGCACTTTTTTTATTTCCTCACGAGCCAAGGGTGCAGTCAGCAAACTCCTATTCTAGAAATTTAGCGTTGGATCGATTATCTAGTTACTCAGTTATTAAAGTGGATATTCCGCTTTCTAATTTGATGAGCCCCTGGAGGCAATATTTGGAACTGTATTGACAATATTTCATGAACTTTGTCAAAAGAAGGAGATGTATTAGCATAAAACGGAATGGAAACAACATTGACATACATGTTCAAATCAAACTGTTCGTCAGAACAAAGCGCTTTCGATTCTTTATCTCATCAATTAGATAGTGTACACTCGTACTACAATAATTGAGCAACGTTGAGCAGTGCAAGAATCCACCTGAGGCTTGGCAGGCATTTGCCGAACCCCACAGAACCCAAAGCGTATTCCACTGACTGGTTATTCACCGGGAGGTAGAACCGCGTTTATTTCGGCCATCGAGGTTGAAATAATTCAAAATCATCTCACGTAGCAGTTTCTCAGCAATTCTTACGATTTTTTGTTCTCGTTTCCAGCACGAGAGTAACAACAGGAGAAAAATAAAATCTTCAACCTCGAAAGAGAATGAGTGCAATACCGAAACTTTGATTTCAGAAAATTACGAGTATTTCACTATTCACCTCGAACGTACGTTATCTCCTTCAAGGGAACATTGTGTTGCATTCTAGTCTTTAATAATTTTCATGAATTATTATTTCCATGAATTATTCTCTGTACCACCATCGAACTAATAGTGGTGCCACTATGGTGTCAGGACATCATAAACCGCATATTTCGTGGTTTACCTTGAATACAGAAGAGAACTTTGACGGACTACCTATCAAAATTGATAGATGAAAGTTCGAAATATTACCGCTTTTGTGCCATACTGGCTCCATCGGGGGGGGGGGGGGGGGGACTCAAATTTGCACATTGGGTATCGCAGGTCAAGCATTTTAAAATTCTATCCAAATTCGAAGCTCGCATGCGACTAGAAATTTTATGGTGGATAAGGGTGAGGCGGGGGGACCACTATTTCTCGCCAAAAATACCAAATTAGTTAGATCGATTGAAACAGTTTTATCGCTTACCAACTGGTTAAACTGATCTAATGCTTATCCAATGGGACGTCCCCTGGAATGCATGCATTACTTAACAATATGTTATGTTATAATTATGTCTGCTGGAAGCTTACATTTCATTCTCATATTTTATTGTGGAAGCAGTTGCTTTACTGATGACCTTGGATCATTGATGCTTACGAGTTCTTCTGTGAACCCAGTATCATTCTTCGTATTTCGATCACCTTGTATTCCATGGATACGTAGACTATTCAAGTTCATCAGTGAATCGAGTGCCCCTCTTTGCCTATCGATAGTCTCGTATCTCTAGGATTGTTTGGGCTTTGATGAACAGTAACACGTACGATCGTATTCAGTTGTTTATTATAAGAATGCAGATCACTTGAAACTTTCAGAACAAACTTGAACAGACCGAAAGAACCATAGTGACGGTAACCTCCCGTTAACTTTCTCATAACCTGGTCTCATGCGCTACCACAATTACTCTTCTCTCTGCCTATATCTGTGAACTTGGTGTCTTCATCTACGTTAATCTTAGAAGGTTCGAAAGTAGATAATCAGACATCTCGTAAATACCAGGAACTCAGTATCAATGTCTCCGTCTTCTTCTTCTACTGCATGATGCAGGGTTATCTTCCGGAAGTCGATGAGAACCTCTCAGCTCACGTGCTTCTTACTTTGAAGAGTTACTTACGTCTGAGAAGGGTTTCAATCGGGTAAAGCAGGTGAATACCAAATGTAATACCTTGCAGGAATAACATTTATAATAATTATTATGAAATGAGATTCTGTTTCAGATCATGACATAAAACTACTTTATACTGTTGCTTAGTAACCATAATAAACTACTAAAGTGTACTCAGTTGTTACACTCCTCCCCACTTGAGTTTATACATCGGATCTTGAGGGTTTATACTTCTTTATACATTTTTGATAGAAGCTACAAGCTTGTTTAAATATTCATAGAATACAGTCTTCGGGTTCATTAACGTTATCCTCTTTACCACAAAAGGTAAAGCCCCTTCACGATAGGCATTTTATTATCATACCCAACTTGCACCAAAACTTTATAATTTTCCTTTAGGGCTGATAACTTCTTTGGATGTCTCCTATCAAAATTCTTCTTCATTCTTTTCCAAGAAATTTTCCCCCTTTCAGCATGTTGGGTGTAATAAGTGAACTCAGTTATTACACCAAACATTGAACTCAATTTTTTGATTTTATAGTTAGATCTTTTGCTTTCCTGAAGACATAAGCTTATCTAATTTATGAGCGGATTATTTATAGTAGCTTGTAACAAGTCGTTTTAAATCATTTCTAATTCCACTTATCCTCACTGAAGTGTAAAATCCACCCATTTTACAAACAGAAATTATTTATGACATCATCATTAACACCACGGAGTTTCTTCACTCCTCTCATATCGGCCCTCTTTGTGTTTTGAATATAATTGTTCCAATATGTAGGGTTTCTTTGTGCCTCATACCGTGAAAAATAGGAAGAAAATAAATTGAAGCGAGGAACAACCGACGAACGAGCTGATGTGGAGTAAAATGTAGAGGTATGGAGGAGATGGTTTCTGTTTTGGGCTTCGGAACAAGATGAAGCCCACTAAAGGGCTCTCCGTAGGTTTCTGTTACGTGAGTCTCACCACCACCTCTGTCGAAGTATTCAAGAGATTGCTGTATGACCGAATTTGGCAAAGAGCAATCTGTCTGCAATGTTCGATACTTGTAGATGATTGCTTGACCTAACAAGATACGCTAAAAGTAGGTACCGGCGGTTATGTAGAATGGAAACGCTCTAATAGGAGATTATAGCCATTTTAGATCAGTTTTTCACAATGCGTGGCAAACAGTATCTTCTCGATATAAAAAGTGAAGTAAGAAAATGTAAATCATAACTCGCCTCGACTGGGTGCTGCACTCTAGAAGAATTAAAACAGAACACCTGATGCGGTGCGAGAATTGCACTGACAAAACATGCGGAAATGAATACATTTTATCGTTTTCCCTACATAATAGATGGGTTATCCTGATCAGATCAACAGAATTTCCATCTTGAACTACTCTTGTCTCAAACCTATTTTCTGTTTACTACTTAGCCACAGATAATGAAAAACTGCAGTTCTGAAATTACCTATTGTTATTAGTATGTACTTAAAATTCAATTTAGTATGAACCTCAAGCTGGTTATTATTATGATTTACTTTTACAAACAATATAACCTCTAATGTGTGGTATTTTCCATTCATTGAAATTTCAAAATGAACTGATTCCAATATTTCACAACAAAAAGAAAAAAACGAGCTATTAATAATACATCTTGGTTTATTATTTGCAATTATGAATCTTTGCAATCGAAAAAGAAAAAAAATCTTAACCTTCTCTCAGAATTTGTTGATTTACGTTCCACGGTACCTATCTATGTGAGATCCAAAAATCTAATACAAGTTTGGCCGACCGTCTGTCGAGTGCCGTCCACCATACACGGCACTTACCATAGTTCCCATGGACCGATTTTGATGAAATTTGGTACATTGGAACCATTTGGGACCTAATTTGTTGTACCTCGAAGACATTGATTGATGTCAATCTCTTCTAAGGATTGAAAAATAGGGGCTGAACTTTCAAAACGCCCTAGCTGAAATACTTCTGATATAAAGGTATTGTTTTTTTCATCAATATGAAATAGTATTGCATTTTTTAAATAGAATGAGACCACTCAGAGCTTAGTAGGACCAACCGTTCGCTCCCTAAGAAAACTTAAGGGTTGGTCGTACAATAAATCAGAAACACAAGTGTGCAAATTTTGGCCGACCAAAATGCGATCGCCGTTCGTTGTTGACCGACTTCAACGCGCCGAAGGCGCGCGAAAGAGGAGGTACTAAATTCGGGTTGTCGTGAAACGATGATTTATTTATTTATTATTATTATTATTTTTTTTTGTATGTCCGAGCACCTTGCTTTTCTTTATTCTGGTACCAATCTGTCTGATTCTTTCTGAAATGTGTTCTACCAGTATCCGTGGTGGTCCCGTTTTAAACAGATTTCATTTTGTTTTGTTAAAAGTATCGAAAATTTATGAAAGAAGTTGAAAAACGTTGTTCCAGTTTTCGGGAATATTGGTCCACATTCACACTTCTTCACTGAGCCCATGACGGACTATTTATGTATAGTCAAATTGAAGGTCTGATTTTAAGCTTTAAAATAACACGCTATATGAGGGGGGTTCCGATAACTAAAAGGTGCTGCGGGTTATGAGAAAGAGGGAAATTATAGTGGGTTATTCGCTCAGAACCTGCATGAGCCGTATCATAAGTGTCTACGAATGCTCAAGTAAGTGAGTTTTCCTACCATATATGAGGGATAATTAGTACTGTTAGTTAGGTATTCTACCAAATGGGAGTAGCACATAGGAAAGTGAACCAAATACCTCCTGAAACTGATTCAAAAACGGAAACTCATCTATGCATTTGGAAACTGATCCGGATTACAGAATGTGGTCCAATTGCTTCTGGTTCACCTTACTGAAATTATTAACAGTATGGAAATAGATCTACATTACGGAAACTGATCGAAAAACTTCGGGTAAATTAATTTCAGAACTGATATTTACGTTCATACTCGGTGTGAAAAGCATGTTTGTAGTATGGGAGGTATGTGTATCTGCGAAAAACATGATTACGTTTAGAGATGAGTGTTTTAAAATTATTGAGTAGTATGTCACTGCTATCGTATGATGGAGGATATGAGTGTGACAACAAGTGTGAATCACACTACAAATAACTGTTGGTATTCAAACATACCATCTGTTGACTAGGTATTTATCTCCAACAACCTACTACATAAGTATGTTCTCGCTGAGAATATTATTTTTCCCTTTTTGTTGTTTACGGACATAATTTTCGAGGTCGGTCCATTTTTTTTCGGGTTGTACTCAGTTTTGCGTCCTCAGCAACCAGTAATAAAATCTCCTGCTCAAGGCACCCATAACTCACAATTTCGTCGAATTTAGTATGAAGCGTTTATTCCTTCAAAATAAACTTAATTTATTATGTGGAAATATGGTTGGTAAGTAGTGGCAATGGCAAATCTGCGTTCATTGCAGGCGAGTGGATCGTGATGAGTGGAGGAGGGTTGTTAGGGGGGCCAAGGGACAGATCATCCTGTAGCGCCTGGAAGTTAGTTAATTAGTTAGTTAGTTAGGTTAGGATAATTTCTGCATCGCTCCATTAACTATTATTGACATTAAATAAATGTCAATGTATATGTATAATTTCCTTTCAATAAGGATAATCGTATCATTCTACCAAAAGCCACGAGTCGTATCTATTAGAAAGATGGTTTGGAACAATAGAACCTCTGAACACGCTCCAAGTTCATCAATATGTGTAGGTATATACTTACAACTCCATTAGGATTTCAGCGTGTTGGACAATAAAAGTAAAATTCATACACATTTTTGAGTAGCATTGGATCAAGAACAAATTACATCAGAGTGAATAGAATGTACTTGCGTGTGCTTGTAGAGTGTGAATGTTTAATTAAAGAGAAAACTGTTTTGATACTGTCTAATTGACAGCTGCCCTAATCACCGGTCATCTACGAGTATGAATGATCCACCCAGTTTAGTTCATCAACAAAGGATGTCATTAAAGTCTTCCGAGTCACGAAGACAATTTTGAAAGTAATAGATATGCCAATGAAATGGTCAGTTCTATGATCAACACATTATTTTCAAGGATATATTTATGGTGGATGGATGGTTCCAAAATGTGTTCATCTATTTTCAATGCGAAGGTTTCCATCATTCTTTGTTTTAATCAGAATCGTCACTACAAACACTAAAGGGAGCAATGTTGAATAATGAGCAGCCTAACGTTGACTAATTCATGTCAGCCACGTTTTCAATTCAATTTTCTATATATCTGATCACTTACGAGCTAAATGGATCCATGAATGGAGATTAAAGACCAATAGACTCTTTCCCGGATACCCTTCGCACTGGTACAGCCGAAAACCTGTTCAGAAAATATTTCCATTCTTTTCGTGTATAAACCACATTCGTATTTCTCTCATATTCAGAGAAAAGCTTGAAACGTATTAGTCTCCTACCTTTTTTGATACCTAGCTAGGCGTACTAGCTGGAAAGCTTACAGGTAAAAAACTATGGTTTGCTGAATGCTCATGGACTCAGGATGCCACTCCTCAGTCTTCCACCTAAAAATTTGTTTCATCCCAAAGATACAGGAGATAATCCCGATGATACCTGTATCAATGAAAAATTATATTCTCAACGTCATTCATCTCTTAATCACAATCCCCAACCCAAATTAGCGATTTTTTTTTGTTTTTAAGCGTTTATTTATTGTAACAACTAGTTACAAACTGTATTGTTTACAAGTAACTATCTAGTTATTTATTTCTAATATATCACCGCATAGTCTGTTATGGCGAATGTTCACTAGCAGGCACCACACTAATTTTACACTACAACGTCAGCTTGCAAGGTCCAGGGGTTTGGTCCTTTTCAGTCGCCGAATTTGTTGTGAATTGTCCAGTAGTTGTATGGCTTCTGGATTTGAGTGTACGAGAAGTCTATTCTCGTAACGTCTTGCTGTTGTTTTTATGACATCAGTGACGCTCTCCACTCCCAAGTCTCTGTGGAGGTCGTCATTTTTAATGTACCAAGGTGCGTTTACAATACTCCTGAGTACTTTATTTTGAAATTTCTGTATTATTTGCACATTTGTTTTGGTTTGGAAGACATAAATTCGCAACGGGACGCTTGTCCGGCGGAAAAGAGTTCTCGACCTTTCGTTGTTGTGAGCCTGGATCCCCAAAAGGTGTGTTTCGCATTGAAATCACCTCCAGCAATGAAACTATTTCCTAACTGAGTAAATAGGTTTTTGTAATCAGCTTGCTTTAAGACGTGTTTCGGAGGACTGTAGATGGATGAGATGTTACAGTCCTTACCTTTAAATCGAATCCCAACGGTGGTGACTTGCATAGTTTCTTCTTCAATCTTATTGTTTTCATGATGTTTGATAGAACTTCTTACAAGTACTGCTGAGCCGCCCCTTGCTTTATTATCAGGGTGGAGTGCATGGTATAGAGAGTATCCCTTAATGCTTAAGAAGGTCTGCTTCGTGAAGTGGGTTTCTGATATAAGGCATATATCAATTTTGTTTGTGTACAGGAATGCTTCAAGTTCGGGGACATGATTAGTGAGTCCATTAGCATTCCAGGTAGCTATACGAAAAGTTTGGTTTTCCATCGCATATGATATTGAGGCTTTATTTGTTGAATTCTGGTTTTCCATGAACTCCATTATTCTTCTAAGTGTATCTTCTATTTTTGGAGCCTTATTGGAGGTTTCACTTTCCTGTCGCCCCCCGGTTACGGCGCTAGAGGGGATAGCTTTCATGTTACTGGGCTTGATTTTAACATGAGTATCCTTGTTCGGGTTCCTAGCTTGCCGATGGTCTTCTAGAAGGGATAGCCTTCATGTTACTGGGCTTGATTTTAACATGAGTATCCTTGTTCGGGTTCCTTGTTTGGTTCCTCATTTTCTGTAGCTCCTTAGCAATTTCACAGCCTCTGTAGTTGGCTGGGTGGTGTTTCCCACAATTAACACATTTTGGGGGCGTGTCTGAAGGTACCTCACACTTGCTGGAATCGTGTTTACCTGCACATTTAACGCAGCGTGGCTCTTTTTCACAAAAGGATTTTGTGTGAAGATATCCTTGACATTTTTTGCACTGTGGTATTTGGTGCCCTGTTTTTCTGAGGGGTTCAATACGTACCACCAGATAAAGTATGGTTTTAATTTTGTAAATTTTGTCCAAATCTTTTGAGTTGTCGAATGCCAGCATGAATAAAGGAAGATCAAGCATAGTCGTGGTTTTACCATCCTGATCCTGATTTTTCACTCTCTTTTTCAAGTTGACGGCGTCTAGGACTTTGAATCCTTGCGTTTCAAGATCACCCAGTATTTCCTCCGTCTGACAAGTTGGGTGTAGGCCTCTAGCTACCACTTTAATGGCGCGCGTGTTTTTGTTTTCGTAACTGAACCAGTGCAAGTTTTTTTCTTTCAATTTTGATGATACAAGTCGGTAAGTATCGCCATCGGGAACATTTACCTTCCACTGATCACTGTTTAGAGCTGTGACCCTGCATTGTTTCTCAGTGGCCTCTTTAAGTGCGGCTGATAGCACTGAGTACTCCTTGATTCCTGTAACTGTTATCGGAGGAGGAGGATATAAACGTTTTTCCTTCCCCTTGCTAGGATTCGGGGGTTTGCTACCCCCCAATAGTGTAGTTTTGTTTGTTTCTGATGGAATTTGATTTGAGCGCTTTCTTTTGAATTTTTTAAGGATCCATTCTGTCTCCTTAGCCAGGTCGTCCTCATCCGTCGCGTATTCATCTTTGTTGGTCGAAGGACCTTGATGTTTATTTTTATTTTTACTAGAATCAGCTTGCCTACCCACTCCTGAGTTTGCATTTGGAGAGTTGGAGAAATTTCTCTTCCTCTTTTGTATCTGCTGCCAGTTCGTTTCATTTTCGAGCATATCGTCATCCGTGTGGTAATCATTATCACTATTGTTCACTTGTTCTAGTAAATTAATTCTTGATTTCAAGGTAGTATTTTCCTCTACTAGTTCAATGACTTTAGTTTTCTCTTCTCTTACGACTTCATCGCATTCACGTAAGTAGTCACAAAGATATTTAATCACATTGTACAACTCACCGAGCGTTTTTTTGACGTTCTCGTCAGGAATCTGCCGAGTGGTCAGTTGATGTTGCGAAAGGTCTGCCTCCGTTCGCGAAACAATTTCGGCGATCGTCAGCTTTCTTCCGCCACTTTCCACGGACATAATGCCGATCGAGAAGAACCCGGTCGCACTCGCGTTATTATTTAATTTTTCTCAGAGCGATGTTTCCTCGATGGAGGTTCGAACGGAACTGAAATTAGCGATAAAACAGAGAAAATAGCTTATTTTTGTTTTTCACGATCAGAAACTAGTGTTTACTTGTTGCATTCGGTGATTTTGGTTTACCAATTTCTATTATAAATTGGTTGGAATCGGGCAAGATCACATATTTGGAAATACTGAAAAGAATCGGAAAATCGAATAAAATTTTTGTGTTCAAGTTTAATTAACAACGAGTTTAATTAATAATGGATCAATTAAAGTTATTATTTACACCTACTTAGTTTAATTATACTTGTTAATTCAGAAGGGTGACATTTACAGAAAAATAACTGTGCACTGTTGCTGTTCGCTGTGCGTGTTGCTGAGAAAGAAATTGAATGGAGTGGAATGGCAAAGACTGATAAACGTCAAAAATCTGCTCGGGCCTGCGATCTTTGGGTGCGAGATACGAACCGACTACTGCGGGAGGTCGTGCGTTCAAATCTTGCACCTGCGACGTGTTTTTGTGCGTTCGGGGCTCGCCGCCTCCCTCGTCCCAACCCAGGGCGGTGAGGCAAAGGGAAGCCATGAGCGTAATCACCAGAACAAATTCTGATCTTCTCTTTGGAAGACATCTGATGACGTCCGCGACGCGACGCCAGGAATGGCAGTCGGAGGAAAATCCAACCTGAAATGGTTCTTTACTTTACTACTCACTTTTACTTTTGCCTACTCGTCAGCGTCACGATCTACACTCAAGTGTCTGAAAATCATCATTTTCAGAGTTATTGGTGGAGGTTGTGGTGAAATGGAGGGAGAGCGGAGAAGTTGATGTAATAAGTAATAAGAGAGCATTCACGTACCGGGCGGATGCAATTATTATCTGCTCGGTCGCGTCCTCCTCACACTGATTTTAAATGAGCTTCTTTGGCTTCACCCTTCTTATCATACACAAAAATATGGTTCGAACTGTGTACGCCTGGATGCTTACTAACTGAATATGGATTATTAATTAATTATACAAGACGAAATCACTAGTACCATTTCACCTTCACCTATCGTAATTAGATTTCTAATAAAATTGTCGTCGATGGAAGTTTCGTGAATACCTTCAAAAATGTATTCACAAATCTACAACGTAGTAGATCTGTAGTTGTAGATATTATGTTATGTATCAACATATTATGTTGATAGCTAAACCAAAAAATGCAGATAAATTGTGTCAGTAAGAATATCAGAGCAAGTGCATGCTTGTAAGCAGTTGCACATAATACCCCTAAAACTCCATCGCGGGAAGAAGCGAAAATATTGGCGTACATCCAGCTGTTTTTGGTGTATTTTGTTACCATCCGAAGACGAAGAATCCAATGTTTTCCCGAAAGTATGAAAGGGTAAGCTAGACTCACTTCTGTTAGCGGTTGGTGAGGTGAATGGATTCGTCGATGTCTTGTTCCCCGCACTGCTTCCCCGCTCATTGTGAAAGCCCCCTTATCTTCTGTCATCCGTCATTTGGATTACAATAGCCATTCCCCGTCCCGTTTCCCACACAACCATTGTGAGACAAATTCGCGATTTCCTACCAATAGTTTCTCTATCTCTTCATTGGTTCGCTACTACCTTTCCAATGTGATGACCAAGTGCTATCGGGCATTTACGCTCTTACTCATTCTGTCACGCTCCCTCATCATTCTCGCAAAAATCGTCACTTCAACCAAAACTGGCATCAACAGAATACCCGCCTTCCTTTTCCACTCAGACGTGTACGGTCAGTCCTCTGAACACTCAAGATGAACACTTATCATTTTCCGCACTCATTGAGATAACTTCATATTAGATATTAGATATTACGCATCAGATAGTGCTGGAAATAAGAGGTCTTCAATGAGTGACTCTTACCCTGTGACGTCATACGGTTCATGTAGTCATGTACCGAGTATCCATAACACATGGTATTTTATTGCATTTTGCTAAAAACCATATTGTATTTCGTTTCTGAATATTTTCTATTATGAAAATATTAATGCAATTTAATGTACCCATTCGCATGACATGTTCTTGCTTATATGCTTTGAAATTGTGTAACTTCAATGCAGATTAGCTTAAGCCGAATCATGTGGTTGGTAACCTTGTACGTGGTCACCAGCCTTCAGCTGACTCCCGCTTGGCTTCGCTTAAGCTCGCCCCATTCCGAATCCAGCTCTCTTACGACTAGCTTGTTTCGTGTTCTCATACTGCTTACTTTACTTTGCTTTTACATTTCCAAACATATTTCGAGTCATTCAACATTTTATTGAATAAACTGATATCAATCTCAAAGTCACTTCGTCTACATATTTTCAATCCCCATCTCCAGACCTTCGTTTCAACGGTGAGTTCGTTTCATAATTTGCTATGCATGATATATTTGGTACTTTCCGTTTACACTTTGTTTGAAATCAAGTTATTCAATTCGATTGGTGATCTCAAATATTAGTATAGCTCGTTGAAACTTACAGCCGATAGATAGGTTTTTTTGATAGATTTTTCACTTTATTTGCCACTCTTTTTATACCCCCTTGATGAGAATACGAGTATGTAAAAGGGATTTTTGGGATTCAACTACACCCATACCTTTCTCTTCATAGGTAGGTATATGAATAACTCAGGGTGGTCATGGAGATAGGCATATGTCCTCAAACCACTAAATTTCCTAATCCCAAGTTTTCCCTACTTGTTTTTCTATGGATAGGTACCTACGACCTTAAAGCCAATAACTTTCAAAAATCCGAAGTTTCCCAAAGTTTATCTTATGTTCACAAGGCAACGTAGTTTTCCTAAATGAATTGTGTTTCTGATGTCCACGAAACAAAAAAATGTCAAGTTCTCCTTATTTGTGTTTCGCCTTAAGAACGTATAGGCGGCTAACATCTTTTCCAACTCGAAATAAGTACTTGGGAAAACTGAGTTAACGAAAAAAGAGATAGTAGGACCTGTCAAGGTTGGAAATGTTGAAGGTCCTAAGTTTCCTCTAAGTGTTTCTATAAAAAGTGCGTCACACGTAAGTGACTTATCCAAGATCCATTACTCGTCTTATCGTGTAAACACTTACCAAGTGCGGGAGACTGCTCTTGGCCACCTAATATCTAATCGATTATCTAGCTAGGATGGGAGAAGATGAAGACCCATCAGCTGCTAAAAAACGTAAGATCGACTCTATTTTCTCCATCACTAACAAGTACGCCGTTCTTGAAAAAATGGATACATCAAAGCCCACAGCAGAAACTGAAAAACCGCAAAAATAAAAATCAACCTGCTTCTCACCAAAATCAAAATTTGATTAAACATTGTTGTGCCTAAATTGTTATGCACAGCTGATTTCCGCACTACCACTATATTCAAAAATCTGAAATTAAATTTTGACTCTGTGGATGATCATCAAATAATAAAAGCTTTCCTACAAACGAGCCAAGCTGAATTTCCAACTTACCAACTCAAATTTGAGCGTAATTTCAATGTTTTATTCAGAAGACTACATCCAACTCAGACACCTCAACAGTACTATCTGAATTTAATGAGAAAGGTACAAAATGTGTAGCATTTAATGCTGCCTGTACCTACGCCATCCGGTCACGAACATCTCTCTCTCGTTATTTTTCGTGGACTTGAAACCAAATGATAAAGTTAATGAAAAAAATTTTAAACGAGCTTTATTATTACCTAGTTAATAAGATGAACTAAGAATTTAAAAATAAATCAACCCTAATATGAAACATAACATTTTGTCAGTTCATTGAAACCTTTAACGATAACTAAGCTCCTTCCTCTACGACAAAATAATTCTATAACGAACATAATTGTTTATTTTTAACACTAAAACTTTACCCCTTGATTATAAAATCTTCCCTTTCTTATCATAGTCCCAATTTTGTAAATAAAAACGTGATACATTTGTGTCGTCCAGTTCCAAAAGCCACTTTGTCCAATTTTCGAAAGATTCGAGATAACTATCGATTTTAATTAAATCGCAGGTGGCGAATCGAATGGTGAAGTGTTTTTCTTTCTAAACCCACCATATCCCTCCCAAAATGACCCTGAAGAGTTGTGTTGCTTTCCAAAACCCACTATGTCCAATAGGTATTGGGTTCCAAAAGCCACCATGTCCATCTCATTTCTCCTGTTTCAAAACCCACTTTGTCCCATACTGTTATGCTCCCTTCTTTATCATTGTGGTTCAAAACCCACTTTGTCCTTAGTTCTCTTCAGTGTTCTTTTCTTTCAGTTTTTATTAGTTTTTTCGGACCTTAGTAATCTTTTCACTTTTTTCTTTTGAACATGGGTGCTATTAAAACTATACGCCTCTTTGCTGATGAGTGTGGAGGTCAGAACAAAAATTCTATAATTGTGTTCATGATGTGCATCTGGCTCAAAAACTATGCCCCTCCACTACTCGAGAAATTGGAGATAATTTTTCCCGTGGTTGGGCATTCATTCATGCCACCTGATAGGGTTTGTGGTGTACTTGAAAGAGAATTTATAAAGAAGAGTGAAATCCTCACACCTGAAGAATATGTAGAGGTGATTTCGAGGCAAGCTTCAGTGTCCAAATTGGGAGAGACGATTGCATAGTTTATGATTTCAAAGAGAAGGCTGCTGATTTAAAATAAAAAAAACTACTGTTTGGCACTTCAAATTCAATGAGTGCAAAAGAATTATAATTACTTTGTCCGGGAAGAACAAAACCCCCTTGGTAAGGGGAGAGCCTGCTTATCGATCAGACATTGGCGCAGGAAAATCAATATTAAAAATAGGGAAAACGCTGACCAAAAACCTTGGTATAGATACCATTCCCAAGGGTAAACCTGTCAATGAAAAAAACTGCAAGACGTCAAAGATCTATTGAAAAAACATTTCGAAGATAATTGGGTTACAGATGAAAGGCTCGAATATTACAAAAAAAACCTTAATCCTTGAACCAGCAAATAATTTGATTATGGAATAGGAACCTTCTCATGTCCAAGAAGAAGATCATGATGACATGACAGACGGCGAAGTGGTGTTATAGTAGACCAAGAAGGGCAAGTCACAGACTTTCAGGACAATGCTGATGAGATAATAAAAATCGCTGAAAAATTTAAATGAAGTCTGTAAAAAATAAGAACTTTCTTAAAGCTTGATAGATTCGTAAATGTGTTAACCTGTCATCACGCTTGTTTTTTTCATTTTACCATTTTTTTGCTAGTACCTATACTTACTTTTAGTTACTTTATTTGGAAAATTTGTAATACCTAATGTGTACCTATCCTTATTTACTTAAAAATGTGTACTCGATAAAAATGTGTCTAAGCTGCATTATCGAAAAGGTGTGATTTGTTTTCAAACCCCACTTTGTCCAAAGTATACTGTTCCAAAACCCACTATGTCCACCGTACAGTTCCAAAACCCACTACGTCCAACTTTTCAACTAGATTTAAAAAAAAAGTATAGATCAGGGATTTTCAAAATATATCCTAAATGAAAAGTAATTTTATGAAGAAAATTTTTTTCAAAAAATTGGCTAAAAAACTCCTTTCTGAAATAGCATAACAGTTTTTCATGAATATCTCACAATTGGATAGTGAGGACATGGAGGCTTTTGCAACTGGAAGACTCATTTTGAAAGTATAATTATCAAAATTTAAAGCTTGATTATCGTTAAAGGTTACAATGAGCTGACAAAATGTTATATTTCATATTAGAGTTAATTGATTCATAATTTCTTCATTTTATTAACTAATATTAAAAGCTTGTTTTCAAAGAAGGTTCTTTCTACTTAATTTTAACTTTTTAGTATTTTTAATTCGTGATTTACTACCACGTATTTCGTAGCACGTAGCAGCGTTTTTCCGTTATGTAGTCCGTAGTACGTTCACATAACATGTTCTGCTTTGAACTGTTGAAGTTCATGTATTTTTATATTTAAATATATCATTTGATTTCATTTGTAGTAGGGTAAAATGAAGTTTAAATTATATATGTAACCACTAGTTAGTGATCTACGACCAAAAATTTTGAAATTCAAAATAGGTAACTGAGGTTAGACGTTTTACATTTACTTACATTTTGATTCCAAGTTTACCAAGGTAGTCGAAGCTTTGTTTTCACTTATCAAGATTGAAAAAAAAGTTTTCCAAAATCAAAATTTCCACTCGCGTTTTACGTTTCAGACCTTCTTGAAGAAGGAAGTCAGGTCCGCTCAGGTCGCTTGATAAGTACCCTTCATAGATACTTCATTATACGCATTCCTCTTGAGGCTCGCATGTAAATTAGTAAACATCAGGACACTGCTGGTGACTTTATTTCAACCCCCAATCAAATTGTTCCCAGTGAAAAACGTAACACTAAAAACTTAATATTTCAAATTTGATTTCCTCGAAACTATAGAAAACGACTTATTGAATTTCACTTGTGACCTGACGATATATACTAGTTGTTCTTATCCTACTATTCCAAAAGATCCATGCAAATGTACAGTCGGAAGTCACATGGCAAGAAGAGTGAATGCAGCCCAATATTCCCGGAAACGGGAACCACGTTTTTCAATTTCTTTCACAAATTTGCGATACTTCAAACACAGCAAAATGAAATCTGTCTGAAATGGGACCACCACGGATACTGGTAGAACACATTTCAAAAAGAACCATACAGATTGGTACCAGATATGATACAAGATATGCAAGGTGCTCGGACATACAAAAAAAAATCGTCGTCCCACGACGACCCTAATTGAGTACCTCCGCTTTTGCGCGCCTTCGGCGCGTTGAAGTCGGTCAATGAAGTAGCTTTTCCGTTATTCTAACCACTGAACCAATGGACACACTTTTAAAATCAACGTCCACAACGTAGAGAATTTCGCATTCATGAATAGGTAGTAACTCCACTCTGACCATTTCCTCAGATTCGCAGAAAAATTGTAACCGTAAAGTTTCGAAGCCGGCATTGAAACACGGTCTTAGAGTTGAAGTGTCGTCAAGTTTCGTGTATGCCGAGTTCCCTTACATCTTCGCATTATTAAGAATTTGATACAATTCAACTCAATCACTTGAGATTTGGTTTCAGATGATGACAAGAACAATTAACAATGAAGCAATATTTCACTAGTAGTAATAATCAATTTATTAGAACGAAAGATGAACTCTTATTGTTTAAGGTAGGTCCTCAACTATAATACAATTAGACAAATGTGTTATTCGTCACACTATGTATATCTGAATTTGATGGTTTGAGGTTGAGACTTGAATAATTCTGTGATCAGTTATGATCCATTGAAATGATCACTCGGGAACGCCTTCAGTCAATTATGATTGAAGCAAACGTTCAGCAGCAAGCCAAGTAATTGAATGCTAATAATGGTATGTTTTTGTTATACCGAATAAACAAGGAACCATGACGTTTATTAATACATTCAGTGTTAATAAGGCTACGTTAATCATATATAGGGTGTGATTGAGCTACGGTGACATTATTATGCTAGAGAATAATTACATTTCCCGTTGAGTTAGTCCTGGCTTAATAATGTGACTCACCCACGCTTCTCTTGGGGCGATTTTAAGCTCCTGATGATGTTGCTATTAACCAGATAAACTTTGTGAGGTAACACTCGACTCACTGTTTATTCAGAGGTAACTTCAATCTAAATTAAATTATTGTGGTGGACGTAATTATGACAATCGATCTAACAGATACCTTCGTCAACTTGATCGGGATTGGGGTTCACAGAAATAACTATAATATAGTTATTTCTGTGAGCCCCATTTCCGATTATTCTCCATATTTATCGTGCTAACGATAAATTCATTATCTTTTCTGGGTTTGATCAACAATAACAACACTCTCCTTGAATGGTAAACAATGAATATAGGTAAAAAAATGAAACGACTCTAGGATGGTAAGAAATGAAAAAAAAAGTCAGGATATATTTACTCAAAGTTTGAGTTATTGTGTGAACATCATGATCACTACACTCCACTGAGAATAAACAATGATTCAATTTATTTTTTGATGAATTGAAGTGGATTTGGACTTATAGAGGATGAGAAAGACTGAAAATACATGTGCAGGATTCCCACCTTGTTTTCCTGAACAGTACAATGAATTTTGTAAGTTTTTGGTTTATGGGAAAATTGATAGATACATTAATTAATTTGTTCCGTAAGCTTTCAACCTGTTTGAAAATACAATGTTTTATTCATACATGAAAATTAAATTTTATTAAATTTACATATATAAGTTTTGTAGGGCTAATTATGGTTTGAATAATATGAAAGGCAAAGATTATTCAATATTAATGAAAATGCAAAAAACAAAAACCGGACTACTTAATATTAACGGAAGAAAAGAAAATTTCATTATCACAAATCAGCTGCACAGCAGGAATTAGGATAAAAAATTTACATGCTACCCAACAAAAACAAATGTGAATTGAAATCAAAAAATAATAAATATGCAAGTTTGATAATAGTTATAACAAAAACATTTACTTCTCCCTCATCCATGACCTCAAAAAAACACCCACACTAAGAAAACAATTCACCCACCCAACATAACAATAAACCATCACTGGGGAGTACAATTATAATTACAGTTCACCAAGATCGTCGGCCCACGAAAATGGGTCCAAGATCAGAAGATCCTCCCCCACATGAATACAGAGGTGAATAAACTGCCAAATGACCACACCATTGAACCTGAAGAAACCACCACCACCATTGAGAACAAACTTTCTGGGTATCGGTCAATGTCCCAGCGTAGGCAGACCTGAGACTAGATGTGTCAGTACGCCTGCTGTAGGCACCTGAGTACTGTAAGGAATGTTGGGCATTTGGTGAATAGTCTTAGGTCCAGCAGTGGTTCTCTGTCAAGATGTTTGTTATTGCATCTTAACAAGCCTGGCTGACGCGGACGAATCCTGTCTTTGTTACTACTTAACTATGCCGATGGTCAGAAGCAATATAGCAAGGAAGCATCATATGTAAGGCAGCTGATAGGGCGGCTGCAGTGGTGGGGAGGCTGGGCCGTCTTATGGCTAACATAGGCGGCCCATCCTCCTCCAAACGCAGGCTGCTCATGAGAACAACTGATGCCATCTTGTTGTACGGTGCTGAAGTATGGGCAGACGCTCTGAAGTTTCAAAAATACAGGACGCGTATTGAATCGGTGCAGCGACGTGGTGCACTAAGGATATGCAGCGGCTACAGGACGGTTTCAGCCCCTGCAGTGCAGGTTGTTGCCGGGGTCACACCAATTGACCTACTGGCATACGAGCGCAGGAGGATCCACCTGAGGAAAGCGGAGAATGCGCCGACGGTGGTTAAGAAGGAAGAACGAGAAGAGACCATGAGGAGGTGGCAAAATAGGTGGAGGTCTGAGAGTCGAGGACGATGGACTGCAAGGCTGATTCATGGCGTCAAGGAATGGACAGAGAGAGTGCACGGGGAAGTGAATTATTATCTTACACAATTCCTTACCGGGCACGGTTATTTTCGGTCCTTCCTGAAAAAGATTGGGCGGACCACGGATTCGCGGTGTCTTTACTGCCAGCAGCAGCGTGACCGCATCACAGACGACGAGCAACAGGATCAAGATGGAGTCGCAGAAGGCCTGGAGATCGAGGAAGACGATGTGTACCACACATTCTTCCAGTGTCCTAGATGGGAGAGAATGCGGAGTAGCCTGATTGACGAAGTCGGTGAACTTCAGCCAGAGACCATCGTTAATAAGATGATGGAGACAAAGGAGAACTGGGATGCCATCAATACCTACGTCATCGCAGTTCTCAAAGAGAAGGAAAGAAATAGGGATTGGGAAGGCTTAACATCATAAACGCCCCATCCCCTATCGAAGCCAAGGAGGAGCCTAAAGACATTAGGCCTCACGAAGAGGAAGCCCAGCAACAGCCGGGCTGAAAAAGGGGCTGTCCCGAAGTAATGCATCAACTGTAGTCCCGGGGCAGTCCAGACGAACAGAGGAGGTTTTAGTGGGTAACCAGTTGCTTATAGCGGCCGGACCCCCACATAAAGGGCGGTGAGACAAACATCCCTCTCCCGCTGTCAACCAATAAACGGTTTCCTCCTCTATAAAAAAAAAAAAAAAATGGTCAGAAGCAAATTATGTTGAACTGGTATTAAACTACCCTAAACCAAAAACAACAGCGAAAAAAATCTAATCTGGAATGAAAAGACGAACTATCATCCCATAAGTACCAGACTTTCCTCTTCATGTGTGCCTCATGATACATGTCTCTTAGGTGTCGCCATGTTATAATTAGAATGTCGATATGTTACGAGCGCCTAAGTCTCCCTCGCCTAGGGTATTAGTCGGTCGCCGTTCGTTCCTCTTTCCGGGTCAGTATTTCCGTAAATTGAAGGGGCTCAAACTTAAAAAGTTGTACCTGAATTTTAAATGTTCAAGGATTTTCGAAATTCATTAGTGCATGGGCGTAGGGAATTGAAAAACTAGAAGATTGCCGCTGGAATCATCAAAATTGAACAATAGTTGCCAGAGAAATATAGGAAAACCAGATTCAGTTTGGGTGTTCCCATATTTTTTGGGCAATTATTGTTCTGTCCTAAATACCATACCTACATACCATATTTTTGCTCAAAGTTCACTATAAACTTCATTTTGACAGAAAGTACCAACCAGCGAAATAGCGTTATATCGTAGCTATGAGTGTCTTCATATTCATAACGAAATTTAGTTTTTGGGTGATAAGGAACCGAACTGGGTGGGAAATGGGACACTAATCATTCATTTCAATTTACACTCGTGTTTCTGCTATATCGTGATGGAAACCATCACATGCCATAGTTTGATTTGTTGACGTTGTTGAAGATTTGAAAATATCTTCAGCAAGTTATCGGCCATATTAGTTATAGGCCATCCCCCGAAGAATTGACACCTATGGAACCCAAAATTAGGCAACTTCTAGCTCGATGGGACTCTTTAACAACCAGAGATGGGGTTCTGTAACATAAGTGGGAGATACCTCAAGGTAGAAGCTACTGGCAAATTGTAGTACCAGAAAATAGTGTCCCAAATATACTCAAACTATGCCACAATAGTACCACAAGAGGTCATTTTGGTTTCTTGAAGACCCTTGGTAAGGTCTACCAGCACTACTACTGGCCAGAGATGGGAGCAGACATAAAAACTTGGTGTAGAACCTGTATTGAATACCAGAAGACGAAAGGGTCGAAACAGAGGAAACCAGCACCCTACAGCAGTTCACGATGGGAGGCCTCATGGAGAGGCTTGGACATTTCAGGGCCTTTCCCCCGAACCCAGAAGGGGAATAGATTTGTTCTAGTCATTTCTGATTATTTTCAAAAATAGCCAGAAGCCATTGCCGTACCAAATCAGGAAGCTGAAACCGTGGCAGCCATTCTAGTGGATCAAGTATTTATCCGTCATGGGATCCCAACCGAAATTCATACGGATCAAGGGCGGAATTTCGAATCGAAACTTGTGAATGAGATGGCAAAAATCCTTGGGACACGGCATACACGCCACCACTTCACCTTCAGTCTGGAGGACTTGTGGAACACCGTAATAGGACAATTACCAAATACTTTACAGCATTCATCAATTCCAAGCAAGACAGTTGGGATAAGTTGTTGCCATTGTTTTTGTTGGCGTACAGGAGTGCTCCACATGTCACCATAGGTGTTTCTCCATCATTAATGGTTTATGGTCTAGAACTCCAGCTTGCAGAGGAACTAGTAAGACCTACTTCGATCGAGCCCCAGCTTTCAACAGCCTATGCATTCCAGTTACGCAGAGACATGACGGAAATTCGATAATTCGCTCGTCTAAACATGAATTTGCAGATGGTAACTCAGAAAGATCGTTTTGACAGACATGCAAAACCAGTGAGCTTTGAGAGTGGTGATTGGGTGTGGGTTCACGAACCGAAAAGAACAGTTGGACGATGTCCCAAATTGCAGCCTCCGTGGACTGGACTTCGGAATGTTGTTCAAAGAAAAAATGAAGAGCTGTTTCAGGTGAAGCTCGGAGGTATGAAGAAATACATAAACGTCAACCGAACAGCTCGTGCTGATGTTAAGAAGGCGGTGGTAGTGTGATGGAAATCATCGCATACATAGTTTTGTTGACGTTGTTGAAGAGTTGAAAATATCGTTGTTATCCTGTCAGGTTTGATTGTGAAACTCTTAAAGATAAAGAGCGCCTTATTTGGTTGTTATTCCTTGAAATTTTGTACAATATCATTCGTCCCAGCTTTAAGAAATCATGGGGAGCGAAATCCTACAGTGATCCTGATGGTAGTAAGTAAAGTAAACAACCATTTCAGGTTGGATTTTCGTCCGACTGCCATTCCTGACATTGAGGACGTCATCAGCTGTCTTCTAAAGGGAAGATCAGAATTTGTTCTGATGATTTCGCTCAACGCTTCCCATTGCCTCAACACCCTGGATTGGAACGAGGGAAAACACACCCCAGAAAGGAGATTAGAACGCACGACCTCCCGCAGTACCTCCCTACCGCAGCTCTGGATTGTCTCGTTCGGTTTTAAAAATTCGATAGTATTTTGAAATAACAAAAAACGAATGTTGTAAATTTCAACACTCACTAATTAATCCAAACGTGTTTTACGAATTTTAACTGAGTGCGTTGTCATTAGAATAAGTACTCTTCTTCTTCTTGTAGTGCCATCTCCATCACTGAAGGTTGGCGATCATTTCTGCAAACCGTTCGCGATCTTGCGCCAGATGAAAAAGATCGGCTGCTCGGTTTATCCCCGTCCAGCTGCGAATGTTGGACAACCAAGATGCTCGCTTTCTGCCTACTCCCCGACGTCCGCTGATCTTTCCCATCATAATCGTCTGCAATAGGCTATACTTGGGACCCCGCATAACGTGCCCCAAATATGCAACTTTTCGTTTCTTTATGGTTATCAGCAGCTCACGTGTCAGGGAGTTTTCCTGCAGAATGTAGGCGTTCCGGAGCCTGGCAGTCCACGGGATCCTCAGCATGCGTCGGATCAGCCACATTTCGAAAGCCTCCAGCCGGTTCATATCCTTGGCTTTTAACGTCCAGGTCTCCACGCCGTAGAGGAGTATGGACCATATATAGCATTTTACAACTCGCCAGCGCAGAGGAAAACTCAAATCCCGGCGGCACAAAACGCTTCGCATGTTGTTGAATGCTGATCGTGCTACCTCGATCCGACACCGCAACTCTCCCTCCAACGACCAAGTCTCCGAAACCCACTGGCCCAGGTACTTGAATCTCGACACCTGCTCGATTACTCGCCCGTCAACAACCAACCTCACACCATCGTTGCCCCTCTTCGATATGACCATCGCTTTAGTTTTGGCAATGTTGATGGCCAGGCCATAGTTCCCGCAAGACATTGCAACTTTGTCCAAGAGGACCTGGAGCTCCGATTCAGTGTGAGCCAGCAGTACTGTGTCATCTGCGTATCTCAAATTCGAAACAGGTAAACCATTGACTTGGACCCCTATATCACAGTCGTCTAGGGCTTCTTTAAATACCTGCTCCGAATAGATGTTAAAGAGTAACGGTGACATTGTGCAGCCCTGTCTGACCCCCTTCGCAACTGTGACCTGTTCAGAGAGAGCGCCATCTACTCGAACTTGCGCCGTCTGGTTCCAATATAGGTTTCTCATCAACCTTACGTCCTTGAAATCCAGACCGACCTCCTGCAGAATACGAACAAGCTTCTCATGCCGCACAGTGTCAAATGCCTTCTCAAAATCCACAAAACAGGCATACACAGAGCATTGTTGGTCTAGACACTTTTGGACGAGAACCTGCAGGGCAAATAAAGCTTCCCTTGTTCCAAATGCACTGTGGAAACCAAACTGTGTATCGCCAATCTCGGCCTCAACTTTCCTCCACAACCGGTAGTGAAGCACACGCAATAAAATCTTGAGGGCGTGACTCATTAGGCTGATGGTCCTGTGATCACAACACCTACGTGCATTAGCCTTCTTAGGCAGGGCAATGAAGATTGAGTTTAACCACTCCACTGGAATCTGTCCGCTGTCATAAATCCAGTTAAACAGCACTGTTAGCTTGGAGATACTTTCATTATCCATCAGTTTAAACATTTCCATGCTCACTTCGTCTGGACCAACAGCTTTACCTGTCTTGGCAGTACTGATTGCTCTAAGAACCTCGTCCTCGAGAATGGGTGGTCCCTCGTCCTCTTCTCGACTCGACAGTTCGTATACGTCCCGAGCATCACTGAACAGTTCGTCGATGTACTTCTCCCAAACTCGGCATTTTTCCTCACTGGAAACTGCAACTACACCACTCTCATCCAACACAACTGAAGCATGATTCCTCCTGCTGGTAGAGGTCAATTCCCTGACCTTCTTATGGAGATTGAAATCATCGCGAATTTCACTTAAATATTCAATCTCAGCACATTGAGAAGACAGCCATTCCTCCCTTGCCCGGCGAGACGCAGCTCGAATTTGTGTTTGTAATGCCTTGTATGCCTGATTGTCTCTGTTCTTCATCTCACGCCGTTGCTTCATCATTTGGAGAATTTCTTCCGTCATCCACTTTTTCTTAAACTCTGCAGCTTCCTTCAGATGCTCCTGGGCAGCCCCATTGATAGCACTTTTGAATTCAAGCCATGCATCATCAATATCCGAGACCTCGATTTCCTTCACAGCCTGATTCATCAAGTCACCCGCTTTCTCAGCTATGCTTGCAGTTTTTAGAAGCCTCAAGTTGACCTTCCGCACAGTTTTAGGTTGAGCCCTTCGCAATTTTACGCGGATCCGGGCAACAACGAGACTATGGTCTGAATTAACATCAGCTCCTGGGTATGTCTTGGCACTCTTGACCGCATTCCGAAAACGATTGTTAATCAGAATGTAGTCAATCTGATTCCGAACTACTCGCTCCAAACTATCCTGGGGTGATTTCCATGTGTACAGCCTCCGCTTTGGGAGTTTGAACCACGTATTGCACACGACAAGGTCTGAATCCTGACAAAATTCAATTAAACGGTCCCCTCTTTCATTCCGGACACCAAGGCCAAACTGGCCAACTATTCCCCGGACAGGACCCTCACCAACCTTGGCATTGAAGTCACCAAGATATATATTTACATCGTGTTTCTTGATCATCCTCTGAACCACCGCTAGCTCGTTGTACAGAGCCTCTATCTCATCATCAGGCTTGTCTGCAGTAGGTGCATATACCTGTAAAATGTTAACGTTCACAGGTTTCCCTTTCAGCTGCAGTAACATGACTCGATCTGAGACTGGCAAAAAATTGTACTGTAAATAAGTACTCTGACGAATACGAATTCTGGACGAACTAGCGGTTGGAAATTTTCAAAAACTGGAATCATCACATGTGATTTCTTGGAAGGCATTCATTCGTACTACTCAACATGTCATAGAACAGTTGAAATTTTATCGTGATGACGCCGTGGCTTTGGGTTACCTGTTGCAATCCCCAATTTATCGACACTGGTTCTTCGGTATCATCCATAATTATTATATTATTTTTAATTTTAATATATGTTACTGACATATTAGTGCTTCACAATTTGAGGAACGTTCCATTGGCTTGAACACAGTCAGATTACGTGGTTTCGAGAGAGCGATTTGATGTGAGAGCTGTACAATCACAGAGATGAAGTAGAAACCAGAGAAACGGAAACTGGAAGCCGGTGGCTCAACTGAAATAAAGGACAGAGCAAACAGAACAAAGGGGAGATATTAACGACAAAGAGCGTGCGGTTGCAGTGGTATACAAAAGGAGAATGTAAACAATGACATGCTTTTTCTGAATGTCAGAGATTCGTTTATTATGATGAATACTTCATGTGTTTACTATGGTTGGTTTTTTCTTTGGGTGTATTGACAGAAGAGACGCGTTCACTTCACAAGGCAATTCAACGGAAAGTCTGAATACAAGCAAGTGCTTTGTACGACCTCCACCTGAGTTGACACATGTTTCAAAAAATTGGCAAAAAATAACCATCACGATACAAAGGATTGTCCCGTTGTGTTCATTACCGGGGAGACGCGACATTTTCCATGACATTATGTAAATTGGGTGCACTCTCTGTTCTCAAACTCTGCAAACTCTGTTCAATAACCCACTCCAGGTATTGCGATATCGCATGCTTCATTCCTCTCTATAAAATTATTTTTTTAGGGATAATTCATCTTTTGGAGCTTCAAGGACGAGAATTTGAAATTTTGATTCAAACCCACATTTTCTGATCTGAAGTTGCCAGAAATAACAGAGAAAATAATTATCATCCAATTCATTATTTTTCTACATACTCATCTTAACCGTATATATTTCTTTACCGTGTCATTTCTGATAAAAGATGTTTTGGGAACAAAGTTATTTTCAATTGACCTCAAATATGCATTCATTCACATAATTCCAATCTTATGCTACAATCAGTTATGTGTATTGTCATAAGTAAATAGTCTGGTCATATTTACTTGACATCAAATGCCGATTGAAAAATCTCTGTTACATACTCAGAGACATGAATAATATATTTTGGGTTACCTTTCCACTGATAAGATTTCGTTCAGCCGAGGGGGCGTGATCAATCGCTTGGACTTGGTTCAGCCGTTTGGACTTGATCTCAATGGAATAACGACATTTTCATCACCAACAAATTTGTGAAATGACCTCCAGATATAAAGCATAAATATCTATGTCGATGATTTTGGTGAATTAAAAAGAATGAATTTATTTATTGGTTTCAATTACTTCAGCAATAGCTGTTGAATTTATTTCACGCGGAAATTCATTACGAGTCATTCTACATTATCACCTGTGCCGCCATCTTACGGTTGGCATTTCCGATACACAACTATAGAAGTCCAATTTCTGAAATTAGTAGGGTCCAAAAACAAGTTTTCCGAAGATTCAGTTGAAATCACTATCTACAGGATATTTTGGTAGGTATAATTGGAATCAGTTGGAAGAACTTACAGAATCTCAAATCTAACTGGTCTATTTTTATCTCTCTTCAACCCATCTTCTAGCTATGTAGGTATATTAAAAAAAAAAAGTGTGCCAACAAAGGTTGACGGTATACTTAGGTCATACACATAGTATAACTCTACTTGGTGAAAAAATGCTCGATTATTATATTAAGCATCATGGTTTTCAGAACTGATAAACACCAAGACAATAATTGTCTTGGTGTTTATCAGTTCTGAAAACCAAAAAAAATATCAATGTAATCGGGAAACAATTATTGTTCCCCGATTACATTGATAATGAGGAATTTCACCATGTCGGAATTTCCTATTTTTGACCCAAAAATCGGATTCAGCACCTCAAAAAACCTCCTAAGGCAAACTTTTAGCCCGAACTTCCTAATTTACGAATAAACAAAACAGTGTAGAAAATACGAATGTTTAAAAAAACCGGGAAAATGACGTCATCCTGGAATAGTTCATTTACGGCCGCTTGAAGCGCTGAGATCGAGAAATCTATTGTCCCCAGATGCAAAATTTCACGAAACAGTAAAGTTCGAAATCGAAAAACTGAAGAAAAAAAACAGAAAAAGCAAGATGGGGAAAATTAGGTTTCCCCTGTTTTTGTTTGATAACTTTTCTCTTAGAAAACACGATTTCGTCGTCCCAATGGGCAACACTGGGAGGAGACAGTGATCCAAATAGCCAATCAGCAAGCGTTCCCGCTTCACATCCGTTTTCCCGGTTAGTTTTGAAATTAAAAATTTTGATAGTCTCCAAAAAATAACAGGAGACTTATTTCCCGAAATCAGCCCGATTTTCATCTATCCTACACCATTAACTATTCAGGAAAAATGCAAACAGAATTCGGTGAAATTCCTCATTGTTTTATTAACTTAAATCTTTTGATCGGCAGTTTCATCAAAATCGAAACGTGATTTTTTCAAAGAAGAGGTCGAAGGGTTTGTTGGTCTGGCAACGGAAATTGATGATAGCAAAGTCTCACATGAATACACTATTACATTAATTTGTGTCTTCTCCAACAAGTTGTACGGAAGCTATGAGTACCTACCCTTCCAATTCTTTGCATATCATAGATTGTTTAGTACAGTAGCACAGGAGTGATACATTTCAATTGGCTGTGTCGCATACTTGGCAGCTTTTTTCTCACCTTTAGATCCTCTCACGTCAGGGATTAGAGATCGATCCCAATTCGAAACCCGGGTATTAGAGAAGCATCCATGATAATTGGAATCCGTTGGAATAACGGTTACAGAGCCGGATAAGAGATCTCGCCATGATTGTGGCTTATACATCAAAACACGCCGAAAAAGCTCGGTCCATTCTGAGGAGGAGAAGGACGAAAGTTGTTCCGATTTGTGCAGGATCACGGAGGATTTAAGGGGCCTGCCGGAGGGAGCTTGGGGTCGAAAGCATATAGGGAACTGTTTGCCTAAGACTTAATGGAAACCGTTCCTCCGCTTGGAATCAAATGTTTGTCAGCGAACCGAGCTCCAGAATTGCCACCTTGTCTTCCTTCCCGAGCACTCAATTTTCGGGTCTTCTCTCAACCACCACACAGTTGTTCAAAACCCAAGAATCCTGGCGAAAGCTTGAAAACCTGAGGGATGATTAGCCTGTCCGTAGGACAGGATATCATTCTCATGATACTTCGTTCCGCACTGCCAAGCGATGCTGTCATCGCATCTCCTACTTTGAAAAACTTTTGTTCTCTATTCTCCAGAAAATTGGATTCGAGTATTTCCCATTTTCAGGTAGCCTCCACTTAGCGATTACTGTTTGCAGATGGAAAGAATGCGGATGGTTTGGTGAGGTGTCCTTGTGTATTACAGTCCCAAAAACATCCTCCTTCTTCTACCTGCCACTAAAGCCAGGGAAAATGAGATCGAGGGTTGTTGACTACCGACCAATGATGAAGTAGAAGGATTGATTTTCACAGACCGTTCGCATATTTAAAGGCAGTTGTTCCCATTTCTATACAGGGTGTCGACCAAACTTCAAGGATCGATCGTACATCTACCTAATTCAAGTAAGAAAATGTATCGTAGCATCTTTGTTTTAACCCCTTGTTTTTCCAAGTTTTTTTCAATTTCAAATTTTTTTTCGTGTTCTTGAACATGTCACTAAAATTACCAGAATCACCTTAATTTACCGTTAACATGGTTAACATGTAAAAATAAGGGCACCGTTAGAAAGGGCGCCAAATTTCCCATTTTCCAACAAAAAATTATTTCCAGTAAAAGATGGTGCTTCTTTCAAATTTTAAAGGCGAATGAAGAGTAAACTTGAAGGGCAAGTGAACTAACAATCGAGATGGAATTCTTTCCTAACAATTGGCAGAGTGGAGGGGCTCTATAACTCATTACGACTCGAGTTGCTCGATGCCCAAATTACGAAGGTCTGAGATACGGAGGCTCGGCCCTTTCCCCAGCCTGACTCACCAGGCTACCTAAGATTTTGGAACAGGTAGTCGTCTATGTTAGCAAGTGTACCCTTTGAAAAATTGGCCAGCCGCACTCTTTCTATCTGAGAACAGTACCTCTGTTAGTGAATATGCGTTGACAGAACGCTCAGAAGATAGTTTATCTTTAGGCCAGTCATCATTTTTTCATTTATCTGTTTTGTATAGTATGCAAGTAAGTAAATATTGGAAGCACCAAATTTGCCGAGACAACTTTAGGCAGCTAAAAAACCTGGAGATTTCGGTCATTTTTTGATTATTCGTTCACGACTCGAAACCGTGCGTTCTCGGGAAAAATATGCTATGTAACTGATTAGTAACCATTAAATTTTGCATCGAATGAGTTCCCCCAACTTAATTATTTGATAAAGAGCTATAGGAAAAAACAACGGTCAAAAACAACGATTTTTTTCATTTTTGTCCAGAACAAGGATGTAGTCGTTTTTACTCGTCTACAGCTCGGAAACAAGAAAATATTCATATGGAAAAACTCAGTGAATGAAAGTTGTGCAGAATTTAATTTAGCATATGCTGATATCACGTACATGACCCGTCTCGGGTGGCTATTGTAAACATCTGATTGACATTAGACGATAGCAGTTGTGCTACCCATTGTGTAGCAACCCATTTGTGAATCCCTGGCAACTTGTATTATACAGACCCTCCGAGAGGCAATCTAGCACTCATTTGTCCCTCACTTCTTCCATCCCGGATGCCATTTGCACTGTTGATGACAATGTTATGCTTAAATATAATCGATATTATTATAGTATAATTATAGTTAACCCTAATTGGACAATGGTGTCACTAGTGTCACAGAAAACATCTCTGGTACTCTACAGCTGTCCCAAGGTGTCACCGGAGAAACCAAAACTAAATTAAAATTTTTATTTGACAGCAGAATTTTTTATGGGCTTTTGGAAGTATCAAAATATAGTTATGACAAAAATTGCCAAAAGAAATCGATGAAAAAAATTGTCAGCATTTTTGTCATAACATCATTTTTTTACTTTTAGTAACTTTCAAAAAAATAGTTCAGGAAATTAAGCTTTGTTCATAAACTTTTTAATTTCAACTTAAATCTAGTAAATCTGGTGAACTTCTGTGGAATTTCTGAGATGTTCACGGTCACACTAGTGACACCATGGTCCAATTAGGGTTAATACAATTATTATGTTAAAACATGATCGTATACTAAATATTGATATATCCATCTAGAGGTGATGCACAAGTATTAGTCTTGAAGAAAATCTCTTACATTCTTTATCTATTTTAGATTTTTCAGTTCAGCTGATCACTCAGTCAGCTCAACAAAGATCATATTTTACACCAGAGTTGATCGCTAATGTCTTTTTCTTGCCAAAGTGAAGGAGTAACCCAATCAGAGCTCAATGACAAAAAGCTCTGTCGTTATCGCCCGCTAACGACAATTCGTTTTCCCCCAACACCCGTTCTGATGAAGTTTGATGTTCGATATTCTTAATTGAATTGGCGAATGTGGTGGCTAGAATGATTAGCTCCATTTTAGTTAATTACAACAACGTTTAATCCTTTCTTAATATATAATTGACAATAACATGTCACTCTTCCATTAAACTAATATTATTTCAACAAATTACCCACTGAAACGACAAGTGATTGGATGAGGATGTTAAGGGGCCGTAGGATGGGGAAATACTAGGTATGTGAGTGGAGAACATACGTGAACTTAAAAAGCGCTGCGAATTATTACACAAAGGTTTATTATTTTTCTATATAGATCACTCGTCTGCAAAGAACACGGCTTTGCTATTGGTACCACCAACCAACATGAAGAAAAACATCGATCGCATTTCGGTCAGCTAAAATTCGAACGGGGATTGGGCCTCTTCCGCGATTTACGCTCGTGTTTCTGTATTATCGTAAGTCCAAGCCTTAAGTTCGCGTAAGGAGCGAACGGTTTGTCCTACAGAGCTCTGCGTGGTCCCTAAAATTCTAGAAATTCAATACTATCTTAAATTGATGAAACAACAATATCTTTATACCGAAAGTTTTCGAGTTAGGGCGTTTTCAAAATCTAAACCCTTATTTTTCAAAACTTAGAAGTGGTAGGTCACTTCTAAGTTTTGAAAAATAAGGGTTCAAATTTTGAAAACGCCCTAATTCGAAAACTTTCGGTATAGAGGTATTGTTTTTTCATCAATTTAATACAGCATTGAATTTTTAGAATTTTAGGGACCACGCCATATCAACCAAAAGCTTCGGGGCACAATTAGACTCCAAATGGAGTCCACACACCAAATTTTATCAAAATCGGTCAGTGCGGTCAGTGCCGCGTACGGCGGTCGGACGGCCAAATTTGTATTCGATTTTTTTATATTTTTATTCGATTCTACGTACCTTGAAACATATACCAACAAATTTTGAGGTGGAGTGGGGGGGGGGTTGAAAAAAATTTCTTGGTCGATTCCAAAGTTCATTATTGAAAATAATACACCAAAATGGAACAGATTACTTCCAGGCGAACTAAGAGTTGTTTTATTTTGTTAATATAGTGATAATACTATGATTAGATGATTCCTTAAACGACCGACCCCATCAACTCCTGATGTTGGCATTTGGAAATTCTTTCGAAACATCCGTCAATAAGTGAGCCTAAGGAAATAATCATATACTAAATACATATACAATGTATTACAATTGGGTTAGATTAGCAATGATCATAATCTGAAAAAGATAGTCACCACAAAGAAGTGTATCACAAGGATATAAAAACAAAAATAAAAAACGTAATACATGATAATTTGAGTTATATCAATCAGTGCTTTGGCTATCACATCATGACTTTCCCAACTCATAATCAGTTTTATATGGGGAAATAGATGCTGGAAGGGGGATTGTCTTGAGATATGAGCAGCGCAACAGGCGAGAGAAATATCAGTTACTCTGAAGGCGGTAGCTGCCAGAGTTGGAAATGACTCTTTCTAGTACTCCGAGCACGTAATAGTTGTTAGTAGGAATGACCATGTGCGGGCCATATCGGTGCTGAGGGGTGAGAGAGAGTATGTTCGTTAGTTCGCATCTCGAAATGCCCTTCTCACGATGGCACTTTCCGAGTGAATTACACAGTTGTTTTATATCCGAAGATATGTCACGAAGCACTAAGGATATTATCCTGAGGGAACCAGCTCAAAGTAAGGGTAGCTATTGAATTAAAGAGGCAACTCGGCGGATTTGACGTACCTATTTGTTTTTAGGACGTCCCACAGCAATACTTGAGCGTCCTCATGCGATTAATCAGGGGTGATGGAGGACAACACTCAACGGAGCAAACAAATAACCCCTTACAAATCCGTTTTAGACCGTTCTGAATCCGAATCCGTAGAAAAAACGCTGCAAATTATTACAAAAAGTTTATTACGCAGGACGATGTTTATGTTTTAATGCAAGTCGAAGAAACAAACGGCGATCGAATTTTGAACAGCTAAAATTTGAACGGAGAATAGGCCTCCGTTACAATTCACATTCAGGTTTCTGATTTATCGTTAGTCCAACTGTGAAGTTCTCATAGTGAGCAAACGGTTGGTCCTACAGAGCTCTGGGTGGTCTAATTTGATTTTAAAAATACAATACTGACTATTTTAAATTGATGAAAAAAAAACAATATTTTCATATTGAAAGTTTTTCAGCTAGGACGCGTTGACAATTTCAGCCCTTATTATTCGACCCTTAGAAGAGGCTTACATCAACCACAAGCTTCGGGGCTCAACTAAACCTAAAATGGAGCCCATATACCTGATTTCATTTAAATTGATCCATAGGAACTAAGGAAAGTGCCGCGTACGGAAGACGGACGGAAAAAATTGTAATCGATTTTCTAACTGACAAACCTAAAAACGTAAACCAACAAATTTTGAGGTGGAGTTAAACTTTTCATTTCTTGGTCGATTCCAAAGGTTCGTTATTGAAAATAATAAACAAAAAAAAACCATAGGTGTATGTCTAGATGTTTGTGTGTGTGAGGGACAAAATCGTCTGTACCTTTTCTGCTCAGTCCTTAGTTTCCAGCCGACTTGCATGTTCCTTTTTTGTACGACGCGTAAATCTACCTTGATATGCATTTCCTGCATGCATTTTTAATTTTGTCTTGAGAAAAGGAGAGGGGCGGGTTAATGCTCAAAAAACATGCGTTTTCGGATATAATCGTATTTATTATGCCTAGTACTCAGCAGTCAACCGATTTGTGTTTCTTTTTTTCTTCGATTCAAACTTCCTTGCTGGCATTACTTCATCAAAGTATCGAAATTAACATAGTGAGGGGGTGAGTGGAGGGATAATATTCACGATTTTTTGTTATTTCGACTTTTAATGGCTTACTACTGAAACCCAAGCATTGCATTTCAGGGAACATAATCAATATGCCTCTGGATTTTCATGAACTATTCTTTGTGCCACCGCTTATCAAATCAGTGGTGTCATCATGGAGCCAGGACAGCAGAGACCGCGAATTTCATGAGTTTCTGAGCATTTCACCTTAGATAGAGATGCGATCATCATCTATGGACTACCTCTCAAAACCAACAGATTGAAGTCCAACATTACCATAAGACACCGCCTTGGTGCCAGGCCGGCACCGTTTGTGATGGGGGTGACCCGAATTCGCATGTTGGGTATTGTAGACCATGGACTTTAAAATGCTGCTCAAATTCGTTGCTCGCATGTAGCTGAAATAAAGATTAATGGTGAGGGGGAGGCGGGTCCAATTTTCCAATATCAAATTTTAAATTTTCGGGCTCTCATTATACTTAAAACTGTTTATTATTTTTCTGTCTAGATCACTCGCCTGCAAAGAACACAGCTTGGCCATTGTCACTACCTACCAACCATACTTTTACTTCACAATCAAGGTCATTTTGAATACGCTTCATTTTCAATTCGCTGAAATGAGAAGTTGTGGGTGCCTTCAAAAGGAAATTTCATTACTGGTCGCTAAGGATTGAAAACAACTCAATGATACGAACTGCGATCGCATTTTTGTAAGCCAAAATTTTGATAAACCTAATTTAGGCCTCTTTTGAAATTCACACTCGTGTTTCTGATTTATCGTAAGTCCAAATCTTAAGTTAAGTTCTAATGGGGAGCTCCTACAGAGCTGTGGGTGGTCTCATTCAATTCTAAAAACGCAATACTATGTTAAATTGATGGAAAAACAATGCCTTTATATCGAAAGTTTTTGAGCTAGAGCGTTTTGGAAATTTCAGCCCTCATTTTTCAACCCTTAAAAGTGACTGATATCAACCAAAAGCTTCGGGCACAACTAAACCTAATTTCACCAGAATCGGTCCATAGTAACTAAGGAAAGTGCCGCGCACGGCGTACGTAAAACATTTTATTCGATTTGTGGATTCTACGTATCTTGAAAAGAAAACCAAAAAATTTTGAGGGAAGGTTGCAAATTGTCTTTTCTTGGTCGATTACAAAGGTTCATTATTAAACATAATAAACAAAAACGCTACAAATTATTACACAATGGTTTAAAATTTTTCTATAGTTTAGATCACTCGTCTGCAAAGCCACCAGCCATCCAACATGGAGAAAAACATCGATCGCATTTCGGTCAGCTAAAATTTGAACGAAGATTAGGCCTCTTTTGCGATTCACACTCGTGTTTCTGATTTATCATACGTCAAACCCTTAAATTCTCGTAGGGAGCGAACGGTTTGTCCTACAGAGCTCCGCGTGGTCTCAAAAAATTCTAAAAATTCTATAGAATCTTAAATTGAAGGAAAAACAATACCTTTATGTCAAAATTTTTCGAGTTAGGGCGTTTTCAAAATTTCAAAATTTATTTTTCAACCCTACATCAACCAAAATTTTTGGGGCACAACTAGACCCCAAATGGAGCCTACATACCAAATTTCATCAAAATCTGTCGATGCTAAATAGGGAAAGTGCCGCGTACGACGGAGGGCGAACGGACGGCCAAATTTTTATTCGATTTTTGGATTCTACGAACCTTGATACGTGAACCAGCACATTTTGAAGGGGTGTTAAAAAAAAAAATTTTCTTGGTCGATTCCAAAGGTTCACAATTGAAAATAATAAACCAAAATTACATGGTACGTCCTCAACATACTTGTACTAACTAAATTACATTGAGTGAGACTATTTTGTGAAGTGTAAAGGTAATCGACACTGTATGTTTTATCGCTTACTGATTGACTATGAACTAATCCTTAGCTGAGGGACGTCCCCTGGAATGCATGCATTTTTGACTAAATGTATTTGGACACTATTCGGCCAATCTCATTCAAATATTATCATGTATGAAGATGCAATTTTTGAACTATGGCAACTTTTTATTTCGGATGAGGTATTTTTCAAGAAAATTATGCATTGATCCAGGTTATCGCAGCATCATTTTTGTTCTGATATGTAGCTGTATTTCTTGGAGTATAAGAAAGTTGGAGAATTATCATGATATGATAATTCAAGATAATTCATAATATCATTCAATGAAGAGATCATACATGATAATCTCTTCTATATTATGATAAATAATAAATGTGGATAAACTTGTTGTGTAATCGTTTATGGCATTTCTCTTGCGACGGCATCTGTTCCCTTCAGTTTCCTCTTTAGGTTGTAAAGAGAAGGTACAAATTGACAGGGATCATTCATGTTTGATAGTTCGGCCTGCAGTTGGCTGGAGCTCAACCAATAACCTCAACGTCCATCAACCTTCAGGTTAAATTCACGTAAAACTGACATTCGGATATAAAATCATGTTGCATATTTGAATATTTCATGCCTTGTTCTGACGTGCCTAACTCCTCAACATGGATAATTACTCAATTTGTGCCAAACCCATTGCACAAGGTCATTGTTAATGGAATTGTCAAAACATAACAATCAAAATTGTTTAGATCACCCCAGTTTTTGACTAGTAATAAAAGTATATCGCTACTGAGAATTTCAAATGGTTTGAGATTAATTGATATCTAGTCAGTTATTTGCAAAGTTTCAAAGAAATTGAAGCTATTGCAATGGGCTCAAACGCTGCAAATTATTACACAATGGTTTATTATTTTTTATTTTTCTATATAGATCACTCGTCTGCAAAGCCACCAACCATCCAACATGAAGAAAAACATCGATCGAATTTCGGTTAGCTTTAATTTGAACGGAGATTAGGCCTCTTTGCGATTCACACTCGTGTTTCTGATTTAGCGTACGTCCAAACTTTAAATTCTCGTAGTGAACGAACGGTTTGTCCTACAGAGCTCCGGGTGGTCTCAAAAAACTTTAAAAATTCTATAGAATCTTAATTTGAAGGAAAAACAATACCATTATATCCAAATTTTTTGAGTTAGGTCGTTTTCAAAATTTCAAAATTGATTTTGGAACCCTTAGAAGTGACCTACCTCAACCAAAATCTTCGGGGCACAACTAGACCCCAAATAGAGCCTACATACCAAATTTCATCAAAATCGGTCAATGCTAAGTGGCAAAAGTGCCGCGTACGGCGGACGGACGGCCAAATTTTTATTCGATTTTTGGATTCTACGTACCTTGAAACGTAAACCATCAAATTTTGAGGGGGTGTTAAAACATTTTTTTCTTGGTCGATTCCAAAGGTTCATTATTGAAAATAATAAACCAAAATTAAATATATTTCCCGTTAGGGATATTATGGTAGCTGAGGTGAGATTACATAATGCAAGAAATGATATGGAACTCCTTCAACATAATACTTAAGTTACATAGGGTGATACTTTTTTGTGCAGTACAAAGCACTCCGTTGACATTGAACAAACTACTCCTTAACCAAAAACGCATGCATCCAAAAATACATGCATTATACTAAATAATATTTTAATTTTCCTTCACTATCATCTAAACCCTGATTACATGAAGTTTTTTTTCGAAAGATAGTAAATTTACTCTAATATTGAATTTTAATTTACGAACCTTTGGAATCGACCAAGAAAAAGAAGTGTTTACCCCCCCCCCCCTCAAAATTTGTTGGTTTACGTTTCAAGGTACGTAGAATCCAAAAATCGAACAAAAATTTGGCCGTTCTCCGCCGTCCACTGTACGCGGGACAGTAGTTGTGCCCCGAAGCTTTTGGTTGATTTCAGTCACTTTTAAGGTTTGAAAAATAAGGGCTGAAATTTTGAAAACACCCTAGCTCAAAAACTTTTGATATAAAAGTATTGTTTTCTCATCAATTTAAAATAGTATTGAGTTTTTAAAATCGAATAAGACCACCCAGAGCTTTGTAGGACCAACCGTTCGCTCCCTATACAAACTGTCTTACGATAAATCAGAAACACGAGTGTGAATTGCAAAAGAGGCCTAAACTGCGTTAAAATTTTAGCTGACTGAAATGATATCGCTTTTCGGCTCTTCGAGTTGTACTCAGTTTTGCGTCCTTAGTAACTAGTAATTAAATCTCCTAATGAAATCACCCACAACTCCGTATTCTCTAAAATTGAGTGTGAAGCGTTTATTTCGTCAAAATAAATATGTGTTGATTGTGAAGTAGGTTGGTATTATCTATGACTGGTAAGAAAATAGTGATACTAATTAATTAAGAAAAAGTATACTTCACAAATTAATTCATTAAGAAAAACTTACTTAACTTTACGTAATTTTAATTATACACTGTAACTTCGAAATGGTACTATAATACTAGGTGCTATAATGAATTACATTTATCGTCTGTAATTGAAACTTTTTTTTTAAAGAGACGATCTTGTTTTCCTTTATTTTTTTCCTCAAATTTCACTTCATCAGTCAACTGATGACCCCCCCCCCCTCCGCCCCTGATTACAGCCTCAACCTTTACTTTTATACCGGAAACATACTCATTTTCAATAAACCAGAGTGATAAAGGAGTGTCAAATCTCCTGGAGGTCGGTTTCAACGACTGAAGTGTGGTTTTTAGAGGTATGCGTAAAAAGGCACATTTGCTAAAACGGACCACGTTTTGAGATGGGAAAAACTGAATAACATAAAATCTATAGAATGTAGCGAAAAATTATGCGAGTAAAAGTTGAAGAAAATAACATTTTACATAAAATGGGACCAATTTCAAGTCTCTAGGACAAATGGTTACAATGTTATGAGGAAAAAAAGAATATTTTTATGAAAAAAAGTGAATTTTTCTGAACTTCAACCTCGATGCGGCACGCGTTAATGTTTTCCGATCGACCTAAAAACTTTGGGAATCTCATTTTCTAGTCAATTGGCACCTTTTAGAGGGTTGCCACAAGTGATTTTCTAAAAAAAAATTTCCCTATTGCCTTGTGACCACCCTACTATGCAGCCTCACATAATCCACATGCATATATTATAACATATTAATATGACGTTTGATGTTGAGGCTCACACGTGAATTGTGAGATAGTGATTTTGAACACTCAAATTTTTGAAATTTTAAATTTTAAAATATTAATTGACTACGCAGTCCAAACTATATGTTCAACAATCATAATTACCTGTACATCTTGTGTTCACGCAGTGTTGAACACAGTGAACATTACAATATCAAACTTAAACTCACATACTAACGGTATATTCAGAAACAGTACAACACTTTGACGAGGCAAGCTTTCCCGGTACCATATTTATCTAGAAAATCACACTTACACATGATGTGAAAATATTACCATATCATTCTGGATGAGTTGGAACATCTGAAGTGCTCCCAAATCAAGATTCTCAGTAGGACTTCAACGTTACTTTTTTATTCATGAAGAGGAATTGACCTAAAGTAGGGGAAGAGGGGGGCAGTGGCAGTGGAAATGCTAATGCATGCTTTGGAGTTGTTAACAGAAGTTGAGAGCTACAATC
The DNA here is from genome assembly GCA_009739505.2 of Apolygus lucorum. NCBI lineage: Eukaryota > Metazoa > Arthropoda > Insecta > Hemiptera > Miridae > Apolygus > Apolygus lucorum. Next base: position 35,461,556 of record CM019167.2, read on the forward strand.
TTTTCGTTAACCAGTAGGACCCCTCCCTTCTAATCAAAGCTGCTAGTTTTGCATTTAGGGAAAAAAAGGTTGAAGAAGGGGGCACTCTCCCAGATATGCCGGTGTAGATTTTTTTCCTTTTCGACTCACCCTTGGGAAGGCACACTTACCTCTTGAAAATTCATCTCCCCCGTTTTCTCTCAGAGCAGTCGTCCTATGCGGGCCGGTCCTTTCTCATATATTCCATCTAGCCTTTTACATATTTCAGAGACTATTTGACGGATTTTCCATCCTTAATCATGTCAAACCTCTCTGGTCCATGTGGTACGCACTGTGGTGGTAAGCACTTTTGAAGAATCCTTCTTGAATTTTGAACCTTGACGAGATAGGTAGTATGGATGGAATGCCAATCTCCATTACCAGAGTAATTGGTCGACACCTTTTAAAATATTATTGACGAATGTGTCCTCTTCCAAAAAAAATTACAACTTAGAGCTCATAGTAGAATGGCTATGGAAATGAACAAATAGTTCAGGTAGGGAGCGAAAACGAAAAAACCAGAAGATAAAAGTAACATGCAACAACGATCAGAATTACTCTTACGAAATGATATAGATAGTATACCTTGTAGTTATATTCTCAATATTAATGTATTAAACACATTCCTTATAAATAGTGGACTTCATCTCAAATATAACTATGAAAGTCCAAAGATTGATGATTGTGGCACAGGTTTCTCGGACCCGTGTAGACGATTGATTTTAACATTAAATTGCTGGTACACACATTTTCCCCCAAATAGGTGTTGATCAATTACAAAGTAGATATTTATTGTTCGAATGAGAGTAATATTATGTTGCGGCGACGTCGGACCTCCATGGTTGTCAGCCGAGGCCGTAAATATTGAAATCCTTTCAGGTTATACGTCTTACCAATGGATCACCTACAGCTATAAAGATAGATGAAGGGTGGGAGCAGATTTCTGAGTGGGTATCACAAAGGCGTCTGAAATGAAGAAACCCCGAGGCAAATATTCAATAGCTTGGCCGAATATCAAGACTCAGACTTAAACACAGTATTTCAACTGTAGTACCAACGCTGAGCAATCCTTGAACAGCCAAAATTATCTTGGAATTCACTTCACAAACTGATCATGTTTGCATCTAGGTGTTTTGCACTCATAGTTTTGTACTAGTTTTGTAATACTAGTTTTGTACTACTACTCGTATTTTGTACTACTAGTTTCTGCACATTTTCACCTTACTTGAAGTTTTAGTAAGTAGGCAGCAGTTTTGGGCCTAAAACTTACGAGGCGTCTAATTAATCTTCAAAATACATGAATTTGTGTAGTCGAGTTAAATTACTGCAATAAAAACCAACTTGTTCAGCGCTCATAAACGGAGAGATAGAGTAGTGAAAGATAGACTAGTGATCAGGAACGAGATGTTCCCATTCCGAAGTTTGTAACAACCAGACGCGCTGCCCTTCATCAGCTCAGAAACGACGTATTCGTAGTTACACACACAACATCTGCCATATGCAGTGGCACGCATCAGGGGATTGGAACAATCTACCGAATTATTGCCCTCACGGAATTGAGTATCGTCGGCTGTGAAAGCAATCAAGGCGACCACGCATCGCGTAGCCCGGAAACTGCAGGGCTGTAGGTACAACGCCTATTATTTGTCGTCAGCTCAGTCATCCGAATAGATACCTACACCAGAGATAGCTACGATAGCTCCGATAGCCGTATGAAACGACGGATAGTCTGATTGGATAAAACTCGAGGTCGCAATCATGTACCAATCACGGTGATAAATTAATGGGATGTTGACTCTGGGACGCTTAAAAAATAGAAACAACTACGAGCATACGGTACTGGTAGAATGACACGGACGAACAGTTTGTTTGATCATTTATAAAGAACACCGTAGTTTTCCGAAAGTGAAACCCTGCTATTATCCATATATTCACGGAGTAACGTAAGAATATGGCTGCTGACTTTAAATCGTACTAATCGTGCCACTGAGTTACACAGGGTTACACATTGAGGTTAGCAGAGTGTGACAAACTAAAATACAACGGGATCTTTGGGTAGAATGGGTCCCGGAGGGTTGACGCGGGAAATCTGAATTGTGATTGTTAGAGAAGATTGAGCGTGAATTAAGGGTTCTTCTGAAAACAATGGAGGGAGGGGATGCCACATACCCTGTCCATGCAGTATGTTGGTATGGTATACTTACAGAAAATAGGAGAAAATAAGTATTTGAGCACAGGTTACTTTATGAACTCGGGGTGACTAGGAAAATATATTTAAGGGTATTTTTTATGTTTAACCAAGAGATTGATTGTATCATTTTAACGATTCGTGCTTTGTGCCACACCAAGATAGCTGACTACTCTGTCGAATAGCTAAAATCTCGATTTTCTTAATCATATTTTTCGAAGATTTCTTTGAAGTTCACTCAATAACTTATGTTGAAAAATGACCTTTTTTAAATTGGCTCTGGTTACCCAAAATTACAAAAAACTCAACCAAGCGTTACTGATCACGAAGCTTCGAACCCTCCCAACGCTTTGGCTTACTGTATTATTATCCTTACGAACGTTTGAATCTGTTTTCAACCATTCAGATCACTTTCCGGCCATTTGCATCTGTCAATACAAGAACGCTCCTCTACATTTACCTGTCCGGTGACTCATAGGCATCACTCATAAAACCTGCCTTGAAATTCGAAGCACAAATCATAAACTCCAGATTTTCTCGAACCATGCCTCTGTGTGGTGTCATTATGATGCCAGGACACCAAATACCAAGTTATGAGTTTTGGGGTGATTCACCCGGAATTTTTTTTTTTTATATACATATACGTTTATTTCCATGAGAATATAATACAAAATTATTTCCTACTTCCAATAGGTACATGTTACATAGAATATTATTATGAGATTGAAAATAAACTGGAAAATTACTTTCCCTGTATGGCGAACCGTGCACAGGGTGAGGAGTCATTGAGAATCAAGATAAATATGCTGTTGATTCGTGAACAATTACAATGCAATGGAACTTCAATGTAGCCGTAGGCGACGACATGAGTGGACAATCTGTTGAAAATTTTACTTAGGTGAATTTTAGCTATTCTAGGTAAATTTACCTAGGACAAAATACTTTAAACGTGAGTTGAAAATAAAATACGTAAACGGATACACACAAATAAAAGAACAAAAACCACCCAATAGGTAGTTGATGATCTTTTTACGCTTTCAGCGAGGAGGTATTTCGATATAATCGATTTTTAATTAGATTGATGCCACACATTTTTCACAATCTTCGGAAGTAAGTTGAAGTATTTAACCCCAATATAAAAATATTGGCTTTGGCAAAACGCTGCAAATTAATACACAAAGGTTTATTATTTTTCTATATAGATCACTCGTCTGCAAAGAACACGACTTTGTCATTCTTACCATCGACCAACATGAAGAAGAACCTTTCAGTCAGCTAACATTTGAACGGAGATTCGGCCTCTTCTGCGATTCACACTCGTGTTTTTGATTATCGTATGTCCAACCCTTAAATTCTCGTAGAGAACGATCGGTTTGTTCTACAGGGCTCCGCGTGGTATCAAAAAATTCTAAATATTCGATAATATATTAAATTGATGGAAAAAAATAGCTTTATATCAAAATGTTTTGAGTTAGGGCGTTTTCAAAATTCGAAACCTTATTTCTCAACCTTTAGAAGCGACCTACGTCAATCAAAATCTTCGGAGCACAACTAGACCCGAATGGAGCCTACATACCAAATTTCATCAAAATCGGTCGATGCTAAGTGGGGAAAGAGCCGCGTACGGTGTACGGCGGACGGACGGCCAAATTTGCATTCGATTTTTGGATTTTACGTACCTTGAAACCTAAATCAACAAATTTTGAGGGGGGGGGGGGGTTAAAAAAAATTTCTTGGTTGATTCCAAAGGTTCATCTTCGAAAATAATAAACTAAAAGTGGTATTTCCTTTAGGAATCGTGCACATAAGCTCAGCTTTGGATCTTGTTTCAGCATCATGGTTGATCAAAATTATTTTATTTTATTTTTAAATTTGTAGAACATACGATTTTTAGAATAGAAATTGTAGAATTCACGGATGGTTTTCTACCAACTTCTAATACTAACAAATAAATGTCCGACGATCGCGTTGACAGCATCGAGGGAATCGGTGGGGGTACTCGAATCTATGTGTTAGATATAACTGAAGATGGCCATTCATGTCCAAATGGTTGGAGGTACACGTTCAACTTACCTACATACTAAACAATATGTTTAACCATTAACGTAATCGCTGGATTTTGATCTCAAGGAATCAATGATTAATCCAAGGCTACCTTTATAATGTCTGAAGTAATATTCTACTGATTGATTTTCCATAACTCTGAAAGAAAATATTGGTGAATTAAAAGAGGCAAAGTGGTCAACTTGCTGATTGAAACGTGGGCTTAGAGTTTTCACAACAGAGGACTTTCTGGCGCCTGTTTGATTTGTTTACTTAGAAGCGCTTCCCAATAAGTTTCTTCATTCCTTCTGAAACTTTCATCGATCGGAAAACTTGACCGGGTTTTAATAACTTTGTCCGGATCTGCATGGAGGAAGTTCTTGTCAGTACCAAGTCGCGATATATACAGCAAAAGCCCCGCCTGGGTTTTAGCGACGCGGTCGCCACTAGTTCCCAGAACTTGACTAATTCCTTTATTTTCATACAGGCGATGGCGTAGCGGTTGATAGCTTTCCCTCAGTTGAATGCTTCCAACACTGTTAGCACACAAAACCAAAGTCATGAGCTCATCAGTTTATAAATTGAAAAACAATCTCGACGTCTTCGGTCTTTTCGCGGGCATGTAAAAAAACGTAGGCCAACTGGGTATGGCACATAGCTTCCTCGTATCCATAACCGGATTGTATAGATGATTCGATTCATACTAGCTAATCTCAAAACAGGAATCTCCAAGTGCCTAGCACTATCCCTGTAAATATCATCGGAATCGGACAATAATTTCGTATAGTTTTGCTCGTCACAAAGATTTCATGACAGACAGACACTCAAACGAAAACGATATCAAAATTGTTCAGGAAAGTCCAAAGTTTAAAACGTGAGTGAACATTTTGATTTGAAGAACTTTTTTTAATCTTAGGAAGTGAAAATAATGCTTCTGCTATCTTCGTAGACTCGGAATCAAAACTATGTGAACCATCCTATGACATTATTTGGAGTCTGTGGTGTTCTTCATTCTTTTCAAGGCCACCGAAAATGACGTGGAGAAAATCCTATCACCTGTGTAAGGATTTACTACAACTCATCTACTGATAAATCTTATTAAAATCGGTGACACTTGGCCTCAATTTAGTAAGGTTTTTCTTGGGAACATGACTGATCGGAGGAAAGTTAAACTAGCCTTGCGACAGATAAGTTAACTTCCTCCCCGTTCTTATTAGATAGCTGGCATTAATGGTACCAACACTACTTCTTGGAGATCCCAGAAAGTGTGATCAGGAAAAAGTAAAACCAGGAGCGAGAGGGTTGAAGTTAACTTGTCATTTGGAATTGTATGGGTTGGAGTGTAGACTGTTCCATATGAAAATCATCGTTTGCCAACAACAATTCATCTTAACGTCCACTCATCACTTATTTGTTACTAGCTGAAAAGCCTACTAAAAGTAGGCAAAACGCTTCTTCCGACTCTCCCCGCATCCCACTCCCTCCGGCTCCTCCCGCCTCCGATTCCCCCCCTCCCGCCCCTCCGACTCGTGCCGCCTCCCACGACCCCTCCGTGCATACGTACGTACGTACGTACGTACGTACGGTTGGCGTTTTATTATATTAGATGTCATATTTGTTATGTCATAGTTAATAATGTCATGTTTCATCATAAAAATTTGTCATGATTTCATAATCTTCTTCGTGATATGATCCTGCATAACGACAAACCATTCAATATCCCACATTCTACCCTAATCCTTAACTCCACCTAATTGAATCATGTTGTTTTGTAAATTTTTCGATGATTTTCAGGGGTCACGGTGACGAGGAAGCTATGTGCCACCTACTTGGTTTGCTTATATTCCACAGGGCGATGAGCGAAGTTATTTCACTGCCGAAGCGTCAACGATATTATAAAAGGAGTTGTGCCACTCGACCTCAAGTTAGGAAGTTTGAAGGTTGGAATGGAATTCCATCAATCACGTCCACAGACTGGCGCTGTGGTTATTAATAGATTACTGACCCATGATCCAGAATCATCCTGTCGAATCACAAGCTTATTCACAAGCAAGAAATCTGGCAAGTGAACTCTATTAGGTTATTACCGCCGTCAAAATGTGAAGTAATACATATAATATTAGTACTGTAATGGAATCAATAATAATAATACAATATATTATAATATAACACTAATAACATAATATTATATAACATAACATAATTTAATATAACACGATATATTATATCGTGGTAATAGTACAGTTCATTTGCACCAATTGTACATATGATTTCTCTCCAACAGAGTCTGTTTATCTTTGGAGTTTTGAACCCCAGGCTCCCCATAATTTCAAATGACTATTTTCTGTAATTTGACCCTGATTGAGCAATAATCGCCGCCCTGATAAGTATAAATGATTGGTCTGTTCTCGAATGACAACATCGTTGAAAACCGCTTCGATGCACTTGTATGTAAAGGTAACCACCGAAAACCTGGAAATGAAATCTCACCGCGCCGTCATCGTAGAGTCCAGTCAGCACCTGGTAGTAAAACGCAGGTTTACATTATATGAATGAATTGTTTATATTATTATTATTATTATTATTATCAGCTAGGAAATTTTGTGATGAATCAAAATATACCTTATATTATTAAGATTTTGATGGAAATATCCCCCCCAAAAACCTAAAATGCGATTTTGGGCCATCTTTTTGAAATTTGACAAGCCCTTAGGGTTGTCCGAAATTCTTGGCAACTAACTCATCTTTCTGTTTGTTGTTATGATAATTTTGGCAAAAAATTAAAAGTTTAGTAAAACAACATTAGTACTGAATTTATCATTCGTAGTGATGCATGAATAACATGTAGGTAGGTACTTATGTATGATTATTGGAAAAACTTGAGGAATATTTATAGAATGTTCCAAAACGAATTCCACTGAAAAAATCAAAAATAAAAATAAAAAATTCTATATTGGAAAGTCTGAGTTTACTGCAATTATTGCAGTATTGAGAGAGCTTCAGGGAAAAACTGTTCACGTGTCTTCGCTGTATGTTGAGTTTTTTTGGAGTAACTATTCGATTATGAATGCAATGTCCTCAGTTAGCTAAGCTTAGTTAGTTAATCTATTATAGCTTTTATTCCTTGAAAATTTGCTAACTAAGGAAATTGCATTCTAATCGCATAGTTACTCCAAAAACCTCAACATACAGCGAAGACACGTGAACAGTTTTTCCCTGAAGCTCTCTCAGATATAAAATACTTCATTATACAACATATTTCCCTCTTCTCTAAAGTGACTGGGACCGTGAAAACTAATGCTATGTACCTCACGAGAAGCTATTCAATACCGGTTTTAAGTTGAGCTAACTGAGCTTTCCTCGTGCCAGAATGGATTCAGGTATTATTGACCGCTTCATTGTCCTGGAGGGCTCGTCGAGATGGACTCAAAGTATTGTTTTTATCCAATTATGGATTTGAGCCATTTGCAGTACCTGTTTTTCCATTCACCATTTAAGATGGTACATAATTAATGGGTAGAACAATACCGAAAGCTGCTGTATGTAATATTTAAACGCTCATCAACATTTCGCTGGTTTACTGCACTGTAATGTGAGCAGAAACTAGTATTGCACTACGAGAAATAACTGCAAGTTTTATTTATTGTTTTTTTTTTTTAATTTATTTTTTGTTTTTTACTTCATTAAAGTTTAGGTGGTTTAACTTCATCCTCTCTATGTTCTTTTTTTCTCTCCCAGTTTCTCTTGTTATACATGATACGCATTTTATTATTATTTTAATTTTTATTTTCTGAGAAGGGTCTGTTAGTTCACCAGTTTAGCCTGACAAACCAGGAAAATAGTGCCTGTTGAAAGCGCGAACTTTTGATATTCTCGCCCAATATACTTTCACATGAAGATACGTGTTCCCTATTTTCACCCCATGAAGAGCCCCCTTCGGCTGATTAGTGATATAGTTAAACATAGCCCTCGGCTCTTTATGTTGATTTGAGTTTGAAAATTATCCTCAACAAACTTCCATCATCCGGCGTAATTTTCATATCGTTCGAAAAACTCGAAAATAGTTATTCAAATGTTGTATCAAATTGAGAAATAATCATCCAAAAGATAAATTTTGTTTGATTGTGTCATTGTGGATTTGAAATTTTTTGCCAGTGAGATGAATTACGACATTGAGAGTAATGCTCAAGGCTTACATCATGTCACCATAAGTTTCAATGACAAAAACCCCTGATCACATCATTGATTGGAAGGACTCAGGACGAAAAGCAGTGAAAATTAACTGTTTCTGGTGCCGGTTGAATATAGGTCGTCTATCCTGATATCAGACTCAAGCGCGGATTAATAATATATTGCCTTGAGAAGGGTCGATATCTCTTGGTCCAAGCGTGTGGCAATCGGTCACGTCACCACGGCAGTTCCATGACCGATGAAGCAGACCGTAGCAAGTCGAGAAACATCAAAGCTTAGTAAAAATTGATAATTATGCTCATCATACACTTTGATTTGTTTTTATTATACTATTTTCAAGTTACCGTCGAGTTCGTTCATTGTATGGCTGATGGCGTAAGCCTCTTCAGGTGTACTTACAAGTTCTCACACCAGTCCAATCATTTTTGCCATGACAGCCACGTTTATTAAGAACATCAATATCAACAATAATAATCATTTGTATGAAGTATTTTTCAGTTTGACTGAGTGAAATCTTCTTTTCTCGACATTTTCTAATTTGGTGCACACAAGATTTACCTAAAACACTGGGTTCTTGGAGTTCAAATGTTTTACCCGGAATGTTTGAGTATGTTTCTACATGGTATCATTTCAAGATTATTAGGACTGCACCTGAGGTAGAGTTTTGAAACTTATCAGTCCTACTATCTTCAACACTTTTGAAAGAACTCCATGAAGGTACTGCTATGCTATAAGATATTTTTGAGTCTGTAAATTTGTCTCCTCCGAGAATATTGAAATAGAGTTCGCTCAACCAGGTCAGTATAACTAACAAAATTTTGGACCCTAATGAATTAAAATTGTAATATTTAACAAATTTTGATTAATTATTTTCAATAATATCTTTTAAAATCGAGCAAGAAAAAAAATGTAACACTCTTTCCGCAAAATTTATGTTTCCTCAAGGTTTTCGTTTCAAGGTACGTAAAATCCAAATATCGAATTAAAAAATGCTCCGACGGTCCGCGGTACTTTTCTTAGTTACCACGGACCCAAGTTCATGAAGGTACTGCTATGAGCCCTACAATGGCACTTTAATGGCAATGGATCCTGTTCTCCTTGATAAGTGCCTAAGTACCTATGAATAATACCCTATGAAAGGGTCGTTTGAGCATGTGATATTTTTGATGATGAGTACTATGTCTTCTGAGCTTATTCAGGTGCCTAAATAATTTTTCTGTTTCACAAGTGGAAAGCTGAAACACTTGTTCACATAAATGAAAGAGCAAACATTCCCGGAATCGAAAATTTTCTCCTCATGTCGCGGGATCCGAAATCGTGATCATGTAAGTAAGTACATGCCTCAACATAACTCTATTTCAATATTCTCGTAGGAGACAACTTTGCAGACTCAAAAATATCTTATAGCATAGCAATACCTCACGCTCATAGCAGTACCTTCATGGAGTTCTTTCAAAAGAATGTCAATGACAGCTTGGACATGGGGCAGACTTGGCGGGCTATGATAAGGAAATATGACACAAATGATTCACGTCAAAAGGTGTCGGAGCTAAAAGGGGTGGTACCCAACAACATCAGGCTGATGGCTGCAACCTTGTCGTGGCGCGGAGTGAGGTGCGGGAGAAGTGCCACGGAGTTGCGTGAGTTGGGTATCTCGGTAGGCGTACTCCGTGGTATCACCACCCGTGTCCTGCTCGGCTCATATTTGAACTGGTGGTATTTTTATAGAGGTACTTCCCTTCATCCCTCTTTCCCACATCCACCTTCCTCATCACCACTCATCCCTAAGGCCAGCGTCGGGTGAGTCCTGGGCGTCCTCCCAATTATATTTGATTTATTTATTTATTTTTATTTATGGCGTTCCCCCTGCGTCTTTCAGGGGAGTATCTTATTCTTTAAAAAATCTCATTTCAGACAAATGTTCAGAGCTTGAACATTTTAAGGGTACCCGTAAGCTGATCCGCCGCGGGATCGCATCTTCACTTCAACTTACCACCACGACTGTAAATTCGGACTCATCAATATACAATTTTTACTCAGATTTCTTGAATAGTTTTTGAACACAGATTGGAAAGGATTTTTTTGAATATCAATCCCGATTGGGTCATGGCAGACGCATGGAAATCGCTTGCCTTCCTATCTTCTTGTTCCTGTTGTGACGTCATCGTTCGTCCTAGAACTCTGAAATTTGGAGGAAATCTTCTCAATTACTTGTTAAAAGAATTTGTGTTAGGAATTTTTGATAAACCAATTACAAGTAATTTTGTTGAATAAAATCTGGTTTTTCGCCAATCTTGGTCTCCCGAGCACCGTTACGGCATTAATTCTGCAAGTTTTAACAAACCTATACACTATATCTTATAATTTTTAATAACGAACAAAATATAAAAGAAATGTATGCGTCTATCTCCATCCGTTCTTCATATATAGGAACAAACAGGTAGGAAAACGCTGTCCTGAGACATCACCTCTTTTCTGAAACGTCCCTCATCCCGGCTGATGGCGACTACGCTTTGCTTTCCGACGACGCGTGCCACTCAATTATTCTTAACTCATGGATTATTTAACTGATGTTTGTCATCAAAACAGAAGTAGATGATAAAAAAGCTGCATATTTTTGAAGTAAAAGAAGAACATTTGGTTTCAAACCCATAGGTTTGTTTATTACTGTGAGAAATTAAAAAGTTCCAGTCAGTTTTTTACCATTCCTTTCGTGCTTTTCTCAATTTTATTGGAGATGCCTCGTTCTCAAAAGGTTAAGAAAAGCCAGAAGGGATGAATCCCACCGTGATTGAAGAAAGAAGGGGTGAACGACGACGATTCGCAATCACAAAGATCTCGAAGTCCCCAGTCTTGTGATTCTTCTACCTCCAAAATTGCATCGACGTGTAGAATAGCGTCTCAAGAAATTGACAAGGAGAAGTATGATGACTTTTCATCGAACGATGTGTTTGATATTATCAACCTCAAGGATTTCTTGAATTTCCTTGGAAAATTTATCCTGTGTTCACATTGTGGTGGTGAAGACACAATCGAGGAGTTGCTCTCGAGGATAGGTTTGCGGAGCTGGAAGAGAGCCCACCTACGAAGCGGTCGGGCACAAGTTCAACACCCGATGTTGACACTATACCAATGATTTTTATATATGTCTTATATATCAAAATGTTCAGAAGATTACGCAGTTTCATTTTAGCACTAAAGTTTAAAAAAGAGTATGCCTGTAACTTCGAGTACCGACCAAATTTCAAAAACATTTTCTAAAACAACTATTCTAGCTCCCAGACCGTACTCCACACCATCAGCTCCATTTCAGCTTGTAACTGGTGTGAAGTTAATCTTGATTCGCATAGTTCGACTTCATCTCACATCACTCGTGAGGGGGACGCGAGCCTTCATATTCCTTGAAATAAAACTTGCAACTCTGTGACCCGACGTGAGTCAACTTTTTTCTTTTTCTTAGACCTTAGTATTTCTACTCCAGTATTTAGTTCCTATATTGATGCGAGCTACGAAAAATATCGACACCATTTTTCTTGGTACCAACTGTCTCTTATTTGGGCTAAAGGCACAATTGTTGTGATTATTTTTGTAATTTGATCATGTGTATTGATAATCATATAGTTTATACTTACGTCAGTCATTCACATTAAAATGCTCTCATAGTACCAACAATATTCGAGCAGCAATATCGTGCTCGTGGCCTTTTGCCTTGAGCTTTCAAGAAATGAGTTTTCAACATCTACATTATTGACGACATGTTTGCTTAAACCAACGCTTGAAGCAAAAATATAGGTTATGGCATTGTTACAATCGCTTTCAATTTACAATACCAAAATGAGTTCTTGTGTGTAAAGAGCAGAGAGAGTTCTTGGTATCAGATTAAAGAGCAGCAAACATCCCCCCTCCTCATTCCCCCTCTTTCATAATACGTATACACTATTGTATTATGTTTGAAAAAATACATTTCGCTTTATTGTTTTTTATTCTTTTTACCATTGAAAATCAAATTCAAAGAACCTCGGGTTAAATGGACCCGATGCGAGTGCTCTTGTCTGTAAAACGACGCGAGTACAGAAGGGCCCTCAACTCGATCATAAATAATACTCTTTTCCACAACCACACGTGCCAAATATTCTGGTACGTAACATTTAAACCCCTTGATGAAAAATACTGCTTAAGACTGAATCTGGACAGTCGAAAAAATTTGGATAGCGGAGCTGATTCTCAAAATAAATGAGGCGAATGAGGTAGAATGGCAGAAAAAGGCCTGTGAGACGAAACTCAACTTGCATTATAAAAATTGGATGACTCGGTTGTAGTACGAAGATGATGCACAGTGGTCCAGAATTCAAATCTAGCTAGACGAAAATCATGTCACCGACTTGGAAGGAACCAGAAAGAAAGGTTAAAATATGCATTCACAAAGGTCTGGACTATTATCTAGGGTCCCTCTTATCTCGATCAGTCATAATATTGCCCTTCACTGGCATCATAAACATTTGCAAGTTCCCGTATCTTTCGATAAAGTCCGCATTCATCGTCGAATCAATGTACAGTTTTGAAGCCGCTGAGCCCCTTGTTCCTCATGGTCCGTTTAATTAGAGGTAAGTAGTGTCTAATTCCATTTTCAGCATCTCGGAAAGTGCATTCTTAACGTGCTCATAAGCTATCGAAATTTTAACAATTTTTTTTGCCTTTTAACGTATTTATCTAGTGGCATCTAATATTATTTAGTGGCACCTCTTGGCACCTCCTTTTGAAACCATGGATGGGTGTATGCACCCCAATGCTCATATAAAACAAGAATAGTTTGCACGAATTCGCACGTAATGAAAGTATGGGCTCTTTTGGACGTCCCACAGTAAGACTTGGGTGTCCTTATGCGATTAATCTGGGGTAAAGTTGGACAACACTCAACAGAAAAAAATAACAACACAGTAATCCGTTTTACAGCATTCTGAATCCAAATCTCGAAAAAAAACCATAGTTGTACGTCTGCGTGTGTGTGTGACAAAATCTTGTGTACTCTGCCAGGCCCAAATTTTCGACCGAATTTCGTGTTTCTTTTCTATTCAACGCGGAAACATATCTAGTTGTGCACTAGGTACGTCACCGGAATTTCGAATTATGTCTTTTAAAGGGGTGATGGAGGGATGGGGAGGGGGGTAATGCTTTAAAAACGTGAGTTTTTGGGCAAAATCGTGTGTACTCTGCCCGGGCCTTAATTTCCATCCGATTTGCGTGTTTCTTTTTTTCGACTGAATTCTTCAGGGTGAGACTATTTCACCAGAGTATCAAAATTAGCATGGGGAGGGGGCGAGTTGGGGGATAATATTCACAAAATATACGAGTTTTCAATATTTCGGTTCCTTTATAGCTTACTAATTGTACCCAAGCTTTAAAATTGAGGAAAATTTCTCAACATACCTCGGAATTTTCACGAATTATTCTTTGAGCCACTATGGAAGTAATCAGTTGTGCCACCATGGCACCACTACCTGCATTCTATTATGTTTACATTGAAAAGTGGCTCATAAATACGGCCATGAAATGATGTAAAAGGAAGCCGCATTATTCATTGCCCATTTTTTTTTTGTATTAAAATCTTCTGAGAAATCCAAAACTGATAGGGGACTCAATTTTATCGCTAAATGGACCCAAAATTAGGAATATACGCCGCAAAAAACCTCATGGTACAATACCTGGTCGAAAACAAACTGATTTTGATTTTTGTCGAGCTAGATTTGAATCCTAGACCACTGTGTGACGGGAGGCGCAACTGAACCTGGAGCTATGGAAAGGTGAGTGGGTGCTGAAGCTACCTGTAGAGCTCATGAGCTTATACTACCAATCTTACTTTGCAATCTGTGTGCTCTATGTCCAACAATTTTTTTTTTTTTTCGATACAATACTTCTAATACTTTTTTAAATATAATTTATTTTGAGTCAATTGAACAATTATCTTAAAGAAGCAGTTATTATGATTAAATATTAATTATTTCACTTATTGTAAATGGGTCAACCTAACATGTTGTCAACCTAAATGTTCCCAATTGTAAGGAGTAGATGTAAAATGGCTCCCAGATATTCACTTATTGTTTTCATACCGCTCTTTTAAATCAACGATACCTTCGTGACTGATGGATGTGATTGTGGTGAACCCACCCGGGATGAGTTATTTCTATGATAAAAAAAGATCACACGAACATGAACTTCAACTCGAGTGGATTATCCCGTCTTCATAAACACAAACTAAATATCTAGGTGAGTAGGTATCTAATTAACGAAGTTTCGAGGTGGGTTCAATATTAATTTTCCACCTTTTTTGTTTATAATAAACGTCTCAAGTTTTCGTCTCATCACGAAAATTAATTCAGCCCTTCCACGTTCCAGTTTGGAAAGAATAATTTTAATCACAGCCGGTAGGTGACTCAAAGGAATGAGTCAGTTTTTAATTTCATTTATTTTCTCTCATTTGGGGCACCTTGTTGGAATTTATTTATTCTTGATTCAAACCTTAGCACGTTAGTTGTTGACTCAATGTCGTATCAAGGAAGAAGAAAAAACTTCTGGTGTGAGGCTACTAGGTACTTTCTTTACCCATGAAATCCCCAGCATTTTCTTCCAAGGAGATGAGGCATATTCTTTCCCGATTGTTTCAAGTTAGCGAAAGTGTGTCCACTTTGCAAGGGGGGTAGGAAGTACGACCCGGGCAACTTTCGACTTATTTCCATGTTGAAAATATCCTAATTGTGTTGAAAAAATATTGGAAAAGTGGGTAAACATGCACTTAACCTCATATCTAGATATGAGGTGAGATCAAGTCGAAGTATGTGAATAAAAATTAACTCCACACCAGTGTCAAGCTGAAATGAGACTGATGGCGTGGACTACCGTCTAGGAGCTAGAATAGTTGTCTTACAAAATATATTTGAAATTTGGTCTGTACTCGAAGTTGTGGGCATATATCCTGTAACTCTAATCAGTCAAGTTGAGATATCATTTTTTTTTTTTTTTTTTTTTTTTCAATCCTTACGTGTCATGAGGAACATCAAAGGAACAAATTTCGGTCCGGACGCACAAAAAATTGTTTCCCATAATTTGTAAATAGACTCAATTCCGGAAATTTCAAAAAATAAATTATAAATCCGATGAGTAGGAGTGCTCCAAATTTGGGTTAGAACCTAGGGAGTCACTCGTGCTGAGGAGCGCTCGGAAGCCTGGTTCCGTTTCCATTTGATTGAGAGAAGAACTTGGCTGACGTTCGGCAGACTGATCAACTGACCTAAAAATACTTCCCTTGAACACTTCCTTCCTTTTTCTGAAAATCCACGTCGATCTCGGCATTTTCAACTGAAAACTTCCACACGAAACACGACGAGACACAACACGAACGAGACGAGACACACAAATAAGACGAACTCCTGTAAACACTCAGGCTATGATTCTTTGAGGTTTCGATGCTAAACGATGTATTCTATTCGATATATATCGATGTTGAACTATCGAGAGTTGATACCGCATTTCTATTGGTTGAAAACAGGCAGGAACAGTCATTCAAATTTCGATAAACCTGACCGCCCAAACTCGGCCGCGCGTTTTTGATTCAAACAGCTCTCCTGCAAAATTACGTTTTTGAGCTTATTTGTTCCTTTTTCTCAGAAACTATTCATCCGATTGGAACCAAATTTTTACAGGATGTTCCTATAGTATGTACCTATAATTATGATAGAGGATTTGCCGAATAACGCCATGGAGCCTAAATATGAGTGTGTGAAAATTCAAAATATCGCTAAAAATGTAAAACCCTCATAACTTTTTTTCTGTGAACTTCATAAAGACTTTGTTCATCAACTTTGCTTCGCTAAGTATACTGATGGTGCTGTCAAAATTTCAGACCGATAGCTTGAGTATTCTGAGAGAAAAAGGAACATTTATATCAAAAAATTAGGTTTGGAACAGCTCAAGTTTGGAATTGTAACTTTTTTTTGGATGGTTTGACTCCGTTCATTTTACCATCCAACCAGAATATATTGAGGATTAGTCCCTTAAAATTTCATCAAAATTGGACGAACCATTGAACAAATATCGCGAAAAAAAACAAAATTGCTGCCGTAGCGAGGAAATAACATATGTGTCCCCTCTCTCCTGAACATTTGTCTGAAATGAGATACCGTTACGTTGAAGTATGTACCTACGTACATGATCATGAATCTGACTTCCGTGAAATGAGGAGAAAAGTTTCGGGAATTTTCGATTTCGAGAATGTTTGATCTTTCATGCGTGAGCAAGTGTTTCTGCTTTCCACTAATGAAACAGAAAAATCATCAAGGCACTTGGAAATAATCCCTAGAAAAATCATCACAAGGAATAAGCTCAGAAGACATAGTACTCAGCATCCAAAATATCACACGTTCAAACGACCTTTCCCTTTCCTATTTAGGTATTTAGGCACTTATCAAGGAGAACAGGATCCATTGCCATTGCAGTGCAGTGCCATTGTAGGGCTCATTGCAGTACCTTCATGGAGTTCGGTCCACGGTAACTAAGGAAAGTACCGCGGACGGATGGAACATTTCTCATTCGATTTTCGGTTTCTACGTACCTTGAAATGTAAATCTCGAGGAAACATAAATTTTTGAGGAACAGGGGTTACATTTTTTTCTTGCTCCATTCTTAAGGTTTATCATTGAAAATAATGAACCAAAATTTGTTAAATATTACAGTTTTAATTAATTAGGGTTAAACATTTCTTTCGTTATACTGTTCTGGGTGAGCGACTTCTGTTTGAATATGATTGTAGGATACCACTTTACTGGCTCATAATTTTTCGATAGGCATCACAATAAATAGGTGCACGTAGGCATCCCAGAAATAACTGAAGAAATCCCACTCGTAGGTTTCAATTATCCAGTGACCACGAAATTGTTAATTTCCAAACACTTTTGTCGAATGTGCAGCAGTATTGTGCGCGTAGTAAGTATTCTACTATCCTACAGTAACAGATATCAGTTACTCTTAGAGCTCAACTATATTTTTATTCAGGAATGTCAGCGGCACGGGATGGTAAATTAGCTCAGTATATCACGAATAATTATGTGAGTGAATGAAGTAATTAATCACAAAATAAAATCTGAAACCTCAGCAAGTGGGGTGGTAAGGGCATTACGGCAATTTGTCATGTTAACCAACGCTGGTTGAGGAAGGTACGAATAAAAAACTCATCTCTCGTTTTTATGAGAGCTGATATGAACCCGAGGTAGACCTTCCCCCAATTATTTTTTTTTAATATCATAAGAAATACAAGCGCTTCAAACCCCCTTCTCTACCTAACTCTACCCCGGTCGACACTCCTTAATTGCTTTCTTGATTTCAAGGAGACAACAGCCCAGTTGATTCTAGGTTTGCCTACTTCGTCGGCCAATTTCTCTTTTCATTTACTTCCGTTGTACTTAATTCTGCTTTGTTCGAAAACTGATGATACTATTTTTTGGATCTGTGGTTCCAAGGTAATCTTTTAACCCTTTTTTGTGGGAAACAATGCTTCAAATCACAACATCAATCAAATCGAAGTGATTCGTCCATTTCAATTACTGAGATTCTTTTTTCAATCGTGGTGTACTTGATAGAATTTTATTCACTGAGTTTCAGTCATGCATTACTATGACTTTTTTCTATTTCTAATGAGATAGAGTTATAGAACATTTAAATTTAAATGTATGCATATTATAATAAAATATATATCTAACGCTAAAGCGAGATTTGAGTGAACGATCTCCTATCAACTATTTACCTCAAACATAATTTCATTGGCTTGTATTATAGTTTCAATCCAGTTTTGCTCCTTGACGTTCACATTAACACCTAATTATGTATAATTAGGTATGAATGTACCTATTATTAGTTATTAACAAAATTTTTTAGTAAAAGAGGGAAATTCAGAATCCCACAAAAACTGTTCATGTTGACTGAGTTGGTTTAATTTTGAGTGGGCTTGTACTTGGTTTTTTCTGAGTCATAGTGAAGTTTATCTTCTATCACACTTACCTAACGGAAATATGAAAAGAAAAGTATTTTGGTAGATTGAAATCGCGTTCCAGTCATTTGTTCGTAGTAGAAAACGAGTGAAAGGTACCTTTCTCGCATTATTTGCTATCCAATCATCTACTTATGCCACTTGAAAATTGAAAAAGAAACGGGAGAACAAATCGCAAAATAAATTGAATATCACCTAATCGGTTTGTTGAGTATAGGCCTGGTATGTTGAGTAGCTTCATGTACAAGTGGGGTTGCTCGCCTTAACCATTATGTTCAAAAATCAGTTTTTTAGCTCTCCTGTAAAATTTGGAAAATGCGTGGTGTTGCTCTGAGACCGACTGTTTGTA
Source organism: Apolygus lucorum (assembly GCA_009739505.2). Classification (NCBI taxonomy): domain Eukaryota; kingdom Metazoa; phylum Arthropoda; class Insecta; order Hemiptera; family Miridae; genus Apolygus; species Apolygus lucorum. Next base: position 35,480,381 of record CM019167.2, read on the forward strand.
TCCTGTATACAATCGATACGCTCTTCGCTGGTAATACAGTTTATTAGTGACTAATCCGCCCTCAACAATTTGAATTTAAGAGAGATGGAATGGAGGGAGGGAGGCTTTATGCTGAGGTCACCGAGGTAGTGGATGCCTTCTGACCACTTATGGGAGGTAGGAAATTATTCCAGAATCCAGGCTCGTATTTTCGTTGGTTGTTTAACACGAGGAGCTCCAAACAAATACATGTTGACTCTGACTGTTCACAAATCCTTTCCAGGAGCGCAAATATATAGACGCTGGAATGAACTGAACTGACTCGTCGAATCAGTCAAAATGATGAAGTCACTTTGTAAACTCCATCAATTCAAGTACGCCCCTCCATAAGATCTATCGTAAATTTAAATTACATAAATATTGTAGGTGAATATGCCCCCGAATCAATCAACCATAGTAGTTTCTGGGTTGGTCTATTTGTTTCTTGTTATTGAAACATGAATCGGAACCCTTTCACGCATGTAGGAATCCCTCCGATGGCTCCGCAAAAGATAATTTGGTATGCTACAAGTGTATAAACTGATAAACAAAGAGATGGAGAAAGGAAATTCGGGAGAGAACCCGCGGAACGTGTCGATCATTCGTATTCAAACGCGGAAGTATTCGGTAGCTCATCCATCCACACCGCCACGCCGTGATGTTATCAGTGATGAGATAATAGCTGTCGATTCGGGTGTTGAAATGTGCGGATGAATTCTTTTCTCTTACTTGCTTGATTTTAACATCGGCCGAAAACACCGCGAGCGTTCAGGAATAAAGGAGAATATTGAAACAAATGTGTCAAATTATTTGAAAAATCAAACTATAACTATTGAGTTTTGTGCTACCAATGTTGGTTGAGACCAGTATCATCAATGGTCCCAACTACAGAATGTATGCGCGTACAGATTATTTTAAATTTGATTCGGCTGGTTCTAATATTTCAAGAATAAAGCAGCCATTCTCAGTAGAATTGTTGGAGTAGACGTGATTGTATCGGATTAGGACGTGATCACGTCTATTTACTACCGTGGATCATCTCAGGCTATCCAGAAATGATCCTCAGACCGATCTCAAAAAATCCATGGTGAATGAAAGTCAATACATGGGCACCTTTTTCTAGCTAGCAGGTAAATACAATTTCTTGAAAAGCAATTTGCAATAAACTTCCACTTCTACTCGTGGTTTATATTCCAATTGTATCTCTAATCATCACCATATCCCTTATTGAGTATACATTTTTATGTACGTGGATCTCACTTAGTCTTGCCTGCTTCAATTAAAGCGCTGATCAGACGATCAAGGCTCTGAAATACTCTGGCTTCGTGAGTTATACGAAATATGTATTTGTTGGAGTTAATATCAGTCAGATCAACGTAGTTATCGGTTGTGGTTCAGACTTACCTTAGGATTTGAGATGGTCTCAACGATGTCTCCAAGGTTGTGAAGAGACAGGCCAGCGCAAAAAGGTGCCTCAGCGCTGGGTGAGGTAGATTCGAGCAATGTCTCATTGCCACCGCTTGCCGTGAAACCCACAGCAAACGGGCAAGACATCCCGTGCTGGAAACCAATTATAAATAATTTAGTATTCAATGGTGAGTTGTCAATGGATTAATGAAAACATAAATGGATAATCAATTAAAAACATCTAGGCAAAAAAAACATCTAACATAAAAGTGTCATTGAATTTTTATGGCTAACATGCACACAAAGATGCGCTGAAGTGGACGAGATTTCTAAGCACACCATACTTCTATTGCATAGAGCATGTTTGCCATATAATAATTACCAAGGATTTGTATAGAGGTGTGGCTAAATTTTGGCTAGTTGCTCACCTGTGTGACCGAAGACAGGCTTATCTGGCAAAGTCAGACACAATTCTTCTTGAAAAGGAAACGTTTCCAGTACCTAACAAATATATAATTCTCTCTCACCCTCCAGTAAAGCTGGAGTCCACACACAAAACCACAGGTCAAGCCCAAAGTCTACGAACCTCGCCCTAACTAGAGTTTGGATATTCCAATTTGGATATTCCAATAGTTTCACGCTAATGGCGTGGCCTCACCTAGGCGCTCCAGCTCGATTCCGCCAATATTCACGATAAGGATTTACACCGTGCACTATGAAACAGAGCGGTTATTTTAAATCACCAAATCCAACAATAGAAATGTTTAGTTCCAGGAAGTAAATTGCTCAACATTTCACAGTTTTTCTCAGAGAAGTATATAAATGAGGAATCCAGTACCAGATGGGGAATCCCGTTTACGTAACAATCGCCTAATGGGAACGTGTTTGCTAACATTGTTAATAAAATAATCTCAAAAACGACTGCCAAGTGGGTGTGGCACTCAGCTTCATGGTATCCATCTCTCAATTGTACAGATGATCTGATGCAAAGTAGATAATATCAAAACTTGAATCTGCGAATACCTTCCACAACCCTCCAGATTGGATGATCATATGAAGATGAACCACACAACTTTTGAAAGGCCCATTGACAATGTAGAAGTTAGGGCTGTCGACCAAGAAAGAAAAATGTTAACCCAGCCTCGAAATTTTTTGGTTTACGTTTGAAGGTATCTACGTAGAATTCGAAAATCGAATGGAAATCTATTGGCCGTGCGCGGCACTTCCCTTAATTACCACTCACCGATTTTGATGAAATTTGGTATATAGGCTCCATTTGCGGTCTAGTTCTGCCCCTAAGTTTTTGGTTGATGTTAGTCACTTCTAAGGGTTACAAAATAAGGGCTAAAACTCTGAAAACACCCCAGCTCAATACAGAGGTTTTTTTTTCATAAACTTGGAATAGTATTGAATTTTCCAAATCGAATGGTATCACCCAGATCTCTGTATGTCTAACCGTTCACTCCATATAAGGACGTGAAGTTGGAATGAGTAATAAAGTAGAAACCCGAATGTTCACTGACCGAATCTCTGTGCAAAATCTCCGACTTCGAGGTGTACTCAGTTTCGCTTCCTTAGCAACCAGTAATAAAATTTCCTAACGAAAGCACCCACAAGTCATTATCCCTTCGAATTCAGAGTGAAGCGTTTATTTTTTCAAAACAAACTTGATTGTGAACCTTGAGCGAAAATATGGTTGAATGTGGTTTGGTGTTAAGGTTGACAGATTCTGGTATTAGAGTATTTTTGTACTTGCCGTTTCGTTTCACACGTTTCTACTCCCACACGCGAAAAGTTCCTTGACGCCAAAAGCCAACTTTTGGCGTTTGAAAAAATCGGTTGTCTACGCGAGGGTGCGCCACGTGAGGATAACCTCAGAGTAGATGGAGTTGTTTTTCTTCTTCCATGGACTACTCAAGGCAGAAAACAGCAATCATATCACAACGTAATATTGAAGATTGAACTGAAAAGATTTGTTTGTAGAACTACCTTACCCACTTCGTCATTAATTTTGAAATTATTTCAATTCAATTCTCATTATTGTTGTAGGTACTAAGTACTATACTTCTTTATTTTACTGGTACATATCTATATTTTACTGGTTTTACTGATATGCAGTTGATTATTGATAAATATTTATAATTTAATATGACTAATAATAAAAATAAATAATAAATGTTTAAAAAAGAAAAATAATATTGTGATGTACATGTGATGTATGAATAATCTTATGATATTTAATATCATAAGAAATCCATAGTATATTATAAATATTATTTTTCTTTTTTAAACATTTATTATTTATTTTTATTATTAGTCATATTAAATTATAAATATTTATCAATAATCAACTGCATATCAGTAATACCAGTAAAATATAGATATGTACCAGTAAAATAAAGAAGTATAGTACTTAGTACCTACTTTAAGTACAGCCTATAGTACTTTAAGTACAGCCTATAGTACTTAGTACCTAATAATTAGATTAAATTAAATTACTTAAATTATTAAAATTATTAAATTTAAATTATTAATTAATTTAAATTATTAAAATTAAATTATTTAAGCCTTCGGTACTTAAATTAATGACGATTATTAATTTTATAAGAAATCAAAAAATGTTAATTGAATTGAATGATGAAAACTTCGGGAAATTTGATCTGTAAGGGAGTACTAGATTTTCCAAGTGGTTATGTTAAATCCTCAAGTCAGTTTTGGTATATCCTGGTGTTTGAAAGTTGAAACTTCCTTTTTTGCCATGGTCCTCAGTTGAAAACGCCCGAACATAGAATTTCTGAAATGGGGTGCTTTTTGTCTAGCAGAGACCTAAAATAAACATTGAATACGTGCTCATGTTCCTCCTCAGTACTCAATACTTAGTACAATGCAATCTGCCATAAGCTCCATCACAACACTCAGCTCATCCACTCAACTTCCATCATGATACTAGGAATATCAAAAACAAAAAATATCCTATCTAAAAGGGGAACAAAATTTGAAATAGACAAGGAGTAAACACCCAACAAAGTAACCTTGCAAACTTAATAAATAAGCGTCACGTTAACGTCACCACAGGAGTTCATTTTCCACGATTTCACGGAGGAGGTGTGAAAAAAATGACGTGGAAAGTTAGCATCTACGGGTGCTCGCGCTAGCTGCTCTTTTTCACGTTTCGCGTTTTGGCAACACGGGAAGTACAAAAATACTCTATTATATATTGGTATACAGACGTGAAAACAAAATGTTTAATGGAGATCTGAAACTTAGAACGCGAGCGGAAATTTTGATATTGGAGAAATTTTTTTCTATATTGATAAATGACAACAAAGCTTCTGCTACCTTGGTACAATCGGATGAAAAACGCAGCAAATGATTGAACATGTGTTTAGTATTTTCTGTATAGATCACTAACCTGCAATAAACTGGCTTTTTCATAAGCTGTAACTATCTACCATATTTCTGATCGAGGTTCACTATCCAATTTATTCTAACAGAAAGTACCTACCAGCGAAACACCGTTATTTGAGAATGCGCTCATATTCATAACGAATTATGGTTCTTGGTTGCTAGGAAATTGAGGAAAGAAATCAAAGAGAAAAAAAAAATCGCATTTTATCAGCTGAACTTTGAACGGATATTTGGCCTATTTCCATCAGTGAATATTTATTTGCAATTCACACTTGTACAAAGCTCTGGGTGGTCTCATTCGATTTGAAATTGATTGAAAAAAACATTACCTTCATCACAAAAATGTTTGAGCCAAGGAGTATTGAAAATGTCAACCTTTATTTTAGACCCCTTAGATATGACTGATAGTAACCAAACGCTTCTTGGTACAACTTGATCCCAAATGGAGCCCATAGATACCAAATGTCATCAAAATCGGTACTGGGTAACTAAGGAAAGTGACGCGGACGGACGGAAAATGTTTTTATTCGATTTCCGGATTCTACGGACTTTAGAACGTTAACCATCAAATTTAGAGTGGAGGCAAAAAGAAATTTCCTTGCTCCATTTCCATAGGTTCATTATCGAAAATAATAAGCCAGAATTTTCTTAAGTAAGTAGGAAGGTGTCTATCATAGTTTAGTAAGAAAACTCTACAATTGTTTAATAAGAAAACTCGCTCATTAACTCATGCTGCGTGTTGAACTTTTTAAAAATCATTCTTTCTCATTCACCATCTCCCTCTTTGCGCCAACTGAAATTGAAACATTAGGACTCACTTTTCTCAGCGGAATTCAAGTTTTAGATGGAGTTGAGAAACAACTCCTTTCGTTCACCGAGGAGTCAATATCGACCCTTCTCGACTTGGAATTCAGCTGAAGGAGTAGTGATAAATATTGCCTCCTTTACCCTCCAGGCTTACCTTCCACTCCGAAGAATCCCACAGCCAAAATTATTGTAAATTTAAATCAAGAAAATTATGTTGCATATTCCAGGAATTCGGGTTTGCTAACAATGTCTTGCTCATTCATTAATAATGGTATAATTATTATTTTTGGAGGTGAAGACTTTCCAATTACAACTCGACGAGATTATTAAATCGTATAACATAGCTACCGTACCGTTATGTTACTCCCTTACCATAACAATAAAATAGAAGGCTTTTTTTAGAAGGGTTTTTAAATTTCTACAACAAAAAATGGTTTTCTGCTCACTGTCCTGACACAATCGGACGTCCATCGTTTTTGTTTCAATAAGCGGAACATCTGGGTGTACAAACAAAATATTCACTTCGAATCACTTTGGGCTAACTACGAGTATACTGAGAGGCGCAAATCCTTAAGATCTAACCAATCACAAAACTAATGGGTAATTGAAACGATTAGGACGATCACTTTAACAGCGCTTTCCACCATTCTATGATTTTGGAATTAGATAGATTTATTTATCCTACTCGAATGAAGACTTTTCACTCGAAGGGTTCCCTAACCTAATAAAACCTAAGCACCAATGTATATGATTCTATAACACATTTCATACCTGAGTTATTCATAAACATAATCGGATAAAAATCCATTACAGGCACTTTCACAGAAATGTAATGATGCGATGAAATAATGCTTCCAAGCCGTCATGGGAAGTATTTCAGCACATCATTCTTTTCCTCGTCATTCCCACATTTCCTTTATGGTCAACGCAGGAAGAAAGCAAGACCGAAAAAAAGTAATGATCCTCTTTCATTTCTACAGCCAAACTCTGACAGACTGACCAGCTTGGGGGAGAAGATGATTAACGATGCTGGGAACCGGCCAGTAGACAAATCGGAAGTATTTGGAAGTTCTGCGACGTATCAAATCATTCGACCGTCTTCTCAACAGTTAGTTCTTCAGTTTAGCGAGTTTTGGCCAACTTCCTAGGCGCATTTTGTACTCGAAAAATGAAAAAAAAATGTTATTAGATATATAATATCGTAATGCCTGGAGGTAAAATCTGAAAAAAACTTAGATCTGGATCAATTCTTGATTTTCTTGACTTAGTCACTCCAACACCATTGGAATAATTTTTCATTTCATCATTCATAAAGAAATCAAACATCTGAAGACTGTCCAACGTGTAAATATAACGTGGTTACAAGAAAACGCTTCCACCCCTTTCCACCCCTTCAAAGGAAAAATTCAAAATTCCGGCGACGTAGTGCACAACTACATAGATTTCCGCATCGAATAAAAAAACACTGCAAATTAATACACAGAGGTTTATTATTTCTATATAGATGACTCGTCTTCAAAGAGCACGGCTTTGCCATTGTCACTACCTACCTACTACATACCTACTTCACAATCAAGTTTATTTGAAAGAAATAAACGCTTCACACTCAGTTTGAAGAAATAGAGAGTTGGGGTTTCTTCTTGTGAAAATTTGATTAATGGTTGCTAAGGACGCAAAACTGAAAACAACTCAAAGAAACAACAACGATCGAATTTTGGTCAGCTAAAATTTCAGCGGAGATTAGACCTCTTATGCGATTCACACTCGTGTTTCTGATTTACCATAAGTCCAGCCCTCAAGTTATCATAGGGACACAGTTGTTCCTACAGAGCTCTAGGTGGTCTCATTCGATTCTAAAAATTCAATACTATTGCAAATTAATAAAAAAATTATCTATGCCCTTATATCATTTATTTTTCATTTTTTAGCTAGGTCGTTTTTCAAACTTTCAACCCTTATTTTTCAATTTTTAGAAGTGACTGATATCAACCAGAAGCTTCGGGTTACAACTAGACCCCAAATGAAGCCCACATACCAAATTTCATGAAAATCGTCCATGGTAATTAAGGAAAGTGCCGCGTTCGGCGGACGGACTGCCAAATTTTTATTCGATTTTCGGATTCGATGTACCTTGAAACGTACACCAACAAATTCGTTTTCTTGGTCGATTCCAAAGTTTCAATTTTCGAAAATAATAAACAAATGAAAAACTAAAATCGGTTGAAAACTAAGGCCTGGGCTGAGTACACAATATTTTGTCACATACATACATAATTACACCTATACCACATAGATATTATCGTTTATTGTTTTTTTTTTTTATTGCGAATTTGCATTCAGATTGGTCTAAAACGGATTAGTGCGTGGTTATTTTATTTTCTGTTGAGTGTTGTCTAACTTCATCTCAGATTAATCGCATAAGGACGCCCAAGTCTACTGTGAGACGTCCTAAAAACGAACAAAGAGCGCGTCTGAGCAGCTGAATTTCGATCGGTGAGTCGGCCAATTTTTGTCAGTGAACATTCATTTGGGATTTACAGTCGTGTCTCTGCTTAACCATTTGTCCCACATTTAAGATTTCATAGGGAGCGAAAGATCGGTCCTAAAGAGCTCAGAGTGGTCTCATTCAAATCTAAAAATTCAATACTGTAAAGCTGATTAAATAAGAACTCCTTTGTATCAAAATTTGTTGAAAAATGGCGTTTTGAAAATACTCCACAAAAGTGACAACAATCAAAACCTTCGGGGCTAGACTACACCCCAAATGGAACCCATACATCAAATTTCAACACAATCGATCCATGGTAACTAATGAAAGTGCCACGTATGGTGGACGATAAACGGACCGAAAATTGGGTACCAATTCAACTATTGGATTCAATCCGAAATTCGCCTTGAAACGTGAACCGTAAAATTTCGACGAGGTTAAAACGTATTTCTCTTTCTCAATTCCAAAGGTTCATTATTGAAAGTGATAAACCAAATGAACCTGTCCCAACAAAATTTTCCAAGTTACTGAGTGTCAATTCAATTTATTCAGTGATATTCCAAACGTCTAATGGGTATAATGTGGAGTAAAACATTTTCAAAAAGCCCTAGTTCAGAAACCGTCGACATATAGGTATTGTTTTTTATTAATTCAAGACAGTTACGATTTTTGACCGACTTCAACGCGAAAGAGGAGGTACTCAATTCGGGTTGTCATGGGACGACGATTTTTTTTTTTTTTTTTTTTTTTTTTTTTTTTTTTTTTTTTTTTTTTTTTTGTCCGAGTCGCTTGCATTTCTTTATTCTGGTACCAATCTGTCTGGTTCTTTTTGAAATTTGTTCTACAAGTATCCGTGGTGGTCCCGTTTCAAACAGATTTCATTTTGCTTTGTTAGAAGTATCGAAAATTTGTGAAAGAAGTTGAAAAACGTGGGTCCCGTTTTCGGGAATATTGGTCCGCATTCACTCTTCTTGCCCTGTGACTTCCGACTGAGTCGATGGAGGACCATTTGTGTATAGTCAAATTAAAGGTCTGAGTGTAAGCTTTAAAATGATATGCTATATGAAGGGGGTTCCGATAACTAAAAGGGGCTGCGGTGATGAGAAAGGGGGAAATTATACTGGGTTATTCGCTCAGAACCTGCATGAGCCATATCAAACGTGTTTATCAATGCTCGAGTATGTGAGTTTTCCTACCAAATATGAAGGATAATCATAGTACTGTTAGTTAGGTATTCTACCAAGTGGGTGTAGCACATAGCTCTCTCAACACTAATAACATGATTGGGTAGATAACAGTGTAGGAGATCGTCAGATCTGCATAGTGCCGTACCAAATATTAGGGATATAGTAGTACAATTAGGTGATAAGAGGGTATTCTACCAAGTGGGTGTAGCACATAGCTTCCTCCTCATCCAAAATATAGTTGGGTAGGTAATGGTATAGGAGATCGTCAGAACTGCATAGTGCCGTACCAAATATTAGGGATATAGTAGTACAATTATGTGATAAGAGGGTATTCTACCAAGAGGGTGTAGCACATAGCCCCCTCATTACTGATAACACGATTGGGTAAGTAACAGTGTAGGAGATCGTCAGATCTGCATAGTGCCGTACCAAATATTAGGGATATAGTAGTACAATTAGGTGATAAGAGGGTATTCTACCAAGTGGGTGTAGCACATAGCTTCCTCCTCATCCAAAATATAGTTGGGTAGGTAATGGTATAGGAGATCGTCAGAACTGCATAGTGCCTTACCAAATATTAGAAATAAAATAGTACAGTTAGGTGATAAGAGGGTATTCTACCAAGTGGGTGTAGCACATAGCTCCCTCGTCTTCCATAATATAGTTAGGTAGGTAATGGTATAGGAGATCGTCAGAACTGCATAGTGCCGTACCAAATATTAGAAATAAAATAGTACAGTTAGGTGATAGGAGGGTATTCTACCTAGTGGGTGTAGCACATAGCTTCCTCGTCATCCATAATATAGTTGGGTAGGATAGTATAGGAGATTGCCATAACTGCATAGTGCCATACCAAATATGAGGTATATAGTACAACTCGGTAATGAGAGGGCATTCCACCAAGTGGGTGTAGCACATAGCTTCCTCGTCATCCATAATATAGTTGGGTAGGCAATAGTATAGGAGATTGCCATAACTGCATAGTGCCATACCAAATATGAGGTATATGGTACAACTCGGTGATGAGAGGGTATTCTACCAAGTGGGTGTAGCACATAGCTTCCTCGTCATCGATGATATAGTTGGGTGGGCAATAGTATAGGAGATTGTCATAACTGCGTAGTGCCGTACCAAATATGAGGTATATAGTACAACTCGGTAATGAGAGGGCATTCCACCAAGTGGGTGTAGCACATAGCTTCCTCGTCATCCATAATATAGTTGGGTAGGATAGTATAGGAGATTGCCATAACTGCATAGTGCCATACCAAATATGAGGTATATGGTACAACTCGGTGATGAGAGGGTATTCTACCAAGTGGGTGTAGCACATAGCTTCCTCGTCATCGATGATATAGTTGGGTGGGCAATAGTATAGGAGATTGTCATAACTGCGTAGTGCCGTACCAAATATGAGGTATATAGTACAACTCGGTGATGAGAGGGTATTCTACCAAGTGGGTGTAGCACATAGCTTCCTCGTCATCCATAATATAGTTGGGTAGGCAATAGTATAGGAGATTGTCATAACTGCATAGTGCCGTACCAAATATGAGGTATATAGTACAACTCGGTGATGAGAAGGTATTCTACCAAGTGGGGGTAGCACATAGCTTCCTCATCATCCATACTATAGTTGGGTAGGTAATGGTATAGGAGATCTTCAGAAGTACATTGTGCTGTACCAAATATGAGGTATATAGTACAGTTAGGTGATGAGAGGGTATTCTACCAAGTGGGTGTAGCACATCGCTTCTTCGTCATTCATAAATAGTAGGGTAGGTAATGGTATAGGAGATCGTCAGAACTGGATAGTGCCGTACCAAATATGAGGTATATAGTACAGTTAGGTGATAAAGGGTTTTCTATCAAGTGGATGTAGCACTTAGCTCCCTCGTCAATCATGTCATGGTTGAGTTGTTGAATTGTGTTGTCAGAACTACCAAGTACCTACGAAATATGAGGGAAGTCGAACAGTTAAGGGATATGAGAGTAAATGGCTAAGAAGGAAAGTGACCCAAATACCTCCTGAAACTGATCCATAAACGGAAACTCATCTACACGTATGGAAACTGATCCGGATTACAAAATGTCGTCCACCCTATGGTTTCTAGTTCACCTTACTGAAATGATGCACAGTATTGAAGTAGATCTACATTGCGAAAACTGATCGAAAAACTGCGGGTAAATTAATTTCTGATTTAAATTGAGGACCACTAAAAAGTGAAAAATAAAAAATAATATAAAATGGAAAAATAATAAAATAAAAACCTTTTTAACAAAAAATGGACCGACCTCAAAAATGATGTCCGTGAACACCAAAAAGGAAAAAATAATAATCTCAGCGAAAACACACTGATGTATTAGGTTGTTGGATATAAATATCTTGTCAACAGATGGTATGTTGGAATACCAACAATTATTTGTAATGTGATTCACACTCATTGTCACACTCATATCCTCCATCATACGATAGCAGTGACGTACTACCCAATAGTTTTGGAACACTTATCTCTACTCGTATTCATGTTTTGTAATACTCACCAGATCATGTGAGTATTACTTGATAACCACAGTGTATCCAGATAGGTAGGTAGGTACGCATTGAAGTCGCCGCCGTGCCCACCTGTAGACACAAACGTCTCCTAGATGTTCCAGTTACCAACATTTTATTCGTTTTCGGAAATATAGGTAGTACATACCTCCCATACCACAGACATGCTTCCTCACCGAGTATGAACGTATATATCTTTTTGTCTAAAATTGTGGACGGTTTTGAACGTTAATTAGGTAACAACGATTCCGAATGTATGTTGCTACAATATAATACATCCAACAATAAAATAAACATTCTCATGTAATAATAGAGTCTCAAATTACTCGTCACAACCATTCCTAGGGAGGTTCACACTTACTATCATACTCATATGGCAGCAGAGACGTACTAGGTACCTGATAGTTTGGGGAGCACATTTTAACTCAATGGTAGGTACTTACTCATGTAATGCTAACCAGATCATCGAGTAAGGAAGGTGATTAGTTTGTGTCTACAGGTGGGCACGGCGGCGACTTCAATGCGTACCTACCTACCTATCTGGATACACTGTGGTTATTAAGTAATACTCACATGATCTGGTGAGTATTACAAAACATGAATACGAGTAGAGATAAGTGTTCCAAAACTATTGGGTAGTACGTCACTGCTATCGTATGATGGAGGATATGAGTGTGACAATGAGTGTGAATCACATTACAAATAATTGTTGGTATTCCAACATACCATCTGTTGACAAGATATTTATATCCAACAACCTAATACATCAGTGTGTTTTCGCTGAGATTATTATTTTTTTCCTTTTTGGTGTTCACGGACATCATTTTTGAGGTCGGTCCATTTTTTTGTTAAAAAGGTTTTTATTTTATTATTTTTCCATTTTATATTATTTTTTGTTAGAAATGTATTGACACCAACAAGAGCTATGTTGGCCCAACCCTTCGCTAATTAGGGAAATTAATATTTCCAAATGTACCATGACGTTTTTTTCATAAATTTAAGATAGAGTTCAATATTTGGAAACGAATGAAACTACCCAGGCGATCGAACATCGTTAATTGTGAAATTATTGTGAAATTTATCAGAATATCTCTGGGAGGTAACACAAGACGACCCCCCACCTACCCTAAGTCCAAGACCCAAATTTTACATTGAAGGCACCTTCATCCTTGGAATGACAATGTTTCACTGTCACCAAATAATTGTCAATCACCAAAATAATCGTGATTGTGTGGTTAATGTTACGCGATAATGTGGTTGGTAGGTGATATTCGCAGACAGATGATCTTTAAAGGAAAATAATAAACCGTTGTAAAATAATTTGCAATGTTTTTATAAAAATATCAGTGTATAGAACTGTTACAACAGGAATGAAACTAATTCTATACTCCTTTCCACTTTGAACCTTCATAATCATGCTGTGAACATGCTTACTTATTTTGTACATCATTTCGATATTTCTTTCCCCTACTAATTTTATTATGATTCATGAATAATGAACGCAAGTCCTTCGTTCTCTGTGTTTTGAAATTCATTTTGCCTCTGAACAAAGAAATTGCGCGTGTGTGGAAAGACCATTTATTTTAACAAACTTCCAACAAGTCCACACCAGATGAATATAAATAAATTATGAATAGATGAATCAAAATGTCGTTTGCTGAAGTTGTTTTCATTTTTATTTATATCAGAAACTCTTGATTCGAGGTGGGCGGAAAACATAAACTATTTACATTTCGGAGAGAGGACTAGAAACGTCGGTGCACCCCTGGAATTACCGCCGCCACCAGTGGAAGAGGGAAGAGTCCTTGGCTGGAGGGCGCTTGGGCAGTCCAGATTGTACCTCGTACCTTCGCGGTGTTAATTATAAAAAGCTGCAAATTATGACACAAAGGTTTATTATTGTTCTATATAGATCACTCGTCTGCAAAGAACACGGCTTTGCCATTATTACCACCAACCAATTTGAAGAAAAACATCGATCGCATTTCGGCCAGCTAACATTTGAGCGGAGATTAGGCCTCTTTTGCGATTCACACTCGTGTTTCTGATTTATCGTAAGTCCAACCATTAAGTTCTCGTAGGGAACGAACGGTTTGTCCTACAGGGCTCTGCGTGGTTTCAAAAATTCTATACTATCTACTATTGATGGAAAACTAATACCTTTATACCAAAATTTTTTGACTTAGGGCATTTTCAAAATTTCAAACCTTATTTTTCAACCCTTAGAAGTGACGTACATCAACCAAAATCTTCGGGGTACAATTAGACCCCAAATGGAGCCTACATACCAAATTTCATCAACATCAGTCAATGCTAAGTGGGGAAAGTGCCGCGTACGTCGTATGGCGGACGGCGGACGAACGGCCAAATTTTTATTCGATTTTTGGATTCTACGTACCTTGAAACGTAAACCAAGTAATTTTGAGGGGGTGTGAAAATTTTTTTTTTTCTTGGTCGATTCCAAAGGTTCATTATTGAAAATAATAAACCAAAAAGGCATTTTGAGTGGGTTTGAAATGAAATTGCTAAGAGATTTCTTGTTGCAAATTAGTTGTATAACTGATCTTTGAAGTTTGGTACATATCAATGTTAAACACCATGTATATTATTATTATATTATATTCTACGTACCTTGAAACGTAAACCAACAAATTGTGATGGGGTTTAATAATTGTGGCGAGGGTGTCATCAGTTCCACAGCGGGAGTACCCGAGTACTGTTTCTAATACGTGCAAATCATAATAAATGTTTAAAATGTTAAAATGTTTAATTAATCCATCCAGTTCATATTCAGAAAAACACATTCCTGAATAGACTATTCTCAACTATACCTCACACTCGCCCATATACCAGTAGGTACCTACAATAGATTATTGAATTCAGTGTTCCGTATCCGTTTGTTCTTTATCTATGGCATCCAACTTCGAAGAAGGGAAATATTTCACGAGATATTAAACTTGTTAGGAATTCCCGTTCCCGTTGGGTTTCGGTCTGCTGGGTCCGTCATGATTTTCTCCCAAAAAACCGATCCTCCGTCTGAATAGTTGGGGAAGGAATGCACGACGTAATTTGCAAGTAATACACATTGCAACATTATTGATAAGCCACAGGTAATCAATTTTTATTAGCACTATAAAAAATATAATAATAACGACAGAACCTAAAGCAGGAAAACTTCACACCATTCCTAACTCAGCGATATTGTCAAGAGAGCCACAGGATATTCAATTGTTTCAATCGGATTAGTGCTCCCTGGCGGGCGATGGAGCGTAATTGGCGTTTGGAACGCTAGTGAAGTTGTGAAGGATCCCCACGGTGATTGCCATTATATTTATGGCCGATGCTCACTTTTTACAGAGCTAACGCAAACATCGGAGGGTTTACTCTTGATTCGGAAAACACGATGTGCGGCGCTAGCCGTCCTCAGGGATTCTAAAAAAGTTTGGAGAAATGTTTGGCGAACGCCTTTTTTTTTCTTTTTTTAAATATAGTGCCTACTCCTATTTCAGAGTGACCATATTTGAAAAAGAAAAAGGCGGAATTCGATTTCAATTCAATTTACGAGCACGAATTTCATAACCACGAACATCCTAATAAGGAGCTTCATCAGTGTGATAAATAATGTATCATCACACCAGCTCTAATAATACCTCTAATAATACCTATTAAAGCAATTTGAGCTAATTTTTAAAGAAAGTGAAGCTATAGCAATGGCCTCGACATTTTAAGGACGAAAAATTTTGAAAAAAGTTATCATTGAAATCCGTTTTGGACAGTTTAAAAAGTTTTTGAATTTTATACACTCACATGTAATTATATTTATTTATATAAAACGAAATTGGTGCCAAAATTGTTGTAATAACAAAAGACGGGATGAGTTCGTCGACGAGAGTTTTTGGGCCACCCGAAGAGGTCCAAATTCCCAAAAGTAGGGTCCAAAAACGTGTTTTTAGAGTTTTTGTGGATATTACCAAAATAATATAATTCGTATACAGTACAAAAATAAATTGTCGAAAAATTGTGCGCATGTATTTATTTACATCACTTATGCGTTTCATATAAATAACTAAAACCTGCGTACATTCGTTGTACCCAAAAATGCAATAGCCGAGTGGGTTTACTATGATTTTGTGAGGACGAGAAGAGCAAAACAGACTCGTCATTTCTTCAAAACATAATCCATGCGTACAGTAGTTACGTTGGTATGGTACCTATAGGTTGGCACTGAAAATCGAAAAAAATAGCAATTCACGTATAAGTACTTTATGAGTTCGGAGTGACTAGAAGAGTATTTTTTTGAGGTTCCAAAGAAAATGAAGCTATTGCAATGGACTCAACATTTTTAGGACGGAAAATGTTTTAACAATGTTTCAAAAAATCCGATTTAGAATATTCTTAAACGTTTCCTGAGGTTAACAGTTTTTCATGAGTGTTCATACCTTTATGTAGTTATCCGTACATATCTTTATATACCTATGTGAATCTCCAACATAATGCCACTAAAGTATGTAGTATGTAGTATGCAGTATCTCCGAAAACTATAATGCCATACATTACTGAGAATCGAAAATAAATATATGAGTGATGAAGAGAGTATTTTTTTAATTTTTACCCGAAGGGTTGAGTATATAGATCATCTTAAAAATTCGTGCTATGTATCATAGTAACTAAAAGGATGATTACTCTTTGAGATAGCTAATGTTTCGATTTTCTTAACCATAGGTTCAAAGATTTTTACGAAAATTCGCTCATTAACTCGAGCTACATGAATGGTACATAAATATTAAATAGTCGTTTTCTCTTTTTTAAAATATTTACCCAAAAGATTGCTTGTATAATTTTAACGATTCGTGCTACTTCCCACAGCCATAAGGCAGACTACTTTGTCATGTAGCTAATATTTCGATTTTCTTAACCGCAGCTTCAAAAAATCTTTTGAAATTTGCACATTTCAGGCTGCATGGTTGGAATTTTCTCTCATTTTGGTTTTTTGGTTCATTATTTTCAGTAATGAATTAATTAAATAATTTGTATTCAATAATCCTGGTTTTGCCCTGAAGCTTTTGGTTATTAACAGCCACTTCTAAGGGGTAAGAAGTGAGGGAAAAACATCTTCAAAACGCTCTAGTTTTTAAACGTTTGATATAAAGGCATTTATTTTTTCATTAATTGAAATAGCAACAATTTTTGCCAATTTTTTTGAAGCACCAAGAGCTTTGTGAGACCAACCTATCGAAAATGAGGATAATTATTTGTCATAAGACATAACTACTAAAATTACCTAATTAAAGAATTTTCCATTACATTTTTTCGTCGAGCTAATCTAGTGTTCAATTTTTAGGAACGAATGGAATAAATCTAGTAAGACAGTCAACTATAATAATTATTAATAAATACGCGTATATTGTGAAATTAATCAGGACACGTAGGCCCTGCGAATCCAACCCTTGAAAACCCCTCTCGCACACCGCTCACACCACAGGTCTCTAGAGACGCAGGCTAACGGCACCAAGACTTGTGTCAAAGTAACACTTGCCTGCCTTCCAATTGATGTTAGATTTGTGGGGGCAGTGGTCTCAACCTTGGTGATGCAGCCAACCTCTGCACCATGTAGGAGGGAGTTGTAGGGCTTACTTGAGTTACGACATTAAACATAATGTTGAAAAAACTCGGAGTAAGCACACACTGAGTAAGCTTTCCCTTCTGGCTAGCTCGTAGTCGTAAGTATAAGCTAGAACGTGAGCCTCAACCTTAAGATCGAACAGGTACTTACGTTTTGTGTGTTCTTTCCCTGGTTGCTTGCAATCAGGGGGGAGATCAGGAAGTACAACTAGAGGACTACTATAATCTAGCAACGTTAGTTTGTTGTCTCTCTTACTCTGATGAACGTTCGCTCAAGGAAGTGAGCCAAATTTCTTCTGATCAGATGAAATCTTGACTCTTCGAATAAAATTTCATGCCAATCAGCAGTCCTTTTCCAACAACAGGGAAACAAATTTCATATAGAAGACACCCACAAATCCGGGATAACGATGTCTTCCCTAATAAGTAAGTAAGTGAAGTAAACAACCATTTAGGTTGGATTTTCGTCCGACTGCCATTCCTGGCATCGCGGACGTCATCGGCTGTCTTCCTGAGGGAAAATCAGAATTTGTTCTGATGTTTTCGCTCATGGCTTCCCATTGGCCTCACTGCCCTGGGTTGTGACGAGGGGGAACTGCGACCGGCTTACCCGAAAATATTCTCCCGAGGCGAGCTTCAAACTCACGGCACCGTAACCGGTCCGAGTCTCGTCTCCAGGGACACACGCCGAAACCCGCTCGGCCAAAGCTGAAGCCACTCTGATGAACGTTCGCTCAAGGAAGTGAGCCAAATTTCTTCTCATCAGATGAAATCTTGACTCTTTGAATAAAATTTCATGCCAATCAGCAGTCCTTTTCCAACAACAGGGAAACAAATTTCATATAGAAGACACCCACAAATCCGGGATAACGATGTCTTCCCTAATAAGTAAGTGAAGTAAACAACCATTTAGGTTGGATTTTCGTCCGACTGCCATTCCTGGCATCGCGGACGTCATCGGCTGTCTTCCTGAGGGAAAATCAGAATTTGTTCTGATGTTTTCGCTCATGGCTTCCCATTGGCCTCACTGCCCTGGGTTGTGACGAGGGGGAACTGCGACCGGCTTACCCGAAAATATTCTCCCGAGGCGAGCTTCAAACTCACGGCACCGTAACCGGTCCGAGTCTCGTCTCCAGGGACACACGCCGAAACCCGCTCGGCCAAAGCTGAAGCCACTCTGATGAACGTTCGCTCAAGGAAGTGAGCCAAATTTCTTCTCATCAGATGAAATCTTGACTCTTTGAATAAAATTGCATGCCAATCAGCAGTCCTTTTCCAACAACAAGGAATAAAATTTAGTATTGAAGGCACCCACAACTTTGGGATAACGATGTTTTCCCCACTAAAAAACGCTGCAAATTATTACACAAAGGTTTATTATTTTTCAATATAGATCACTCGTCTACAAAGAACACGGCTTTGCCATTGTCACCACCAACTAACATGAAGAAAAAGATCGATCGCATTTCGGTCAGCTAAAATTTAAACCTTACAAAGAAAAAAGCCCGTGATGTAATCATTTGCAGCTTCTTTCATTTGATTTAAATCATGTTTAATGAGAATGAAGGAACGTGGATATTAAAATATCCTTTTAAAACATTATCACGTAAATGTAAAAATTAGCCAAAGCTTATAGGCTTAAAAAGTCTGCCAAGAGGATGTGGCTCATAGCTCCTCGTATCCATTACACGATGGTATAGATGAACCGACGCATAGTAGCAAAGCTCAAAACATCAATCCCTAAGTACCTTGCACTACCCTCATATGGGACCATTTACAAGCCAACCCGCACAATCCCTGAAATTTCATCGAAATCGGATTAGAACTGTAGGTACAAGTTATGGTTATGGCAACGATTTCACGTTTGCGCATGCGCAGCGGCTACTGTCAATCTCGGAGGGATGATTTTCATAGAGGACCATCAACCCGTCAACCCGCTCTATCCCAGAAAATTTCATCCAAATCGGACAATAATTTCCTATAGTTTTGCCCTTTACAACGATTTAGTGACAGTCACATACACCCTTACACGGAACCAAAACTGTCCAGAAAGGTCTAAAAGTAGAACACGAGTAAAAATTTTGATTTTGGATAATATAATATATGTATACATATATATTATTTTTCAATCTTGAAAGACCAAGGTTGAAACCTTGGTTAATCCCGTAGGCTAAGTTTTAGTCTCTGGAATATCACAATATACCTGCGTGTTCCCTCCCCCTCCCATACCCCACAAACTCCTAATTGATTATTACAATTATTATTGAATCATTGTCCATGTTGTAAGTGGCTAGGGAATCAGCGAGGAGAATAATTACCGTATATCAAAACGTAAATTTAATACGATCGACTTCTCCGTAACTCACGTACTGCAAAATTATTTCGACCGTACATATTCAAAAGCTACATATTATGCAGAGTACAAGTTAATAACCCTAATGAGCGGTCTAAGGGGAATTCGTCGGATTTTATACATCGGTGGACGATCAAGAGAGTCATTAGTGAGGAATCCAAAACGAGTTGACGTCCCAGCATTGAAAAAATTCCCGTACAGCAGTATGAGTTAATGAACGGATTTTCAAAGAAATATATTAACCCATTTGCAGCCATTTCTGTTTTATGAAAAATAATATTACCTACAGCTAGTGAAATAACATTTTGTTTTTCTATACAGTCGCCAATTCAGCTGCTAGAAACATACCGTTTTTACATCATCATTTTTCCCAACGTCGTTTTAATGGGATTAAAAGAATAAAGTCTTCGGTGTTCATATCATGTTTTGAAGGAGTACCTAATTACTCACATTGGCCTTGAGGAGATCATTATAAGTATTAATTTATGTATGTGTAAGCTCACAACTATATCGAGTAGAATACATTTCAGCGTGGACTAACATACATTCATGTGAACTAACATGTGACATTCAGTTGTGATTTTTTCATGACCAATGTTGGCTACATCTCCCTTACATAATTTTGATACCATGTTGTCCCCGTAGGGAATATCATGTTTCGATTTGGAAATGTAAAAATCACGTCGAAAAAGCCTACAAAGGTTCCCAGTTTTTCCAATTTTGGAAGGCAAAAAAAGTCTCCCAAAATCAAAACTTTCACTCTCATTATCATTCTTTGGACATTCTGGAATAAATTTGAGTCCATATCAGTGAGTGTCTGCGCGCCTAGTTCTCTTTGAGCCCACGTATCCTTGAAATGGGCAAATCTATACGCATGTTTCTTATAAAAAAGCATCAGGGGTTGTTTGAGGTGGATTAAAAAGGTCCCCAATAGGTGTACATCGTTGCATACACTAAGGTTAATTCCATGCCCTGCCGTTAATTTCTGCCGCTCTCATGAAATTTTGAAGGATGGTGTGGTTAGTGCTGTGGAAGAATTCTTATAATAATAATTTCAGTTAGACGATTTACAACCATTGAGCATTAAGAAACTCTAAGACTTCAAGACTTGATTCTCTCATGGTGTAATTGTTCTATTTTCCTCATACCTGGTTGATTAGTTGAGATGTAGTTCCGATGATCTATCATCAGATTAACTCGCTAATCATGTTATGGATACGAGAAAACTGGAGACCTCACCCACATCGCACTTCGCTTTTGATTCTCATTGATACGGCTGTAATTGGTTTTTTAAAAATCAGTCCGTAATTTTTTTTCAAATTTTCAAATTTTTTTTTGTTGAATTTTGAATTTTTTAAATTACTAATAACACAATTGGTTTTTAACTAGGATATTTATTTAAATTCAAAAAATTGGTACAAAATGTGGGATAATCAATTTATATTTATTACAGTCAAATTTTGGATTTTTTTAAATACATATTTTTAAAATTTTAGGTTTTTAAGGAGCTGGAATTAAGGAACATGTCCTGCTCAAATAAGTTTAATCTGGCTTTCTTATGTTAAGCTACCAATTACCCCTCCCTATCACCTATATTATCAGCTGCCATTCAGAAACCATAATATTCAGGGTGTCTATCATTGAAATGGACCAAACTTCAAAGATCGATTATACAAAAATTTGCAACAAAACAATATATATATTGCTTCTCAATCCCACTGAAAATGCCTTTTGGTTTATTATTTTCATTAATGAATCTTTGGCATCGACCAAGACAAAAATTGTCTAACCCCCCTCAACATTTAATGTTTTACATTTCAAGGTACGTAGAATCCGGAAATCGAATACAACATTTTTCACTTATCATTGACCGATTTTGATTAAATTTGGTGTGTAGGCTCCATTAGGGGTCTAGTTGTGCTTCGAAGATTTTGGTTGATGTAGGTTACGTCTGAGGGTTCCAAAATGAATTTTGAAATTTTGAAAACGCCCCAACTCAAAAAAATTTCGATGTAAAGGTATTGGTTTTCCTTCAATTTAAGACTCTATAGAATTTGTAGAATTTTTTGAGACCACCCGGAGCTCTGTAGGACATACTGTTCGCTCTCTACGAGAATTTAAGGTTTGGACGTACGATAAATCAGAAACTCGAGTGTGAATCGCTAAAGAGGCCTAATCTCCGTTCAAATGACAGCTGACCGAAATACGATCGATGTTTTTCTTCATGTTGGATGGTTGGTGGCTTTGCAGACGAGTGATCTATAGAAAAATAGTAAACCATTGTGTAATAATTTGCAGCGGTTTTATTCGATTTTTGGATTCTACGTACCTTGAAACGTAGACCAACAAATTTTTTGGGGTGTTAATAAGAATGTTTCTTCGTGGATTCCAAAGGTTCAGTATAGAAAATAATAAACCGAAAAAAGTCATTTTGAGTGGGTTAATAAAAAATGGCATGGCGACATTTGGAGAAATTAGTAGCTACTATCCTTGAAGTTTGGTCCATCTCGATGGTATAGCGTACCATTGGAGAGATTTTTATGGAATCATCACTTCAAACGCACTCAAGCTGTTCTCCAAACAATTCCTTCCGAAGTGAGGAGGGAAATCATTCTAATATTTAACATTTTTCATGTGAACGATATCCATGTCGTTACAACTTTTTACTCAACAGAATTAGGTCGTGTCTGAATGGCATCACCGTGAGTGTCGAGAGAACACAACGCAGACACTATCTAATGAGGAAATCAACGTTTAAAAAATGCTTTTGTTTAATGTGTCATCTGGTGTCTGTAAATAACAGTTACTAAAGAAAAAATTAGCAGTTTATTTCGTTGTTATATTGATTCCTGGAACTCTGTGGACACTTAATGTACCTACCTGCAATGTTCTGATTCCTTATCTACTACTTGATAAAATTCAGTCATGTAGCTCACTCTTTGCATTTTCAAGCCAACCGTGTGCATTTTATTCCGTCGGCTTCATTTAAAAGTGGTCTTGAAGCATACATGCGATATACTTGGATGGGTAGTCAGTCAACTTGGAGATTAAATATTTCCAGCCCAGAGAGAGAGCTAACTCGAGCACCAACCCGCAACCTGATTTGAACTTCACACTAGAGCCACGGCAAATTCCTCAAGCCGAGCCGTGATAACATTCTGCTACCCTCAGAATTAATTCAAAACATCCCAGCAAACTAGTCCAGTTGTACGCTCGCTTCCATATGTACAGGAAGGCTGTAGCAGGGGAAGTTCAAAATGACGTACATTATGTTGTTATACTGCATTGTCAACACTTAGATTTTGGTGACATTATTTGGAAAATAAAAAGCAGTGAACAATTCTTCAAAGTTACCAGAAATTTATTTTATATGAAATTCCAAACAGTGAATTGTATATATGATTTTTCACCTAATTGGAAACCGCAACGTTGTCAGTCAAAAGTCGAAAGTCAAGATTCAAGATTCAAAAAGTTGTCAGTTCTAATATTCAAATTGCGTTAGAAAAATATTTTCTCTCTCAAATATTTCCGGCCATTTTGCATATATTATTGGAGTCAGATTTATAAATTACTAAATTAAACCCGTTGTAGGTCACCACTAAACCTTCAAATTATTCCCTGTGCCTCCATGGAACTAATAGTGGTGCCACCATGGTGCCAGGGCACCGTAAAACGCATATTTCGTGGGAACTCGAATTCCCATGTTGGGTATCGTAGATCATGGATTTTAAAATGCTCTTCAGATTCGAGGCTCCCATGCCGCTAGAAATTTTATGGTGGATAAGGGTGAGGATGGGTAACTATTTCTTGCCTGAAGTAATAAATAAATTACATCGATTGAAACAGTTTTATCGCTTACCAACTGGTAAACCTGATCTAATACTTATCCAATGGGACGTCCCCTGGAATGCATGCATTACTAAACAATATGTTTACCTCTTAGAAGTCACTAACAATAACCAAACGCTTCGAGGTACAACTAGACCCTGATGTACCAAAATTCATCAAAATTGCTCCATGGGAACTGGGCAAAGTGACTTGCACGGCGGAC
This sequence comes from Apolygus lucorum, assembly GCA_009739505.2. NCBI lineage: Eukaryota > Metazoa > Arthropoda > Insecta > Hemiptera > Miridae > Apolygus > Apolygus lucorum. The sequence goes on from CM019167.2 coordinate 35,504,276, forward strand.
GGACGAATACTTTGTATTCGATTTGAACCCTACGAAAACTTGAGGTTTGAACTAACGATGAATCAGAAACACGAGTGTGAATCGCAAAAAAAGACTTGATCTCCGTTCATATTTCATCTGACCAAAATGCGATCCTTATTTGATCGAGTTGTACTCCGTTTTCCGAGCTTAGCAACCAGTGATTGAATTTCCTAATGAATGCACCCACAACTCTTTATTTTTTCAAATTGAGTGTGAAGCTATTATTTCCGCAAAATAAACTTGATTGTGAAGTAGGTTGGTAATGAAAATGGCAGAGCTGTGTTCTTTGCAGGCGAGTGATCTATAAGGGAATAATAAACTTTTGTTTAATAATTTGCATCTTTCTACCTTATATATTAAAAGAAAAATTACAGTTGATGTTGAGTAAGTATTTTCAAGTTTCGGTTTAATTGGCCCTGTAATCCGACATTTGATCATTAGTTATTAGATACATTTTTTCAAGTTACGTTTCTATCGCTTTAAGTAAGAGGCTGACATTTTCAGTTAGCTGAGATCAAATAAAACGTCACTAAATATTGTTGTTAATACATTGAATTTTCTAAAGTTTTATTTTGATAATGATGCTTATTTTCATATTGGTAGTAGGTATGGTGTTTTGACAAATACACTCATCTATGACTCATCTCTCACGTGCTGTGTTTACTGGTACGTTTGAGATGATTCACAAGACTGCCTCAACCGCGGAGAGGAATGCAACTCAATTCAACAGACTTCCACCAACCCTTTCCATGACTGAAAAAAGTTTATCACGAAAAAAAAGCCGACCAAAGTTCTTTATTTATTCGGAAACCTGATTATTACGATGTATGAAAACCTGATGGAAACTATTGAAAGATGTAAGTAACGACAACAGTCATGGAGAAAAAGGCGTGATTAACATGTTAGAAAAATTCAATGTTTACATGTCGAATCATTAGAACTTTTCCAATTTCAACGATAAAATGTTTGAGATGAGAATCCAAGTGCCTCAATTGTGATTTTAATTATAACAATGAAATGTGAGTACCTATTTTACAAAATAAGTATATGGTATACCAGGTATTTTGAAATACTTAGTCAAACTATTATGAAAGTATTGGACTGTGATACCCATGCTGACAATAACAAATCAATCAGCTTTCCTAAAGGGGCTTTCAGTAGCTTTGGAAAAACTCATTATTTGTCACAGAAAATATGATTTTTCCTACAAAAATATTAATAATAAATAAACTTACGAGGATTTAAAGTTGTTTCTTCATAAGCTGTCACGGAGGTGAATTATGAGGGGAAAAGAGAGGAGGAAACGATGTCAATCGAATGTTTCATCGAAATTTTTAAATCGTGTCGGTGATTGAAAAGACGCGTCTTGAAACGACGAGTTGAAAACGGCTATTCCGGAGTCCACCCGGCTGGTGACGGTTCCCGCGCTGCACTGAAGTGAAGGCAGGAGTTGGGGAAGCGACCGCCTCACGCTGGAGGCAGCACCGGCGTCCGCCTCCTTCGTCACCGCCTTCCGCCTCTTCCGCGCTCCCCGTCGAAAACAGTTCACTCACACATCGATCATTCGGTGACATCTGACGACGATTCTGCCGATTAAAGGGAAGAATGGGATTGATCGGGCAATGAAACTCAAGACTGGGAATTTATTGGGGCGCGAACCGCCGATGGATTGATCAGCTTGCCACTATGAATAAACATTTGAGATCAACGCCGCTTAGCAGAACAAAATAGCCACACATAAAAACCTCTAAAGTCTACTTCCGGGGCGATGATCTTCATAGGGGACCATCAACACCCCGAACCGTACAATCCCAAAAAACGTCTGCCAAGTGGATGTGGCAAATAACTTCCTAGTATCCATAATCCGATTGAATAGAAGATCCGATGCGAGCTAGTTAATCTCAAAACATCAATCTCCAAGTGAGTACCTTGCACTACCCTTACAGGGGACTCAACACGTGAACCCCCACAATCTCTGAATATTGTTGGAGATAAATTGTAGAGGTTATGGCTGTTACAGGGATTTCACGTTTGCGTATGCTCACAAAATACTTTCAATTTGGGGGCCATGATTTTCATAGGAGACCATTTCCAACCCAACTCGCATAATTCCTGGAATTTTCATCGGAATCAGAAGGGAAATGTAAAAGTTATGGCTGTAACAAGGAAATCCACGTTTGCGCATGCGCAGTGGCTACTATCAGTCTGGGACAATGATTTTCATAACGGACCATCTACTCGCCAACTCAAACAATCCCTGGAAATTTCATCGAAATCTCATGAGAAATGTAGAAGTAATGGCTGTGGCAAGGACTTCATGACAGACATACGGACAGTAAGACGGACAGACAGACACGGAACCAAAATTGTTCAGGAAGGTCTGAAACGTAAAACGCGAGTAGACATTTTGGTTTTGCAGTACATTTTTTCCGACCTTGCAAAGTGAAAACTAAACTTCCGCTACCTTGGTGGACTCGGAAGCAACAATACTCTGAATTCGGATGAAGAATGTAAAATATATGGCAGTTACTATGACTTCAAGTTTGCGCTTGCGCAGCAGCTACAATAAGTCTGAAGTCGATGTATTTCATCGGGGATCAACCCTCACAATTCTAGAAAAATTCCTCGAAATCTTCGTATAGTTTTGCCCGATACAAGGATTTCATGACAGACACACAAAACCAAATCTGTTATGGAAGGCCGAAAACGAAAAACGACAGTGGAAATTTTGAATATGAAGAACATATATTTTTCAACCTTGAAAAGTGAAAACGAAGCTTCCACTAACTTAGTAGACTCGGAATCAACGGAACTGCGAACGCATTTTGGTCAGCTAAAATTCGAACAGAGTTATGCCTCTTTGGGATTCAAACTCGTGTTTCAGGGTCCAACCCGATCTGCGTGGTCTCAAAAAATTCTAAAAATGCAATACAATCTTGAATTGGTGAGGAAAATACCTTTATTTCCAGATCTTTCGAGCTGAGGCACTATTGGAAATTTCAACCCTTAATTTTTACCCCTTAGAAGTGACTAACATCAACCAAAAGCTACGGGGCACAAGTAGACCCCAAATGGAGCACATATACCGAAATTTCATCAAAATCGGTCCATGGGAACTAAGGAAAGTGCCGCGGACGGCGCACAGTGGGGCAAAGTGACTAAAAAAAGAAAAAAAAATGTAATGTGGTTTTCTCAAAGTAGAATTAGGGTGTGAAAGACCTTCAGGGGTTGAAGATTGTTTTCACTACAAATTTTTAACACCCCCTCAAAATTTGATGGTTTACGTTTCAAGGTACGTAGAATCCAAAAATCGAATAAAAATTTGGCCGTCCGTCCGCCGTACGCGGCACTTTTGCCACTCAGCATTGACCGATTTTGATGAAATTTGGTATGCAGGCTCCATTTGGGGTCTAGTTGTGCCCCGAAGATTTTGGTTGATGTTCGCTCCCTACGAGTATTTAAACGTTTTACGTACCTACGATAAATCAGAAAAACGAGTGTGAATCGCAAAAGAGGCCTAATCTCCGTTTAAATTTTAGCTAACCGAAATGCGATCGATGTTTTTCTTTATGTTGGATGGTTAGTGACTGCAGACGAGTGATCTAAATAAAAATAATAAACCGTTGTGTAATAATTTGCAGCGTTTTATTCGATTTTTTGATTCGCTAAAATTGTACCCAAATTTTAAATTTCAGAGGATTTTAGAAATTCATTAGTGCACGGCATGCATTAATTCATATAGTTATGCCCGTTACAAGGAATTTTGACAGACACACAGACTGACAGACACTGAACCAAAAATGTTCAGAAAGGTCTAAAACGCAAAAAGCGAGTAAACATTTTGATTTTGGAAAACTTTTTGGTTTATTATTTTCAATAATGAACCTTAAGAATCGACCAAGAAAAAATTTTTTTTAACACCCCCTCAAAATTTGATGGTTTACGTTTCAAGGTACGTAGAATCCAAAAATCGAATAAAACGCTGCAAATTATTACACAACGGTTTATTATTTTTATATAGATCACTCGTCTGCAGAGTCACCAACCATCCAACATGAAGAAAAACATCGATCGCATTTCGGTCAGCTAAAATTCAAACGGAGATTAGGCCCTTGTGCGATTCACACTCGTGTTTCTGATTTATCGTACGTAAAACCTTTAAATTCTCGTAGGGAGCGAACGGATTGTCCTACAGAGCTCCGCGTGGTCTCAAAAATTTTTAAAAATTCGATAGAATCATAAATTGAAGGAAATACAATACCTTTATATCAAAATTTTGCTTCCGAGTCTACCAAGGTAGCGGAAGCTTTGTTTTCACTTTTCAAGGACGAAAAAAAAAAGTTCTCCAAAATCAAAATTTTCACTCGCGTTTTGCGTTTTAGACCTTTCTGAACAATTTTGGTTCCATGTCTGTGTGTCTGTCTGTCTGTGTGTCTGTCTGTCTGTCATGAATTCCTTGTAACGCGCATAACCATACGAAGTTATTGTCCGATTTCGATGAAATTTTGAGGAATTGTGCGGGTTGGTGTGTAGACGGTCCTCTATGAAAATCATCATCCTCGGACTGATAGAAGCGACTGCGCATGCGCAAACGTGAATTCCTTGTAACGGCCATAACTTCTACATTTTCCATTAGATTTCAATGAAATTTTCAGGGATTTTACAGATTAGTATTTAAATGGTCCCCTATGAAAATCACCACCTTCGGAACTATAGTAGCCACTGCGCATGCGCAAACGTGAATTTCCTTGTAACGGCCATAACTTCTACATTTTCCATCTAATTTTAATGAAATTTCCAGGAATGTTACAGATTAGTATTTAGATAGTCCCCTATGAAAATCATCAACTTCGGACTGATAGTAGCCACTGCGCATGCGCAAACGTGAATTTCCTTGTAACGGCCATAACTTCTACATTTTCCATACGATTTCAATGAAATTTTCTAGGATGTTACAGATTAACTTGTTTTGATGTTTAGAGAGTAACTACTGTGTATCGGATCATCTATACAATCAGGTTATGGATACGGATGGCAGAAGTTTTTGAGTTAGGGCGTTTTCAAAATTTCAAAATTTATTTTGGAACCCTTAGAACTGACCTACATGAACTAAAATCTTCGGGGCACAACTAGACCCCAATTGGAGCCTACATACCAAATTTCATCAACATCAGTCAATGCTAAGTGGCAAAAGTGCCGCGTACGAGGTACGGCGTACGGACGGCCAAATTTTTATTCGATTTTTGGATTCTACGTACAGGGTGTCCCAGAAGTTATGGTCCACCCTCCGGCATTTCCGTATTTAATTACGTAAAAAAATGGGTTCAACGCCATTTTACATATTTTTTTTTCTTTTTGTAAATAATTCAGAAAATACTTCCGCGCAAAAAAAAAATTGCGCGCAAGTGCGCGCAATTGACACTAACTTTGTTTTTTTCAAATGGGGAACCCCCATTTTTTATTGCAGATTCAGATTCTACGTCAAATTTCATGAGAAATTCATACCCGAACTGACTTTTTTCATTGCGCGCAACTGGTACTATTCGCGTGCAAAGTGACCAGGGTGCGCAAAAGTGCATTTTTTTAAACCCCAAGTGTGGCACATGTTTTGTCATTATTTTTTGACGCTGAATCACGTGGTGAGGTCCTTTCTTCGATTTCATCGTTATTTATCCAAATTTAGAAAGAAAAATTATGTTTTTGGGCTTTATATTCCCTCCCCCTTCCGCAACAGGGGCTGGGGACGGGCTATGACGGGATTAAAAATAAATTCCTCACTTCTAAATTTTAAAAAAATGTTTGAAAAGTAGGAAAATGTTGGAATGTTGGAAAATGTTTGTTAAGTAGGTACTTACCTACTTTAACGTGAACAAAAATAAAAAAGCTTCTCATCTTACGGTCTTTGACCAGTCGGGTGCGGACCCCCAACCCAAGGTGAAGAATGATAAGACATTCATTTTTATTATTACTTTTTTGAGCTTTTGTAACTTTTAATTTGTTTTAAAGGTTTTTAGATGAGAAGCTTTTTTATTTTTGTTCACGTTAAAGTAGGTAAGTACCTACTTAACAAACATTTTCCTACTTTTCGAACATTTTTTAAAATTTTGAAGTGAGGAATTTATTTTTAATCCCTCCATAGCCGGTCCCAGCCCGTGTTGCGGAAGGGGGAGGGAAAATAAAGCCCAAAAACATAATTTTTCCTTCTAAATCTGGAAAAATAGCGATGAAATCGAAGAAAGGACCTCACCACGTGATTCAGCGTCAAAAAAAAAAGACAAAAAATGTGCCACACTTGGGGTTTAAAGAAATGCACTTTTGCGCACACTGGTCACTTTGCACGCGAAAAGTACCAGTTGCGCGCAATGAAAAAAGTCGGTTCGGGTATGAATTTCTCATGAAATTTGACGAAGAATCTGAATCTGCAATAACAAATGAGGGTTCCCATTTGAAAAACCAAAGTTAGTGTCAATTGCGCAATTTTTTTGCGCGAAAGTATTTTTCCTGAATTCTTTACAAAAAAATATGAAAAATGGCGTTGGGCCGATTTTTTTACGTAATTAAATACGGAAATGCCGGAGGGTGGACCATAACTTCTGGGACACCCGGTATACCTTGAAACGTAAACCATCAAATTTTTAGGGGGTGTTAAAATTTTTTTTTAACCAAAATTTGGCCGTCCGTCCGCCGTCCGCCGTACGCGGTACTTTAGCCACCGATTTTGATGAAATTTGGTATGTAGGCTCCATTTGGGGACTAGTTGTGCCCCAAAGATTTTGGTTCATGTAGGTCAGTTCTGAGGGTTCCAAAATGAATTTTGAAATTTTGAAAACGCCCTAACTCAAAAAAATGTTAAAAAAACGCCCTAAACTCAAAAAAAAAATTTTGAGACCACGTGGAGCTCTGTAGTACAAACTGTTCGCTCCCTACGAGAATTTAAAGGTTTTACGTACGATAAATCAGAAACACGAGTGTGAATCGCAAAAGAGGCCTAATCTCCGTTTAAATTTTAGCTGACCGAAATGCGATCGATGTTTTTCTCCATGTTGGATGGTTGGTGACTCTGCAGACGAGTGATCTATATAAAAATAATAAACCGTTGTGTAATAATTTGCAGCGTTTTATTCGATTTTTGGATTCTACGTACCTTGAAACGTAAACTATCAAATTTTGAGGGGGTGTTAAAAAAAAAAAATTTCTTGGTCGATTCCAAAGGTTCATTATTGAAAATAATGAACCAAAAAGTTTTCCAAAATCAAAATGTTTACTCGCGTTTTGCGTTTTAGACCTTTCTGAACATTTTTGGTTCAGTTTCTGTCTGTCTGTGTGTCTGTCAAAATTCCTTGTAACGGGCATAACTATACGAATTAATGCATGCCGTGCACTAATGAATTTCTCAAATCCTCTGAAATTTAAAATTTGGGTACAATTTCTGCGCCTATAATTTCGTGAAATACTGACCCGGATTGAGGAACGAACGGCGACCGACGGAGACCCCCGTCTTAGGGGCGAGACCGCGTCTCTGCCGCCACCTCCCATTGAATGTTGGCATGTAGAAGGTCCCCTATGCGGGCTGTTAGCTACCATGATCGGATCACCTATACAAACGGGTCATGGATACTGGGAAGCTATGTGCCACACCCATTTGGCAGATATTTTGTGTTTTCTTTGTTATTGGAAAACAAAACGATCTAAGTAGCGATATTTTCGTAAAATATTTCCGCTATGAGTCAACGTTCTTTTTGAACAAAACAAGGTTCTTCGGATTGTCATTCGCAGTAATGTCGTCAGTTCGTACTGCCGTGACATAAACAGAACATGTCATCGTTGAAAATCTCTTATTCGGAATTAGCAAACGTTAATTCGGATTCGTTCCATTATTTGATCGCACAGTGTAGTAGTAGTTATTATCAGAATTTGTAGTTCCGAACAACACAATTGTTTATCGTATTAGAAAAATCTTTCATTCATTTGTAATTCGAGTTTTGCGCTTAATAAAGCCTAATTCAAGGTTCTATTCGGTATTTGCTTTACCACACACAGTATCCAACTTTCAGAGGTGTTTATAACACAAATTTTTCTTCAAAATTAACTATATAAATATTTACCTACTTACATGTATAAAAATTTATATTTAGGTGTGGAGATGACAAGTAGATTTTCGAATATCTCAGGAGGCGAAATGACCAGTCTTGTCTTGATTTTTCAATTATTTTTTATTTCCGCACGACGTTTCTACCCAGGATCTGGGTCCTAATCATGTGCATCTAGGTAGGTATTGTTGAAAACGGTACTTCTTAGTTGTAACTATTATGGTGATGGAGAAATTATTCGTTTCCGAATATTACAAGAAATGTTGTTGGTGAAGCTGTTGGTCAAACAGTACATACATACAACAATACATTGTTTGACCAACGGCTTCACCAACAACATTTCTTCTAATATTCGGAAACGAATAATTTCTCCATCACCATAATAGGTACAACTAAGAAGTACCGTTTTCAACAATACCTAGATGCACATGATTAGGACACAGATCCTGGGTAAAAATGTCGTGTGGAAATAAAAAAACAATTGAAAAAACAAGACAAGACTGGTCAATTCGCCTCCTGAAATATAAACATTTATTTACATATATAAAGAACCCTCAATTCAATCACCATTATGGTATCCTATAACCTCTGAAACGGGAAAAAGAACAAAATAACACACATCCATCGCCTGTAAAACCGCTTTTCTATTTTTTCACACCCTTTCCCACTTTGAATAATATTATTTTTTTCAAAATTCAAAATTTGGTACTAAAATCATAACTTTAAACGTCAGAAAACATATTTATCTTATGTATTTTCGTATTCGGAATTGAATAAACCATTCCCAAGACAATAAACTAATTCGTTCAAAAGATTATGATTTCTTTCCAATTTCTGGCCGTTTGGATCCATTGTGCGGCGTACGGCGGAAGGACGGAAAATTTTTTTATTCCATTTTCGGATTCTATGTACCTTGAAACGTAAACCAATAAATTTTGAGGAGGGGTTGAAAAAAAATTTCTTGGTCGATTCCAAAGGTTCATTATTGAAAATAACAAACCAAAATGCATCAAATTCGGATAAAGAATGTAGAATAAATGGCAGTTACAATGACTTTACGTTTGCGCATGCGCATCAGCTATAACCAGTCTGAGGTCGATGATTTTCATCGGGGATCAACCCTCACAATTCCTGAAAAATTCCATGACATCGCACTGTAACTTCGTATAGTTTTGCCCCATACAAGGATTTCATGACAGACACACAAGAAACCATATTTGTTCAGGAAGACCGAAAACAAAAAACGACAGTGAAAATTTTGAATATGGAGAACATTTGTTTTTCAACCTTGAAAAGTGAAAACAAAGTTTCTGCTATCTTGGTAGACTCGGAAGCGAAAAAAAACCTCTGCCAAGTGGGTGTAGCACATATCTCCGTCGCATCCATAACGCAATTCTATAGATGATCCGATACATGGTAGACAATTTCAAAACCAATTTTTAAGTACATTGCACCACATCTTTCAGAAATCAGATGAAAAATGTGGAATTTGAGGCTCTGACCATGGAAGAAGTTTTTTTTTAGAATCTCCCCTCAAAGACAAAATGTCTTTTGTGACGGAGGGGGCACGCCATAACAACAAAATAAATAAATAAATCAAATATGATGGGGAGGACGCCCAGGACTCACCCGACACCGGCCCTACAGATGAGGGATGATGAGGAAGGTGGGGGTGAGAGAGAGGGATGAAGGGAAGTGCCTCTATGAAATGACCACCAGTTTAAATATGAGCCGAGCAGTACGCGGCGGGTGACACCACGGAGTACACCTACTGAGATGCCCAACTCGCGCAACTCCGTGGCACTTTTCCCGCACCACACTCCGTGCCACGACAAGGTCGCAGCCATCACCCTGATGTTGTTGGGTTCCACTCCTTTTAGCTCTGACACTGCTTGCCGTAAATCATCTCTATCATACTTTCTTATCTTAGCCCGCCAGGTCTGCTCCATGTCCATGCTGCCATTAACAACCTGGACATCCAGGATAATGCAAGACCTGTCGGGCTTGACGGCAACAATGTCAGGCTTCTTGCCCTGGTCACTTGGCATGTGATATAATCTCTCCCTTTCAACATCCCAGCCGCTAGATGACAAGGCACCTGCTATCTACTTGGCGACCGCATCATGACGTAGGATGCGGCCCCCATGAGTTCGTGGACACTGCTGCACCACATGATACAGGTGTTCATTTCCACTCCGACAGGCACGGCAAAGGGTATCTGTCATCCCACGACTACCTCTTGAACACCGTACCGCTGTTGGCAGTGTTGCCACGCGGACGGGGTGGAAGTTCCGGTAATCGCGGGCCCCAATGCCCTCCGAAGCCCAATCCACCCATTGGGATGAGATAAGGCTTTCGGAGCACTGTCCGAGTTCTTTACCATCTACTGACTCATGCAGAGCAGCAGCGAACTCAGCAGACGAACTGGGTTTTGGAGCAGATGGTGTTGCTCGGTCGCACCATGCTAACTGCTGCCTGACAAAATCAAGACCAGCAGCAACACGGGCAACCTCCCAGCTCGACCCCTGAAGGGCAAGCAGGCGCTAGCGGCGCAGAGAAGGGATACATACGGAGAGAGACACAATGCCAAGCCCACCGGATTTGACCGGTGCATGGATATAGGCACTTGGGACACCAGGTGGGAACCTCAGCCAAGAGCGCACAGCAGAGTGGACTTCTCGATCTAATTTTTGCAGCCTCCCCGCCGCAAGCCTACCGAAGACTAACCCGTAGGTTAGCTTCGGCAGTAAGTACGTGCGGAGGAGGCGCAGCCTCTGCTGCGGCTTTAGTGGAGCCTTGGTAACGCGGGCTAGCTCTCTACCAAGGTCCACACGGCTGGCAGTGATGGTGGCCACCCCCATGAAGTTGACTCCAAGGTACCACCAGACCTCCAACACAGATCGAGAAGGAATGGGGGCTTGTCCTATGACAAAACCCGCATCCACAACCTTCACTTTGTGTTGGCGACCCGACGGGACCAAGGAGACCGACCCACATTTATCTGGGTTGACCACAAGTCCACACCTGGATAGCTGCTTAGCAAATGCATTGAGGGCAATCTGCAAGCCCTCGCAGGGTTTCTGCGAGTAGGATAACATCATCGGCAAAGGCCAATGCTCCTACTCGCACCCCAGGGGCGAGATCAAACCCTACTTCTGTGGGCAGCTTACCCAAGGCCGTATCCACGACCAGGTCAAAGAGGAGTGGCGATAGGGGATCCCCCTGGCGTACCCCGCGCCCGATCACTATATCCCTTGACACCTCACCTCCTGCCTCGAGGACCTTCACGCCTTCGCGGTACAGACAGGCCACATACTCAATTAATCGAGATGGAGCCCCGACACCACGAAGGCAATCGGTCAGGGCAAGGTGACTGACTGTGTCAAAGGCCTTAGCGACGTCCAGAGCGGCGAGATGTGTAGTATACTTACTTATACTTACTTACATACTTACTTATAGATGGATGAAGTTTAAGTATACTTATTCCATGCTCTTACTAAGAAAGTCCCGTTTGTGTATCCGCAGTGGCTACTATCAGTCTAGGGGTGATGATTTTCATATGAGAATATCTACATCCCAATCCGCATAATCCCTGAAAATTTCATCGAAATCGGATGGGAAATGTAAGTTATGGGGTAAATGCACCAACCATTGGCCACCCCCCAGTCATTGGCCACCTAGTTTTTCAAGTTGGTTTTTTACCACACAGGTCTCTCTTGGAATATTTTGAATGTTTTCCTCATTCTAAGTGTGTATTCTAGAACGCAATGGGATCTTGAAGGTTACAGTGAAGCTTTATACAGGGTGTAAGCCTAACTGGTCTGCCATACGGTACCAGTCGATTCTACAACTAATTTGCAACAAAAAATGTCCCTTAGCGATTTTTTTTAAACCCTTCGTTTCGAGTTATTTTAACTTTAAACTTTTTTTCGTGATTTTGACCATATGTCATTAAAGCGGTCATAACTCCTTCAATTTGCTGTGTAAATTACAATTTGAGGATACCGTTGGAAAGAGCATTAAATTTCCTATCGGATAGATGCCTTAACTTTTTTTTGAGTCAAGGTTTGAGACATGAAAACGTCCTCTAAAAAAAGAATTTTACGTAATTTTGGAAACCTCGCATTCTTTCAATCTCAAATTGAACTACGAGAACCCATACTTTTTCAAGATGCAAAAACAGTGAAAACTGCGCCGAAATCTTAGCTTTCCAATGGTATAATCAAAACATATTCTACAACCGAATTTAGGGGAGAAATTCATGTTTGAACGCGGAAAAACGTGAATTTGTTCAACGAAATCGGCGCTCCGCCTAGTCGATCTGAGGGGTCGGACGATGGGAGTGGGTGGGCGGGCGCCGCAGTAGACCGCGAGGCCTCCAGAAACAGCAGTGATTTCGTTGAAAAAATGCACGTTTTTCCGCGTTCAAACCCAACGTTCCCCCCTGAATACGGTTGTAGAATATGTTTTGATTATACCATTGGAAAGCTGAGATTTTGGCGCAGTTTTCACTGTTTTTGCATCTTGAAAAAGTATGGGTTCTCGTAGTTCAATTTGAGATTGAAAGAATGCGAGGTTTCCAAAATTACGTAAAATTTTCTTTTTAGAGGACGTTTTTATGTCTCAAACCTTGACTCAAAAAAAAGTTAAGGCATCTATCCGATAGGAAATTTAATGCTCTTTCCAACGGTATCCTCAAATTGTAATTTACACAGCAAATTGAAGGAGTTATGACCGATTTAATGACATATGGTCAAAATCACGAAAAAAAGTTTAAAGTTAAAATAACTCGAAAACGAAGGGTTTAAAAAAAATCGCTAGGGGACATTTTTTGTTGCAAATTAGTTGTAGAATCGACTAGTACCGTATGGCAGACCAGTTAGGCTTACACCCTGTATAATCCTTTCAAACTCATTACAAGTGGTGAAGGTCCAAGAATTTTGATCATCACACCTGTTTCTTATGGAAACGATAAGCGTACCTCAACCCATTCTTAAGGGTAGTTTTTCCAAATTTGATGTAGTTTTTCTTGTGTTTGCACGATAACTAGTAAATTATTAGTTAATTTTTGCCACCAGTTAATAGAATTTTAACAAACTATGGAAACGTCCTGGGGGTTGACTCTAGGCCACTGATAAATTGGGAGAGAGGTTCCAAGACGAAGAGGCACTTCAGGCGAGCTTTGGGGAGAGAGTGAAGATCTTGTGTTGAAACTGGAAGCATGTAATAAGGTACTAGTATACTAGTAGTAGGTAGTATACTAGTATACTACCTACTACTAGTCCCTCGAGGAGGTCCCTCGTATTTTTCCCTCACTCTTCTAGACGCTGGTCAGCTGATCAGTGTTGGTGCGGAGTTCCCGTTTTACCTACTCAACTGTTGGGGTTTTGGCGGCCAAGGTGGCATTCGCCGCCAACATGCTGATAGGCTACGCTCTGCACGGGTGGTCTGCTGGTTGCATCCGTGGACCAGAGGGGGCACCTCTTCAAGCCCGACCGCTCAAGGGAAAGAGGGTGGCTTCGAGCGGGACCTCAAAAATCATGTATTTCTTATATACCTAACTAAATATGCTTCCCACTCACCTTCGCGTAAATACCTATGCGTAAATACCTATACATACATGATATTGGATTATTGACGGTCAACCTGTGCTATCGGAATTATAATTATTATATCAGGGTTAGGTTAGTTTTATTATTAATTAGCTACCTATACTATATATAGTATAGGTATTACACATATATGTGTAATATATTGTGAGACTTGTCCGTGTGTTGAAGATTTACTAAAGCCAGAGAAAACTCGAAATACTCAAATAATACGAGGTATTCAGACTAAGTGTTAATTTGAATTTAAAAAGGTAATACTTTAAAAGAGAAAAGGAGATTATTGAAATTAGCTGAAAACCGATTAACCATCTTTTGATCGTTTTCTGACTGACTCAGGAAGTCTCGCAAAATTCTCCTCGTTTCTCAGTTTGAGCCATTTTACTTCAGACGGCGTATTAATTCCGAATCTACCAAGGAAGCGGAAGCTTTGTTTTCACTCTTCAAGGTTGAAAAAAAAATTCCTCCAAAATCGAAATTTCCACTCGCGTTTTACCTTTCAGACCTTACTAAACAATTTTGGTTCCGTGTCTGTCTGTCTGAGATGTGTGTCATGAGATCCTTGCCACAGCCATGACTTCTACATTTCTCATCCGATTTCGATGAAATTTTCAGGAGTTATGCGGGTTAGGTTGTAGATGTCCCCTATGAAAATCAAGGCCTTAAAATTTCCAGTAGCCTCTGCGCATGCGCAAACGTAAAATGCTTGTAACAGACATAACACTTACATTTTTCGTCCGAATTTGATGAAATTTTCTAGGATTGTTCACATTGGCGTGAAGATGGTCCCCTATGGAAATTATCCCCCCCCTCAGACTAATAGTAGTTGCTGCGCATGCGCAATAGTGAATTCCTTCTAACAGCCATAACTTCTACATTTTCCATCCGATTTCGAATAAATTTTTCAGGATTGTTTGTTTCAGGAGCGTGCAGATGGCCCCCTACGAGGGTAGTGGAAGGTACTTAGAGATTGATGTTTTGATATTATCTACTATACATCGGACCCTCTATACAATCGGGTTACGGATACGAGGAAGCTATTTGCCACACCCACTTGGCAAATAGCTTTTTTTTTTTAGTAATTTAGTAATTAAATAATTACTTAAACACTCCGGGACCATGAATAATGTAGGTACCTAATATTTTGCAAGTAAGAAAAATTTACTACATAAAAACACTTTTTAGTTCAACAAATTTACTACAGAAAAACACTTTTTAGTTCAACAAATTTTGTTCAAGTCTTACCCATGACCATTATTTCACGTTTTCGTGAAAATTACCCTTATACGGAAAGTTTTTGAGCGAGGGCGTTTTAGAAATGTCACCCCAGTTTTTCAACTCTTAGAAGTGACTGACACCAACCAAAAGCCCAACTAGACCCCAAACGGAGCTGGTAACCAAATTTAATCAAAATCGTTCCGTGGTAACTAAGGAAAGTGTCGCATACGGCGGACGGACGGCAAAATTGTTATTCGATTTTTGGATTCTACGTAGGTATAGATACCTAAGTTTTAAGATCTCAAAACGTAAACCAACAAATTTTGAGCCTTGGTCGACTCCAATGATTCATTAATGAAAATAATAAACCAAAATGGATAAGCCTTGTTATTTGCAGATTTTTAAAGGCACAGATGAGTAATAATTTGCCGCATTTTCACAGTTTTGGGACGTTCCAAAGTACGACTTGGGCGTCCTTGTGTGATTAATTTGCGGGGAAGGAGGACAAAACTCAACGTAGGCAGGTGTTGAAATAATTTTTTTGGTTCCTGAAATTGATCGGAAACGACAGGGGGAGGTTGATAATGTACAGTTCAAATCAGTATGCATAAAATACATACAAAATTCGTGGGGCTCCTGTGTTAAGGAAAGAGCGGGAAAACTACTTACTTGAATCCTCTCAAGCGACACCTGGTGGATTAGTTTCGAGTTTGTGCGCGAGAACCGATATTTATCGATACTTAGTATCGATACTGAATTGTATCCGAGTATCGATATCCCAAGTATCGTTGAGCATGAGTCGATATTTTAAAATATCGAGTATCGATACTTTAGTGTCACTAACTATCAATAATATCCAATATTCTCGAGAAAAATAATTTTTTCAACAATGTTTCTTCATTTTTCATTATCATGAGTCCAAGCAGAGTTATTTTCTCCATGATAATATATTATATACGTAGTTTGTGCAACCAAAAAGCCTCTCTACCTTCTTGATTTTGAAGCCATTTTGTTGAATTTTCCGCTAGAACTGTATCGATATTCGATATTTAGAAGTATCGGGTCCAAAGTAACGATATCCAAACATATCGGATAGTGCAGTATCGATACTAAAATATCGAGTATCGGTACGAAAGTATCGATATTTTGAAATATCGAGTATCGGTACGAAAGTATCGATATTTTGAAATATCGAGTATCGATACCCATCCGGCTACTGGAGATCTGGAGTTTGTTATCATATCAGTGCTTATCTAAAATCAAAACTAATTCGATTATTGGTTTTCCTTTGTCATTGTTTGGTTCTCATTTAAATTGTCATCGTTAGCAGGCGTGGTGTACACTTCGTCATTCTCACTCCTCTTGCCTCCTACCATTACTCCTACTATTCTTTCGAAGTGATAAGATAAACTGACTTTCGTTCCTTGTCACCTTGTTGTGCCCTTCATACGAACTTTTATCTTTGACAGTCTCATTCTCATCGTCCATTCTGCCTTGGTCGGTTTCGATTCCCGATTATTAGATACCTCAATTTTAATGTGTCTTTGTTAATCTACTTCGTACCTTATCAGTAATAACACTTGTAAAGTCACATTTCGCCCTGCCGATATAATTTGTCATTTCTCCGTCGACTTGAAGTTTCCTACTCACCATGTCAGTGGCTACGAAAGGTAAGTTGAGTTCCTTTCTAGTATTTAATTTACAAGATTGTTTCACATTCAGCTGAGTATTCAAGTATCTTGCACCGGCATCTTTATTTGAGCTCATAGATTCACGGGCTCTGTACATCTGAGGTTGGACTGCGACTTCCTTCAAGATCTCATCTGAAAGTTTTACTCTGAGGAAACCCCTGTTTTGCGTTTTCTTTTCATTCTAGTTTCCCAGGACGTGGTTGGTTTCTTGACCCATCCTGGGGAGGTCATTTTAGAATGGTTTGCGACATTTCCGTGTTTCCTCTCAATCCGCCCGGTGGTCAAGAACCTTTTCGAACGTGTTAAGTTCACATTGCCTATTTGTACATGTTTATTTTTCTTCTCCGTTGAATGATGTCCTCCTTCGCCCCAGAATAATCGTATAAGGACGCCCAAGTCTTACTGTGAACGGGAGCTCTGGGGGACTCAAGTCTTAACCCTAGGATGGCACACCTATTTTTCGCATACATAAACGGCACACTGGGGTCAATTCTGACCCCAACATTTAAATTCCTCTAATTTAAATTTAAGACAGAAATTTAAATTTATTTTTAGGTTGTAAAAATCTATTGATAGCCTGTTTGTTGAAATATATACAAAAACAGTTTAAACCAGGAACAAATTTCAGTTTTGAATATAGTTCCGTAAAAAGTCAATAAAAATATGGAAGTAAATGAAATGTCTAAAATTTGAAATTATATTTTGTTGAAGGTTTTTTAAAAATAGATTCCACTATCAGCATTCCAAGTTGACAATATTTGGAATCAATCATTAAAAAAAAAATCATTTAATTCTATGGAGTAGTTTCGATAATACGAGGGTAGTTCGGAAAGTAAGAGTACTCGATTTTTCCAGTCTTTGCAAAATTTTATTTAAAAAAAAAATAACAGGGTATTACAGGCATACAGCTAAGTTATTTTTCCACGTAATCGCCTTCTCGATCAATGCACTTTTGCGACCGTGAAATGAGCTTTGTAATCCCCTCGTCATAAAAACTTCCCGCCACCTCCTTGCTCCAGTTTGTGACAGCTTTTTGAACCTCCTGGTCGGTTGAAAAATGTTTCCCACCGTAGTGCATCTTCAGAGAAGTGAACAGATGGTAATCAGAAGGCGCCAAGTCGGGGGAATGAGGGGGGTGGTCTAAAATTTCCCAACCGAAGGAGTCCAAAAGAGCCTTGGTGAGGTTCGCTGTGTGCGGTCGCGCATTGTCATGCAAAAACAGACTCTCTTCGTCAGCATCCCTCTTCGTTTGTTCTGATTTGCCCTTCTGAGTTTCTTCAAGGTTTCACAGTATCGTTCCGCATTAATGGTTTCTCCATGTGGCAAATATTCGATCAAAATGATGCCTTTTTGGTCCCAAAAAACCGAAGCTATGATTTTTTTCGCCGAAATTTGGGTTTTGAATTTTTTATCGACGGTGAGGTGGTATGGCGCCACTGTTGGGATTGTATTTTTGTCTCAGGAGTGTAATGAGCTACCCAAGTTTCATCCCCTGTCACGATGGAGTCCAGAAATGCCTCACCTTCCACTTCAAATCTCTCCAAAATGCACCTCGCACTTGGCGGGATTTTGAATTGACATTGTTCACGCAAACGCTCACTGTTGTGATCAGCGACCTCTTCGCATTTCTGTCCATTCGCTTCCTTAGCTCAAGTGGTAGGAGCTCCGATTTAGAATCGGAATGATAGGTGATCGATCCCCGGTCGAGGGAAGTTAATTTTTGATGACTCAACAGTATGGCGCAGTCGTATCGGGCCCGAACGGTCTCCTCAGAATTTCTCAGAGAAACAATAATTCATTAAGATTGGGTCATCAAAACAACTCCCTCCCAAGACACGAGTCGAGCCACCGCCTATTCGGACAAACGTTGAGGTCAGCAGATCCCCGCCCCGTCAATAAGGAAAACAATAACAAAAAACTCCGAAGCCAGTCAAAAATACGCGTTCTCAATGGGTTGTAAAAACGCAGGCCCTGACTAGGTAACGGAGTACCAAAGATTTCCTAACGGGGGGGAAGATGTTGTGATCAGCGACCTCTTCGCATTTCTGTCCATTCGCTTCCTTAGCTCAAGTGGTAGGAGCTCCGATTTAGAATCGGAATGATAGGTGATCGATCCCCGGTCGAGGGAAGTTAATTTTTGATGACTCAACATCACCAATACCAGAGTTTTCGAACTAGCGAGGTGGTTGTCCTCTCAATTTCTTCAGGAACCCCCCCCCCCCCTACAACGCAGTGCAGCCTAACTTAGGGGAAAAAAATTGCCCCATCCCGTGAGAGCTCCAGTACTCTTACTTTCTGAACTTCCCTCGTAGATCAGCTCAAAGATGGCCCTTTTTTGAGTTTGTCTGACGAATTTCACCAGCACTTTTATTTCTCTGCTCTTCAAAAAAATTGAATTATCACTCCTGTATTATTGTGAATTTTAGTATACTTGCTTTGGCTTCTCACGGTAAATGGAAAAACAAGAAATTTAGAAATCAATATACGTATGTATAAATCTTGGCACACCTATTTTTCGCATACATAAACTGCACACTGGGGTCAATTCTGACTCCAAAATTTAAAAGGCAAAAGAATGAATAGAATTACTTACTTGGGAAGAAATTCCAGAAAGTCACACTGGGGTCAAATAGTCCCCCACACACACTGGGGTCAGATGTGGCCCATAGCACGTTTGCAACTTATCCCTTGATGTCCTGAAGTATCTTTTTGGAAGTCCGATTTTCATTCTGTCTCCAAAACTGTATATCCACTTTTGAGACCAAAGAAGATTTTTTTTTGGCTACCTAGATATTTATTGTTTGAACTATCATTGACATCTCCCCTTAAAATATCGATTGTTCGAGAAAACGGGGAAAAATCATCGACGCCTGGGGTAATAGTCAAGATCATCACATAATGATGCTTGTTCACTTTATCAAGAATTCATCGTTTTCAAGTGGTTTCAACGGTCCTCAAGTGTTCATTTTGTACTCCCTCTCGAAGTATCTTTGTAGAACCTAACTACATACGCCCGTCCAGAGTTAGGTCCCCAAAAAGATACCACCCAGTTTTCATCGAATTGGGAAAAATCGTACACCACTCGATCAAAATCATACATTCTATGCCACTTAATTTGTAAAAATACACCAAAATTTTAACAAAATTCTGATAAAACAAATTTTTTGAAGTAGTAGGAAATTAAGGGTTAACTGCACAAACTCTAGCGAGTGACTGACCTTAACCACTGACAAAGGGGCTCAGAAGGGGTTCCAACTTTATCTACAAAATATCCCTGTTCGAAGAAATTTTTTTATAGATACACGGCCAAATGTAAATCGTGGGGTCACGAATGACCCCGGTGTGTCATCTTAGGGTTAAGGGAAGAGGAACCGACCACACAAGTAGTCCCATCTATGCCACGAGGATTGGATGAAGGTCCCGTTGTCACCTGGTCCATGAATGGGGTATTTTTTTAGTATCCAAGAGGTCCTCCAAGGGTTTCTGTGCATAGATACTTTTTTCAAAGACAGTTGGCTAGCTACGTCACAATAGGGTGTGCGCCTGGGTAGGAAAAACTGTTTATTGTTATTTTTAATCTAAGGTAGACCTCATTCTGAGAATTTTGTACCAACCGCGACCTCGTAACGTGTGTAAATGTTTTCCTATGAATTTTTAAAGTTACGACCGTTTATGACGTCACAGTGGGCTGGGGGGTCCCCCCCAGGCGAAAGGGGCGCGTGACGTCATAAACGGTCGAAACTTTGAAAAATCATAGGGACAGATCTACTCACGCTAGAAGGTCGCGGTCGGTGCCAAAATTCTCAGGATGTAGTCTACTTTCGATTAAAAATCTAAAAAAAATCAAGGCGCACCCCCCATTGGCTAGCTACGTCACACCATTCAAATTTTCAACTTTCCTTAGTTTTTCTGATTTTTTAAAAACATTTTCTCGACGAACAGACCCGATTACCGTTATTCCTGAGCCATACTGTTTTGAAAAAAAAAAAAAAAAAAAATTGACTGAAATACCCCATTATACTATGTTCACACAATATATGTATTCACGACCATCATTTCAATCCCGTGGAAACTTTTGTGCTGTTATAACCAATATCGGAGGCAAACATCGAAGTGTGGACTTCTTCCTGCTGTAACACTAACTATCATGGTCCTGAAGAATATCCCTAAACCTGAAGAACTTTCTTTACCCACTTCAAAAGCGAATAGAGCATGTAGAAAATAAGGGAAGGCAAACATGATTTCTGAGGTTGCCCACCCACTGTGATTCTTAATAACCACCTCTTCATTTTATTTCCACATCCACCTGACCTAGCAATATTCTAGTTGACCATACTCGTATATAAGTCAATCATTTAGTTACCTAGTAGGCATATTAATGGAACTAGTTAAAATTGAGCCTGTCCAAGAAGAGCAAACCTGGTGAAAACATTACGCTCTGAGTGGGAATAAATTCTGACTGGTAATGATAATTACTAAAGTTCATAATGAGTTCTCTATTCTGCCACAACTAACGGCAGAGGGGAAGTATTCGGTTGGATTTCAGG
This sequence comes from Apolygus lucorum, assembly GCA_009739505.2. Taxonomy (NCBI): domain Eukaryota; kingdom Metazoa; phylum Arthropoda; class Insecta; order Hemiptera; family Miridae; genus Apolygus; species Apolygus lucorum. The sequence continues at coordinate 35,525,449 of CM019167.2, forward strand.
TATTTTTGGTAATTTATCCGCAAGCAAATACTCCCTACTGAGACTTAGAAACCTGAACTTCAAATTCATAATTTAACATCCCATGGTTATGATTTGCTAATCATCAGGCACCTACCTACTTGAAGATAATGGTAGGAATGATGAAGCAGAGTTGATTGGAGACGTTTGCGAAGAGCTTGTTTGGAACAAGTATGAACTCATCAGCTCCTCAGTGGAGACCATACATGCAGTTAACTACTGCTCCTTCCTACGTTTTAATCCATGCAAGGTATTGCTTTGCTCTGCGCAAGGCGTGCAGAGTATGTTACTTTCAATCACATTCTTCATTTTCAGAGTCTGCAATTTTCAAATAAATTGTGCTCCCAACAAACCACAGGTGGGAGCCGCCATTTTGTTCCAATGGCCAGGCCCCAACGTTTCCTACAGTGTTTACTCTTCCGTACTTTTATCTCTTGCCTACAGCCTTACTATGCTGATAATTGTCTCCAGTAGCGCTGCTAGCGGCAGAACTGAAACCGTCACCAGCTCAAAATATCCCCTTTTTCCCTTCCTACGAGTATGGTAGGTACCTTGGAATACTCACCCCGTGACTTCTCGATCTTAAAGAAGGAATTAGAGACCGATTCTGCCACCACCACAATGTCAGAACATGGATGGTTTGTGTCGCATAGGATGATCTGTTGACAGACTGTAGGCAACACAACTACAACTATTGGTCTGCCACAGAAACTCTATATCTGTGTGGCGCTCCCTAGGGGGGAGGGCCGCCAACTAACGTCCATGGTGCAATTGGAATTGCAGGGAAATTGGAGGTGTGCGACATTTTAAGTTTGTGTGACGGCAGCCCTGCAAACGAAATGTCTGTGTTTCTGATCCAGAAATTAATTTCAAGCTGCAAAAGGAGGGGTGTAGTTCGTTATCCGCCCCCATTTTGTTCTCTCTTTTGCAAGCACACCCGACCACCTTTTTCATTTTTTGAGGAGTGTTCCGTAAACTAGATTTCATCTTCTTGAGCACAATCGTGACGAATTATAAATTTTGATTGGTTAAGATTGGGAAATTGATTGAAAAAAGTGGGGGCGAATACCGAACTATTTCTCTAGTGAAAAATAGTTAATAATGGAAAACACAACATTTTTGGTTTAAATAATTCATTTATTAATATGATTATTACTTCTGACACATATTGTGGTGTTGTATCATTCTATGGTTGGGTCATACAAATTCTTGATGCAGTCCAAAAAATGCTCAAATGGATCTATGCCCATTGACTTCACACATCTCCTCCACAAAAATTCGCACAAGTGTGAATGAAGACTGGTGATGTTTCCTCCACCATTGATATTTCGTTTAACCGCACGCCACGTCGACTCGATGTTTTGCGTGTGAGCCAGCGTTGATGGGTCCACGAAATGAAGGGAGTGATTCACCGTTTGAAACGTCCCAGGCCGAATCAATGCAATTCGGTCGTGGGGGCGGTTATCGAACTTTTTCTCTAGGGAAATAGTTCGGTATACGCCCCCCACTTTTTTCAATGTCTAGTTTCATTGCTTGGAGTATTTGAAAACATAAGTGCGGTATATTATTCATACAGTACATGAAATCTAGTTTACGGAACACTCCTCAAAAATTGAAAAAGGAGGTCGGGTGTGCTTGCAAACGAGAGAACAAAATGGGGGCGGATAACGAACTACACCCAAAAGGAGGGAGGAAAATTATGCTTCTTTTGAGGGGAGAAAATGCCGAAAAATATTTTGTGTTCAAGGATCTGCATGATGATAAGAGAAAAATAGTTCTATCGTCTCTAGGAGAATGGACCGAAGGGATGCAGAGTTTCTAGGACAGATTTGTAGTCATATTTTTGCTGTCCTGCACTCAATACAGATATTATTTATCTTATGATAATTGTATACTACGTTTTGTTTCAGGCATTTTCATTGTTGCGGCTAAGAGGACTCCTTTCGGAGCTTATGGAGGGAAATTTTTAAACAAAACTGCATGTGATCTTCAGGAGGTTGCTGCTAAGGCTGCTATTTCAGCTGCTGGAATATCCCCTAATGCAATTGACTCTGTTGTCATTGGAAACGTATTGATGGTAAGTGTTGGAATTAATGGATGAAGTTGATGTATGGAGGAAGCAGGTTGAATGTGTCTGGTCAGTTAGTGTTGTTGTGTTGAGGGGAGTGACTCGTATTATTCTACCCCTGTTTTATCATTGAGTTTTTCTGTATGTGCCGTCCTTTTTATTGCGCGAGTACAAACTATTTTCTTTGTTGTGGAAGGTTTATCGTTTAATTTAGATTCCCAACAGTAAGTATCTTTACAACAGAGGCTTTTTATTGTGGTCGAGTGAAGGAGAAATTTGAGAGAAAGAAAGAAAACATTAATTTTTTGCACTCGGATTTTTTTTTTTTTTTTTTTTTTTGAAGTCCTACAACCAAAATTATGATGAACAGGGAACTACTTTCAGTGGAGAACAAAATCACTGCCCTCAACAAGAGAACACACAGTTTCAGTAAATGTTATATCTAATATCATTAACATACATCGTCAATTGCATGAACTCCTACCTCCAATTTTTGCTATATTTTAGAATATGTCAAGATGACACACTGGTGGGCTCCGAATCGCTCAATTTTCATTAGACAAGAGTTGAAGGGATTTAGAGTTTTGTTCAATCCGAAAATCTATTTAGTGGTGCATTGTGTTGCCGAAATTTGTAATTTTGCCTTCAAAGTGGGGTTTTTTCTTATCGAAAAAATGTGCGTTTTTAGATAAAATCTTGTGTACTCGACACTGCTCGGTGGGAGAGCGTGACTAGTAAGCCACTAGTAGGAAGTAGGGGATCGAAATGAGAAATTAGCCAGACAGTGGAGCTATGAGTGGATCCACCAGGTAGTTGAATCGCCAGGCCAGAGCTTCCCCAGCTAGTTTTTCAAATGTCCTAATATTTTAATATTTTTCAATTATTGACTAAATTCATTCAATTAATTTGTATAGGTATGGTTAGGTAGGTAGTAGGTAGTATCTGTTGTTTATTAAAATATCAGTTACAAACTTAGAAATAGCTAGGGCTTCCTGCTTTGTGAACTCTTTGTCCCTAATGATGGACGGATTTCGTTGATTTTCCCTTATATCTGCTTGATTAATCACCTTGTTTATTTATGTGCTTTAAAATCCACCACGTGTGAAGAAATGTAACGGTATCTCTTCTACCAATAATTTCTTGGCGCTTAAATAAAATATATTCAGAAAAATGTTAAAAGATGATGATAATCCATCACAATAATCCATTTCCTTTCTACGCGTTTAGAACAGAAACATGGGGTCTTTTCCTAATAATAACGAGATTCTTCACGACTCATTTCTACCCCTTATTTCTAAATGGTGACATTCACGTTCTACTACCACTTGAATCACAGCTAGTGATGTTCACATTCCCTATACAGGGTGTAAGCCAAACAGGTCTGCCAAACTACAGGAGTTAATTCTACAACTAATTTGCATCAAAAATTGCCTCCTAGACATTTGTTGAGAGGCTTTGTTTCAATTTTAAGATTTCTTCAGGATTTTGACCTTAAGTCATTGAATTGGTCATAACTCCCTTAATCAACTGTGTGAATTAACATTTGAGGATACCGTTGGAAAGGGAATGAAATTTCCTGTTGGATAGATGCTCGACCTGTTTTTGAGTCCAGGTTTGAGAAATGAAAAAAAAAACCCTCCGAAAAGGAAATTTTACGTAATTTGGGAAACCTAGCATTTTTTGTTAATATTATCCCCCCACTCGCCCATTCCTCAGGCTAATTTCGATACTTTGGTGGAATAGTGTGCAGCTGGGAAGTTATCTGAGTCGAACAAAAAAGAAACGCGCAAATCGTTTGGAAATGGGGGGTGCGCCTTGATTTTTTTATATTTTCAATCGAAAGTAGACTACATCCTGAGAATTTTGGCACCAACCGCGACCTTCTAGCGTGAGTAGATCTGTTTCTATGATTTTTCAAAGTTTACGTGCGAAAACGCACGTTCTTAAGCATTAACCCCCCTTTCACACACATGCAGACACTCACCAATGGTTTTTTCGCGGATTCGGATTCAGAATGGTCTAAAACGGTTTAGTGTGTGGTTATTTTTTTCTGTTGAGCGTTGTCCAACTTTACCCCAGATCAATCACATAAGGACGCCCTAAGTCCGGGACGTCCTAAAAAGGTCAGGAATCTATCCAATGGGAAGTTTAATGCTATTTCTAACTTTATTCTGAAATATTGATTTACACAGCAATCGATTTAATGATGTAAGGTCGAAATCACGAAAACATTTTTGAATATCTCAGAAACAAAGCATCTAAAAAAGTCAAAGAGGCACTGTTATTGCAAATTAGTCGTAGAATTAACTCCTTCAGTTTGGCATACCTGCTTGGCTTTCTCCCCATATAATTCGAACTTTCTGTCAAATGAGCATTATTCACGTATGGCATTGAACAATAATTCATCATAATTATTCCAGGGTACTGCTCCCGATCAAATCTTCTTGCCCCGCCATGTTCTGCTGAAATGTGGTATTCCCTTGGATAAACCTGCCCTTGGAGTCAACAGATTGTGTGGCTCAGGTTTCCAATCAGTTGTAAATGGAGCTCAGGTACGTTATAATTATTATACTACTTCCTACTATACTTTCCCAAGCCAGAGACTAAAGTAGCACTTCATTACGTAATTTTTTAAAATCTCTTGTGAAAATCGAAAGTATATTTTCAAAAACTACGGATGTTATTGATCTGGCTAAACATCATTATCAATTTGTTCATCAGACGCAAATGCACAAAAGGCTCAGCGTCCTAAAGTGGTACTCGTTATGTTTCAACCTTGGATTTGAATTACTGCCATAAATATGTATAATGATAAAGTATATTAGAAAAAGAAACTAACGTATCGGCATAAGAAACTACTATGCATAAGAAGACTACATGGGAAGAACGCACCATGTCCCATTTTGTAAACTTTTCAGGAAATAATTTTTTCCGGCAAAAACCCAATATTAGTTCGAATTTGGTCGATACAATATTTTTTAAATGGGATTTGTATCTCAGCGTACTGTAGAATGCGGTGGTACAATCAAAACTACTGCAAAAAGTGTTTTAAAACTCCATATTGCTATCCAAAGTTGCAAAGGTCCATCTATACAGAGGAAGAACGCACCATGAACGTGTATTGCTGGTTTTATTCATAGTATCCTGCCATAAGATTTCTCTCTTTATCAGGGCATAACGGTTTCGTGACATTTTAATAATATATATAATGATTTGGTATTTTCAAAAGTTCACTCACGAAGAAGTTTTGCAAAATATTTTAATAGAATAAAATCCAGGAAATTCATTTTTGTTCTTGCAAAAAAGGAGTAGGTATTACAAAAAAAAGGACATTAACATTGATTTTGAAAAAATTGTTCATTTAATAAAATTTGAGGAAACTGATGTTTGTATTTTTAAAAATCAAGGAAAACCCTTTGTTCTGAAAAAATTACCAAAAAACTCAAGGCATGTGTTTTCATTTTTTGATCTTCAATGAGGAATTTCATCGATTTCTGTTTGCATTTTCCCTGAATAGTTAATGGTGTGGGATAGATGAAAATCGGGCTGATTTCGGAAAATAAGTCTCCTGTTATTTTTGGGAGACAATCAAAATTTTTGATTTCAAAACTAACCGGGAAAACGGACGTGCAGCGGGAACGCTCGCTGATTGGGCTGTTCGGGTCGCTGTCTCCTCCCAGTGTTGCCCACTGGGACGACGAAATCGTGTTTTCTAAGAGAAAAGTTATCAAACAAAAACAGAGGAAACCTAATTTTCCCCATCTCGCTTTTTCTATTTTTTTCTTCAGTTTTTCGATTTTGAACTTTACTGTTTCATGAAATTTTGCATCTGGGGACTATGGATTTCTCGATCTCAGCGCTTTAAGCGGCCATAAATGAACTATTCCAGCATGACGTCATTTTCCCGGTTTTTTTAAACATTCGTATTTTCTACACTGTTTTGTTTATTCGTAAATTAGGAAGTTCGGGCTGAAAGTTTGCCATAGGTGGTTTTTAGAGGAGCTGAATCCGATTTTGGGGTCAAAAATAGGAAATTCCGACATGGTGAAATTCCTCATTTCTTGAAATAGGATTGAGCGCTGGAACTGCAGAACTGCATCAGATGTTGGAGGTCCTGGTACTTCTCTCTTGAGATTGGCAATTCCTTTTTCAAAGCTCTTCCAGGGAACTGAAATTCATTTTCCCCAAGCTTCTCCTTCCTCGTGGTTGGCTGCTGCTGAGAGTTTTTCCTGGGTTTTCCCGGTTGTTTCCCACTTTTCCCTCCTGGTTCCCTTTGAGCCACGATTGCGGAGATCCATTGTCCGTTGTACGATTCATTCACTTATTGGCATGAAAACGTGAATCACAAAGATCCATCAGGTAGGGGAATACGACCTAGGGGAGGGAGCCCGAAAGTTGGCACTCCATTGTCCGTTGTACGATTCATTCACTTATTGGCATGAAAACGTGAATCACAAAGATCCATCAGGTAGGGGAATACGACCTAGGGGAGGGAGCCCGAAAGTTGGCACTCCATTGTCCGTTGTACGATTCATTCACTTATTGGCATGAAAACGTGAATCACAAAGATCCATCAGGTAGGGGAATACGACCTAGGGGAGGGAGCCCGAAAGTTGGCACTCCATTGTCCGTTGTACGATTCATTCACTTGTTGGCATGAAAACGTGAATCACAAAGATCCATCAGGTAGGGGAATACGACCTAGGGGAGGGAGCCCGAAAGTTGGCACTCCATTGTCCGTTGTACGATTCATTCACTTATTGGCATGAAAACGTGAATCACAAAGATCCATCAGGTAGGGGAATACGACCTAGGGGAGGGAGCCCGAAAGTTGGCACTCCATTGTCCGTTGTACGATTCATTCACTTATTGGCATGAAAACGTGAATCACAAAGATCCATCAGGTAGGGGAATACGACCTAGGGGAGGGAGCCCGAAAGTTGGCACTCCATTGTCCGTTGTACGATTCATTCACTTATTGGCATGAAAACGTGAATCACAAAGATCCATCAGGTAGGGGAATACGACCTAGGGGAGGGAGCCCGAAAGTTGGCACTCCATTGTCCGTTGTACGATTCATTCACTTATTGGCATGAAAACGTGAATCACAAAGATCCATCAGGTAGGGGAATACGACCTAGGGGAGGGAGCCCGAAAGTTGGCACTCCATTGTCCGTTGTACGATTCATTCACTTATTGGCATGAAAACGTGAATCACAAAGATCCATCAGGTAGGGGAATACGACCTAGGGGAGGGAGCCCGAAAGTTGGCACTCCATTGTCCGTTGTACGATTCATTCACTTATTGGCATGAAAACGTGATTCACAAAGATCCATCAGGTAGGGGAATACGACCTAGGGGAGGGAGCCCGAAAGTTGGCACTCCATTGTCCGTTGTACGATTCATTCACTTATTGGCATGAAAACGTGAATCACAAAGATCCATCAGGTAGGGGAATACGACCTAGGGGAGGGAGCCCGAAAGTTGGCACGTTCTTCCCCGGTTGCGCTCGGCTTGGTGCGTTCTTCCCCTGTACGGTGTTTCGTTTCTCGCATTTTTCACTTATATTGGATCGTTTTTGCCCATTTTGGTTGTTACCATCGAGTCCGCCGTGAAAAAATCTATAAGGATAATAATTCCGTCATAACCTATTTTTCGCAAAAAATCGACTTGGTGCGTTCTTCCCCTGTGGTCTTATTATTATATCATAATAATAGAACATGTTCACGTCTGTTCATGATTTTGCAGTTTTGAAAACTTAACCAGGTAACTGCTACACTTCCTGACTTTAAGCAAAACTGAAAGCATTCTTAAGCATTTTTGTAGCGATTTTTTACTTATACTTTTTTTGTGGCTATTCTTGGTCCCACAATAAGAATTCAATGAAATTTACTGGTAATCTAATTTTCTCTATTTGTAGAACATCTTGACTGGAGAGTCTAAAATTGTACTCACTGGTGGTACAGACAACATGAGTCAGTCTCCCTATGCTGTGAGGAACGTTCGTTTTGGAGCTCCATTGGGTGCTAAAATGGAATTCGAAGACACTTTGTGGGTGGGATTGACTGACACGTTTTGTGGTCTTCCCATGGGATTAACTGCTGAAAAACTTGCTGCACAGTATAAAATTCCTCGAGCCGATGTTGATAACTATGCTCTTCGCTCGCAGCAGCTGTGGAAAAAAGGTAATTTACCCTAATCAATATGTTATTGCTGTCTGGTATCATTGTATATTATTGGATAGCTGCGTACTGAGGACACTTCATTCTTGGTTCGTGACAGAAGAATGGAGGAGCCTCGTGACGGTATTTTGGATGATTTTTTTCAAGTTGCCACTTTTGTAGTTAGCTACCTAGGTAAAAAGGTGCCCAATTTTCTCACTAGAGTGCAATGAGATATTGGAGATATCTAGATATTATTTTTCCTTGGGAACTCTGCCGCTAAAAATATATACAGGGTGTCGCATAAGTTGTTTCCCCCCGCTAAAATCGTCGAGATAGTGGTAAAAAAAAAATTTCTCGAAATTTTTTTGCAATTTTCACTCGTGGATCGCAATCGTGCGCAACGCACATCAACTTTGTTATCTCCCTATTTTTTATTGCAGATTTGGATTCTACGTAAAATTTCATGAATGTTAGACCCCTCATCCGATTTTTTTGGTTGCGCACAACCCGTCCAGTGAGCGCGCAAACAAGCGCAACCCCTGGATTGTGCCAAAATTGAGATGAAGGTGGTGATAGACTTAGTGTGATACATGTTTTTTCATTAATTTTTGACGCTGAATCACGTGGTGGTATCCATTTTCGGATTTTACCGGAATATTTCGAAACGGCGGCCGAAAATTAGGTAGTTTTTAATGGAAAAACGCTCTTTTTCCATCCTTATGAGTTACAACACAATTTTAATTAGTTAGGGTGGCTAACTCTACCCTTAAATTTGGAAGGAGGGAAAGACAATGACATTTAGGGGTAGAGTTAGCCACCAATTCCAAAGCCACGACATCCATGGATTGTGTTATGACGAATACGTTGGCTCTGACAACTGAAAGCATCATGTAGATCTAAAAATTATCTTTGTTCGTTCACCTAACAGAAACATCGAGGTATAATAGATTATTGTAATGTTTTTCATTGTTATTTCAGCTCAAGACAGTGGTGTGTTCAAGGAAGAGCTGGCTCCCGTCTCGGTTACTGTCAAAAGAAAGGAAGTCACTGTAGATGTTGATGAACATCCCAAACCCCAGGCTACCATCGAAGTGTTGAATAAATTGCCGCCTGTCTTCAAGAAAGACGGTGTCGTCACTGCAGCTTCTGCTTCCGTAAGATTCTCATTCCATGCGATTGAATATCTTGGAAACTATGAATCGTGATCAATTGTATTGTTAATTATATCGGTACAAGTACATTCACTACAAAATTGTGCTCCATTTACAAATCCACTACATTCCTAAGTTTTACAGACAATCTATTTTGTCATCCAAAACATGTGTTCTTTATCTAGAAACTATTCATATACAGAGTGTCCCAGAAGTTATGGTCCATCCTCCGGCATTTCCGTATTTAATTACGTAATAAAATGGGCCCAACGCCATTTTGCATATTTTTTTGTAAAGAATCCAGGAAAAATACTTTTGCGCAAAAAAATTGTGTGCAATTGACACTAATTTTGTTTTTTCAAATGGGAACCCCCATTTTTTATTGCAGATTCAGATTCTACGTCAAATTTCATGAGAAATTCATACCCGAATCGTTTTCTTTCATTGCGTGCAACTGGTACTTTTCGCGCGCAAAGTGACCAGTGTGCGCAAAAGTGAATTTTTTTTAACCCCAAGTGTGACACATTTTTTTTCATTATTTTTGACGCTGTATCACGTGGTGAGGTCCTTTCTTCGATTTCATCGTTATTTTTCCAAATTTAGAAGGAAAAATAATGTTTTTGGACTTTATTTTCCCTCCCCCTTTCGCGACACGGGCTGGGGACTGGCTATGGCAGGATTAAAAATAAATTCCTCTCTTCTAAATTTAAAAAAATGTTGGAAAGTAGGTAGGTACCTACTACTTTACTACTTTGATGTAAAAAAAATCAAAAAGCTTCTCATCACCTTTAAAAAAATCGAGTTACTTGTTACTTATCTGCAGGCAAAAGGAGGTAATTTCCAGCAGTTGCTGTGATTTTTTAATTTCATCATTATTATCTTAGTTTTTTATTACTACTTTTTTTCGGAGATTTTGTAACTTTTAATTTTTTTTGAAAATTTTGTGATGAGAAGCTTTTTGTTTTAACATTAAAGTAGGTAAGTACCTGCCTACTTTGCAATATTTTTTTTTTTTTTTTTATTGAGAAGTGAAGTTTATCTTTAATCTAGCCAGGTCCACACCCAGCCCGTATTGCGAAAGGTTGAGGGAACATAAAGTCAAAAAAAAATATTTTCCCTTCTAAATTTGGAAAAATAACGATGAAATCGAAGAAAGGACTTCACCACGTGATTCAGCGTCAAAACTAATGAAATAAAATGTGCCGCACTTGGGGTTAAAAAAATTCACTTTTGCGCACCCTGGTCACTTCGTGCGTGAAAAGTACCAGTTTATACGCAATGAAAAAAATCGATTCGGGTATGAATTTCTCATGAAATTTGACGTAGAATCTGAATCTGCAATAAAAAATGGGGGTTCCCATTTGAAAAAAACAAAGTTAGTGTAAATTGCGCGCAATTTTTTTGCGCAAAAGAATTGTTCCTCAATTCTTTACAAAAAAAAAATTGTATATATGAAAAATGGCGTTGAGCCCATTTTATTACGTAATTATCCACCCTGTATACTACTGGACAACTTTCCAACTGTATCATCATGCTATGATTGCCATTGAGTTTCAAAACATTCATCAATGTCTTAATTTTGTATGCTATTAATCAGGGTGTCCAGCGACCTGGAAAACCGGGAATACTCAGGGAATTTTACTCTACTAGAAAACTCAGGGAATTTCATTTTTTCCCGAAAAACCTTGGAAAAGCCTTAGCGCCGAACCTTTTAGTGGGAAGTTCTGGAAGTGTGAGGAGAAAAGTTTTAATACGGAAAAATACTCACAATCGAAGGTGGAAACAAGCCTTCAAAGTGGTCATTTCTCTCGAGTAAAATCAACAAGTTTCGATGGTTTCAACGTCCATTCTCGACTTTTCCGAACAATCGAAGGTGAAACCAAGCCTTCGAAGTGGTCGTTTCTCGCGAGTAAACCTACAAGTTTTAATGAATTTAATGTTAATTCTCGACTTTATCCAAGAATCTAAGTCTCTGTTGCGACTGTCATGAAATCTTTGTTACGGGCAAAACTATCCGACGTTATTCTTCGATTTCGGTTAAATATTCAGGAATTGAGCGAATTTACAGATTGATGTTTTGAGATGTGCTACTCAGAAATATTCTAATGCTTTTTCATTTCAAAATGTCCTTAAAAACTGGATTTTAGAAATTATTATCTCATTTATCTATACTTTAAATGATTTAGAACCCTGGAAAAAGTCAAAAATTGACCCTGTAAAATCTGGAAAACTCAGGGAATTTTTTTGGGGAATCGCTGGACACCCTGTTAATGAAATATCCGCTCTGTAAGGTATTTAAAACTAGGTATATATTTAACGTATAAATTACACATTAAATGTGGGTTACATACACGAAAGTCTTTTTGTTTTTAGGGTATTTGTGATGGAGCTGGTGCCATCATTTTAGCCAGTGAAGATGCTGTTAAAGCAAACAACTTGAAACCTCTGGCGAGGCTTGTTGGCTACTCGGTTGTTGGTGTGGAACCAAGCATAATGGGGATTGGCCCTGCCCCAGCTATTACGAACTTACTCAAAGCAACATCTAAAACTCTTGCGGATATTGATTTGGTTGAAGTAAGGTTTCGTGATCACTTATGATCATTTATGCTTTAGGCCTTTTTTCAATGATTTTGAGTTGTTTTCAATGTTGGAATCGACTCATACTGCCGGGACAGCAGCAGAAAAATCGAGTTTTTCTTAAAGAAGTGTATCATTCTCATTAGAAGATCAAATATAGTGCTATAATTTTTCATTTTCAAAAATCATTGGAATCGATCATTGGAATCGACTCATACTGCCGGGACAGCAGCAGAAAAATCGAGTTTTTCTTAAAGAAGTGTATCATTCTCATTAGAAGATCAAATATAGTGCTATAATTTTTCATTTTCAAAAATCAGTTTTTGTCTCAATTTGGTACATAAGTTGACCAAGATACGAATCACTCTCATTAGCAAATGTTCGAAGAAAATTAAGCTATTGCAAAAGAAAACAAATTTTCAGCATGTACTTCTTTGCATTTTTCTCTACTAGAATCCATTTTTGATAATTCTGAGACGATTCCTGAAGTTTTGCCAAAAATCATATAGTAGTAAATATATAAATAGGTGACATCAACAAGCAGGTGATACAAAGTCAAGCAGCTATCTTAAAATTTAAAGAAATAATTTTTAGAATACAATTTATTATTAATTGGAAAATATTTAAATTTTCTTCTGAAAGTAAAAAATATAGTACTGATGGAGCAGATAATGTGTTGAAGGTTTAGGGTGAAATTTCACCCTGGAAGATAACTTGAGTAATGTAGTTTCGCAAATATTTCATGTTTCCATAATAATAGCCCGTAATTTCGGACAACCATAACAAATCCAAATTTCAAAAAATAGGTCAAAACTAATCATTATAAGTAATAAATTATTATAAAATATAAGTAGGTAAAACTCGAAAAAATTTTCAATGTGAAAAACAAATAGTGGTTAAACAGATTTGATTATTGTCCTTGAATAGATCCCTATATTTCAATGGTATCATTACTTTTCCATTTCAGATCAATGAAGCATTCGGAGCACAAACCCTTGCATGTGCCAAGGAACTAAAACTAGACATGGAAAAGTTGAACGTGAATGGAGGTGCTATTGCGCTTGGACATCCTTTGGGAGCTTCTGGTTCGAGAATCACTGCCCATCTTGTCCACGAATTGAGGTGGGTACTTCCCTCCACTATCTCATCAATCAGCTCTAAAGAATCCGTACCCCCCCCCCCCCACCACCCCCCCACCCCAACCCTCCCACCATATTGAGTGAAAGAACGTGCATATTGTTAAAATCTTATACCTGCTACCTACCGATTGTAGGTATATGATTGACTGTGTGAGCGAGTTCATTCATTCTGTGAGATGGTTTATCACTTCCTATATCTGAGAATCAGATCTGTTGGGTTTCTTTACTCACATCAAAATCATGGAATCAAATTCCGTAATGGGGTATTTCGGTCAATTTTTTTAATTTTTTTTTTTCAAAAGAGTATGGCTCAGGAATAACGGTAATCGGGTCTGTTCGTCGAGAAAATGTTTTTAAAAAATCAGAGAAGCTATGGAAAGTTGAAGATTTGAATGGTGTGACGTAGCTAGCCAATCGTGACGTAGCTAGCCAACTGTCTTTGAAAAAAGTATCCATGCACGGAAACCCTTGAAAGACCTCTTGGATACTACAAAATGGTACTCACACACGCGCACGGCGTAGTCCACGGCGTAGTCCTTGCCTAGTGTGTGTGCATTTATAGCGGCCCGCCTTTTTCAAACGTGTGATCTCTTTAATTAATTTTTCTACCACATGTTATAGTATAATTGGGCTTAAAGTTGTAGTATATAGGTTTTCAAGGGTGCTGAATCCAAATTTGAGGTCAAAACCCTGAATTTCCGACCCACCGAAATACCCCATTATCATGTTAAACATAATATCTTCATTGTTAAACATGAAAAAAATTTAATTGATTATCATGCGCTCAGCTACCCCTACTCTATGAAAGGTCCTTATTTTTTACAGGAGAAGGAAGGCCAAACTTGGAGTTGGTGCTGCCTGCATTGGAGGTGGTCAAGGTATCGCCCTCCTTATTGAGAGTCTATAGAGCAACAACAGTGAACAGTGGTGGATGTCAGGAGTTATTGTTATCATGACTGATGTACAAAGTTATTCGATTTTATAAATTTATTTTTGTATGCGGTATTACATATTTTTCTAAGTACCAATTCAAGTGTCAGTGTCATTATTTTGTGCTTTCCCTTTACCCACTCTCATTCCAATAGCAACTGTATAAGATAGAAGTCAAGCTTGTCTACGATTTCATATTTGCGCAAAATCTTCCGATCGCGATGAATATTATAGGGGATCACTGTAAGAATTGAAGGGGGAATAGTCGAAACATCACTCCTTGGTACGACAGTAACACAAAGAATATTAGGTACCGACCTGCATAAAAATTTAAAGATTAATTGGTCATATTCCACGAATTTCATGACGGATCAGGATGTAATACAATAGGTACTGGAATGCTTATCGAATTTTGGGAATTATAGTATACTGACACTCTCCCACTACCCATGCAAATAACTATAATCCAACGAGAACCACGCAAATCAGTTGGAATTCGAGATCTGGGTTCCCTGTGAAATTTCAGCTTCTTTGGGCAACCAGATGCACATTTTTCTTGTTTTCGACCATATCTCCGTAAAACGGCTATAACTCCAATTTTCATGAAAGTTCAAATCAGTTTACATCGTTGGAAAGAGCGTAAAATTTCCCAACTCCATGGTGGAAAAAAATGCGGGAGGCCTCACCGTCTACTGCGCAGCCCACCCCTCTCATCACTGAACCCCTCAAACCGTCTTAGCTGGAGTGCTGATTCCGTTGAAAAAGTTCATGTTTTTCAATCACTAATTTAATTATTAACATGGTCCACTTTGATAATAAAAATTATTAGATCGTTGGAAAGCTGAGATTTTGGCGCATCTTTTAGGCCTACAGGCAAAAATTCACGTGCCGGATTACAGAACCTATGAGTGTTTGGAAAAAGTTGACATTTCCAAGATTTGACCAATTTTTCGTTTCAAGTCCAACTTTCACCCGTTATTCCGATTTAAAAAAAAATGGGGTTTTTTCTATCATGAGATGGGAAATTTTACTGTCTTCCCAACGGTTTAATCAGATTTGAATTTGCATGAAAATTCGGAGGTCCGAAGTCCAAGCCAAAAGCCATAGCTGTGCTCTTTGCCTTTCACTTTTCATCTGTATTTGATCCTCTGATCTCGTGTGTACCAGCTTGTCCTGTTCGGGACGTGGTATTGCTGGGGTCTCTCTCAATTTCTGAAGACAATGTTACTCACGGGCTAGTTTCATTGGACGTAAGGAAGGGAATGGCCCGGATGGTGTTCCACCAGTACCTATTGCTGCAGTTTTGCGCACCCGCATTATCACGCCCTCCCACATTGCTTTTCAATAAGTCGCTTGAGTCTGGCTGCTTTCCCGAGAAATGGAAGTTCTCCTACGTTACGCCCGTGCACAAGTCTGGAGAAACAGGCTCCATCGCTGATTACCGTCCCATTTGCTCCCTGTCATAGAGGTTAGTGGTAGACCAGCTGTCACTCAACTTCAGCTCCTTTATAGCGATGAACAGCATGGATTTGTCCAGGGCCATTCAACAACGACTTATCTTCTTGAGTTTCAGGACTTAGTAATGGACGGTTTTTGGGAGGGAATCCCGACTGACCTGGTGGCGACGGGTTTTGCCAAGGCCTTCGACAAGTTGTCACTTCTCCACTTCTTGACTTTGCTGGAATCATTGGGGGTCTACGGATCGTTCTTGGAGTGGATGCGCACTTAGTAGAACCTTGTTGGTCGAGAACTTGTGTTTTGGCTGAGGGGCGCTCATCTTCCCGTTTCACTGTCACCTCCGAGATCCCACAGGGGAGCCACTCCATTGTGCTTCTTGATTCGCATAAATAGCGTTGTGGACTTCGTGGAGGCCGATGGTGTGCGTACTTTGCTCTTTGCCGATGACCTCAAGTTTCTTCATCACTCTGAATGATTCTGGGCTGTTGCAGGGGCGGTGGCTCGTTTGGAGGATTGGTGGGAGGCAAACCATCTCTCCCTCAATCCTTCAAAATGCTCAGTGGTGTCTGTCGCATCCAGTCATACTTGATTATGTTCTCTGTGGTTAATCACTTCGAAGGAAAACTGAAATCGTCGTCCTGGGAGTCCTTTGTGATGAGCGGTCGAGCTTTTCCAATCACTTAAAAGGATTGGCTGCCTCGGCTTCATCCAAATAAATACTTGGGAATTTTCAAATATTGAAGCCAATGTTTCGCCCCTTGTGTTGCCCTTGCTCGAATATTCTTCTACAGTATGGTCTCCTCTATAGGCATTACAAATTATAAAATATCGTCTCGACTGAGTTCATAGAAGATTTTTGCGCTACGTCGCGTACAAGATGGGGATCCTTTATGTGAACAATAAGCATGAAATCCTATTGCAAAGATGCCAACTGGACACCCTCGAGAGAAGACGGAGTTCCGCGGATCTTGTGCTCCTCTATAAAATGTTTATCGACATCATGGACTGGCCCTTGTTGCTCTCGAGGATAAATGTTATCCTCCATGATATCAATAAACATTTTATAGAGGAGCACAAGATCCGCGGAACTCCGTCTTCTCTCGAGGGTGTCCAGGTGGCATCTTTGCAATAGGATTTCATGCTTAATGTTCACGGAAATTTGATATGGAACAAAGTTGGATACACAACAAACGTGTGGATTCCTTCTCATACTTGGGATCACGTGTCACTTCCAGCTACGATGTGTCATCAGAAATTTCTGCTAGGCTCATTGCAGCAAACAGATGCTACTTTGGTTTGGTGCGGCACTTCAAGTCAAGAAATGTGTCCAGAAGCACCAAGGTACTCTCCTGTACAAGACTTTGGTACGGCCAGTCCTCACTTACGGCTCAGAGACGTGGACACTATCTGCGGCAACAATTAGAGCTCTCGAAGTATTTGAGCGCAAAATCCTGCGAAGAATCTTCGGACCTGTGAGGGACGGTGAACGCTGGCGAGCCAGGTATAACCAAGAAATTGACCATCTTTTTGATGACCAACAAATAGTTGGATTCATTAAGTGTGGGAGGCTCAGATGGGCTGGCCACGTTGCTCGAATGCCTGACACGGAAACACCTCACATTGTCCTGAGAGGTGGTCCGGGTGGAAGACGCCCAAGAGGAAGACCGGGTCTCCGTTGGCTGGATGGAGTCGAGGAGGATTGCCGGCAAATTGGTGTCCGTAACTGGAAAGCGGTCGCCCAGAACAGGACAGAATGGAGAAGGCTGCTTGTGCAGGTCAAGGCCCGACATGGGCTGTTGCACCGAGGGGTAGGTAGGTAGGTAACAAAGTTGGATATGGATTGGATGGATATGGATATGATATGGAACAAAGTTGGAACAAAGATTTAATCTTGCCATAAAATTTCCGGCCACAAATTATGACCGACACTGTCCCCTTCAACGGCTACCCCGCAGTGCAAATCTCCTTCTTAATACGTATCCACAATTTGATTTCTTTCAAAACACCTTATCATCACTAAAATCGTTAATTTCTTTTCCCCCTGTTAGGTTAAATTCACTTTTCAATCTGTGATCATATTTTCTTGTTTCCCCCTATCTAGGTCCCTATAGGTTTTGTAATTAAATTTTATGATGTATATTATATTGTTTTTAAATTGGGCGTGCCCGTAAATAAATAAATAAATAAGGTCGAAACACGAAAAAAATCTTAAGCCTGAAATAACTCGCAAACGAAACCTCTTAAAAAATTACTAAGAGTCATTTTTCGACTGGAAATGAGCTCTAGAATCGATTCCTGGCCTGTGACCGTCACGAAATGTAACACTCTGTATTGAATTGAGAGTTGGACGAATAATAGATTAGTAACACAAGGGTGAATCGTCGTGTGTCACTGTTGGCACTCGCTGTGTATTCAGGAGAAAAGAAGATGGAACTCCCAAGGCCCTTTTAGTAGCAAGAGGATTATAGGTTCCCTACGAAGAGATGGAACATAGCTACTGCCCTGTGTGTCGACAGTTCGAATATCACTCTCTCAAGCTGTACAAATGGGCTGGGAACTTAGCCAAATAAATGTGCCGACGGCATTCCTAAGCGTTACCTACACTGGATAAAAAGCAATTCGAAAACCTTCAAGCTGAATCGAGAACTACGGTCTACAAAAATCTCTAAAATGTAGGAATGTGAGATTTAATGAAGTAATGGAGAAGCTCAGTTTTATCAGATGACACGACTTCCGAGCTCGGTTTCTCAGATCAAGACTTTGTTTGTATACAAAACATGAAGTGTTTCTCGTATTATTTGTTGACTTATCACAAATAATGATAAAAGTCTCCTTCTATACGTTTTCCTTCTCCGCTCCACTCTCATATTCCGAGGCCCTTTGAGAGCTCGTTGACATCTCGTAGAATCCTTGAAAACTCCTTACTCGAGTGATTTGAGAAATTCAGTAGACGTACTTGGTTGCTGAAGAAAATACAGCTTTCGTACAAGTACGCAACCACGAGAGACATTTTATGTCTTATGTTTAATAAATTGAGAGCTTTCCAATGAGTGGTGAACGATTTTTGTGGGGTGGAAAATGAGGAAGTTAGTTTTCCCTAGGAACGATTGGTTGTACGTGAAAATCATCAGAAATTTCCGCGTAACGCTCCCCGCGTGACGATTTTTCATTTATGTGCCATAGTAAAGACATAAAATGTCAAAATGTAAACAAACTGTTCAGTGAGTTGCACGACGAGTTTCAAGTGAGAGATCTCGGAGAAGTGAAAAGTTTTCTAGGAATGGAGATTACCCGAATCCAAAGCTACCTACACGTCACCTAAGTAAGAATGTTGGAACGCTTACTGAGAGAATTTGGAATGGAACAATGTCAAAGTGTCAGCACTCTATTGGAAGTGTCATTCAACAGAGAAGAAGCTGGAGTGGATTTGGATTTACCCTATCGTCGGCTCGTGTGTTCATTGATGCACATATATTTCTTTGATATCGAGACCGGATGTCGCATTTAGTGTTTCATATCTCGCTCGATACTTTGACAAACCGACACTTCAACTTCTCAACGCTGGTAAACGGATCCTGGGGTTTCTTCATCACACCAACAACAAAGTTTGATGTTCCCCCAAGGTGATGGCAGTTTGGTCGGGATGAGCGACGCGGATTGGGCAGGTGACCAATCAAGGAAAAGTGTGGCTTCCTTGCTTTCCATGGCTTTCGTAGCTTGGCACTCAAGAGTACAAAACTCATTTGCATTGTCGTCGATGGAAGCTGATTATTTTGTAACAAGCGCCGCAGCACATGAGTTGATGAATTTGACAGGTGTAGTGAGTGAATTTAGTGGAAAAAGTCAAAATGTGAGTGCATTTCTAAAAGTAGGTAGGTAATCTCAGTGCTTTATCAATGATGAGAATTTGGGAAAACTCAAAATAAGGTAAACATAATATGTTTACCTTATTTTGAGTTTTCCCAAATTCTCAATATTATTGAAACCAAATATCATCTCATTAAAAATCTTTACTCCAAAAAACGAAATTCAAATTGATTAAATTTCAACTAATGAAAAGTGTACAGATAGAATGACTCTTGGATTGTAATAATTTTCCTATTTTCGAGACCAGATTGTGAAATGATCATTTTATATTCACATCTACACACATGAAATGTGATTTCAATTTAAAATCAAAGGTAACAAAAAAGTACGTTTTCATTCTTAATTTGTGAATTAATTAGGTATACAGGTTCTACCTGTTCACTTTCAAAACTTTGAAATCATTACTTTGTTCATGATTAAATCATAATTTTTGATAATTGATTAAACAATAAATTTTATTGTTTTTGCAATTGTGATGTAGCTGACACCAAATTTATGGAGTGTGTTAGGATTATTGGAATTCGATACTATTGAAGTTGTTGTTCCGAACTGCTCGACCTGACCTATCTACTTCCCTTACCTTCCCTACTTCCTCTCGTCTGCCACCACTCTCATCCTCCCAGTTGTCGCGAAGACGTTTCTAATTAATATTTTGTGAATTTCATTGTACAGTGAAGTGATCAACCCCTTATTGTTTTATTTGAACTCTCCAGGATCTCCGTAACACACGCCCTCATAGCGAGTCAGGGAGGATGAATATGCGAAATAACAGATCCTTTTCTGATCAATTACGCGCGAATATCTTAAAGATTCAGTTCTAACAATTGGAAAACTATCTGAATTGATGGGAAAACCTTACTTTTCTACTGTTTGTTTTCAAACTACTATTCTTGTTGTGGATCAAACTCCTCTCCTTCCCAGGTTGTAACAGGTCCTTCAAGGACACCGAATAAAAGTTCAGTTCATCTTGTGAATGCGTTCTCGTATTGTCTTCTCCCGTTTTAATAGTTTCCATTTTGCAATCCCTCGGTCAATTTGAATTCCTAACATATCTGGCGACGAGTAATTACCTACAAGTAGTGCATTTTCACGTTCGGTGACTTACAAAGTGCTCTGGATCCGGGAAATTTCTACCAGTTTCCGTTTTACGGATTCGACATCATGACTGTGCCACACCATTTACCACCACCGAATCAATTTGAACTCGGTAAGGGATCGTGGAAACTTTTTTTGAAGCGTGTGGAAAATATCTTTATTACCTACGCAACGGACGATGAGGACGTAAAAAAGGCTTACCTACTAGCGTCTTTGGGAGATCGAGTATATAACCTCCTACACAGCCTTTGTTTACCCAAGGAACCGGAGGATGTTTCGTATACGTTCAAATCACTTTCTGAGTTATTGACTAATCATTTACGTCCGGTGAGAGCGCTTTTGGCGGCTCGACAAGCGTTTTATACTGCAAAACAACCAGAAAACGAAAGCGTAATGGAATTTTCCGCACGAATTCGGACGCTAGCAACCACTTGCGGATTTGGAGCTGAGTTGAACGTAGTTCTACGGGACATTTTTATTATGGGAATTTCAAATAAGAAAATCAAGGATCGTCTTTTCGAAGAAGATGCCAGCAGTTCAACCTTCGATTTACCAAAAGCAATACAGATTGCGGCATCGAAAGAAGCTGCTGGAAAACAGGTGGAGGAAAACGGAACGGTGAAGGTGAAATCAGAACCAGGAGTCGGTGAACTTTCATACATATCGAGTAAACAAAGTAAGTTCAAACCAAACAGGAACTCTAAATCACTATCAAAGAAAACCTCGACCCAGTCAACAAAGATTAAACCCAAGTGCGAACATTGTGGATGGCGATCACATAGTTCCAGTGAATGTCGGTTCCGAAATGCCTCATGTTATCGATGTCGTGCAGTGGGACATTTAGCTTCGATTTGCCGATCAAAATCAACTTCGGGTACCTAAGTCAAATAATCAACATTTTTTGACAAACGAAGAAAAGGAAGAGGTAAACGTGTCTTTGAGTGATTCCTTGTATTGTTTACCCACCATGAACTCCGATAAATTACCTACTAATTCTCTGGAACCCTACCAAATTTCTGTTGTGATAAATAACAGACCTTACGTTTTTGAAATTGATACGGGTTCGATGAATAATGTGTTTTCTCATGAATATTATCACGAACACTTTACAAGATATCAATTATTACCCAACGACATCCAGTTAAACGATTACATTGGGCACAAGATACATCCTATTGGGAAAGTGGTGTTACCCATCAAACACAAATCTTTTGTGGGTGATATGGAGTTTTATGTGATCAAAGGGGGAGGCCCACCTCTTATTGGACGTCGTGGTCTGGCTGCACTGAACTATCCTTGGGAACAGGCCCTTCAGTACCATTCTACTGAGAATTTCATAGGCACTTCACCAGATATCAAGGGTATTTTGGATTCATTTCCCAAAGTATTTTCTTCAGAGGGAGGAACTTTTTCAAATATAAGGTTTCTCTAACTTTGAAGGAGAATGCCCGTCCAGTATTTTTTAAAGCCCGTTCATTACCCATAGCTCTTAAAGATAAGGTAGAATCCGAGCTGTTGCGACTGATAAAATTAAACGTGTTGGAACCCGTTGACAGCAGTCCATGGGGAACCCCAATTGTGCCTGTTTTAAAACCAAATGGGTCCGTCAGAATCTGTGGGGACTACCGTCTTACAATAAACCCATATTTGGAGGAAACTGGACAAAATTTGCCCCGTCTAGATCACTTGTGTTCAAATTTTGGAGGTGCCACTGTTTTTTCAAAAATTGACTTGGCGGACGCATATCAGCAACTGGAGTTGGATGAAACCTCCAAAGTATTAACTACGATCACTACGCATATGGGCCTGATGAGGTACCGAAAACTTTGCTTTGGAATTGCTTCTGCTCCTAATTGTTTTCAAAAAGTGATGGATTCACTATTTAGGGGTATGAAGGGTGTTGGATCTCTCCTTGACGATATTTACGTTGCAGGTCGCACAAGAGACGAACACAATCAACGCCTTCGTCGAGTTTTGGAGATTTTGGACAGTGCCAATCTTCGTGCCAAACCTGAGAAGTGTTCCTTTGCGCAGCCGGCCATCCAGTACTTAGGACACAAAATTGACAAAAATGGACTACATATGACGGATGAGCACCTGCGAGCCATCAAAGAAGCTCCATCTCCAAGCGATATCGGTACCCTAAAATCATTCTTGGGTATGATAACTTTTTATATAAAATTTGTACCAAAAGCAGCTGAGATTCTACAACCATTGTATGGTCTACTCAAGAAGGAGGCCGAGTGGATTTGGACAGAAAAACAGCGTAGAGCGTTTGAGAAAATCAAACAAATTTTGATCTCGCGACCTGTTTTAACGCATTTTGATCCAAATTTACCACTAATACTTACAGTAGACGCCTCATCTATAGCAGTAGGAGCTATTTTGGCACACACATTACCAGAAGGTGACAAGCCAATTGCTTATGCATCTCAACTTCTCACAAAAACTCAGCAGGGTTACGCATCCATAGAGCGGGAGGCCTATGCCATCATGTATGGAATAAATAAATTTAAAGATTTTCTTTATGGCCGTCAGTTTGTCCTAGTCACGGATCATCGACCACTAATTTACATATTTGGTCCAAAGAAAGGATTGCCGATTTATGCAGCCAACAGGATACAACGTTGGGCTTATTTTATTTCCAATTTCAATTACAAATTGAAATGTGTTCGCACTCATGAAAACTGTGCAGATTATTTATCGCGGATACGCTGGAACATTCCTGAAGAAAATGATGCAGATCCATTCGATAAAATTTCCTATTTACATTTCATTAATGAAAACTGCCCTTTCAGACTCGATTGGCACACAATTCAGAAGGAGACACGAACAGAAGACCCAAATTTGTCCAAGGTGGTTGGTAAAATTATTCTAGGAGAGAATTTACCTGCCGAGGAAGAATATTCACCCTACAAACGAAGAATTTTGGAACTCTCCGTTGAAAAAGGATGCCTCATGTGGGGATATCGAATCGTAATTCCAAGCAAATTGAGGAAAGCCGTACTTGAGGAACTCCATTCGAACCACTTTGGGGCAACAAAAATGAAGAGTCACGCACGATCATTCTTCTGGTGGCCTTCACTAGATCGTGATATCGACAAAACAGCTACAGAATGTACAGTATGCTGTCAATTCCGAAGTGCGCCCCCGAAATCAGTTCTCCAACCATGGTCATGGCCTTCTGTAGTGTGGACCCGTGTTCACATTGATTTCCTTGGACCGGTAAATCAAAAATTTTATTGTTTTGTGATACAAGACGCTACATCCAAATGGATTGAGAACTATTTCGTGTCATCAGCTACAGCTTCGGTGGCGATCGAAAGACTCCAGGAAGTATTTTCACGCTTTGGTTTGCCTCGGGCTATCACCTCAGATGGTGCCAAATGTTTCACTTCAGATGAATTCACAGGATTTCTGAAATCATATGGAATCCTACATCTGCGTGGACCACCATTTCATCCAAGATCTAACGGCAGTGCCGAGAGCGCTGTGAAGATCGTGAAGAGGTGTATAAAAAAAAGTCAAGCTGATAATTCACTGAAAAGACCTTTAAGTATGTCAGTTAACAGATACCTGTTTCAGTATAGAAACACTAGGTATTCATGCAGCAACAGGGGACACACCAGCAAACATGCTTTTGAAAAAGAAACCATTGACGCCATTCGACCAAATGATTCCTTGTTCAGATGATGTAGCGTTTGGACGTCAGGTATCCATGATTAAGCAAGGAGGACGACGAAATCTCGAGTTGACAAAAGATGAAACGGTGTGGACCAGAGACTATCGTGAGGGTCAGCCAAAATGGACTCAGGGGTCTGTCCAAGAAGTTTTGGGAAGCCAAACAGTTCTTGTCAAAACAAAGGACGACAAAATTTGGACCAGACACATTGACCAAATTTGGCCCGGATCGCCTAGTAAATCTGGACCAGAACCTACGGAGGAACCGCTATCGGAAAACCCAACGACACCCGCACATAGCACTGGAGGGACACCAACTTATACACCACCACTTATGCAGGGACCCAATCCTAACCCTCCAAGACAGTCTGTTGGAGCTCCGTTTCCAGAAACTCCTAGAAGATCACAACGCAAAAGATTTAAACCTCAGCGCTTTCAATGAACAACATTTTTGCTGCTTGAAGCATCTTTGATTAATAAATTTTCTTAAAATTATGTCAGTTGTGTAGGACTGCTTGGTGATATTATAAAACGATAACACCTTCACTTCAAGTTGACTTTTTATTAGACAAACTCACATAAAACATAAAACAACTTCTCAAAACATAATAGACCGACCGAACGACGTAAACATCAACTAAAAACTACTGTAACCTCGTTGAAACCTCCTCATAACCCTGCCGGCTTGATATTTATGCGCAAGGCGCCAAATTCCAATTAATTCAAATTCTTACAAATCGGCCATTCTGACCATGAGAATGACCCCATTCTCAATATTTCAATTAAAATTTTTTAAAATGTTGGGAAATTTGAACATGTTTATACTTTACACAACAGATAATCACATTAGCAAAATTGACAAAAAACTTTAACATATCGGCCATTCTGACCACAAGAATGACCCCATTCTAAGACCCAACGAAATATGAACATAATAGAAGAGAAAAAAAAATCAAAAACCCAACAGGGAAGACAATAAATGCGTAATGAAACAAACATGTATAAATAACTGATTGACAACCAAAATTGTATAAGATGTGTGAATGTCAACATCAAAATCCTTAAACCCACATATTTCATTTTATAAATTTGTATAAACTGTAGACAAAACAAGATTGAAACGAACAAAACAAAATAATAAGTAACAGTAGTGTTCATAAAAGCCAATGAATCTTTCAATAAATCTGAAGGCACAACTCACTTAACATTCCTAATTTAAAGTTACTTCAAGATTCTCCACAGCTTCACAAAAATTTGAATAAGGCCTCATGTTCATTGGTGATGATACACCTTCATAAGGGCATCTGCCAACTTGGAATTCCTCAGTATCACTTATAATGTATCTATCATTTGGTAAAACAGTCTTCACTACGTACGGTCCTTTAAACTTCGGTAGCAATTTTCTATTTACCCCTGGAACATTTTCAATATTACGAATTACCACTAAATCTCCGACATTGTACTTGACAGGAGGCTTATGCTTTGAATCATAATATGTTTTATTATACCCTTGGGACCTGGAGATATTATCCTCTGCGTCAGCGCGAATGCTCTCAAAATCAAGGGTGTGGTGATTAGACTCAACATTGACTATTGGTAATAAATTGTCGGGAATCTCACCATTTTGATGAACACCGAACAATACTTTACTGGGAGACATTCCTATGGCCTTCTGATATGTGTTATTCAGGGAAAATTCTATTTTGCCCAAATATAAGTCCCAATTACCTTGGGGCTCCATTTTGGCAAGCATGGGAGTTAATGAGCGATTAACCCGTTCCACCTGTCCATTCGCTTGAGGCGTCCAGCTAGCATTTTTCACATGTGAAATACCGCATTCAGCTAAGAAATCTTTAAATTGCTGAGACGTAAATCCCGAGTCTCTACCTAATATTATTCGAATCGGCTTGCTATAGTTTTGGAAATAACCTAACAGATGATCTATAGCTTCCTTAGTGTTAGTGGTACGGCATGGGAATAATCGGACAAACTTGGAGAACCCATCGACAACCACAAAAATGTACTTGTTCCTACGAAATGTCGTGGAAAGTGGACCGTAATGATCTATATGAATGGTATCAAACGGTATATTTCCCTTAGGAATGATGTGTAATGATCCCTCTGCACGACCTGAATTTGGTGAATACATAATACACTTGAGGCAATTAGAAATATACTTTTTAACGAGATCGCTCATTTTGGGGAACCAATAAAATCTCTTTATTAATTCACAAGTCTTTTCAACCCCTACATGGCCATAGTTATCATGATACACGCTAATAACAGAATTTTTAAGACAATCAGGAACTAAAAAACGAAGGTCATTATCGGGTAATTTTCGGTAAACCAACCCATCTCTTAATTCGTAGTAGGGAGACTCTGTATTTTCCAAATTGAGGCGAACGATTTTGCAAATTGATCGATTTTGCAAATGATTGATCGATTTTGCATGATGATTGATCGATTTTGCAAATTGATTGCGAATTTTAGTTCGCAATCCATCGTAGCAATCTCAAGCTCCGTAGTAACACAAAAGCAGTCCAAAATAGGATAAAACAGCACCAACAACCGTATCACGAACGTCGCAAATCAATGAACCGAATTGCCGCACTTTCTCAAACAAATTGACGGGGACCCACTTCTGAATTTGTAGGACTGCTTGGTGATATTATAAAACGATAACACCTTCACTTCAAGTTGACTTTTTATTAGACAAACTCACATAAAACATAAAACAACTTCTCAAAACATAATAGACCGACCGAACGACGTAAACATCAACTAAAAACTACTGTAACCTCGTTGAAACCTCCTCATAACCCTGCCGGCTTGATATTTATGCGCAAGGCGCCAAATTCCAAATAATTCAAATTCTTACAGTTGTACATAAGATAAAATTTTCTTTCAAATTTCAATTAATTTTCAAATTTAATTCAAATTGACCGAGGGATTGCAAAATGGAAACTATTAAAACGGGAGAAGACAATACGAGAACGCATTCACAAGATGAACTGAACTTTTATTCGGTGTCCTTGAAGGACCTGTTACAACCTGGGAAGGAGAGGAGTTTGATCCACAACAATTCTAAACTCTTATTTTTCATCCCTTAGAATTGACTGACAGCAACCAAACGTTTCGGAGCACCCGAGTACAGATTCAAATGCTGAAAGTCAAGTCATTTTACAATCTGAGTGAAATTTGCACTTATTAATGTTATTTATCGGAGTCGAACACCCCCCCCCCCCCAAAAAAAAAGGTGGCTCTGCGGACGGACGCAGTAAGAATGATGGAATTGATCTGGGTTGAAGCAGGACAACACTCAACAATTTTTTTTTTTTTTTTTTTTTTAGAGCGGATGCCTCAAATGCACGTTTCCATTTATAGTACCTATTAAGACTTCAGTCCACCCACCTACATGGAACAGCCGAATCTCAGTCATGTCATTGTGAAAATGACTGTAAAACTGTACGTGAAATGTTAAATCTTAATTGTAAAAAGTGGATAGACGACAGAAACCATATGTGCTCATTATGTAATTCTGGTGAAGATGAAAATTTGATCCATTTTTTCGCGAGATGCCCTATACTTGGTAATTTAAGGAAGAACTATTTTGGATCTAGATTCATCAGTGCAGAAATGGCCGTGGAGTACCTGAATGGAAAAAAATTGGATGAAGCTGATGATACCTGAGTTGGAATTGGATGAAGCTGATTTTTGAGTTTTAATTTGGTTTTTTCACTAGCAGTCGATAGACAATTTTTAAGATGTATATTCTGTGATAACAGGTTACAATTTAGATAATCACGCTTTTGATGGGATTTTATTTTATAGTATTTTGTTACAGTGAGTTGTTACAATCGAAAAAAAGAGGAGTAGATGTGATTAATATCGAATAAAGTTAATATAAAATATGAATGTGAATATTAAGCATAAAATTGTTAATATCAAGTATGAAATTGGAATTAGGAAAATGAGTAATTTATGTAATTATTATATTGGAAAAAGGTGTTTTGTAGTATTAGGTACCTTAGTAACGGGGGAAAAAACTCGCAAAAATCGGCATGCTTATAGCTTTACAGCTCAAGCCGTAAAATGTTTGTTGTTTTTTTATTATTTTGTGTTGTATTGTTTAAATAAAGCGTTTGAAAAAATCAAATCACTCAACGAATTATAAAAGGCGAAGAAAAGGGCGCATTTTAACAAAATCTTGAGCAGGCTACCAAATTCGATTTGCTTGTTTCTTTATTGCTTCGCAGTCTCCCAAGGTAACGGAAGCTTAGCTTTCACTTTTCAAGGCTGAAAAAAAATTCTCCAAAATCAAAATTTCCACTCGCGTTACACGTTTCAGACCTTTCTGAACAATTTGGTCTGTTTGTCTGTCATAAAATCCTAGTAACCGGCATTACTATACGAAGTTATTGTCCGATTTAGATGAAATTTTCAGGGATTGTGCGGGTTGACGTGCAGACGTTCCCCTATGAAAATCATCAACCCCGGACTGATAGTATCCGCTGCGCATGCGCAAACGTCAATTCCTTGTAACCGCCATAACTTCTACATTTCTATCCGATTTTGATGAAATTTTTTAGGGATTATGCGGATTAGGTTGTAGATGGCCCCTAGAAAATCATTACTTCGGACTGATAGTAGCCACTGCGCATGCGCAAACGTGAATTCCTTGTAACCGCCATAACTTCTACATTTCTATCCGATTTCGATGAAATTTTCAGGGATTATGTGGATTAGGCTTTAGATGGTTCCCAATGAAAATCAAGGCCTTAAAATAGACAGTAGCCTCTGCGCATGCGCAAACGTGAATTCCTTGTAATAGCCATAACTTCTACATTTTCCATCCGATTCCGACGAAATTTCTCAGAATTGTTCAGATTAGCGAGTAGGGGGTAGTGGAAGGTACTTAGAGATTGATGTTTTGATATCAACTACTATGCATCGGATCTTCTATACAATCAGTTATGGATACGACGAAGCTATGTGCCACACCCACTTGGCAGACTTTTTTTGTTCTTTAATATATGCATTATCTGCCCGGCGAAAAGATTTCTGGGGGGGGGATAGGGAAGATTAGAGTTACAGAAATACCCGGTGTCTAAATACAATATTTCGGTGTCTAATTTATATTGAACTTGAGCTTTGTAATCAGTTCATTATAGATTTTAATGAACTATTCTTTGTACCACCGCTGCACACATTTGTGGTGTCACCGTAGTGCAAGGAAATCATAAACTGCGTAATAGCTGAGTTTTGAGGGTTTTAACCTGAAAAGGGTCTTACAGATGTGATCAGCTAAATCCTCATCTTATTGATATAAATGGATATTTGTGTGGCGCCTATCTCGTAGTAGTTTTACAGGTGATGAAAAATACAAATTGCGCAATAATTAAAGGTAAAAGCCCCCACCAAATGCTTGGAGTGAATAACGGGTTTCTCGAACTGCCTTGAGCTCCAATTGTGTTTGTGCAGAGATACAGAGATTCCGTTACCGTGAGAAACTATTTGTATAAGAATTACTCTACCTCATAAAACATAATTCTTAATCCTTTGTTAATTGCTCTACGTTAATAATATCAGGTAATCAGGTGGGAACGATGACCACGAATAATACATAATAACGTGGTTCCAGTGCCTCATTTTCTTTTGTAGAACCGAGATCAGAAAGCAGGTAAGAGTATTGTTGTTGAGTTTAGATTTCACACCGTATAATAAGTAAATATTTTGGATCTCTTCTTCAAAATTAGGCACCTATGTTGAAGACTACCTGCGTGCCTACTCGACATGAGTTCCCTTTTTTCTATTTAAGCTTTATCTTGACGAGTTGAACCCAACAGGAACAGCTGTTTTTCAGTTGTTACCGCAGAAATAACCGAAATAGACTATTTTAGGAACAAATAACTCCATTAGTAACTCATAACATCAATTTCTATGGAAGTGTCACACGATGAGTGACCACTCAAATGATCCACATAACCTGACTGAATTAATGTATTTTGGTTTATTATTTTCAATGATTAGGCAAAAAAAATTATAACCCCTCTCCTTCTAAAAAATTGAATTGTTGGTTCATGTTTCAAGGGACCTATATAGAATCTAAAAATCGAATTGAAAAAATGTCCGTCCGCCCCCCCCCCCCAGTTCTCATGGACCAATTTTGAATGAAATTGTTATGTCGGATCCATTTGGGGTCTAGTTGTGCTCCTAAGGATTTGGTTATTGTTGGTCACTTCTAAGGGGTCAAAAGTGGGGGAGGGGGGGGGGGTTCAAAATGCCCTAGCTCAAAAATTTTCTACTTACAGATTTTGTATTGGTTTATTATTTTCAATAATGAACCTTTAAAATCGACAAAAAAAAAAAAAAAAAACAATTTTAACACCCCTCAAAATTTGATGGTTTACGTTTCAAGGTACGTAGAATCCAAAAATCGAATAAAAATTTGGCCGTCCGTCCGCCGTACGCGGCACTTTTGCCACTTAGCATTGACTGATTTTGATGAAATTTGGTATGTAGGCTCCATTTGGGGTCTATTGCCCCGAAGATTTCGGTTGATGTAGGTCACTTTTAAGGGTTCAAAAATGAATTTTGAAATTTTAAAAACGCCCTAACTCAAAAAATTTTGATATAAAGGTATTGTTTTCCCTTCAATATAAGATTCAATAGAATTTTTTGAGACCACGCGGCGCTTTGTAGTAACGCTCGTGTAGTAACTCTGTAGTAATATTCACACTCGTGTTTCTGATTCCGACCTTTAAGTTCTCATAGGGAGAGAACGGTTTGTCCTACAGAGCTCCGAGTGGTCTCTAAAAATTCTGAATATTCTGTACTATTTAAAATTGACGGAAAAACAGTACCTTTATTTCGATAGTTTTCGAGCTAGGGAACATTTGAACATTTTGAACATTTCAACCCTTAATTTTCACCCCTTAGAAGTAACTGACATCAATCAAAAGCTTTGTGTCACAACTACACCCCAAATGGAGTTCATATACCAAATTTCATCAAAATCGGTCAATGGTAACTAAGGAAAGTGCCGCGTACAGCGGACGGATGGAACATTTTTTTCTCGGATTTAACGTACCTTGAAACGTAAACCACTAACTATTTTTTCTTGGTCGATTCCAAAGGTTCATTATTGAAAATAATAAACCAAAATAGTCTGGAGGTTCAAAAATAATACCTGGTGTCCAAATTGTACATGTTTAGAATCAATCTCATATAATTTTCCTTCTGAATGTGTACAGTTCAAGATTTAGAATGTAGAAGAGAATTAGTATCGTAGGTATATGAATTTTGTACAAGATTATTCAGTAAATCCCTCTGTTATGGTTCTTCAGAGGGGACGTGAGTTCTTTATCAATTCGAAGACAGTTATTCATTCATTTGTAAGAAATATGGTGAAAAAGAGATTGTGTGATTCATAGAAGGAAACTGACCGTGAAGAAGTTTTGTTGGGATTTACCGGTAGTTGATGATGACAGGAATGGTTACGAATAGGATTCTATTTTTGTATTTCCGTATTTATTTCAAAGAGTGATAAATTGTGGATTTTCTTTGACGATTTGAGTAAAAATGGCATCCCTCTCCATACTACCTACTGTTTCGCAGACACATTGGTTCCAAGATTTGATCTGAAACTCCCTCTTTTTGAATTTTCTTTCTCCAATAATAAAGCCACCTTAAAGTAGAAATACTTGTCTTCATTCAAGGCGCAACTGTCTTAAGAGTCACTATACTCAGGGTGAGTTCTCAAAATGAAACTACTAGTTGGTCAATTCAGGAGGGAAGGTTTTTTGATCATCTATTAACTTAATTTCACTTCATCAACTGCGTTTACCATACAGCTCCCCGGGGATGTTGGCTTAATGATTGAATTATTAAATCGTAAATTGAATAGAATTGAATTTAAATGGATCACACATGTAGGTACATATCAGATGGGAGCTTCAAACTAGGTCACACATCAGGTAGTAAAATGTTGTCAACAGTAATTTACTATTGTATACGATTTACCTAACAGATTCATATTGTTTTCAATGTATGAATGGTACTATTCCGTTTTTTCCAGCTATGGTTTCAGATATAATGCTGTCCAGTTTAAAAACTGTTGACGATGATGACGAATTGAAACATCTCATTGAAGATATCATGCAAATCAGTGTACGTGTTAGTTATGTTTATCATGAAAACAAGCCTAATGTAGTTGTTATACTGATGCATTCGTCTAATTATTTTTGCTTTTGTTTTTTGTTGCCGATATTCACTAATTATGTTACGTTTTTACTGAATGTCTTAGGAAAGGGAACAAGCTATTTTAGAATATTGTGCGAAGTGCTCAACTGTACGCAATTGAGCTCAAGTTTCGACCGATATTTATGCGAATTTTCCCATCGCATTTAATGCCTTCTTTATCAAGAGATCTCTTCTGTACGACAAACAATATTAGCAGTGCGTTGCTTGGAAAATTCTATACATCTTATAGAACCGTCACTTTGGTGGGTTAAATACCCGTAGTATGCCCAATGGTAGGAAATAGGAAACGTAGAACATTGTGTACACTGCGCAACGAGTGCGCTATACGATGAAGCGCGAGATCCTACGGGCTACAGTGAATCTTTCGAAAGTCGTGCAAGACTACAACAACCAAGTCGTAACCATTTGGATTTGCAGGTTCAGTGACCTACTAATGTTTTGTCAAATTGGAATCGATTACATCAAAATAGGTCAACCGATATTCACCTGATTCGGTTCACACAAAGCTCCGTCGGAAAGCCATCTTCGCCGCATTGTTAGCAGTGTTTGGGACTTGAGAGTTTGGAGTGACCCAAATTGTCAGAATGTTAGAGTGAGGACTTCGGAGAGCGGCCAAGGCTTTGCCTTTGTCAGTTTGGTACCTTGATGTGCCCTTCGTCCAATGATAGACTGTCCGATCAATAAGAGAGTTTTAGGACTTTTACCTTGAAATCCAGAGGTTCATGGATGTTCATACCATAAACATGCACTCGAACTAACTCCAGGCAGGAACACAAGTCCGATTTAAGGTGATTAGCCCCACTGTCCATCGGTTCAACCGGATCATGTATGTACATAAACCCTGGAAATTTAATAAAAGCGGAACGTTCGTGCCGCTTTTAATATTGATAAATTCCACTTTTAATCGTTTTCCGCTTTTAGTAATGTAATTACAATTGCGTGATTATATATGACGGAAAGGGCGTAATCATTTAGCGCCCAATTTGAATACTGGCGATGCCGCCGACATATATTATTGCTTTCCGCTCTTAGTAATGCTATGTTCGTTTCGCTATTAGTATAGTTCCTCAGCAATTCCTCATTGATGTTAGTGTGCATTGGCGAGCATTGACACGCAATTTCATCTTAGGGAGTACAATTGTTGATTTAGAGAAATTGGAGATATTACAGCTTTATTCATCAGATCACTAGTAATATATAATATTTTTTTCGGTGCAGGATGATTCATTTTATGTTGGAGACGTCGGGGAACTTATCAACAGCTTCAAACTATGGAAAAAACTTCTTCCAAACGTCACTCCCTACTACGGTATGTATAAAAGAAGTTGCCGAAATATTCCGAAGGATCTGCTGGACTCTCTTGAAATCAACGGGAACCAATAAGACGAACAGTAATTTTGAACGGCTAAAATAATTCAAACTTTGAAATTCACGACTTTGTTGTCGCTTTGAAATTGCCTCTGACGTACAATATCATTTAGTGAAATTGGATTGGGCAATAATGGTTTTGGAGAAAAGAGTAACTTAAGAAACCTCGTTTATTATACCTCCCTAATCGCAATCCCTCCTGGTGTTGGAACAAATAATGTAACGATACGTGTTACAAATAATGTAACGCGTAGGAAATACATAAATAATGGGCACTCATTTTCCGCTCGTTATTGGAGATGTGTTTAGTTGTTGTTTTGTCGTGGTTTGATGTAGTAATAATATGTTTTTCTTTTCAGCTGTCAAATGCAACGATGAATTGAACATTATTAAAGTCTTGGCAGCATTAGGATGCAACTTCGACTGTGCTTCACAGGTGAGTGATAGTTATTTACATTCTATTCCTCCCTTCTTAGGTATCTATGTAGTTGAATGCTTATTGAATGGAGGTGGGGAGTAGTTGGGTTACATTTGTAATCCGACATCGTGGAATTTGAAATTTTTTTTGTACTACTGGCTGTCTAGTAATTATTCTTTCTTGAATCGTTTTGTCTTGAGGCTGGCGGATGTCACAAGGAGAGAAGCTTTCAGCTTTTTCGGAGGAGATTAATTTTGTTCAGCCAGCAATAATCATTCGGCCAGCCATTTCTACATGCAACAATTATTCAAAGGTTAAGGAATAAACCTCCATAAAAGTTAAGGAATAAAACTTTTAGTTCACTATTTTCAATAATGAACCTTTGGAATCGAGCAAAATATATCGTCTTCATTTGGGGTCTTGATGTGGCCCGATGTTTTATTTTCATTCACTTCTAAAGGGAAAAATAGTGGGGGAAACCATTTTCAAAACGCCCTTCATCTAAAACTTGTGATGTACAAGTATTGTTTTTCCAATAATTTAGAATAGAGATGATTTTTCTTTTTTTTGACACTATCTGGAGCTCTGTAGGACCAACCGTTAGTCTAATAAAAGTCATTAATTACCCAATTAAAGCATTTTCATGAGGTTTTTTTTATTATCAATTCAAGATAGTGTTCAATTTCTAGAAACGAATGATAACATAATATGGGGGCCAGCCAAGCTGGGTCTCAAGCTTGAGGGTGCCCAAATCCTTGTCCCACCTGTTCTTGGTCAGAAGGTAGTTGTAAGTTGTCTCAGTTACTCGGTGTTGGACGAAGGAGACTCAGAAACACGTGTGTGAATTGCACAAGAACGTTTGCTGACGGAAGTGAGCCTAATTTCAAGTGATCAAATAAGATATTTGTTGGTTAATTATTTTCAATAACGAATCTTTGGTACCGAGCAAGAAAAAAAGTTTAACAAAGTTTAAAAGTGTTTTGTTTATGTGCTTTACTGGATGGAGTCTACGATTATGAACCCTGGTCTGAGCGACTCTCTGTGAATCTTAAACAGGACAGATTGATTTTGGTTTATTATTTTCAATAGGGAACCTTTGGAATCGACCAAGAAAAAAAAATTGTAACACCCCCTCAAAATTTGATGGTTTACGTTTCAAGGTACGTAGAATCCAAAAATCGAATAAAAATTTGGCCGTCCGTCCGCCGTACGCGGCACTTTTCCCACTTAGCATTGACTGATTTTGATGAAATTTGGTATGTAGACTCCATTTGGGTCTAGTTGTGCCCCGAAGATTATGGTTGATGTAGGTCACTTTTAAGGGTTCCGAAATCAATTTTGAAGTTTTAAAAACGCCCTAACTCAAAAAATTTTGATATAAGGGTATTGTTTTTCCTTCAATTTAAGATTCTATAGAATTTTTAGAATTTTTTGAGACCACCCGGAGCTCTGTAGGACAAACCGTTCGTTCACTACGATTTCTTCAGTTTAAGATTCTATAGAATTTTTAGAATGTTTTGAGACCACCCAGAGCTCTGTAGGACAAACCGTTCGCTCACTACGAGAATTTAAAGTTTGGACGTACGATAATTCAGAAACACGAGTGTGAATCGCAAAAGAGGCCTAATCTCCGTTCAAATTAAAGCTGACCGAAATGCGATCGATGTTTTTCTTCATGTTGGATGGTTGGTGGCTTTGCAGACGAGTGATCTATATAGAAAGATAAAAAATAATAAACCATTGTGTAATCATTTGCAGCGTTTTTAAGATAGTGAAGGGAATTTCGATATTTATCTTTGATCATTTTACATATAAATTCGTCAATCGAGAAAGTTTGTTGGAGCTTCTAAAAACATTTTGGAAGCACACTCACGTCTAGTTTTGGAAAAACCCTCTCTAGACCATAATATTATGGTACATAGGTTGATCTGAGCCAATTTTCCAATTTAGATTCTGAATGACCTTACCTTGATAAATGGTTTTAATAATCGATGTATCTGTTCATAGGATGAACTTACCAGAGTGCTAAGCTGTGGAGTAGACCCTGCTAGAATCATTTTTGCGAATCCAACAAAACTGCGCACGCACTTGATTTATGCGGCCCGCCATAAAGTGCAGCTAATGACGTTTGACACTGAACAGGAACTAGAAAAAATCAAGGAACATCATCCTGACGCCAAGTATAATGATCATCAACGATTCTCTCCTTAGTCTCTCTTAGTCTCCTTAGTCTATCAATTGGGCATTCTTAATTTTTTTTTTTTTTCAAATTTCAAGAGATACATCAGTAGAACATTCAGTTGAAACATCATCTTGGATTAATCAGTCTTTTGGGCTCAGCGAGCGTCATAATTAATGAAATATCATATTTTTCAGCGCAAAAATTGATGAGTTACCTGTTACTTTAATTGAATGATTACTTCGGTATTGTATCAAAGTTCGACAAGACGAAGGCTATTTGAACTGAGCCACCCATAAACGATAAATTTAAAACTAATACATACCGACATTCCAATATTGGTAGTTACTTGAACAAATATTATCTTGTCTTTCAGGCTGCTAGTTCGCATTCGATCCGATGCCAAAGTAGTCACCATTCAAATGGGACATAAATTTGGGTGTACTCCAGAAAATGCAATGCAGTTAATCGATAAAGCAGTGAAAATGGGTTTGCGGATTGTCGGAATTGCATTTCACGTGGGCACAGGCTGTAAAGAGCCCGAGGCATTTCCCAGAGCTATTGGACTCTGTGCAAGTAAGTACCTATTTGTAATCATAAATAAACAATGAATACTAAAGTTTGAAGCGACCGAATAACACAAAATTAACTCGGGACGTCTTATAATGTAGTGTAGCATATCTACTTAGTGGGGCCTGGAGCGTCAAATAGGCAAAGCTTAAAACCGAATACCACTTATTGTCAGACGTATGTGAACCTACTTCTTTGACGAGATCTTTGTCCTATTGAAGCGCCTTCAAGTGCCCACACTATTTGCCCTCACACCGATCGACCGCCAATGAAGACTGAGAGGACCATTAATCCTTACTGCTATTAATGAATTTATAATCAATATACATAATCTACATACCTATTTAAAATCGTGATAAACTGTTGCAAGAAATACTAAAGGAAGCTAAAATGAAAGGCATTCATCTCAACACGGTGGACGTTGGAGGAGGTTTTCCCGAAAACGAGCCGGACACTTTCGCAAAGGTAAGCTGCGATCTGAATCCAAAATTTGATGATACAAACTGTTCAGAGTTGAAGTTCAAAATTCCCTCGTAGTGTTCTTAGCACAACTATAATTATCATATGATAGTAAAACGCTATCGCTATGATAGTAAAACGCTATCGCTATGATTGTAAAAACGCTACGCGATAGTATAACGCCCAACTATGATAGTAAAACTTTAGTTGCGAGATCACTGAGGTATTCGATCGTGAAACACCGACTTCCGGGCAGAGCTGAAGATCGCCTGGGCCCAGGTAAAGAGAAGTAAAGAATTCAAGAAGAGAAATTTTGAGTCATGCATAAATCCTATACTGTCAAGGAGACACATGTGTTCAGAGAGCAATTGGGGAAGCAGAATGCACAAAGATAATTCTAATAAATCTAAAAATAATCATAATTTCATAAACCTTTGTACAGTACCAATAAAGCAATTAATTAATCTCGAGTTTGTTCAGAAAGGTAAAAAGCATGAAATGTGAGTGGAAATCTGAAAGAAAACAATAAATCGAATGAAAGTCAGTCACCTTAACAAAGAAATGAACCCAGAGTTTTTTTGTGTACTTCATGTCTCCTTGTCAGCCTAATATTAAGACATTTTCCCTGATACCAAAGATTTTTTTTTTGTTTTATGTGGGGAGAATGGTCGCACAGGTCGCTTTTATTGCACTTGTTTACAAAATAGTGGGACTACATGCCTACAATTTTCAAACCTTTCTCACGCCATTATTTATGGCATTTGTCCTTAAAGCTCCAACAAAATCACTCATCACTAATATGTGTATTCCTAGATGGCAGAGTTGCTGAAAGGAGCGTTGGAGGAGCAAAATGATACATTCAAGGGGATCAATATGATTGCAGAGCCAGGGCGATATTTCGCTGGCTCTACCTTCAAGCTGTACGCCTCAATAATCGGAATTCGGCACAACCCGGACGTAACATGGTACTATATAAACCGTGGAATCATCGGTGCTTTCAACTGTGTATTCTCTGAAAATCTGACCAGATACCCCATTCCATGGGTACAGTACACCATTTATTTCAAATATAACGCAACTGAGTGACTTGATACGCGAGGAGGTCTGGACCTGATAGCACAAAAAATTAGTCAAATCAAAAGTTTGAAGCTGCGTTCTGTTAATGATCCTGTAGTGAAGATTCACTCCCTATTCTTAGAACAGCATCACTAAAGCTGACATTCGCTCTATTAGTAAGTTTGAACTATAATAAATTAAGGAAATCCATTTCAGGGGTCTTCTGATTATTAGTATATTAAATCGAAAAAAGACTCATACGCCGTCATACAAAACCATACTAAATACGGTATTTTTTAAAATCAATTTTGTGTGTGTGTCTTAATTGCATAAATAAGTGCACACACTCGCCCCTTAATTCTTAACATTAGCGAATTGTGAATAACATAAAGCTGTTGTTATAAGCTCAAAATTAAATATGGAGAATTTTGAACATTTCCTTCGTCGGAATCCGTTTTGAAAGTGTTTAACACTAGTGTTAATTACTAGTATTTAATCGCTAATTACTTGTGTTTAACACTTCTTCATGAAGTATTCTGTATAGCTACTTACTTATTTAAACATGACGTGACACTCCAGAGGATAACTCGCCTTAGGATTTACTTAGAAATCCCAAAAATATGGCAAAATTCAGCCAGAATAAATAATTGAGTTCGTTGACAATCAATTTTGGTGAACCTTGACGTAAATCTTGACGTTGCTAATTACAAAACAATACAATACTGACGGGAATCCGCATCACAACACAAAAATCGCTGGGGGAGTGTAACCACTTTTTTGTCGAGGTTTTTAGTGGAAATGAAAATCGTGAACAATTACATTTTGAGCGATGTAGAAAACAGCGTATTATATAATATTATTGTTACTGGATGGCCACTACTAGTAGGGACGTTACTATAATCAATTTTTTCTCGTATTTCAGGTATGATCAACCAATCTCTTTAAACAATAATATTGTTTAAGTTATTATGAATTTAAATATATATATTTATTGTTTGTAGAAGTCCCGAAGTGATAACTTGAAACCCAGTTTAATTTGGGGCCCGGAAGAAATTCAAAAAGATTTGCTCGTGAAGGAAATCCTTTTGCCGCCTTTGAAAGATGGGGATTGGTTAGTCTTCCCAACGATGGGTGCTTACACCGTCACCTTGGACCCAGTGAACTGGCTGGCATCTTCAAAACCCAAAGTCTACTATCATGTTTCTAAAGTAGATTGGTAAGTGAGCAAGAGCGGTTGGTTGATAGATGAATTAATATTTTATCAAACTGATACAAGATCACCCAATACAACGTCAACAAATGATAGCAAACAAAATAAACCTAACTGAAAACCTTTGAAGAATGATAAAATAAGATAAAATAATTCTTCATCGGCAATTTCAATGAGGATCAATTCGAAATTTACGTTTGCTTTGCATAGCTAGAATGTTGATGTTAGTTCATGAGGATGTCTTCGTTGAAACGCTGATGAAGGCCCGCAGTTGAGGATTTTTTTTTTTTTTAGGGACCTTGTTCAGGAAGCCAATGGAAAGAGTAAAGAACACCTGCATCTAGCAAACTTCGTATAAACAAGAGGACCTCCTGTAACTAACAGATAGATGTTGGTCGCAATGAAAATAAAATATAAAGTTCACGATTATGTTGACATTTTTTAAGCATTTCCGATAACCAAGTCGTCGTATTCCTTCAATTTAAACCAGTTGATTTCCATTTGCAACTTGCCCCCTTCCGTACTTGATTGATTTGAAATGCAGTGAGAACTGATTTACGGTTCACAATCTAAATTATGCTCTTTTTACCGCTCATCCATCTCAAGGAAGGAATTGGAATCACACAGAGATCCGCGTGGTCTCACTAGATCCTAAAAACGCAGCAAATTATCACACATAGGTTTAT
Source organism: Apolygus lucorum (assembly GCA_009739505.2). NCBI lineage: Eukaryota > Metazoa > Arthropoda > Insecta > Hemiptera > Miridae > Apolygus > Apolygus lucorum. Next base: position 35,565,806 of record CM019167.2, read on the forward strand.
TATTTTCCTGTACAGATCACTCGCCATTTCCACAACCTACCAATCATATTTTTGCTTCACAATCAAGTTTATTTTGACGAAAAAAAAATGCTTCACACTCAATTCAAAGAAATAGGGAGTTTTGGGTACCTTCTTTAGGAAACTTTATTACTGATTGCTAAGGACGCAAAACTGGGTACAAGTCGAGGAAGCGAACAGCGATTGAATTTTGATCAGCTGAAATTTCAACGGAGATTAGGCCTAACATGCGATTCACACTCGTGTTTCTGATTTATCGTAAGTCCGACCCTTAAATTTTCATAGGGAGCGAACGGTTGGTCCTACAGAGCTCTGGGCGGTGTCATTCGATCCTAAAAATTCAATACTATTTCAAATCGAACAAAAAACAATACCTTTATACCGAAAAATTTTGAGCTAGGGCGTTTTGAAATTTTCAGCTCTTGTCTTTCAACCCTTAGAAGTGACTGACATCTACCAAATGCGTTGGGGCACAACTGGACCCAAAATGGAGCTCATTATACCAAATGTCATCAAAATCGGTCCATGGGAACTAAGGAAAGTGCCGTGTACGGCGGACGGACGGCAAAAGTTTTATTCGATTTTTAGGACGCCCCACAGTAAGACTTGGGCGTCCTTATGCGATCGATCTGGGGTGAAGTTGGACAACACTCAATAGAAAAAAAAATAACCACACATTAATCCGTTTTAGACCATTTTGAATCCAAATCCGCGAAAAAAAACCATAGGTGAATGTCTGTGTGTGTGTGTGTAGGTGTAGGTGTATGTGTGTGTGTAACAAAATCTTGTGTCGTCTGCACAGGCCTTAGTACTCAACCGATTTTCCTGGTTCTTTTTTTGTTCGACGCGGAAAACTATCCAGTTGTGCACTACGGCGCCGGAATTTTCAATTTTGCTTTTTAAGGGGGGGAAGGGGGGATTATGCTTAAAAAACGTGCGTTTGCGGACATAATCTTATAAACTCTGCCCAAGCCTCAATTTCCAACCGATTTGTGTGTTTCTTTTTAGGACGTCCCACAGTAAGACTTTGGCGTCCTTATGCGATCGATCTGGGGTGAAGTTGGACAACACTCAATAGAAAAAAAAATAACCAAACATTAATCCGTTTTAGACCATTCTGAATCCAAATCCGCGAAAAAAAACCATTGGTGAATGTCTGTGTGTGTGTGTGTAGGTGTAGGTGTATGTGTGTGTGTAACAAAATCTTGTGTCGTCTGCACAGGCCTTAGTACTCAACCGATTTTCCTGGTTCTTTTTTTGTTCGACGCGGAAAACTATCCAGTTGTGCACTACGGCGCCGGAATTTTCAATTTTGCTTTTTAAGGGGGGGAAGGGGGGATTATGCTTAAAAAACGTGCGTTTGCGGACATAATCTTATAAACTCTGCCCAAGCCTCAATTTCCAACCGATTTGTGTGTTTCTTTTTAGGACGTCCCACAGTAAGACTTTGGCGTCCTTATGCGATCGATCTGGGGTGAAGGAGGACAACACTCAACAGAAGAAAAATAACCACACAGTAATCCGTTTTAGACCATTCTGAATCCAAATCCGCGAAAAAAACCATAGGTGTATGTCTGTGTGTGTGCGTGTGTGTGTGTGTGTATGTGTGTGTGTAACAAAATCTTGTGTACTCTGCACAGACCTTATTTCTCAACCGATTTTCCTTGATTTTTTTTTTGTTCGACGCGAAAAACTATCTAGTTGTGCACTACGTCACCGGAATTTCGAATTTCGCCTTTTAAGGGGAGGAAAGGGGGGGTTAATGCTTAAAAAACGTATGTTTGCGGGCATAATCTTGTAAACTCTGCCCAAGCCTCAATTTCCAACCGATTTGTGTGTTTCTTTTTTTGTTTGACTCAAATAAGTTCCGAGTTGTACATAATTTCACCAGAGTACCAAAATTCGCAAGGGGAGGGGACTAGTGGAGGGATAATATTCTTAAAATATTCGATTTTTCAATATTTCGGTTCCTTTATAGGTTACTAATTGTATCTAAGCTTTGAAATTGAGGAAAAATTCTCACTATACCTCCGGATTTCATGAATTATTCTCTGTCCCACCATGTAACTAATAGTGGTGCCACTGTGGTGCCACCGTGGTGCCGGGACACCTTAAACCGCATATTTCGTGTTTTTTTTTTTTTTTTGTTTCACCTCGAATACGGATGTGAACTTCGACGGACCGCCTACTAAAACTATAAGATGAAAGTTCAATGTTACGACGTATTTCCGCTTTGGTGCCAGACCGGCACCATTGGTGGTGGTGGTGAGGGGGGGGGGGATGAACTCGAATTCGCATGTTGGGTATCGAAGATCATGGATTTTAAAATGCTCTTCAGATTCGAGGCTCCCATGTCGCTAGGAATGTTATGGTGGATAATGAAGAGGAGGGGGGGTCACTATTTCTTGGCTACAGTGATAAATAAATTACATCGAGTGATAAATAAATTACATCAGTTTTATCGCTTACCAACTGGTTAAAGTGATCTAATGCTTATCCAATGGGACGTCCCCTGGAATGCATGCATTACTAAACAATATGTTTTTGTTTGACTGAAATAACTTCCGAGTTGTACATGATTTCACCAGAGTACCAAAATTCGCAAGAGGAGGGGATAAGTGGGGGGATAATATTCACAAAATATCCAATTTTTCAATATTTCGGTTTCCTTACTGCTTACTAATTGAGTTCAAGCTTTGAAATTGAGTAAAAATTCTCATTATACCTCCGAATTTTCATGAATTATTCTATGTGCCACCATGGAACTAAAAGTGGTGCCCCGCATATTTCGTGTTTTTTTTTTTTTTTTTTTGTGTGTGTGTTTCACCTTGAATACGGATGTGAACCTCGACGGACCGCCTACTAAAACTAATAGATGAAACTTCAATGTTACGACGTATTTCCTCTTTGGTGCCAGACCGGCACCATTGGATGAGGGGGGGGGGGGGGTGAACTCGAATTCGCATGTTGGGTGTCGTAGATCATGGATTTTGAAATGATCTTCAGGTTCGAGGCTCCCATATCGCTAGAAATGTTATGGTGGATAATGGTGATGGGAGGGGGGGGGGTCACTATTTCTTGCGTAAAGTAATAAATAAACTACATCGAGTGAAACAGTTTTATCGCTAACCAACTGGTTAAACTGATCTAATGCTTATCCAATGGGTCGTCCCCTGGAATGCATGCATTACTAAACAATATGTTTGGATTCTACATTCCTTGAAACGTAAACCAACAAATTTTGATGGGGGGGGGGGTAACATTTTTTCTTGGTCGATTCCAAAGGTTCAATTTAAAATAATGAACCAAAATTATAATCCGATCGAAAAAAATACTTACCTTTCTTTTTCTAGTTTTGGTGTCGTGTGAATATTTAAAGGCAATGGATTGTTGCTATTTTGAAATTTGGATGATATCAAGCCTTTGTTACTCTATGGACGAGAAATAGTTTGAAACATCATGCATCAAGCTGGCAAGAAGAAATAAATGAGACTTTCCAGTTTTGTATGTTTTGTCTAATTTCCTAAAAGAATATATTTATTATCTGCTGACAGAAGAACTAAATTCTCTTCTTTCAGTCGCCGTGGCATCATAGACTTTATAGAACAACGGTAGCTTTCAGGAACACAACACCTGGAAACGACATTAAAAGTACATTATTATAGGTTAGTCAGAATAATCTGTATCTACTGTCTATCTTGTTTGTTACGAGGTCGTTAGATTAGCTTAGAACCCGGAAAATGTAGGTAAGTAATTTCATTTGTGAGAATAATGAGATAGAGTTGGTTTGAAGGTACTCAGATCTTCATGAATTCTAACACAGATTCATCATTATCCATGCCAACTGGATTAAGCAAATGAACGAGAACAACCTAGATCGGAAGATATGTTCATAATGTGAAACTAACCCAAAGGATCGATGCGTACGTTGATGGTCGAATTGGGCCTGTACACGCCAAGCCAGTCTTTTCCAGTGTAGAGATCCTGAAATATGTACACGAGTCTTCTCAGTTCATAAATACAGGTGTACAGGTAATAGGTGAGATTTTGAATGAAATTTTTCATGGAAAAAGTTGATACCTGTCTACAGTTCGAGATGAGAACAAGATTATTGTAGTGAAAAAATTTCATTCGACAATAAATTGTATAGTTGCCTACTGAACTAACAGAACTACCAACTTTCATCATTATCAGTGTGACTGATCTTGTCAAGGGTAGTTACCTGTATCATTATGACAGCCGGATATCGAGAATCCTCACAAAATAAATAGGTACATCTATTATTGTCTCTTTAAACCACTGATACAAGTGGTGATACAACTACTCGCTGCTACACACGTGTAGTAACTTTTCCCATCTATCCACCTTTTTACCTATCTCCGTATTGTTCATTACCTATATGGGTCATTTTCCCAGAAAGGGCCAATCCTTGCTCAGAGAAGATTCCGAATACCCATTTATGATTTAGGCGTTTAAAAAATATTCTCCATGAACTATCAACTTTGTTCTACTTCGGGCAATCAATAAAATATGCACTTATTCACGCTTAAATATAGAAATTAAAGTTTAAACTGCTAAATGTCCAGTAATCTGCCTTGTCCGGACCCCTAGGTAGTCAACTTTGCTTGAACACTATGACTCACCTATGAAAGCAGCGGCCTGAATTTGTAGTGATTCTTTATTGCATATACCTAGACATGAAAAAAATGGGTTTGCAGATTTTTTCAGAAGCAAATAAAGCGAGCAGGAGGATAAAATGTGCTTGTCCGGAGGTTTCTGTCTTTAATCTGCCTTTTTTGTGTTTTCGTATTTTGGCGGCTTTTTATCGTTTCCCGCGGTTTTACTACCACTGTAAGAGGTGAGGTTAGTCGTTACGTTATCAAAGAAAGAGGTGAGAATCGTATTTCTTCTATGTGGAAGTGTGCACAAGTGGCTTCAGTTGCAAAAACGTGGTGTCACAGTCACCGTCTGTCTTTCATCTGCCCTCTGTGAAACGGTAAGAAATCGAAATTATTTTTTCTTTTTGCTCTCTAGTTCTTGTTTCTACCGAGCTGGTTCCAGCGATATGGTTACACTTCAGCAGAACAGCACCAGAATGCGGGAAAAGCTGAAAAACCTAAGTGCCACCCAGGAACTTGTGTCTTTCATCTGCCGGTGATGGTGGCAGATGAAAGACTTTTTTCAAGTTGTTAACAATTTAATTTGAATTTTCCGTTGCAATTTAAAAACTTTACATTTGTCGACCTCAAAACTGTATTCAGCAACCGTAAAAATCCTCTGGTACCAAGTGGAAACCAAAAAACGCTGCAAATCATTGCTCAAAGGTTTATTATTTTCTGTATAGATCACTGGTTCTCCATCAATAGCACCTACCACCATCTGTATTCTCCATTGACCCGCCCTCTCAAATTTCAGCTTCCTGCGTTCAACAGAAGAGAAAATGGCCTTGGAGCTCACTCAGCTGATCAGTGACCACTCATGCGCCTTCAGCATTCTCCATTGACCCGCCCTCTCAAATTTTAGGTTCCTGCGTTCAACAGGAGAGGAAATGGCCTTGGAGCTCACTCAGCTGATCAGTGACCACTCAGGCGCCTTCAGCATTCTCCTTTGACCCTGCCTCTAACATTTCAGCTTCCTGCGTTCAACAGGAGAGGAAATGGCCTTGGAGCTCACTCAACTGATCAGTGACCACTCAGGCGCCTTCAGCATTCTCCATTGACCCGCCCTCTCAAATTTCAGGTTCCTGCGTCCAACAGGAGAGGAAATGGCCTTGGAGCTCACTCAGCTGATCAGTTACCACTCAGGCGCCTTCAGCAATCTCCATTGACCCTGCCTCTCAAATTTCAGGTTCCTGCGTTCAACAGGAGAGAAAATGGCCTTGGAGCTCACTCAGCTGATCAGTGACCACTCAGGCACCTTCAGCAATCTCCATTGACCCGCCCTCTAAAATTTCAGCTTCTTGCGTTCAACAGGAGAGGAAATGGCCTTGGAGCTCACTCAGCTGATCAGTGACCACTCAGGCCCCTTCAGCATTCTCAATTGACCCGCCCTCTCAAATTTCAGGTTCCTGCGTTCAACAGGAGAGGAAATGGCCTTGGGGCTCACTCAGCTGATCAGTGACCACTCAGGCGCCTTCAGTATTCTCCATTGACTTTTGATTATGGAAATTTGATTACTGGTTACGCAGAAGGCAAAACTGTATACAAATCGAAGAAATGAACAGCGATCGCATTTTAGTCAGAAAAAATTTCAACGGAGATTAGACCTCTTTTGCGATTCACACTCATGATTCTGTTTTATCGAAGGAAAACCTTCAAGTACTCGTAGGGACTGAACGGTTTGCCCTACAGAGCTCCGGGTGGTCTCAAAAATTTTTTAAAATTCAGTACTATTTAAAATGAGTGAAAAAACGATACCTTTATTTCGAGAGTTTTCGAGCTAGGGCATTCTTGAAAATTTCAACCCTTAATTTTCACCCCTTAGAAGTGACCTACATCAACCAAAAGCTTCGCGGCACAACTAGACCCCAAATGGAGCCCATATACCAAATTTCATCGAAATCGGTCCATGGTAACTAAGAAAAGTGCCGCGTACGGCGTACGGCGTACGGCGGACGGACGGAAATTTTTTTATTCGATTTTCGGATTCTACGTACCTTGAAACGTAAAACATCAAATTTTGAGGGGGGGTTAAAATTTTTTTTTTCTTGCTCGATTCCAAAGGCTTATTATTGAAAATAATAAACCAAAACCGATAAATTGAGGTTTTCTTCTTTAATTTTTAATTAATTAATTAAGCGTCCCACTGTGTATTCTTCCGTCGAAATTCAATCAGTATGGTGTGAGGTTAATCCCTGATTTTTGGCAGAACTTGAGTCGAACTTTAAGTTTTCTCAAATCTTGGAATACCGATTGTCCCTTTCCAGGAAAATGACCCATATTATCCTATTACTTCCGTATTACCTGCATTACCTATATTATCCACGTGTAAAGTGTGGTGGAAAATGTGCATACTAACCTGGATTGTGTACCCGGATGGAAATGTGAGGCCAATTCTCTTTAGAGTGACCGAATAAGCATATGGCGTTCCGTCGTCCCTTCTGCTGCAGAAAGCAATTGCGTAGGAGTGATGGTCCACATTCACTGGCTCTACTTTCTTAGTCCAAATTTGTATTGGTTGATCGTCATCAGTCTAGAAAATAGTTATACATAGAGAACAAGCAGCAGCAACGTTTTCCCATAAACTTTGCTGTTTATACATTTCCAGTTATGTGGATGACATGATGAGTCCATTTTGGTTTATTATTTTAAATAATGAACCTTTCGAATCGACCATGAAAAAGAAGAAGTAACCCCCTCCCCCCCCCCTCAAAATTTGTTGGTTTACGTTTCAAGGTACGTAGAATCCAAAAATCGAATAAAAATGTTGCCGTCTGTCCGCCGTACGCGGCACTTTCCTTAGTTCCCGGAAATCCATTTTGATGAAATTTAGTATAAAGGCCCCATTTGAAGTCTAGTTGTGCCCCTAAGCATTTGGTTGATGTCAGTCACTTCTAAGGGTCGAAAAATAAGAGTTGACATTTTGAAAACGCCCTAGCTCCAAAAATTTCGATATCAAGATATAGTTTTTTCATAAATTTAAAATATTATTGAATATTTAAAATCGAATGAGACTACCCAGAGCTTCTGCAGGACCAAACGTTCACTCCCCATGAGTACTAATTGAGGGTTGAATAAAGTTTGAGTTGAAGCATGAGTAATGAGGGTTGAACTAATGATAAATCATTAATCGCAAAAGAAGCCTAATCACCGTTAAAATTTTAGCTGACCAAAATTCGATCGTTTTTCGTTTCTTCGAGTTGTACCCAGTTTTGCATCCTTAGCAACCAGTAATCAAATTTCCTCATGAAGGCACCCACAACTCCCTCTTTCATCGAATTGAGTGTGAAGCGTTCATTTCTTCCAAATAAACTTGATAGTGATCTATATAGAAAAATAATAGACCTTTGTGTAATAATTTGCAGCGTTTTCTAAACAGATCTTTCTTGAATCTTTAACAAATTTCCAACTATTTCTGACTCTTACTTAAATCTTATATAAGTACATTCGCCAGTTTCGGAAACTGTAGAGGTCGTCATCACACGTAGATGCTCGTTCATTTGATGGAGAGAAAACTAAAGAAGTCACTATTCAATAGTGATTAAGAACGTCAATTCATCAAAACTGGCCTGATGATTAATGCTGAATTGAACTTGGTGGATACCGGAAATTCCATTGCCCATGGAACGTTAGTGAAGTCGGCACTTGGCTATAAAACTGATTTCCATGAAGAAATTGCAAAGAAATTCAGTTTTTTTTTTTCAAATTTGCAACTGTTCATTAAAGGATGATGGTGATGTAAGTACCTGGTAGACCCTGAGCCCTTGAATGCCGAGAGCGTCTTGGTTGACTTCAATTATTCTCTTATTCAATAGAATGTCCCGGAATGCTGGTTCGATGGTTCCCAGATCTGTTGACATCAGAAGAGGAGCTGCTAGTATAGCCCATAATGCCATCTGTACCTTACTCTGCGTGTAGCTCAAGCCGAAGTTGCCAATTAAAAGCTGGAAAATCGTCTTTCATTGGAAGATTGTAATACAACATATATGTACAGTTTCTACTTTAGTAGGTGCATGTACCTCCTGTACTTGAATTTCACGTTCGGTACGTTTTCTAGCCCCAAATACGAGCGCTCTATCTTGTACAATTAGATGTCAAGCTTCAAAAGAAAGAATAAGTAGGTTAAGAAACTAGTTTAATAAATAAACCTTCGAATACGGTTCAAGTAGTTGCACGGGAATAATCCTTATCCTTTTCTGTTTATCATAGTAAACTCTTCCAATACAGTTTTAATCTTGATTACTCATTCAGTTATTTCCATAGAATTAAGAGTTACATCAATCTTAATCATTTCTATTCCTGATTAAATACTCTCTCATATGTCTCTGAATGCAGCATATACCTGATCTGGATCGTTCCAGTGTCCAGGTCCTGCATATTTAGCAATGAAGTCCTGTTTTTGAGCGTACCAGTCCACTATGTCGGTCATGCTGCTCCAGCTGTCCTGAATGTCACCGTAGTTTCGCCATAAATTGCAAATCTTAGCCAAATAAGCATAGTCCGTCTGAAAAATATATCTTCATTCATAAACATTCCTGAAAATAATGGTATTACTCTTCTGTTCCCTACTCTTGTAAGTGACAATCGGGTTCTCAGTCGGTCGTCGTTCGTTTCTCGTTACGGGTTGGTATTTCTTTCAAGAACCGGCGCTCAAAGTTTAAATGTTGTACCTAAATTTGAAATGTACAAGGATTTCCAAAATTCATCGGTATATTTGCCTAGAGAATTGAAAAACTAAAAGATTGCCGTTGGAATCGTCAAAATCTAACAATAATTATTGCCGGCGAAATGTGGGAAAACCATTTATTCAGTTAGGTTTTTCCCGACTGAGAGCTCTTTAAGTATGGTTTTAATGGACGTTTTTATTAATTTTCTCTTGAAATTTAATTTTGGAAATATTAGTTTTGTCGGCGTAATTAAAAGTGTTTTGACATTATTGATAAAACTTGAATGAGCTATGTGATTGTTTTACTCGTAATATTACAAAATTCCGAACGGATGTATCACAGTGAAATGGAAACCGCTGGAACATCAAGGTAAAGAAGAACGGTAACAACTTCGGTAATACTCACAGGAATACTGTTTCCCTGTTCATACGCTGGATAGCTGCATGAGTACACTATATCCCTCCCGGTTTTGTTCAACACTTCCATCAAATGCTGGTAACCTAATTAGAAGTTAAGATGAAACATAATTAGGGTGTTAGTTGGCAACGAGTCACAATTTGTCGTTGGAAAATCAAAATTTCTGACGTAGAAACTGAATGAATAATTGAAAAAATGTGATAATCAATGTAAGACAAGAACGCATTTTAGGCAAAGAGAACAACTCTATTTTTTCTACTCCAAAGGGCAAGAAGCTATGAAAATATCAAATTATGAATTGATAATAAAATTTATCAAGATTTTCAAAATAATAAATTTAATTTACGAGATAAGACTGGGAGGGAAACCATAAATTCAATTGGATAGTTAGTATCCGGCGAATTTGTTTGTTCTGCGCTCACTTCTGTCTAAATTACCATATACCTGAAGAATAGTTGTCTCCGTTGAAGTAGCAGCCATCAACTTTGATGTAATCTATCCCCCATTCGGCGAACATTTTGATGTCTCCTTCTACGTGACCTAGTAAGCCTGGGTATCCGCCACAAGTTTGGTCTCCGTAATCTTCGTAAATACCAAATTTCAAACCCTTAGAATGCACCTAAAAAAAATCCATGACAACCAAACTTCAAAATTCTGTAACTGGCTTGTTTATATTCGAGGTGACCTATATTTGCCGCTCACCAACATTTCTTCTTTAAAAAGTAGGTTGCTAGAAGAGCGTCAAGAGGTCACTCCCAAACCCTCCTCATATTTTTGGCACTAAAACGCGTAATGTATTATGCAGTTTTTTCCAAATATGTTTTTATCAGTACAGTTAATATGCTTAGAACTATCGCAGAAATGTACAATACGAAGTATCCGGGCAATATCATTAGGTACGTTAAACCTCTATGTAAAAATTCTATAAAAATATTTTAGTGTCAAATGTACCTACGTAGTCAACTAGAGGCTTCATGCCATTAGGAAACCTCTTCCTGTCAGGTACCAACTTTCCGTTTTCACGTTCAGTTTCCAGCCAGCAGTCATCTATAATCACGTACTCGTAGCCAGCATCTTTGAACCCATCCTTAACCATGTGGTCTACTGTTCTTAGGATGAGTTGTTCACTACATGAAAACAGAGAGTTAGACGAAAGCTTTTGCCCTGTTTGGATTGCGATTTTCAACATTATTAGTAGTTGAATCCTTATGTGTATATGTGTGTTGTGTCGTCGAGTCCGCAAATCAAAATATCATACCAAAGTGATATTAAAGTCAAACTGACTACGAGGCATGTCCAGAAAGCAAATGTACTTAATTTTCGTGGTCTTCAAAAAATATATTGAATATAAAAACCTGTGGTGCCGTTGGTACATATTATGTACCTAAATTATTCTTTTACGTAGTCGCCATTTTTCTCGATGCAGGTGGTTAAGCGAGGGGTCAATTTCTGGTTTATTTTCAATAGATAATCTTTGGAATCGATCAAGGATGAAAAATTACTAACCCTCTTCAAAAATTTTCCGTCCGTCCGTACCCCGTATATGGGCTCCATTTAGCGTCTAGTTGTGCCCCGAAGCTCTTGGTTGTATCAGGCATGTATAAGGGGTAAAAAGTGAGGGCAAAGTTTTCAAAACGCCCTAGCACGAAAACTTTTGACACAGGTACGCTTGTTATTTTTTCATAAGTTTAAAATTTCCAATTTTTTTTTAGGGTCGAAAAACACTACTCAAAGCTTAGTGGGACCAACCTTTCGCTAATAAGGAAAATTCATTAGGTACTCGTACCTTATTCACAATTTTCCTTGAATTTTTTCAACAAGTTGATATAGTGCTAAATTTTTACAGTACAAGTACAAAAACGCTGCAAATTATTACACAATGGTTTATTATTTTTTATTTCTCTATATAGATTACTCGTCTGCAAAGCCACCAACCATCCAACATGAAGAAAAACATCGATCGCATTTCAGTCAGCTAAAATTTGAACGGAGATTAGGCCTCTTTTGCGATTCACACTCGTGTTTCTGAATTATCGTTCGTCCAAACTTTAAATTCTCGTAGTGAGCGAACGGTTTGTCCTACAGAGCTCCGGGTGGTCTCAAAAAATTCTAAAAATTCTATAGAATCTTAAATTGAAGGGAAAACAATACGTTTATATCAAAATTTTTTGAGTTAGGGCGTTTTCAAAATTTCAAAATTGATTTTGGAACCCCTAAAAGTGACCTACATCAACCAAAATCTTCGGGGCACAACTAGACCCCAGATGAAGCCTACATACCAAATTTCATCAAAATCGGTCAATGCTAAGTGGCAAAAGTGCCGCGTACGGCGTACGGCGAACGGACGGCCAAATTTTGGTTTATTATTTTCAATAATAAACTTTTGGAATCGACCAAGAAAAAAAAATTTAAACACCCCCTCAAAATTTGATGGTTTACGTTTCAAGGTGCGTAGAATCCAAAAATCGAATAAAAATTTGGCCGTCCGTCCGCCGTACGCCGTACGCGGCACTTTCCCCACTTAGCATTGACCGATTTTGATGAAATTTGGTATGTAGGCTCCATTTGGGGTCTAGTGGTGCCCAGAAGATTTTGGTTGATGTAGGTCAGTTCTAAGAGTTCCAAAATGAATTTTGAAATTTTGAAAACGACCTAACTCAAAAAATTTTGATATAAAGGTATTGTTTTTCCTTCAATTTTGGATTCTATAGAATTTTTAGAAATTTTTGAGACCACACGGAGCTCTGTAGGACAAACCGTTCGCTCCCTACGAGAATTTAAGTGTTTTACGTACGATAAATCAGAAACACGAGTGTGAATCGCAGAAGAGGCCTAATCTTCGTTCAAATTTTAGCTGACCAAAATGTGATCGATGTTTGCCTTCATGTTGGATGGTTGGTGGCTTTGCAGACGAGTGATCAATATAGAAAAATAATAAACCATTGTGTAATAATTTGCAGCGTTTTTATTCGATCCTACGTACCTTGAAACGTAAACCATCAAATTTTGAGGGGGTGTTAAACTTTTTTTTTTTCTTGGTCGATTCTAAAGGTTCATTATTGAAAATAATAAACCAAAATTGAATGTTGTCGGAAAACTGTAAACAGTTTATTCATATAATAAAAATCTGCATATATTCGTTGTGCCCGAAAATCCAGTAGCCAAGTGGGCACTCTGTAAGTTCGTGGAGATGTGGAAGATGAATATGTATAGGTACGCTTAACATCTTCAAATATAACCTGTGCATACAGTATGTTGGTATGGTACACTGAAAATTTAAAAAAAGATATGCGGGTTGGTACTCTTTGAGTTTGGGGTGACAAAAAGAGTATTTTTGAGTTTTTAAAAATTTTTGATTCATAGTTTTGACGATTGATGAAATTTGCCACACCAACAAGGCCGACTACTCTTTCAAATGGCTAATATTTCGATTGTCCTATAGCTTAAAGATTTCCATGAAAATTAACTGCGCGAATGGGCGATTTTCGATATCCAGTGTACCAAGTTGTCAACATCGAAGCTGCGAGTCCTCGAGAGTATTGAAAACCGCATTTCTACCATTTGGAATCACCTTCAATTCCTCAATCGTCCTCTCTGGTAGGACAGAACCTCGTTCAACCCCGGATTGCACTGTACCTCACCTTCTAAATTGATAGGTACTCTAAATTCGCATTCTTCTCGAATTTCTTTCCTTATGACGACCTCTATCTGATTATTTGACATTATTTGTTTAGTTTCTCCTGGGACGAGTTACATAAGTTATTTCTTGATGACCTACAGAGGACTCTGTATCCGGTAGTATTCCTCTGTACTCCCTTCAAATTCTGGCCCTCGCGAGGTAACATTTGACAAAATTCGAGATTTTTCAGAAAGATTGAATTCAGTTTTGTTGTCCGAAACATCAAATACCGATCATATCGCTTCCCCATCGAGCATAAAGTACGACGTTTTCATCACTATTCCAGATTATTCTGAATATTACAAAACCTGGCCTCAAACTACTAACAAAGTTTCTCAATTTCGGACGACGGATTCGTGAGTTACAAAACCGCTCGAGACAACTAAGTTTTCTTATGGAAATATTCCGACTCATTCTGATTAATTCCAAACTACTCGTCCCTATCAGAACCACAGACTGCAAAGACGAATATATCACTCATGAAACGTGAATTTTGTCAGTCCGATAAATTAGACTAATTTGATTGTAATGAGTGTCCAAAAGAACAAATCATAGTCGTAAGAACTCAATTAATTGTATGGTGGTTGTGCCGAACATCATGGATGAGACGATTCACAGTAAACTACATTGATATTCGGCAATATTTTGTAGTGAATCTATCAAAAGACGTAGTTTCTCGACGTTACTTTTGTTGTTGGTGTCATTACTAACCTTATACATTCATCCGGGTAGGTGGCGCAGTCAGTGATGCATCTAAACCGCTGCCACGTCATAAATCCCATTGGTGGTGTGAGAGCCACGCCGTTTTCCAACGCCGATACAAAGCTTGTTACCATGCTTATGGCAATTACAATGATAATCATCCTGAAATGAGTGAAAATTCCTGGTACTAGAGATTATATTGAATCTATCAACAATTATTCGGTTGCCGGATTGAACAACTCACAACTCTGCTCTCTAATAGTCCGAACAGCTGAAAATTAATACATTCAAAGCAGGTTTAAAGATTGAATTAGGATTATACGCATATATTTAATGGGTTTCTAAAGAGATTCCACTAATTCAAACATAGGTTGGTTACTATCTCGTATTAGATATAACGATAGCGTAAAATCTCTATTCATATAATCATCCAATATGTAAAACCACTGTGGTTATGTGTATAGTAGAAGCATCTACAGGGTGCGGCAACTTAACTTCCTTTTTTCAAAACTGAATAAAACGCACTGTGTTAATCAGAAAGTTTGCAATTTGGTTTTTAGAATGTAAGTACACTATTAAAGTTTTATTTTACATAGTTTTGAAGATGAAATCACTTAGATGACGTCCCCCGTTTTCAATTCATTGAATATACTGATTTTCGGCGTTTACCATGACTCTTTCAAGCATAGCAGGCGTCATGTTAAAAATTCCTTCCCAATTTCGTTCTTTAAATATTAAAGGATCTTTGGAAGGTTTCTTGAAAACACGGGATTTCAAGAAACTCCGTGGAAAAAATCAGAAGGGGACGAACATGGAGATCCAGAAGAGGCGTTCTGGGGAGTGTTCCTTCAAAACAGCCATCTTGTTGTTGGGTGTTACAAGATTTGTTTTTTGTTTTTTGGACAATTGGTTCCAACAAGATGGTGCAACAGCACACATCGCAAGAGCATCGATGGCTGTAAAGAACACTTTTCAGAACCCCTCATTTCAATCAGGGACGACTTGCAGTGGCCGGATTTCCCAATTTGTCCCCTTGTGATTTTTTCTATGGGGTTTTCTGAAAACCCGAGTTCATGTGAATCGTCCAATGATCCTTTAAGGTTTAAAGGACGAAATCAGGAAGAAATTTCCAACATAACGCCTGTCATGCTAGGAAGAGTCTTGAAACGCCAGAAATCGGTATATTCAATGAACTGAGAATGGGGGACGTTACCTACGTGATTCTATCTTCAAAACTTTGTAAAATAAAATTTCAGTACCGTAAACTGGGGTGATAGTGATAAATTTCTACAGTTTTTCTTCGAAAACTACCAGTGTAATAATTCAAAACAATCTGAAAAAAATAGTTTATATTCTCCCACATCTTACGAACAGTATCCTATACCAAACTTTGAAATTTTGTTGAATTAAGCTCATTTAAAAAAATAATTAAATTGATCAGTATCACCCCCCACATAGGGGGTGATAGTGATCACTAATTTAAAATCGAACTTAAACATATTAAAAACAATTAAAAATCGAACTTAAACAATTAAAAATTGTTTTTTAGTACCCTGAGGTAAAAAAAAACCCTCTAACAACGAATTTCAGAACAATTTTAATTGAAAAACTAATGAAAACCAACTCTTAACTTATATAAATCAGAATAATGCCAAAATTCAAGACTCGTAATATCCTCTTCAGTATTTATTATTATATTGAGACCATTCGTGGCACATGTTTGGTAACTGACAAGAAACAACTTATTTTAAAGCACTTGTTGCCAAAAATAATGATGGACCAATCACTTTTTGATAGTTTCGGGGCATTTCGGCCGTGATCACTATCACCCCCTGGAAATCAGTTGTTTTTGTTTTTAACAGATAACCAACTGTAGTAACACGGAAAAAAACAAACTAATTGCAGATATTTCATGCTTAGCTCTAGTAGAAACAAAATCTTTTCGCTAGAACTTCACCACACAACACCCGACACCGGCACAACAGAAGTTATAATCACAATGTCTGCTGGGCCCGATTTTGAGATTTGTTTATTTCCTTATCAGCTACCATGGTAACCTAGACTTTCGGGCGGGAACGATATCCCCCCAGAGAAAACATTGCTACGAACACATAACACGACCTAACTTTCCATTTCGGACTGTGTGGAGTTCTGCAATCGCATGCAAATAAAAAAAAGCTTGTTGATCAGTATCACCCCAGCATATCAGTATCACCCCAGTTCACGGTAGTGCACTTACTAAATTCAAAACTTTGTGATACATACAATGCGTTTTTTCACTTGCAATTCAAATAGTCTGTCGTACACATACCTACATTCCATCTTGTTTTCAAGAAAATTTGATTGTTTATGGTTCAATGTATCTCTTGTCATAAAGGGACAAAGTTTTCAAAGTCAGTTTTTCCCTTGTATATTACTTATTTATAGTCCTTACTCATCTAGGTATTATGTACATTGTTGATGGCTCAGAAATAAGGATAATGCCCAAGTGCGTAAAATGAGGTGTTTTCTGTAAATTGATATTTCATTACTCGACGCATCTCAGCACCTTTTTTTACTTAAAAAAAAAAGGTTACGAAAATAGGTTCCTACCTACTTGTTTGGGTAGCATGTTTGGCATGAAAATATTTATCAAACTTTTTAACGAAGAGTTTTTATTGTAAAACTAGCTGAAAAGCCTACTAAAAGTAGGCAAAAACGATTCCTCCGACTCTCTCCTCCACCCACTCCCTCCGACTCCTCCCGTCTCCGATTCCGCCGACTCTCCCCGCTTCCACGACCCCTCCGTGCATACTTACGTACGTACGTACGTACGGTTGGCGTTTTATATTATTAGATGTACAATTACGTTATACAATAAGGTTTCAGAGTGAAACTTTATTGTTTGCAACCTACCTACTTTCATTTTTCCCTTGATTTTCAATGAACCCACGTTATTAAACGTCTGCCAAGTGGGTGTGGCACATAGCTTCCTCGTATCTATAACCCGACTGTATAGATGTTACGATGCCTTGTAGTATCTCAAAACATCGATCTTTAAATATCTTGCACTACTCTCATAGGGGACCATCTACACCCAATCCGCATTATCTCCAATATTGTAGGAAAATATAGAAATTATGGCTGATTTGACGTTTTCGTATGCGCACAAAATACTTTCAATTGGGAGCAATGGTTTTCATAGGGAACCATCTACCCGAACAATCCCTGAAAATTTCATCGAAATCGGATGAGAATTGTAGAAGTTATGGTTGTGGCAAGAATTTCATGACAGACAGACAGACACACAGACACGGAACCAAAATTGTTCAGGGAGGTCTGAAACTTGAAACGCTAATGGAAATTTTGATTTTGAAGAACTTTTTTTTTTCAATCTTGAAAAGTGAAAACAAAGCTTCCTTCACCTTGGTAGAGTCGGAAGCAAAAAGGTTTCAGAGTGAAACTTTAATGTTAGCATTCTATTACTCACATTTTTCCGCAGATTTTCAATGAACACACTTGTAGTTTCTGTGCTGCTATCCGCTAGCCCAGTATTTTCCCGAAGTTCTCCTGTTGCTCGGATGGGGAACAGCCCATCCACACTAGACTTCGTTTATCGATAGAATGCAGCTACACACAGGTACCTCTTGTATTGGTATGGAAAATTGAATTAACGTCAGTTGGATTTTATTTATGGTTTGCTCACTTCGTTATCTCGAGTATTTATTGTTTTAGACGGCATGGTAAGTGGCTGCCCACGAGTAAAGAGTTTGATATTATATTTTACACCTTGATAGTTTCGATTGAAGAGTCGAGAACTGGAGGAGCTTTCATTTTATCACATAACACTCGTATAATTACAACTTGCTATTACTTACTTTTACCCAGATGATATTTCTGACTGAACTACTGTGATTTTCTTTTCTTATCTGTTTGAAAAGCCTCTACATAAATCAATTCGCTCGACAACCTTAACGAACAACCAACCCATAAACCGAAGATTGTCATTGAGTTATTAGTACTTGGAGAGTCACTGATTCCAGCAGCTCTAAATTTCCGAACATCATATTTTCCACGGATAACTACGCAATTCTTGATACCTATTAGGTGACTGGGAGAAACATAAGTCGGATATTGAATAGCTCCGTTCTCATTTCACTAATTTTTTTTTTTTTTTTTCATCTTCTACTTTTTCACTTACTTCATAATTTCGCAGGAAAGGGGCAAAAAAAAAAAAAAAAAACACGATTTATAGTTAATTTTACGTTATTTAATCAAATCACATTACCAATAAAATGAATATGATTATCATGTATACAGAATGAGATCGAGGGTGCGCCTACATATGTAGGCGTATTCTTCGTAGTGTCTATTGCAGTTTAAAATATTGTGAATAATCACGTACAAACATAAAATGTCTCAAACCAGAGAGCTTATATTCAGAAATTCTTGATGCAAATACTCCATCGAGAAAGTTTGGTAGTTCAGGCAGCTTACAGCACAACAGTCGCTTTCAGGAACACAACACCTGATAATGAAAATAAGTAACAATTATCATTTTCAGTTAACGAGCGTATATATAACATGTGGTAAAAGTTCAAAAGAAAGGGAAAGGAGGCAACGGGTATTTAGACCAATAGTGGAACTGGGATCTCGGCAGCGCAGCGTCCCAAATCAGTTCCCAGTTTTCTTCGTTTATTTACGTTTTCCTGTATTTTCCCCTTAATTTTATTGTTTTTAGTACGTCTCTTCTCAATCATATACAACTTTAATTTATCCCAATTTCAAAGCTATAAAGGATCCGAAATATTAAAAAATCGGATATTTTGTGAATATTAGCCCCCCACTCGCCCCCTACCTAGAATTTTGATACTTTGGTAAAATGATGTGCAATGTGGAAGATTTTGAGTCGAAAAAAAAAGAAACACGCAAATCGGTTGGAAATTGGGGTTTGGGCAGAGTTTACAAGATTAAGCACAAAAATGCACGTTTTTTGAGCATTTATTCCCCTTTTTCTCATCTTAAGAGGCAAAATTCCAAATTCTGGCGACGTAGTGCATAACTAGATAGTTTTCCGCGTCGAACAAAAAAATAACCACGAAACTTGGTTGGAAATTGAGGCCTGGGCAGAGTACACAACATTTTGTCACCCTAGACATTCACCTATGTTTTTTCGCAGATTTGGAGTCAGAATGGGCTAAAATGGACTACCTAGTGTGTGGTCATTTTTTTTTTCGTTGAGTGTTGACCAGCTTTACCCCAGATTAATCGCATAAGGACGCCCACGTCTTTCTGTGGGACGTCGTAAAAATAGCTTCAAGACTCACCCAAAGGAGGAACACGCACGGAGATGGTTGAATTAGGCCTGTACACACCTAGCCAGTTTTCACCACTGTAAAGGTCCTGAAACATAACATTCACGTGAAACAACATTAGGAAAATTGTGAAATAAATTATTAATTTATCTGTCGCCAGTTTTCGGTAATAAACATTTGTCCTAATATTATTTGCTAAAATTATTTCAACACTAAACCATTATTGTTGAGCAAGACAACTCTTTTTCACCCCTAAAAGGTTTTTTTTTTTTTTTTACGGCCTAATATCAAACAAACAAAAATAATACTAAACAAAATAAAATTGAAAGTCAATGTATCACTTTGGTATTTTTAGTACGGACCAAAATTGATCAATGACGTTGGATATTATGAAACGAATCAAGTTCAGTATCGTATTCATTTGATTCTATTCGTCGTAACCAGCAAGTCGAGTACAAGGAGGCAGAATACGGTATTCGACTTGCTGGTTACGACTGATTCTCCAATATGGTACGTATACAATAATTGGCTTTAGTTGTTTAATGGTGTTTTTTTTTAATCAGACCACTCGAACCTGACTCACCTCTACCCACAGTACATCCACTTAATTTCTCCCAACAAAAAACATGTACGATACTCAATAGATTAGAAGTTGTACTTCATCTAACCTAAAACAATGTAAGTTTAACATTAAAACAATTTTGGTTATCCTAAAACAGTATAGATTTTCTTAACTAACCTGGATCGTGTAGCCAGATGAAAATTTGAGACCAATCTTCTTCATCGTTATTGAGAATTTATAAGGGGCTCCGTCCTCCCTTCTGCTGTAGAAAGCTATAGCATACGAGTGATGGTTTACATTCGTTGGACTAACTTTTCTGGTCCAAACTTGTATTTTGTTACTCTGAAAATTAACATAGCACAGTAGTTGTATCGTAGAGTTCAATGACAGCGAGAAACTGGTAATATAATGGACTTGACGAATTGTTTACTGATGGAGGAAATGTCTTTTCAGTTCACCTGAAACATCCAATTTGTTTCGCTTCTGTCAGTGATGTTATGATATGATATTTCCAGCCGTGGCTTATCTAAGAATGATCGCCAACGTCTCCGCTACTGAGACTTTACTTGCAAACTCACCTGATACACTCTGAGTCCTTGAATACCAAGAGGATCTTGATTGACTTCTATAATTCGCTTGTTGAGTAGGATTTCTCTGAACTGTGGCTCGATGGTTGCCAGATCTGCTGACATCAGAAGAGGAGCAGCCAGTACAGCCCATATCGCCATTTGAACTTTGCTCTGTGTGTAGCTCAGCCCAAAGTTACCAATCAGGAGCTGGAGAAAAAATATTTGTGATTCATCTTAGTTGAGATAGTTAAAAAAAAGTATCAATTGAAAAATTTTACAGGAAATAAAACGACAGTTTTTTACTTGTTGAGTAGTTCTTCAAAATATAAAATAAGCAGTTGGAACATTGTTTGCCTTCCTACTTTATAATCAGCAGAAGTGCGTGAAAAGTGATGAGTCAAATTGGACAAAATGGCTGAATTTGGCTGCTGAAATGAAATATTTCCATTGTTTCTAAGCCACTACTCCTGCCTGGTGACAAGGTGGTTAAAACTCACCTTCCCCATTATTCCTCAACGATGAGTCGCCTACAATTGACGCTTGTAACTTGTATTTGAGTCAATTTGTAATTGACGCTTGTCGCTTGTAAGTGCGTAGGAATGATTTTTGCTGCTTTCCTTTTTCAAGCACTGTGAGCGAACTTGGTAGCACTAAATTATAAATCAGTTCTTTATATCATACAAGGCCAATACCTACTGGATGATCCTATAACCAAGTCTCCTATTTCATCAATCTGATTCTCTCACCATATCAGGATCGTTCCAGTGTCCGGGGCCAGCATATTTTGCAATGAAATCCTGTTTCAGGGCAAACCAGTCCATTATGTTTGTGAGACTGCTCCAACTGTCCTGAATATCATCGTAGTTACGCCACAAGTTGCAGTTTTCAGCCATGTAAGCGTAGTCCGTCTGAAAAAGAGTTACAAGATGCGATGTAAACCTGGGTAAAGTAGGAGCAGCATCAGAGAATCAGGATAGTTGCGCTGGACTTGAAGTGCCGAGCTCTGCTCAATGACTTACCAACACCGGATTAGAGGTAACTATGGTGCGTAAGGAATTAAATTCTCTCATCATTCTTTATGGACTATGAGGAAACCCTTTTAAGACTTTTTTGTTTCCCTTGAACTTGACGATTGGACATGTCCTACTGTCTACTGTAAACTGAAGATCAAGTAAGGTCTTGCGATTGAAAGAGATTGGAAGAAGTTGGAGATTACTCTCATCTTGGTCGCTCTTTAAGGTTTACAGAAGTATTTAAAAATGTAGTTCATGGAAAGGAAATCCTTCTCCGTAAGCAACGGTGAGCAGAAAAGATTCATATATTCCTAATGTTCCCTTCAAGTTAGTGACGGCTTAAAACATCCAAAATTGTTGTCAATAATAATTTTCCGTTGCATTTCTGAGACATTCTCCACTATATCTTGTTTTTATGAAGCTGTACATTACTATTGGTGATTCATGACTTTTTTGTCAAGTAGGAGTATTTACGTTCAAAGAAGATTCTTACACGATACTTACGGGAATACTGTCTTCCTGTTCGTACGCTGGATAGCTGCATGAATAAACGATCGGCCGCCCAGTCTTGTTCAATAATGTTTTCAATTGGTCGTAGCCTGATGTAAAGAAAAATAAATGTCATAACGTTTAGCAACTTTTTTTTAACAACTCGTCAAAGAGTTTCCATATTTTTGACCATTATATTAACGAAGTTTTTTGGTTGAAGTTGAAATTTTGGTTTTAGTAATTCAAGTTCCGTTGTCATAGCATATATTGAGTGCAATTCGAATTGTTTTCCGTTGAATATTTCAGCCTATCTCACATACTCATTTACCTAATCAAACTTCATGTATTTTATTTGTATGCATTCTACTCCCCTACCCATCCGTGTATAACCTATAGATTCTTATATGTATCAAATCTTGATGTATTGCTTGTATACGTATTCCACTAAATTTCCCTTCTGTGCATAACCTGATGAAAAGTTCACATCGAATCTATTTGTAAAATGTACTGACAGAAAATCTGAGAGAAAATATGCAAACAAGTTGGTATTAAAATATTGGCGATTAACTTGTGCTATCAAAGTTAAGTGTAATACGATTGTTGTGAGACTCCTATATTTGTGTCATATAGATATACGATTGTCAGTTATAGTCCGAAATACTTTGAAAATACGTGGGTTTTGGACCCTCAATGTTAACTGTAACTCTTAAAACGAAAATGATAATTTAGTGACGCAAAGTGTAAGGAATCTAATTAGTGTGAATAGAAATGTTGTACTATCATGCTACAGACCCTTTGAGTAGTCTTCTCCAACGTAGTAGCAGCCGTCAACCTTGATGTAATCGACTCCCCAGTCTGCAAACATGCTCAAGTCCCTTTTTTCATTTCCGTATAAACCAGGGTAACCTGCACAAGTCTTATTTCCGTAATTTTCGTAAATACCGAATTTTAAACCCTTAGAATGCACCTGAAAACAGAAAAATTAAAGTTTTTGTTTCATTTTCGTTCAAAACAAAAGAACCATCGTTCCATAATGGTTTAGAGAAGAACCATTAAGGGACGTATGGCTTATACGTCCTACCTACTTGAATAGAGAACAATGTAGACTGGAAAAAACACACGAGAAGAATCAACACGAATGTGCAGAATTTGCTATTCTTTCTTTTATGTTTAATACGGATTTGGATTTCAACGTCTTGAAGGAGGAAGGAGGGTTGACAACTCTGACGTTGATTCAACATGGAGAGGGTTCAACTTCACTGTTTCGGGTTACACAGCACAACACTTCTTCAAGTTCCACCTTTCAGTTTTTTATTTTCAATAGTAAACTTTTGGAATCGAACCTGAAATCGAGAAATTTGGGATACCGGCTGCATTTGGGGTCTAGTATTGTCCCAAAGATTCTGATCGTTCTCAATCACCTCTAAGGGGTGAAAAGTTGGGGAAAAGATTTTTAAAAGCTTGAAATCTCCTGATATTCAAATATTGTTTTTATTGATTTAAGAATATTTGCTCACTACCCAGAACTTTGTGGGACCAACCATACGCTTAACGAGGATAATTAGTTCCCTGATTAATGAATGTTTCATGACTTTTCTTCATAGCTTAAGATAGTTTTCTATTTTTATAAACTAATGAAATGTAGCAATTGTTAAATGTGCAGTTATTGTGAAATTTATCAGACCCACCTCTCTCAAAAAACCCATAGCCAGCTCGAGAGAACCCGCATCCCCCACCCCTTCACCTATACCCCTAGTCTTCAGAAGGGGCTCTTTTGGGCATTTTAGAGAGGTTTTTGTTTTCTTTGCTCCCTCCGTAGGTTAGACGAATGCTGAATCAGAAACATGAGTGTGAATCGCAAATGAATGTTAACAGTCGGAAGTGAGGCAAATTTCAGCTGTTTTTGTTTCTTTGTGCAGAGTTCCATATCACCCATTCGTGCTCCCTCCCTAGCAACCAAGAATCAAATTTCATTATGCATTTTCTTCTCTTTTCATTGCCTTCATTATTTACAAACATACAGTCGTTACAAGTTGTGGATTATGTACTATTGTACTTAAAAAATATTACGATAAAAAAAGAGATAATAATATTGTATGATTTTGTTACAAACTGTAATGTAAGTTATCAATAAGTTCGTATAGCACTTCATACGTTTCTACGTTATCTTCTGAAATGAGGGAGGTTGTATGGATTCGTCACGAGTCTAGAAAGCATTTTGAGGTAAACGTCTGAAGCTTGTCGGTTTACTTCGCATGCCAGGATCATGTGATCGGCCGTTTCTTCATGATTATGAATATAATTGCTGATGAATATGATTGCATTATCACTATGATTGCTGATCAAATAAGTATAGTTCGTTCCTTTGAATAGAGTTTCGTGTTGTACTCAGTTGTTGTTTTGTCTAAATCACACCTACAGCATTAGTTCATGTAAAGAATAGAGATAGTAAAGAATTTTTCTCTTGAATCACCTGCATCGCATTATCTCAAGCTTTACCAAAATAGGTAACTAAGCTTAACTCATATGATTCAAAGGAAAAACGATTATCCCTAGCGGAGGATACATGAATTAATGTTGTATGTGTGGTTTATACGCTCGTCTCAGTTGTGCTTCGTCTCAGTTTTATCTTGGCAGTGGGTCACCTGTGACCCACTTTAGTTTCTGATTTTTTGTAATTTGTAGGAAGTGTCTAGAGTTTTATTTTGTTTTTTTCTCTGTAATACTGATATTCACTGAAGCCGTTGGTACCACTAGTTCGGCTTTTGAAGGAACAAGTGGCGTGTGGTGTCACTTTGTTATCACCGGAACCAGCAGATGGAGGGAAATGGACTCGCAAAGCAGCAAGGTGAGTTTTGATATAATATATTGTAGTGAATACTGAATTTTTATCTGTCGGTTTTGATTTATGTAGTCACAAATCTATTGTAGAACATAGAGAAATTCAGTGAAACAGAAATTTTGAAGCATGATCTCAGAAAATTGGAAAAAACCAAATGTACCACCTGTGACCCATTGCCAAGACAGGGTAGCGCTTGCAACCCATCAACAAGTAGTTCTTTTCACTGAAATTTCTCAGTGTTTCCCATTTCTCATTCCATTTTTCATAATTTTCGATGAATTTTAGTGCAGGTAAATTTTGTTTTTGGTTTCAGACGAACTTTAGCTCTCGGGGGCAGATCCTCTCGTATCCAGAGGATGATGTGTTTTCCATTGTTACTGTTATGTCAGTGTGCTGTCGAGTGAAGGCGATTGCCTTCTCGATGGCTTGTTGATTTATATTGGTCCCTATTCAACAAGGAGGCAGGATAGAGATGCACTATCTGCCCGGCGCGTTTCAGCTCTACCGTTTGCAGGAATGCATCGACATTCGCTCAGCCACTTTCCTCGGCGTGATAGCCACAGACTGGAGGGAGGCGGTACATTTACCTTATGGGTAGTTGTGGAGGACAACTCCTAGGTAACAAGTGGTAGAATGCATGAGGAAGAAGCACAAGGTAAAGGTACTGTTGACAATGTAAAGGAAGAGTGACGTTAGTCTGACGTGTTCTACCCCTGTACCTCACTCTACTCGACCTACCTGCACAATGAGTCACTGAGGGGTTCCCCTTATGTCCTTTATTTGAGAACTAAAATATAAGAGTAACCAGTACAGTTACCAATAATAATAACGTAGTCATGTAAATTTTATGCCTTTTTAGTGCCTTCAAAGCAATACTTTTTGAAGTGCCTGTTGACTGATTCGATGATATTATGTACTACTTATCATGTCAATGAAAGTTCCGATTAAAAAAATAAATAATTCAACAAGTAAATCAACAACTGTCATTTTTGTACCTCTTTACCTATTTTTATTAGAAAATAGTATTAACATTTGGAATTGGGGTTCCATGAAGAGCGCTACCCAATCTTGGCGGTGGGTCACCCGTGGCACAATACGTGTACAAAACGTACTAAACGTAAAAAATTAATTTAAAAATCGGATTAATTCTATTAAAAGCCTAAGGAAGTAGAAAAAAGAATATAAATAAAAAAATTCCAAAAATTTGATAGCTTGCCAAGATAAGGGTTGATTACTAAGAAACTAATTTCGTAATGAAGGCAATCACCACTCTCGGACAGCGATGTTATTGTTAGTAGATAGTATTGATGGAAAAGCTCCGTTCTAACCAGGCGATTGATCTTTACAGTAAAATTGTAATCCATTTTGTAATAATTTGCACCTTTTTAAAATCATCAAACTCGACACTGTAAATTTTGAGCGTCTAAACTATCAACATTTACATTGTTGAAGAGTTACTCATGTAACTAAGCATGTGTTTGTTTTTGGTAAAGTTTCCAATGAATATCTTTTAGATGGTTCCTATCACCCCTACCGTTCACTGTTTCATTATTCGTGTCTATATTCCGTCGATTAGCTCCAAGTAAACATGATATGACCAGCTTTCCTTGTGGGCAAAGGAAGCGTAATGTCTATAGGTGGATAGTGTGGCAGAATAATCGGAATATCTACCTAACTTTCTTGTTTGGTTAAGAACTCAAGGGATAAGTTAGTGATTACTAGTGTGAACGTACGTAGTCAGCGAGAGGCTTCATTCCATGAGGAAATCTTTTTCTATCAGCTACCAAATCGCCGTCATCACTGCGATTCTTTTCCAGCCAGCAGTCATCTATGATCACGTACTCGTAGCCTGCCTCTTGGAAACCATCGTCCACCATGCGGTCAACTATTCTTCGTATGAGCTGATCGCTGCAAAGAATGAATAGCCAGACACATAAAGGTATACATTTTTTAGTAGGTATAGGTTATATATCGACCCTCGGCAGGGGAAAGTGCCAATGCGCCAAAATACAAAATGTCAAATCCATAATAATCGGTCGATTTCGATGTGATTTGCGGCAAATATCTTGTTTTTTGGTCCTTCAGGAGCACCAGATATCAATTTTGGTTTATTATTTCCAATAATAAGCCTATGTGATCGTATCGCAAAAAAATTTTATAACCCCCCCTCAAACTTTGTCACTTTACGTTTCAAGGTGCGTAGAATCCAAATTTGCAATGTCCGTCCGCCGTCCGCCGTCCGCCGTTCGCCGTCCGGGCCATAAAAGGCCTTAGAATCGGTCTAAAAAACCCGTTCTTTCGCACATAGACTCCATTTGGGGTCTAGTTGGTCCTAACGTCGAACTATTCCGATCGCACAATTCGTATAGAAGTTATGGGCAAATAACTAGCCAAAAAAGAGGTTTTTGCTTAAATATGCGTGGGGTGACATTTTCAAAGTATTTTTCTTCATGTTGCATGGTTGGTGGCTTTATAGCCGATTATATAGAAAAATAATAAACCATTAAAATAATAAACCATAAAAATAATAAACGAACGACAAATCAGAAACACGAGTGTGAATCGCAAAAGAGGCCTAATCTCCGTTCCAATTAAAGCTGACCGAAATGCCATCGATGTTTTTCTTCATGGTGGATGGTTGGTGGCTTTATAGACGATTATACAGAAAAATAATAAACCATTGTGTAATAATTTGCAGCGTTTTTTAAATTCGGGAAATTTAAATCTCATTACCAAATTAAAATTTTAGTATCAGTAGTTGATGCTCCTTGAGAATTTGAACATAGAATTAAAGTCGACCGCATAAAAGTCTGTTTAATTAATTAATATTAATACAATAATTATTTATAAAATTGAGATTATAGTAAGATTTTCTTCATTATTTCCAGGAAAGAACTATTTTTAAAAGTTATAATTATTATCTTTAGCAACATATCTAAAATGCATTGAAAATGGAAAAATAAAACGCTTGCATACGAGTCTGCATCACATTGGACCATTTTATGTCTTCTATATAATTTATGCATAAATTTAGGGCTTCCCAATGAATGGTGAACGATTTTTCTACGAACACAAATGAAGAAGATAAAGTTCCGTAGCAACGATTTGGTTGTAAGTAGAAATCTTTAAAAAACTAACTGGAACGTGACCAATTGTGACGCTTTTTCGTTTTTTCGTTCATGTGCCAAAGTAAAAACATATAACGTCAAAATATAGGTACAGCGATGCGTAAGGAAGGATCGTACCTTATACATTCATCAGGATATGTGGTGCAATCAGTTATGCATCTGAAACGCTGCCACGTCATGAATCCCATTGGTGGTGTGAGGGCCAGACCATTGTCCAGGGTCAACACGAGATGTGAAAAGATGCAAACTGAAATTAGTAGTACTAGAATAATCCTGGAAAGAAGAAAACAGAATGAATACAGGTCAGTGTGATCAAGGAATGTTCTGAACCCAACTTAGTACATTAATACACGAATGATTGCAACATTTGAACAGCATTTTTTTCTTCAATTATTGACATACATAGGTGTATTAGTGACGTTCATAGGTACCCATTCATTCGCAAATTTATTGAATCTAGTGACAGCTCAAATTTTCTAACAACACCAACAATAGGAAATTGGAGTTTTACGTTTGAACATACCTCACCCTTGCGACAAAAGTATGACAACTTAAAAAAGGAGCAAATTCTTCTGTTTTATGTTAACAGCTTTAAAAAATTGAGCTCCATCGACTCAAAAAATCAGTTTTAACTAAAGAGACTCTAGTGAATGGTAGAGAGTAGATAATTCGGTTTCGAAGATCAATCCCCTCCGTAACCCCATTCCTTTATAGCGATGCATTTTCAATTGTTGCACAGACGCCGACTCCTAAAACCAGGTTTTTTCCGCGGTCAAGTGCATAACTAAACACATTGTTTAGTAATGCACGCATTCCAGAGGACAAGCATTGGATAAGCATTAGATCAGTTTAACCAGTTGGTAAGCGATTAAACTGTTTCACTCAATGTAATTTATTAATTACTTTAGGCAAGAAATAGTCACACACACACCTCCTCACACTTATCCACCATAAAATTTCTAGCGGCATGGGAGCCTCAAATCTGAAGAGCATTTTTAAATCCAGGATCTACGATACCCAAGATGCGAATTCTAGTCACCCCCCCCCCCCCCCCACCAATGGTGCCAGTCTGGCACCAAAGCGGAAATACGTCGTAACATTTAACTTTCATCAATTAGTTTTAGTAGGCAGTCCGTCGAGGTTCACATCCGCATTCAAGGTGAAACACAAACAAAACCACGAAATATGTGGTTTATGGTGCCCTGGCACCATGGTGGCACCACTAATAGTTCCATCGTGGCACAGAGAATAATTCATTCATTCAGAGTATAATGAGAATATTTCCTCAATTTCACAGCTTGGGTACAATTAGTAAGCAGTAAAGGAACCGAAATATTGAAAAATCGGATATTTTGTGAATATTATCCCCCCACTCACCCCCTCTCCTTGCGAATTTTGAAACTCTGGTAAAATCAAGTACAAATCGGAAGTTAGTTGAGTCAAACAAAAAAGAAACATGCAAATTGGTAGGAAATTGCGGCCTGGGCAGAGTTTACAAGATTATTCCCGCAAACGCATGTTTTTAAAGCGTTAACCCCCCCCTTTCCCCCCCTTAAAAGGCAAATTTTGAAATTCCGGCGACGTAGTGCACAACTAGATAGTTTTCCGCGTCGAACAAAAAAAAGAACCAGGAAAATCGGTTGAGAACTAAGGCCTGTGCAGAGGGCACAAGATTTTGTCACACACACAGACATACACCTTTGGTTTTTTTTCGGGGATTTGGATTCAGAATGGTCTAAAACGGATTAGTGTGTGGTTATTTTTTATTTTCTACTGAGTGTTGTCCTCCTTCACCCCAGATCGATCGCATAAGGACGCCCAAGTTTTACTGTGGGAAGTCCTAAAAATGTGACAGTTTCGTTGATTGATGGGTTCTCGAATTTGTTTTTTTCAATTCTTTTATTTTCATAGTTGTGACTTTTTTTATTGACGGCCATAAAATTTTCTTGCCTAAGTGAAGATTGAGCAGTTTTCGCGAACTAATTTGAAATGGACGCAATCAAACGTGGTGGGAAAATAATAAAATTACTCATCCCAAAGCGATTATCCCCTGAAATTTCACTACTTTCCCTGTAGGAGTCAACTGCCGAGGATTTAATTGTTATCCAAAATCAAGATATCACTCGGAACCCTGACGGAAATGAGTCCGAATCAAATCAAAAGAATCACCTTCCCAATCCAATTCTGTTCATCTCACGTGGATTCTCCAAACACCTGGCAGAAATTTCAATACACGAGCTTCGTGGGCCTGTAGAATATCAGCCTTCTGAGTGTACCATGGTGGTTTCTGTTCTATTTATGGCTCAAAAGATCATGAAATACGCGAGATTATAGGCACTGTCAAGGTCTCCTGGTCGAGGCGCCAACGGAGGTGAAACCAGGTTCAAGCCAATAGATTTCCGCTTGATTTAGCTAATTTCCTCATTGTACACGCGGATTTTGAAATTTGTTACTTTGCTATTTTCGATTTAAAGTACAAAATAGGAAGCAGTTTTTCCTAAAATGTTCATTAGTTTTGAAGGAATCAAAAACATTAATAAGTTCCTATTATTTCTAACAAACTATTCATAGTATCATTATAATTATTTAACATGATTCTGAACAGTTAAAAAGTTTTCCGATAATATATTACTATGTACCATGTACTTTTGGTTTATTTTCAAAATGAACCCCTGGAATCAACCAACAAACAAAATTTTAACCCCCCCTCACCGTGAATGTTTGTTCACGTTTCAAGGTAAGCTGAATCCGAAAATTGAATAAAAAACGCTGCAAATAATTACACAATGGTTCATTATTTTTCTATATAGATCACTCGTCTGCAAAGAACTCGGCTTTGCCATTGTTACCACCAACCAACTTGCAGAAAAACATCGATCGAAAGTAGATATAAAAATAATGAGAACCAACAGTCGATGTGATTGGATCAAAAAATTTCTCAGCGAGAGTACGAATCGAACCCGGAACGCCAGGGAGGAAGTTTAACACGCACATCCTTGAGCCACCGAGTCCTATATGGAAAGAGTGATAGTTTTAGGTTCTCACATAGCACAGAGAACTGAAGGGACAGATTCTCCCTTAAATTTCCGTAGGGAGCGAACGGTTTGTCCTACTGGGCTCCGCGTGGTTTCAAAAAATTCTATACTATCTTAAATTGATGGAAAAACAATACCTTTGAATGAACATTTTTTGAGTTAGGGCGTTTTCAAAACATCAAACCTTATTTTTCAACCCTTAGAAGTGACCTACATCTACCAAAATCTTCTGGGCACAACTAGACCCCAAATGGAGCCTACTTACCAAATTTCATCAAATTCGGTCAATGCTAAATGGGGAAAGTGCCGCGTACGGCGGACGGACGGACAAATTTTTATTCGATTCTTGGATTCTACGTACCTTGAAACGTAAACCAACAAATTTTGTGTGTGTGTGGGGGGGTGTAAGCAATTTTTTCTCTTGGTCGATTCCAAAGGTTCATTAATGAAAATAATAAACCAAAATGTTCCGACCGTCCGGGCCACTTTCCTCAGTTACCATGGACCAATTTTCATGCATTTTGGTATATGTGCTCCATTTAGGGTCTAATTGTGCCCTCAAGATTTTGGTTGATGTCAATCACTTTTAAGGGTCGAAAAATAAGGGATGGAATTTTCAAAACGCCCTAGCTCAAAAACTTTCAATATAAAGGTACCTATTGTTTTTTCATCAACTTGTTTAATAGGTATCTGAAATTCGTAAGACCGCCAAAATTCTTGAACCAATATTAAAATTTTTTACTTGAATAAAAGTCCATTGTACTAGATTATTTTTTAATATTTCACCCTCTCTTCAGGAATCAATTATGCACGATTGGGTGTCAAAGTCGGCTGCGACTTGCTCATCAACACAGTCATTACTGGAAACATTTTCAGCGAAACTGTCACATTTCGAGATAAGTCGTTCCATGCATGAGTGATTCACAAAAAGTGTGATAACTCAAAAAACATGAATTTTTGACGATTTTGAAAATAAGAGTAGCGGTTTTACATAAAACTATGTTGAAGAGTCAACCACGATAAAACCATGAATGAGTGCCGTATAAGTTTTTCGTTTTTCCTGGAAAGTTGAGGAAAGTTGAGGGTTTGATACATTCCTCTGTCAAGATACCAGTTCATTTTTGTATATTAATTTATAATATGCATAATTAGGGGTAGGTATAATATCATTAAAATACCTAATGAATCCGTCTGCTCTATAATGACCGAAATTAACTAATTCGAGAGTATGGTTAGTATTTTTGAGATTTTGATGGTTATAGTTTCTTTGGTAATTGATATCACTAATTATGTGGTGATAATAATCCTAATAAGCTAATTATACCTCATTAAGACCTTGCGCTCAAGATCACAATGATTTTAGAACAAGTAGTATGACAAGGATTTTTATTAATTGACTCTATCAAACAAATGAAAAAATTGGAAAAAAAAAATATAATTGAAAAATGTCGTTTAGTAATAAATGCATTTCAAGTTCCCTTG
Source organism: Apolygus lucorum (assembly GCA_009739505.2). NCBI lineage: Eukaryota > Metazoa > Arthropoda > Insecta > Hemiptera > Miridae > Apolygus > Apolygus lucorum. The sequence goes on from CM019167.2 coordinate 35,598,361, forward strand.
GATACAGATTAGTACAATTTCAACCAGTAAGTGATAAAACATACATTTTTATTCACTTTTCTACTGCACAAAACTGTTCCACTCACTATTATTGAGTTTGTATTTTGAGTTAGAAATCGTGCACAAAATCCACCCTTACCCAATAGTCATTTTTAGGGGCATGGGAGCCTCGAATTCAGGCAGCTTCTTAAAATCTATGATCTACGATACCCAACATGCGAATTCAAGTTAACCCACTACTCGTGAATTTTGACGTTGAACTTTCATATGTTTGTTTCGGTAGGTAGTCCGTCGAATATCACACCAGTATTCTAGGGGAAACGCCTCAAAAACTACGAAATAAAGTGGTACCACTGATTTGTTCCGTGGAGGGACAAAGAATAATTCGTGACAAGCCTCAGGTATATTGATGATTTTCCTCCAATTTCAATGCTGAGGTGCCATTAGTGATCCTTTAGGAACCGCAGTATTGAAAATTCGTATATTTTGTAAATATTACCCCCTCACGTGCTCCCTCCCCATTTTAATTTCAACACTCTGGTGAAGAAATCTGCAACTGGAGTTGCACAAAAGTTGAACAAAACAATCGGTTGAGAATTGAGAAGTAGTAAGCGCGCTCAAGGTAATGTCGAAATGCGCCTCATATTCATTTAACAACCCCCGTTGCTCCCTCTTAAACTCCAACTTCGAAGTTCCAGCGACGTAGTGCACAACAAGATAAATTTCTGCGTAAAAAAAAACTTTAAAATAAAATACGCAAATTGGTCGGAAATTGAAGGCCCGGGGAGATTACACAATATTTTTCATATGTACACACGCACCAACACACACCTTTGGTTTTTCTCGCGGATTTGTTTTCAAAATGGTCTTTAACGGATTTGTGCATAGTCATTTTTTCTCCGATGAATCTTGTGCTCTTTCTCCTCAGATTAATCGCATAAGGTCGCCCAAGGTCGTCCATAACACTGAACCTGCCTGTCACAATCGACAAAATGATGAGCACCTTTAAATAGTGAATGGTGGACTTCGGAATTCCCTATCATTTCCGGAGGACTCAAAATAAACTTTGTGAATCATCTCATTTATCTAGATAAGTTAGCATTTTGGATAAGTCACAACGAGGAATAGCTGGTCAACGTTACTATTACGATAAGATGATACAAAATTGTTGACAAACCAATGAATACTGAAAAGCATCGTCATTGAATTACGCGAACCAAACATCAACAAGTAGGGTTGCCATATTCTTGTCCTGATTATTCTCCCGCTATTTCGTAATCCAGAAAATCAATCTGTACGGGAAATGAAAATAACAAGGATTGCAACCGCTGAACCGTGGACTTTTACGCATCTAGCGGTGTCTTTAAGAAATCAGATTGGCTAAACTTCTGTTTTGGGGAAGATAAGAGTCAGCTTTCAGACCGACGGTTTCATTCTCCATAGGAAACAATGCAATGTATAATAAACATAATAAAAACATTAATATAAATATAAACATAAACATAAACATAAACATAATTAAATAATGCATGTATGCATTATTAGGCCAAAAAGCGATAAAAATGTTTCACTCAATGTAATTTGTTTAGTATTTTAAGCAAAAAAAGTGCCCCCACCCCCACCATTATCCACAATTACATTTCCAGCGGCATGGGAGCCTCGAATTCTAAGAGAATTTTGAAACCCATGATCTACGATACCCAACATGCGAATTCGAGTTCACCCCCCCCCCCCCCACCACCAAAGCGAAAATACTTCCTAACGTTGAACTTTCATCTGTTGGTTTTGGTAGGCAGTCCGTAGAAGTTCTCATCCGTACTCAAGGTGAAACACACAAACATATTGTTTAGTAATGCATGCATTCCAGGGGACGTCCCATTGGATAAGCATTAGATCAGTTTAACCAGTTGTTAAGCGATAAAACTGTTTCACTCGATGTAATTTATTTATTTCTTTAGGCAAGAAATAGTGATCCTCCCCCCCCCCTTACCATGACATTTCTAGCGGCATGGGAGCCTCGAATCCGAAGAGCATTTTAAAATCCATGATCTACGACACCCAACATGCGAATTCGAGTTCACCCCCCCCCCCCTCCAATGGTGCCAGTCTGGCACCAAAGCTGAAATACCTCGGAAAATCCCGAGGTATAACGAGAATTTTTCCTCAATTTCAAAGCTTGGGTACAACTAGTAACCAGTAAAGGAACCGAAATATTGAAAAATCGGATATTTTATGAATATTATCCCCCCACTCATCCCCTCTCCTTTCGAATTTTGGTACTCTGGTAAAATCATGTACAACTCGGAAGTTACTTGAGTCAAACAAAAAAAGAAACTCGCAAATCGGTTGGAAATTGAGGCCTGGGCAGATTTTACAAGATTACCCCCGCAAACGCACGTTTTTTAAGCATTAACCCCCCCTTTCCCCCCCTTAAAAAGCAAAATTCAAAATTCCGGCGCCGTAGTGCACAACTAGATAGTTTTTCGCGTCGATGAAAAAAAGAACCACAAGAATCGGTTGAGAACTAAGGCCTGGGCAGACGACACAAGATTATGCCCAAAAACGCACGTTTTTTGAGCTTTAACCCCCCCTTTCCCCCCTTAAAAGGCAAAATTCGAAATTCCGGCGACGTAGTGCACAACTAGATAGTTTTCCGCGTCGAACAAAAAAAGAACCATGAAAATCGGTTGAGTACTAAGGCCTGTGCAGACGACACAAGATTTTGTCACACACACACACACACACACACACACACACAGACATACACCTATGGTTTTTTTCGCGGATTTGGATTCAGAATGGTCTAAAACGGATTACTGTGTGGTTATTTTTTTTTTCTGTTGAGTGTTGTCCAACTTCACCCCAGATCGATTGCATAAGGACGCCCAAGTCTTACTGTGGGACGTCCTAAAAACCCACAAAATATGCGGTTTTTGGTGTCCTGGCACTATGGTGGCACCAGTATTAGTTCCATGGCGATATAGAAAATAATTCATGACAATCCGGAGGTACATTTACAATTATTCCTAAATGTTATAGCTTTGGCACAATTAGTAGGCAATGAAGGAACCGAAATCTTGTAAAATCGGATATTTTGGTTGTATTATCCCCCACTCGCCCCCTCACTATGCTAATTCTGATACTCTGGTGAAATTAAGTGCAATTTAGAAGTTATCCGAGTCGAATAAAAAGAGAAACACGCAAATCAGTTGGAAATTGGGGTCTGGGCAGAATACACAAGATTATGCCTGAAAAAGTACGTTTTTTATTAAGCATTAACCCACCTCCAAATGCAAAATTCGAAATTCCGGCGACGTAGTGCACAACTAGATTGATTTCCACGTCGAACAAAACAAAATCACGAAAATCGGTTGAAAACTAAGGCCAGGGCAGAGTACACATGATTTCGTCTCACACACATATATACACCTACAGACACAGACATACACCTTTGGTTTTTTCGGGGATTTGGATTCAGAATGGTCTAAAACGGATTAGTACGTGGTTATTTTAATTAATTAATTTTTTCTGTTGAGTATTGTCTAACTTCATCTCAAATTAATCGCAAAAGGACGCCCAAGTCTTACTGTTGTTGATCATTTTACAGGTTTTGAAGGGTTTTGCATTGAATTTTCGAAATTGGTTCACTCAAACTTGTTTTGAAAAAACTGCTCGACCAGTTTTCACCAAAATTACATATTTTTTATAGCAAAAACACTAAACGCTTACAAAAAAAAATCGTCCGAAATGTCAGGTGGGCGTATCCTCTTCGTACCTATCTAAAGTATATTAAATATACTTAAATAAATTTTATTTGTTTGAATGATCCGATGATTAAAATCGGATTAAAATAAAATTCTAAACAACAATCCGCAACAATCCATGATAAAAAGTAATGGTTGTTATAAAAATTCCACTATTACGTATGCGCTTAACGATGAAAACGATATTGATGAAATTAAAAAGAGTTTTGGGGGGTATTTAAAGAGTGTGTTCTTACTCTCCGGAATGGTTTGCACCTTACTATTCAACCATAATAGCATCTACTCTTCCATCCTCCAACCCATAATTATCATCTTAATAGAAATAATAATGATATAATTGCTCGATATTATGTCATAATATAATAAACTGCCGGCTTGTATTCCTAGGAATAGTACAGTAACTTGGACATTCACTCATTCTGTTTACAACTAGTCAAAACTCTCATAATTGATAACGCGAGTCTGTTACAAAGATCACCAATTAGAAATCGTATTTCAGTTACGGAATCAGTTTGTAATCGATCGTGAGTTGTTATTAGCTAAGGTACCCGCTAAGCTACCTGCAATAGTTCAACGTTAAAAAAAAGAATCAATAGATGAATAAAATAAATCCATGCGTTTTTTTTTTCAAATGCCAGTTGAGTTTGAATGGGTTTAACAAGTGACAATTACCTTAAGTGAGTATCCATTGTGCCTTCTCTGAGCCTCAGTCGATATCAGTAGGAGAGCTGACGTCGGTTGTCTGTTTCCGCTGCCTTCCGCTGGATCTATGCGACGGGGTTCGAATATCTCGTGTTGACCAGATAGGAGTCCTGAGGAACAGAAGCAGGAGCAGCTTTAGTCACAGTTCCTTGTTCACCGAATCCAATCCGTTGTCAGACAACATTGCCTTGAAATAAAAACAAGAGATACATTTTTGTTGCTGTTTACATTTTTGTTCTCAATAATATTTAGCGTCTTTGGATGTAGTTATTTCAAGAGCTCTGCACCCGGTATTTCAGGCAGTTCATGAATTAATAATAAATTTTACTATCTTAATGATTCACCCTGTTTCCAGTCATTATTTTAATTAATAAGTTTTCCTTCCGAGTCTACCGAGATTCCTAGGCGGGGGCCTTTTTTGCACTTTTGCAAAGTGAAAACAATTTCCTCCAACATCAAAATTGTCAATCGCATTCCACGTTTTAGACCTTTTTGAACTATTGTGGTTTCGTGTCTGTGAGCTTAAAAACCATTATCGCACGTAAAACTAATTTTAATAATTACTTGAATTCAAATTAAAATAACTTATTATCAATTTTATAAGTAAATATTTCAATTCGATTTCGCACATTTTCACATAAGTATCCCCCAGCTTACGAGCCCAATTTTGCTCGATGACCCCTTGTGTCTCGGATCATCTTCACAGCCGCGATATAGATATTGGAAAAGTGTTTTAATTTCTGATGAGAATTTGTGACAAAAGAAAATTTCGAACTGCTTCCAAATTCAGATTTTAATGCTATATTATGTTCCTATCGATGACGTTTTCACACTGAGCGGTTATCCCTTGTAAGTAATGATGATTTTTCAAAACGAAAAGGTGTCGCTATGGACTCAACCCACACTGTTTTGGAACATTCTAAAACGATTCCTGAAGTTTTTCCAAATCATATACAGGATGTCCCATGTTGTGGGCAGGAAAACTTCGGGAGTCGATTCTACTACCAATTTATGTAGAAAATGCCTCTTAGCAATTTTGTATTGACTCCTTGTTTTTTCCAATTTTTCCCCATTCTAAGATTATTTGGTGTTTTCGACCTTACGTCAGTAACATTACCTGTAAGAAAATGTAAAAAAATAAGGGCACCGTAGGAAAGGGCGTCAAATTTCTCATCTTTGTAGTGCCTAAAAAAGTTATGTGTGGGGTCCTGAAAGGTGAAAAACCAATTCGTAAAATTTGACGGGAGGATTTCGTTGAAATAAATTCACGTTTTCCGCGTTTAAATACAGGTTTTCTCCTAAATTCGATTGTAAAATATCTCCTGATCATACCATTGAAAAGCTGAAATCTGTTTGCAGTTGTTGGTGTTGAGGTTCATGAAAACCCATGAGGAAGTAAAACCTCAACATCCAAGAGAAAAAATAGGAAATTCGACAAAATGTGACATCATTTACTTCACAAGTCGATTTTGGTGTATTACTTTCAATAATGAACCTTAGGAATCAACCTAGAAAAAAATGTAATCCCCTCAAAATTTGTTGGTTCAAGTTTCAAGGTACGTAGAATCCAAAAATCGAATAAAACGCTGCAAATCATTACACAACGGTTTATTATTTTTATATAGATCACTCGTCTACAAAATCACCAACCATCCAATATAAAGAAAAAAAAAAAAATATCAAAAAAAAAATAAAATTTTTTTTTTTTAATAAAAAAAAATCAAAATTACCAACCATCGATCGCATTTTGGTCAGCTAAAATTTGAACGGAGATTAGGCGTCTTTTGCGATCCACACTCGTGTTTTGATTTATACATATATATATATATATATATTTCAATATAAACCCTTAAATTTTCGTAGGGAGCGAACGGTTTGTCCTACAAAGCTCCGCGTGGTCTCCAAAAAATTCTAAAAATTCCATAGAATCTTAAATTGAAGGAAAAACAATACCTTTATATCGAAATTTTTTGAGTTAGGGCGTTTTCAAAATTTCAAAATTGATTTTGGAACCTTTAGGAGTGACCTACATCAACCAAAAGCTTCGGGGCACAACTAGACCCCATATGGAGCCTACATACCAAATTTCATCAAAATCGGTCAATGCTAAGTGGCAAGAGTGCCGCGTACGGCGTACGGCGGACGGACGGCCAAATTTTTATTCGATTTTTGGATTCTACGTACCTTGAAACGTAAACCATCAAATTTTGAGGGGGTGTTAAAATTTTTTTTCTTGGTCGATTCCAAAGGTTCATTATTGAAAATAATAAACCAAAATTTGGCCTTCCGTCCACCGTCCGCCGTACGCGGCACTTTCCTTAGTTCCCATCTACCTATTTTGATGCAATTTGGTACGTGGGCTCCATTTGGGGTCTAGTTGTGCCTCAAAGCTATTGGTTGATGTCGGTCACTTTTAAGGGTTGAAAAATAAAAGCTAAAAATTTCAAAACGCCCTAGCTGAAAAATTTTGATATAAAGGTATTGTTTTCCTTCAATTTGATATAGTTTGAATTTTTAGTATTTTTAGAGACCACGCGGGTAGGACGAACCGTTCGCTCTCTATGAGAACTTACGATAGGTTGGACTTACGATAAATCAGAAACACGAGTGTAAATCGCTTTCATGTTGTCAATTAATTATAATTTAAAGACAAATTACAACAGCAAGGAAAAGTATCTGCATTTATATAAAAATAGAGTCAAACTACTAAGTTTGAGAAATTTCAGATTTTGAACCGATTGGAATGTTTCATCCTTTTTTAAAAATTCGCCCAATATTCCGAAGTACAATTTCTCCGACCCCGGACAAGCTCAGTTACTCGAAAGTAAGACTAGGTCCTACATCATCCATCATTCATAAATCTATTCATGTACCATCATTACTTGTTAATAGAAATCATGAGGCAGGCTCTCACTCCCTGCAGGCATTAATATTGTCTCGGCCAGGTCACTAGAACGTGCATTAGCCAAGCTAATTATCATCCTGTCTCCTGTATTCATTGATCTAGACGCCTTCCACAATGGATAGTGTCAACAGGACTCCTCATTTCATTTAATGCATTTTCATTGTTGTTGTTGTTATAATGGTGTAAAAATCTTAAACAAAAAATTAAGGACCCCATCGAAAGCTTTTGAAATCATTACAAGCTGTGTGGGAGGGAGGTAATATTGGGTTTATAGTGACAGGTAGGTAACAATGTTTGTACTAGATTGATTTTCATTAATCCAAGTACCTAGATTTGACCAATTTCAATGAAAAAAGATGTTCTCCTCGATTCTGTGCATCAAGGAAACATTTTATATATAATGGTGTTTGAACAAAATATGTTTATGTATAGGGATACTAACAAGAGGTAAAAAATATAAAACATTTATCCTATGCACCCAATCAACAAAATGAATGGAATAGTCTCTATGATCATTTGAAAATAATATGGGGGGTTATATAAGAGGTGGAAATCCGGAGACTTACCCTCAAATTGAAGTAAAAATGTATGGAGCTTAGTATTCCAATATCCTTCAAATCTTTATTGATTGAATCACAATTGGCTGTAGCACACTTTAAACATCGCAAAGAAATTTTCCTTTTCTTTTCTATTTCATAATTTTACATTGTATTTGAAGACAAAAGGGAGATTTTGAGCATTTTTTTCTATCCTACAAATTTTAAAAATAAATCAATCTATATGACCAATTATGTCCAAGTTACGTCATGAGAGGATCCAGAAACTTGGCAGAAAATATCTCCTTCACCCTCAAGTATCATGTCCTCAAACGAAAGTTGGTGACCAATTCACCAAAGCAATCTCTATCTCTAGCGATTTGACGAATATCTACATAGCCCTGTCAATGCCATTGTACTGGGAAATGTTCAGTATGCTCGAAGCTCTCTTTCTCCTTCGGCTCTTCTTCCTGCAATTTTCCCCATCCTAGTGATTGGTGTTAAGTAGGTAGAAGTTCAGGATCTTCAGTAGTAGAAATAAAACCATGCGTCTGTTTATGGTCACTATGGGTTATCTATACAAATTGTTATGCTGGAGATCATTTTAATCATTACTAAAACGTATATGCCGTCCAAGAGATGTTCGGCATTCATCTCACCAACCACATCTCAAACACCTCGAGTCGATTGATACTGCAACTTCAAAGGTCCTAGAGTCGACGACATTTATGAGACTGAAAAGGACGGAGAAAATATAATAAATGTATGTATAAAATAGCAACTGTTCCGGCGAACCTTGGTCGCGGAACAGGTAGCAGAATGAGATTCACAACGCACAACCGGTAGGGACTGGCTGCAGGGCATTGCCCTTTCCCGAACAAGTTTTACATTTGAATACTCCTGCCAGAAGATTCTCAGTAGCCATTTGTGCCATCCACCAGTTGATTTTGTAGACATTCAATATTCTAATCGTTCGACTAGACGTATTAACCCATTCTTTTGAAACATCTTAACTCCAGAATACCAGTTATTGACATTAATATAAGGATTTGAAGTACTAATTACTTTCACTTGGTTGGTTGAAAAAACACTTCAAAGCATATACCATGAGACAATTTTTTGAAAAACTTCCTACAGAAGACCACATTTATGGGGGAAGTCCTCTTCCTATCGTTTTGAGATATTTTTTATCCGTCTTCTTTGAACAAAACGTTTTTTCAAGCCACGTTACGGCCTTGATTTCATTTCAATATTTATTCCCGATTTGAAACCAAAGTCAGGCAACAAAATAAATGGAAATAATTGGAGGGATGTTACTGGAAAGGTTATTCAGCAAAACAAACTAGACTTATGAAAGAAGGTGTGATTTTAAATAATGCTCCATGTAAGAATCTGGCATTTGTTTCTGAGATCTTTCAAACAATGCAACACGCGTTTGAAATTCACGAAAATCGGCATATCAAAAAGATATTACGAAGAGCTTACCATAACTAGTGCAGTAGTAACCTAGAAGCAGACAAACATATACTATTTCTATCAAGAAAATGCTTTTTATTCTGCAGTTCGGATTCAAGGAGAGGGTGATCAAACGTTGTGGCTTACCTACCTATGTAACCTATGAACCACCTATTGTCCACTCTCTCAATAATCATCCTTCAGTGTATTTATGCAAGTTAAAATATCGATTTTGAAGGACTAAGTCATTTTCAAAACCCAAGCGTGAAAACAATGCCTCCCCTACTTTTAGTGGACATGAAAGCAAAGCATGCAGGTCACCTACCGTGTCTGTGATCACAGGAGTTACAGTACTCCGAAGTGCATGCTCTGGTTTCTATGAATATAAATATTCTTCTTTGTGAGGTACCAAGACTGACTATATAAAAGTAAGTGCTAATCGATGATGTAAGCTGGTGATTACACGCGACTATTTAATTCATATTATACCGCTGAGGTGGACTAGAGGAATAGAGCGTGAAGATCGAAAAGCGTCAAGTCGGGATGTGTGATAACTGACCACACCTCGTTGTAACAGCAGTGGAAGGGGGTAGTCAAATAGGTAGTAGCCACACATTTTCTTCATGTTTATTGTCCCTGGTCTGTCGTGCTTGTGTGTGTTCTCAAACGATCTCGAGCTCGTGTTGATCGTCACGTTTGATCCTTCGATTCGAACCACTCCAAGTTTTTCTTCATAAACGAGCAAGGTACGCCTAATGAACACTCATTTTTCTCCAAATTTGAAACAGTATTCCCATTTCACGTTTTCATTCCTTATGATCAGATTGTGTTTGATGTCTGCCTATGTGAGTCTGCTGATCCTTGCCATGTACAGAAAAGCTCCGTCAATGTTGGAAAATGATGATATACGTAACAATATAGGACTAACATGGAGGAATTATACGGAAGCTAGATGGAAAACTGTGTATATTATAGTTTGCACTTTACCTTTCTCAGAATGTCAAATTGAAGAAAACTAATATTGATCCTAACATTCAATAGAGGGTTAAAACCTATAACCAGAAAAGTCTCTTCAACCAACGATCATGCATTGTTTTCCATATCTGGTGGAGTTGAATCTCATTTTAGTACCCACTCTGCATATTGTTTCGGAACGATACGCTCATTTCATTGGTATGTAGGCTATGAAATTTAATTTCGAAAATCTTGGAAATTATTTGATGTTTGAGCACTGTATTGCTAGTAGAACTAGTTGTAGATCAACTGTATGTTACATACAATCGGACTACTGATTCAAGATGATACTTTCCTATCCTTAGCCAGTATATATAGTGACTACTACCTCGCCCTTGCACCTCGATGAACCAGGTGACGTCTGTTTGGATGAGGAGTAGGACGTTGAATGTCAGCCAACAAGAGCAAAGAATCTCCGTGGTTGAAGTGTTTTGTACAAACACTTTCAATTACTTCCCAACCGTTTCACCCAATGTTATTTAGATCGTTTACCATAACGTTTCCAGTGGCTTAAGAGTGACGAACTTTGAACAGCACTTTGAAATCTACGATGTACGATACCCAACGCGTGAACTCAAGTCTAAACCCCCCTCCACTTCCACCGGGGTGCAAATAGTATAGCACTACTGTGTTGGAAAAGTAAAAAAAGAGCGTCTATGACGTGGTTTCGGTACCAGGGCACCATGATGACACCACCGCTTCCTGGTACGATACTTTAAAATCTAGAGGTGCATTATTTCCATAGGCCCAGTCGTGCAAAACTAAGCACAACTTTGTAATGTATCCCGTACCAGAATACTACATAAACATTCTGAATTTGTTTTTTCTCGAATGAAAAATTTGAAAGTAATTGGCTCCACAGGGGTTTTGCTCGTTTAAGGAGTAACGCGGGAGTGACAATTGATTCAAGAAGGTAATAAGTACCTAATACATAAAAATTCTCAACAAAATCGATCCTGCCGTTTGGAAGTTGGGCGTGATGTTCCGAAATAGCATAGTCCTTTCCGTTAGGTATACAGTACTAACGTACCAAACTTAGTGAGTATCTTTGACCATTTGGTAACGCTCAGTTCGGTACAGAAAAACGTACAATAATTGGAGCCAATACGCGAACTTATGATCAACCATGAACTTTGCAGATGTTTTTAGGGAACATCGAATTGGCACTAATTTAATATCACGGACAAAACTCGTCAAACCACTGAGCCGGTCAGCCTACCTTGTAGACAGTGTACCTCGCGGATCCAGGTCATGATGTAGGCTGACGATCGCCGCCACTGATTTTCGACGGGACCCATCGCGATTATTTACCCACAGTCAAGACTGCGAGCAGCATATTAACCATCGTCGGCTGCAGCATGACCAACGACTCCACTAAATTCGTGGTGACGGTCATCGGGAGGGAGGGTGGCTCAGCAGCCCCCTCTACGCTTGGCCAACCACTGAGCAACCCCGTTCAACTTTAGTTCGAGTTGAGACACAACACCGCGATGTATGACAATGCTGCCTATACGTCCTACCCCAACCTACCCCTCGTACTGGACATCGAGTACCCGACGCTCAAAGGTAACTCAAAATTTTTCACTTGAGAAAAAAAAACCTTTTAATCCCGCATTTCATTTATAATTCCCAACAACGATTTCATTCCATTTATTCCGAGAGCTTAATATCGCATTAATTCCATTGACAACATAGTTGCCCGGTGAATGATACTCATAGATAAGAATGAAGAAAGATCCCGAAGTGAAAATCCAATCCACGTCCAAATCCAATCCATCATGACTCAAAGACAAGAACATTACAAGTGACGAGAAGGCAAAATAATATTCGAAGTGCGAACGGAATTGTCACAGAACAGATTCTTCCATAAATTTGTAAAAATGTAATAGAACATTTAATTTTATCAGGCATTTACTTACTGTTGGCTTGATAAGATTCGGAATAATTATTGTACTTAATCGAATTTGATAATCATTCCAAAATTATCATCAACCTACAGTGTAAGCAATATTGTTAAATAATAAGAATAGGATGGATGTCAGAATGTTGGCATCTTGTCATTAAAGTTGTTTTTAAAACCTGATTTGTTGTTAAAATAAATTGTTTCATTATTTATTAACCAATTACAATCAACAAAAAATTACAAAATTGATACGTGTTGTCAAGTTTTTTGAACCGAACTTTGTTCATCTAATTGAAAAACATGAAATCCAATTTACCCGCTAATACTTGAATTATCAATAGTACTGTTGTTCAGTGTCAGTACTAATGACGATGAATCGTAATAATACGAATTAGAATCGATTTTTAAACCCTGAAGAAATTACACAGGATTCCTGTTTCATCAATATCAATATCAATATTCTCTCTGAATATCGATATTGATGACCAACTGGACACACAATAGAAGCTTTTTCTAGCCATGAACATAATTCGCACTTCTCGTGGATGTTATGATACCTTTATTTTGTTCCATACACATAGTTTAGTCATATAATTCAATTTAATTTTCTACATTGGTCAACGATTTACATAACTCACAATCCGAGAAACGTTATACATTTCAACTATCTACATATAACTAATCTAAAGCAAAGCTATTTTCCTCATATTGCAAGGTTTCCTAAAATCCTATTCTTAGCACTATGACCCATGGAAAGACATTTTTGCATCTATTTCGAACCCATAAGATTGATGTATAAGACCGATAAGATTGATGAATTTGTTTGTTCTGCTTTCATTCGTTCAATCAGTGTGAAATTATTAATTACCAAATACGTTCCCAATTTCAGTCCTTTCTAAATCGCTTTAGATTAAATGTCTCGAAGTATACAAACCCTACATACGTGTATATACAGAACTAGTAACTGCACATGTATGCATCTAAATTTTGATTAGCACCAGATAAGATCCAAATTTGAAGAAAAAATTATTGATTGATTAGGTATTTTTGAAAGTACTACTCGATACATTGACTCGACCTGGCTAAAATCTCAATATCGGATTTTGAAAGATCATACAAATGAGCCGGTCTTTGTGATATTCTTTGATTTATAATCGTTGGATGTAACTACTACTATGAACTTTTTATATCATTCATATGACGTTTTTGACACTACATATTGTAAGTTATTGGATAATTCAATAAATAACGCATTTGTGAGTCAACATGCAAATATTTCGCTGAGTAGATAACTACCACAATTTTTATCTAAGTTGGCTCACTTCAGTTTTCATCCTCACTACCTACCTTGAGTTGGGGCTCCAAAAGTTATGTTCTCGTATAATGCAAATATGCGGCACAATGTATAAGAAATTATAACAATTATATGATTGAACTATGTAAATAGATCAATATAGCAAATTCACTGTATTATTGCGTTAAATCTAAATTAATGTATGTTGTAAATTCGATCTTTCGGTGGCTCACCGCTTATTCAACCCTTTCGAATCATCTTTCAACCTATTATTAAGCTTTTTCCTTCTGCTAATATTCGATTCGAGATCATCTTGCTGAATACCGGCCCTTACCTTTATGGCATTTAATAAATCAAACTTCGATAAGGAAGTTTTGGTGCAAAAAGAACTGGTTCCAGTGGTGAGGTGTGGGCCTTGTTTTCGCTTCTTTTTGGTTCATTTTTTTCAATGATGAATCTTAGCGATCGAAGAAAGAAGGAAGACAACAATTTTGGAACAATTTTTGCCTATAACTTTGAGGTTTTACGATTAAAGTTAAGTACCTAGAACCCAACAATTGAATTAACAAAATAAAACAATGAAAAAAAAACAAACAAAAAAAAAAAACATTCCGTCTATCAGGCACTTCGAATAAAGTTAATGAAATTCGGTTTGAGGGCTCCCATCGGGGTCTAGTTGTGTCTTTTAGTTTGAAGGTCAATGAAAATTAGGCTGACTAGTCCACTGATACGCAGTTTTCTAAACTCAAAAGGCTAGACGTTTGTTTAGAAAAAATGTGGCCGCGAGGGTATTACTCGTAGTAAATCGATTGGTTTTTGTTTAATAAAATCGATGTGAATAACTTGTTGGTCGATTAGAGAGGAATGCTATGAAACGTGGTAAAAATCGCCTATGGATCTTTGAAGTTACGTAACCCTAACCTTGTACTTATAAAGCAGAAAAAAGAGAAAAATTCCCGTTTGTCAAAAAGTACATTTTACGAACAAAGTTTGGGGGTTATGACATTCGTTTTTATCATAATAAAGCTGAATAGGTATTAGTATTTTCACAAGAGTTAGCCCGACCGAAATAAACAGGATAATTCAGAATATTTTAATATAAGCCCGAACTTTTAATTTTCTAAACTTCCCTTGTACAGAACTTATGACGTCCCTATGACAGAACTTCCATGTCCAATTGATCTGAGGTGGAGGCAAGAAAAAAACCTCATAGAATTATTACACAAAGGTTTATTTGTTCTATACGTGTAGATCATTCGTCTACAAAAAACACTTTGCCATTGTCACGTCCTTCCAACCTTTATTTGGATGAAATAAAGCTTCTCACTCAGTTCGAACAAACAGGGAGTTGTGGGTGCCTTCATAAGAAAATTTGATTACTGGCTGCTAAGGACGCAAAACTCAGCTCAACTCGAAGTAACGAACAACGATCGCGTGGTCAGCTACAATTTGAACGGAGATTAGGCTTCTTTTGCGATTCACACTCGTGTTTCTGATTTATCGTAAGTCCAACCCTTAAGTTCTCATAGGGAGCGAACGGTTGGTCCTACAGAGCTCGGGCTGGTCTCATTTGACGCTAAAAATTCAATACTATTTTAAATTGATGGAACAACAATACCTTTAAATCAAAATTTGTTGAGCAAAGGCGTTTTCAAAATTTCAACCCTTATTTTTCAACCCTTAGAAGTGACTGACATCAACCAAAATCTTCCGGCACAACTAGACCTCAAATGGAGCCCAAACACCAAATTTTGTCAAAATCGGTTTTTGTTAAGGAAGTCTCCCTTGTGGATGCGGCACTTAGCTTTATCTTATCCGATGCACAGTGAATAAACGAAACTCTAATTACCTACCACTGCACTTCAAGTGTTATGGTCAAATGACGTTGAAACGAGTAAAGAATCATCCCAACCTCACAATCCGTTGAAATTTCTTCGAAATTGGAAGGAAGCTGTTGAATGTATGCTCTGTAAAAATTCCACGTTGGCGCATGCTGAGTGGCTAGCGGTGATCCGAACGAGATGAATTTCATAGTGGACCATCTGAACCATACCTAGCACACAGTAGCTGAAAAGTTCATTGAATTTGGACGTCAACCTTTGATTCTGAGGTTGCTACAAGTTTTTCACAGTTCAGAAAGGTCCACAATGAGAGGGAACCAAAGGAACATTCGTAGCAAACGCGGAAATTATTGTCACAACCTTTGGGTTATCATGGCTCTTCAGAAACCTCGTGGCTTCTCAACGAAATTGATGGAATTTGTAAGAGTTGTGTGGGTTTTCTCCCTTATTTAAACCGGCGCCGCTGGACCAATGTTGGTGCTTCCAAAGGGGTTTGAGGAAACAGATTTTCATGACCCAATGTATGTACAACCCAGATTCTTCCGAGTTTCGAACTACTCCGAATTTTAAATAAGCAAGTACGTACCGACCTACTCAGTGAAGTAGAGAAGATTCAAGTATAAGTAGGTTTCTTCATGAAGCATTCTTCACGCTTTGATGAGTGAAGAAGCTGAAAATCCTACACAACCTATTACTTTAATTTATTATGTAGATACGTTTCAGTAATACGTCATCATCCTAAGCATCCGAATGATCTTATTCAAGACGCTCATTCTCTTTGGCTCAACATGCTGTAAAGTCTTATTTTGGTTCTTGCCTTGATGATGGGATGTCCCTGACGTTGACTAGGTGTACACTCACAAAACGTCCCCGCTTCAAATCTTAAAGAATCGGCAAGAACTGGTTCAACTTCAATTTTTTTTAATCCAAAATTTCTAACCCAGGAAAACAGAAACGTCAAATACCCGGAATATTCCTAATTCTGATCAACGCATAATATGTACACAATTAAAGTTTTCATACAAAGGTATTAACTAATTTTGTTACTACCTACCTACTTTACTTTACTTTCCCCAAGCCTGGAGGTCACTTCATTCATACATTGCCTAATGTTTCTTCAAAAACCTTATTATTCTATCATCTTTTGTGCTCTAAAGGGTTACTCTGTTATTGGGAAAACAAGACAATTTTCCACGGTACCAATGCGTTCCCAACAGGTGGAGTTGGACGACGACTGTTATTACATCACGATGATCGTTATGCATTATCCGCCTGACAACCTCGTTGTACCTAATAGTGCCTATTATAGGTTTACAATCTGCAGCTCTTGAATATAATAGTCTCTTGTATCCTCAAGATGAGGGGACGTATTTGAGTCAATGATTCAAATACGACGATCAATAGAGGCCTGATGGCGTACTAGTAATTCTTGCCTGGTTCTATCTATAGTCATCTGATTCCTGCGGCTCTTATTATTCCTAAATTATGGAAGCTATTATTCAAAGAACACTTGCCTTGTGTCGATTTTTAGTAGGTACATCTTACATTCTAGTGCGGTTATGTACGTAGGTAGATAATAAAGAAATGTTGAATAACCAACAATGATCAATTAAGACCTACCTAAGTATTAAATTTGATATTGAGTCTCACACTTTGTTTTTATGGGATACCGACTCTGAACCTCCTTGAGATGGTCAATGACTATTGAAGGGCTATTTGTAGGTATCCATGTCTCATGTATGGTTATATCAATAAGAAAACTTAATAACCAAACACCTAGCTTGATTATGTGTTTATTAAAATCAAGTTCAAGTCGTGTACTGTGATGGCTCAATTTATGTGTTTTCGATGGAACTCTTACTAGGACTCTTACATGTGTTGTCGACCACTTGTAACACTATTGGGACAGGATGACAAGGATGCCATTTTCCAGCGAGCACCAGCACTGAAAAACACCGGCTTTTGGATTAGTTCCGATTATACATATGAAATACGCGAGAAAAGGCGACACCTGCAATCGATCCGGAAAATATTGATGAAATCTACTCAAGGGCAAAATATCAGAGTTTCTTTCGACAAATTATGGGTTGGCAAGGAGGTTTTCAATTGGGATCAAGAAGAAAGACTGTTACATCGTCAAGGATGCGGATTCGCTAAAATCCGAGAAATGCTGGGAGTGAACGTGGAGGAAAAACTGAAAGAACTGGAAGCAGGAAGTGCAGAGAACTTCGAAGGAGCAGGGAGAATGGAGGCCCTAACTTCATGACATGAGGGGAAGAACACCCTGACCAGCAGCCCCAGGTACGAAGAAAAGAACGTCAAAATTCTAGCCTTAAATGTGTGTGGTCTAAGGAAAAAAATGAATGATAGCCAATTTATAAGTTTTGTGATAGAATATGATGTTTTTATGCTATATGAAACGTTTTTGGTGGAAACAGAGATAGAAGAGATTAGGAATACATTTGATAAATTCGTGTTAAGCTGGGAACCAGCGGTCAGATATAGTATCCAGGGCAGACCTAGTGAGGGAAGACTTTTCGGGATCAAAAAACAAATATTCGGAAGCATGATGACTTTTGACACAATAGGAAATATGGGAATTATAAAAATCATAGCAGAAGGAAATGAAATCACAATACTGCCAATCTACCTGAATTGCAATAACTGGGAGAACAAGTTTGAAAACCTAAAATATGTAATAGAGGAAAACTGTGAAAAAAAACTAATAATAGTTGGTGACACAAATGCTAGGATGGGACTTTTACAATATATACCAAAGGACCCGTACAGCCACATCATCACGACCAAAGGAGATAGGAAATCTAAAGATAAAGTTATCGATACAAGAGGAAGGAAGCTGGTGAAATTGTTTGATGAGAATGAATTAATTATACTGAATGGTAGAATGGAGGGTGATAGGGAGGGGGAATATACTTTTGTGGATAGGAAGGGGTGCTCGGTCATTGATGTAGTGGCGGTGTCGGGAGAGGTGATGGAAAGGGTTCGGACATTTGAAATAGTGCCGGAACTGTTCTCCGACCACCTACCAGTATCATTTACGATTTCGCTAAGATCAGATAACAGAAACATGAAAACTAGCGCACTACTACCAAAGCTGGTGTGGACAGACAAAGATTCGAAATGGTACGTTCCCAAAATCACAAATCGGGTAAAGGCAATGGGAGAACATTGGGTTGATGTACAATGCGAATATGAGACAATCATTCTAAGTATTAGACATGCGGCGGAACTGGGGGATAAAATGCCAAATCCAAACAAACCAGCATTCAACAAACCATGGTATGACTTTACCTGCAGGAAAGCGAGAAAGACAAGCATGGAACATTTGAAATTATTCAGAAAACATAATCACGCAGAATATAAGGAAAAATATATGAGGTCCAATGAGGAGTACAAAAAAATATGCAGGGCGAAGGAAAATGAGTACTACAAGGAGGTAGATGTTGAATTGGGCACAGTAAGTGACTCAAAAACTTTCTGGAAGTTGATCAACAGAATTAGGGGTAAATCCAAATTTCTAATGCCACAAATGTCGATAACAGTACTGGTGGAACACTTTCAAAAACTATTAAATCCTCGCATTGATATGACAATGTATTTTGCGGCCCCTTACATAGTGGAAGAAGAGCTAGATATGGAATTCACCATGCAGGAACTAGATAACATCATCGAAAATTTGAAAAAGAATAAGGCGCCGGGGCCAGATAGGGTGACAAACGAGTTTTTCATGAACGCACCGAAAATTGTTAAAACAAGACTGTTGAAGACCTATAATGCAATGTATAAGGCGGGAACAGCTCCGGAGTCTTTCAGGGTTGCTATATTATTCCCAATTCATAAAAGAGGGGATACAATGGACCCAGCAAACTTCCGTGGACTAGCTTTCATGAACACAGGTGCCAAGATATTCGCAGGACTCCTCCTAGGGCGGCTTGCGGGATGGGTAGAAAGTAGAGGGATTCTCACAGAGGCACAAGCGGGGTTCAGAGCGGGATACTCGACAATGGATAATCTTTTTAGTATCACCAACATAGTAAAATTAAGAGAAAAACAAAACAAAAAGACGTACGTTTTCTTTATTGATATAAAGGCTGCATATGACCATATTTCACGGAGTGCCTTATTTTACAAGCTGTATGGCTATGGGGTTTCCACAAGGATGGTCAAAATGCTGGAGAATTTATATCGTGGGACAAGGATGGGCGTATGGACCGAAGAGGGAGTAGCAGAGTATTTTGAAACGGAAGTAGGGCTGAAACAAGGGTGCTTGTTAAGTCCACTGGCCTTCTCACTGTTCATCAACGACTTACCGGAGTGCCTAGGAGGTGGGGTGAAAATTGGAGAAGCAGTAATAAAAACGTTAATGTATGCGGATGACATTGCCTTGATAGCGAATAGCCCTGGGTCCCTACAAGGAATGATAAATGATCTGGCGCAGTATTTGGACAAGTGGAACCTCACCCTAAGCCAGGAGAAATCTCAAATTATGATTTTTGGAAAAGGAGGAGGGAGACCGGCAAAAAATGAGAAATGGAGCTACCTAGGGCAACCAGTTGAAATCACCAAACAATACAAATATCTGGGAATAACCCTAACTCCGCGACTAGATCTAGGACCACATTTCAATAAAAAGGTAGTGGAAGCAAAACATGGTATGGGTATGGTATGGGGAACACTCATCAGAAAACGCCGAGTCCCACTAAATGTCAAGCACCGAGTGTATGAGGCAACCACGCGAGCGATGGTGTGTTATGGTGCACAAATTTGGGGCTACGAAAAACACGACCAAGTTGAAGCACTACAAAGATACTATTTGAAAAAAATACTTGCCCTCCCCCGAAACACCCCCAATTACGCGTTGTACTCAGAAAGTGGTTTCGAGCTCCTCTATTTCTACGCTCTGCAGCTACAAGTGGATTATACCGCAAAAGTAATGACATACCCGGAGAAAAGATTTGCGTGGATAGTCGCAAAAAATGTAATAGAGGAAAGGGTAGCATGGTACAAAGAATACGAGGAATTGGCCGGGCGGGTGGGCATGACTATTGAAAGAAATGGGTGGGAAAGAACAATGAATAAAGTGATTGAGAAAGCGAGATCGAAGTGGCGAGTGGAGCTGGAAAATGAGGCGAAAACTTCAGCACACCATCAGCTTTACGCAAGACTGGATAGAGGGCAGAATGGAGGATTGGAGTACAGGAACTTGGATGACATATATAAAATTAGAATGATAGCAAGGGCCCGAACAGAAATGCTCACGGTTAACTACAGATGGTGGAGAGACGGGCAAGTGAACAAATGCTCAATGTGTAACCGCCAAGAAGAGGAAACGTCATTCCATTTCCTTGCCATATGCCCGATTTTGAGGGAGTTTAGGGTGCGATATTTGGGTAAGGGGTCAATCACGGAAGGAGAGATAATAGAATTGTTGAATGGTAACGGCAAATTGGAAAACCTTGTAAAATACATAAGAGAAGCAAGTAAATACAGACAATTTCTGGTTAATGAATTTAACTATGCATAATTTATTTATTAGTTTGTATTCTAGTATATTGTGTACTAATAACCTATAATTAGTTTGTACGAAAAAAGAGAATAAAATAAAGAAAGCACATTAGTTATATATAAACGATACATAAACATATAAACAGGCATGATATAAAAAATAAACAGCGAATACCCCCTGCGACGGATTGTATCCAGCAGTATAAGCCATGACTAAGTTAGGATAAATAAGCAGAAAATGAAGCATGCGGCAAAGCGTTAGATCTAGGATTAAGTGATAGGTACAACTAAAATATTTGTGATT
Source organism: Apolygus lucorum (assembly GCA_009739505.2). NCBI lineage: Eukaryota > Metazoa > Arthropoda > Insecta > Hemiptera > Miridae > Apolygus > Apolygus lucorum. The sequence continues at coordinate 35,619,605 of CM019167.2, forward strand.
AATACTGATGTTCAAATAGCCAATAATAACTCTGTATTCTATAAAAATGTGAAATTACATGCAACATGAAATTAATTAATCAAATCCTTCTAATGTATGTTTTGATAAAGAAATGCTTTAACTCTCTCTCTCTCTCTCTCTCTCTCTTACATTCTAGTGCGGTTATGTACGTAGGTAGATAATAAAGAAATGTTGAATAACCAACAATGATCAATTAAGACCTACCTAAGTATTAAATTTGATATTGAGTCTCACACTTTGTTTTTATGGGATACCGACTCTGAACCTCCTTGAGATGGTCAATGACTATTGAAGGGCTATTTGTAGGTATCCATGTCTCATGTATGGTTATATCAATAAGAAAACTTAATAACCAAACACCTAGCTTGATTATGTGTTTATTAAAATCAAGTTCAAGTCGTGTACTGTGATGGCTCAATTTATGTGTTTTCGATGGAACTCTTACTAGGACTCTTACATGTGTTGTCGACCACTTGACAACTTCTCCGAACAATCGAAACTGCGTTATTCTTCTCCGACAATCTCAAAGTTCAATGACACATTATACACCAATACGACGTCATGATAATAGGTCCAATTATTCCGGACTTAACCTACCGCCTTACATAGGGGTCAAATACATCAAAAGAGGGCGACCATTGAAAAAAAAAATATATCCATTCATGCAGTATGAGTTAATGAGCGAATTTTTAAAGGTTAAGAAAATCGAGATATTAGCTATGTGATAGAATAGTCAGCCTTGTGGGTGTGTACGAATGGTTGAAATTATACAATCGACCTCTTGGTTTAAAAAAAATTAAAGAAAAAAAGCCTTTAAAAATACCCTCCTCGTTACCCCAAACTCATACCTAGTATACCTGCAAGTAAATTGTAATTGTTTCCTATATGCTTCATATCTAACACATCAGCAAAATGTAAGCGTAGGGTATGTTTTAAACATTTTAGTAGTCCGTATTCATGGAATAACTCATACAGTTCAGCTATTGTATTTTTGGGTACAACGAATATACACAAACTTTCAATCTCGATCCAATACGTATTTCAGTAAAAACCGCTGCAAATTATTACACAAAGGTTCATTTTTTTCTATATAGATCATTCGTCTGCAAAAAACACGGCTTTGCCATTGTTACTACCAACCAACTTGAAGAAAAACATCGATCGTATTTCGGTCAGCTAAAATGTGAACGGAGATTAATCTCGGAGATTCTCCTAATTAGGCCTCTTTTGCGATTCACACTCGTGTTTCTGATTTATCGTAAGTCCAACCCTTAATTTCTCATAGGGAGCAAACGTTTTGTCCTACAGAGCTCCGCGTGGTCTCTAAAAATTCAATTATATCTTATATTGATGGAAAAACAATACCTTTATAACCAAATGTTTTGAGTTAAGACGTTTTCAAAATTTCAACCCTTATTTTTAACCTTTATTTTTCAACCCTTAGAAGTGACCTACATCAACCAAACGCTTCGGGGCACAACTAGACCCCAAATGGAGCCCATATACCGAATTTCATCAAAATCGGTCAACGCTAACTTAGGAAAGTGCCACGTACGCCGCGGCGTACGGTGGACGGATTACCAAATTTTGGTTTATTATTTTCAATAATGAATCGAAAATCGAATAAAGCCCCCAGTTAGGTTTGACCGATACTGATGAAATATGGTATGTAGGCTCCGTTTGGGGTCTAGTTGTGCCCCGAAGATGTTGGTTGATATAGGTCACATCTAAGGGTTGAAATTTTGAAAACGCCTTAACTCCAAAAATTTAGATATAAAGGTATTGTTTTTCCATAAATTTAAGGTAGTATTGAATTTTCAGAGACCCTGCGGAGCTCTGTAGGACAAAGCGTTCGCTCTCTACGTGAATTAAAGGGTTGGACTTACGATAATTCAAAAACATGAGTGTGGATCGCAAAAGAGGCCTAATCTCCGTTCAAATTTTAGCTTACCGAATGGCAAAGCCGTGTTATTTGCAGATGAGTGGTCTATACAGAAATAAAATAAGCCGTAGTGTAATAATTTGCAGCGTCTTCATTTGATTTTTGGATTCTAAGCACCTTGAAACGTAAACCAACAAATTTTTTGTGGGTGTGGGGGTTAAAAAAATGTTTCTTCGTCGATTCCAAAGATTCATCATTGAAAATAACAAACCAAAACAGAAAAAAGTCTATGCTTTCAATTTTTGAACGGTGTGCTAAGAAGTACCTAAGCAATACAATAGGGGTATTCACGGTCGGGCCGTTCTCGACGTGTTAACGTGTTTAACGTCGAACGAATCGGTCGTAAACATGTTATCAAGGTTATCAGTCGTCGTAAGTTAACACACCCGAATGGTCTGTTAAAGTGTGTGCTAAACGTGTTATCCGTCGCAACATCAGAAAGAAAATGGCCGATAACTTGCCAGCTGTTTTTCACTCAGTTTACTTGTGAGTTAATTAGTTTCGTCTTAGTTTTTTTGAGTTGGAGTCTGTTGAGTTGGAGTTCGTTTGTTTGTCTCGGTTATTTTGTGAGTTATTTGAGTTGGAGTTGAAGGTATGGAGGTCTCTTGGAGGTATGGAGGGAAGAGAAAGGTAGTTGGGAAGAACAAATACAATGAAAGTGAAGGAAAAATGCGAAAAACTGTTTTCTTGACCACTTCATAATCAACAAATTCTTGTTTATAACTTTTCGTCGACATGACTGCAGTGAGTAATCCTCAAATTTCCAGTGTAAAAAGTAAAGAATCTGTAAACAATATAGGTGGTATAAAAGTTGTCTCCTGTGGTAAAAAAAAAACTTTGCTTGTTTCTTTGCCATGGAACAAACAATGATGGACGTTGTAGATTTTTTTACTCCTCATTTTTACCGAATTTATGGCGTTTTCCCCTTCTCGTTCACACTTCCTCCACCGAATCATGCCACACAATAACCATTCGACCCTAATGGCTGCGATCTAGCCAGGTAATCGAAGAAGAAGGAGTGATGAGACTGCAACAACTTTAGCACGTTTAACACGAGTCGACTGGGGTTGTTCACGGGTTTTTTGTTTAACAAGTTTACCACTTAACACGTTTAACACGATAAGCTCAACCGTGAATACCCATAATGTGATGAGGGATCTGTTGAAGGAAGGAAACTAACCGCCAGGGTTTCCATGGAAGACAGAATGATATTAAAAGGCCTCACACCAGCTGGCCTCCCAAACGATACTGCAAACCCACTGACCTTCTTACTTTCGCTCCCAAAAAAATGTATAATAATCTGGTTTAAATTAGTCGCCTTTTACCTTGTTGTCCTGAGGACACGGCCGATGAGCCACAACCTTAAAATTTCATGAGGTCGTAAAATAAATATTGTAAATTAGAAACTAAATGTGATTAAACCTTTTTCGCAGTCTCACGAGTGGGAAGTCTTGAAAGCCTAGTAAAGATGAGATTTAGTTCCCTTCGTAGTCCTTCTCTCTCTCATTATGTTTCGCTAGGATTCGTCGTTCAGACGTAAAAATAAAAAAAAACTGAAAAAAATTCCGAAAATTTCATGGTGTTTAGCCCACCAAAAGTTTTCCCAAGGGCTTTTGAGGTCGAAAAATTGATTTCTCCATACTCACACTATACCAAACGATCCTAGAAAAAAATATCTCTTGTTCCATTTTTTGCAAGCTCGACCCCACTTTGGATCCTCTATTTACCGGGCTACAGTAAAAATGTCGGAGACGGAAGGATTCTAACCTTTTTTGTGATCTCAAGGTCTTTTAACTGCAATTCCGCCTCCTTTCCGCTGACATGCGCAAGCTCGGAGAAAAAACCGAACTTTTTATTAGTACACTCACCCAAGTTGTCGACCTTCTAAGTTGTTAAATATTGAGTATCTACTTCCTCTTCACCTGACACTGACAGAGCTTGCGGCTCCCAAGGTAACCAGTGGTAACCAATGCGCAGCTGTTTGAATTCCCAAACTAGCGTTCAAAATTATGGTAGTTCATGTTGTTTACCTGACTCCGGGAGAAACTATCGTGACAGCTGTGAAACAATGCGTGCAATGTTAGGTTAATTATAATTGCAAGCATTCAAATTTGTGTATGGAGTGGATTTAAAACGATATCATCATCCTGCCCGGGGATACAGACACGGCAACAAACAATTTTAGTTCACTGACCTTTCTTCTTGCTCACGTCATAATTGATTACTTTGAATATTTTCATACGGATTGATACTTTCATCCAGTTGAAAAAATATACTGCGTATATTGTTTCAAAGTAAGTACTCATCTGTATAATACTGACTTTCTTGTATTCGTTTATAACTGTCATATTTATGCACGTCTTTGATTATTTCATTGTTCGGTATCTTCTGCCCCAATCAAATTAGTAAATTGGGTGTAATAATTAAATGACCACCGATATAATGAAAGTGAATAACAAAATAATCCGGTATCATAATAAATCATAAAATTCATCATGACATAATATGTTATGATGAATTTGATGATTTATTATGATACCGGATTATTTTTTTATTTACTTTCATCATATCGGTGGTCATTTAATTATTACACCCAATTTACAAATTTGATTGGGGCAGATGATACTCAATCAAAATAAATATAAACATAAAAAACATAACAAATAATCAATATTATTGATTTACTCAGTATTAAGCATTATTACCTAATATGAACTTGTAATTATGCCTCATTAGTCCTAGAAAACAGTATCCACCTTATACAAGGTGTCCGAGAAAGATACGACCAAATTTTAGAGGTCAATTCTATGAGGTGTTTCCAACAAAAATATGTCTCATAGCAATTTTATTTTAACCCCTTGTTCATCCAAGTTTTTTTCAATTTTTCAAATTTTTTTTTCAATGTTTTCAAAAGATTTTTTTTCGTATGTTGAACGTTGTCTCACTAAAATGACTGTAGCTCCCTTATTTTTCGTGGAAATTCAAATGTGATTACACTGTTGAAAAGAGCATTAAATGTCCCATCAGATGAGCTACTACCCACAACCTCGCATCTAGTTAGATTTTTTCTAGTCCGAACTTAAAGCTTTGCAATTTTCGAGTTTTTTTAAACAAAATTTTCAAGAGATTTTCACCCTTTTTCTGTAAAGGAAATTCGGTGCGATTTTCTTCTACAGGAAATGGGTGAAAATCCCTTGAGAGGTTCGTCAAAAAACTCAAAAATTGCAAAGTTTTAAGTTTGGACTAGAAAAAATCTAACTAGATGCGGGGTTAAAAATGTGTGTTGTAGCTCACCTGATAAGAAATTCAATACTCTTTTCAACGTCAATTCGATTTGAATTTCCACGTAAAATCAAAGTGAGCTATAATCATTTTAGTGAGACAAGGTTCAACATATGAACAAAAAAAAATGTTTTTTCAAACGATTGTAAGCCTAGCTGAAACTGCCGGTTAATTTCCCACTGTAATCACAAACGTTGACCCAAAAATTCAGCTTTCCAACGGTATGGTCAGAATTGATTCCAATATTTTTATTAGTGGAAAAAACCGCGCTCGAATGCGGAAAAACGTGATTTTTTGGTTTATTATTTTCAATAATGAACCTTTGGAATCCACCCCCTCAAAATTTGTTGGTTTACGATAGTTTAGAATTTTTTGAGATCACATGGAGCCCTGTAGGACAAACCGTTCGTTCCTTACGAGAATTCAAGGGTTGGACTTACGATAAATCAGAAACACGAGTGTGAATCGCAAAAGAGGCCGAATCTCCGTTCAAATGTTAGCTGACCGAAATGCGAAGTTTTTCTTCAAGTTGGTTGGTGGTAACAATGGCAAAGCCGAGTTCTTTGCAGACGACTGATCTATATAGAAAAGTAATAAACCTTTGCGTAATAATTTGCCGCGATTTTCAACGATATTGACGGTTTGACGGGAGGATTCGGGTTGGATGGAGAGAGAGAGGAGCGTCGGGATGAAATTTAGTATATGGGCTCCATTCGGGGTCTAGCTGTGCCCCAAAGCTATTGGTTGATGTCGGTCACTTCTAAGTCGTGAAAATTAAGGGTTGAAATTTTCAATAGTGCCCTATCTCGAAAACTCTCGAAATAAATTTATAGTTTTTTCACAAATTTATAATAGTGTTGAATTTTTAGAATTTTTAGAGACCACGCGGAGTTCTTTAGGACAAAACGTTTGCTCCCTACGAGAACTTAAGGGTTTGACTTGCGATAAATCATAAACACGAGTGTGAGTGCAAATGCAATCGCTGTACGTACGTGGTAGGTAGGTATTTATGTTGGTGGGTGGTGACAATGGCAAAGCCGAGTTTTTTGTGATCTATGTAGAAAAATAATAAACCTTTGTGTAATAATTTGTGGCGTTTTTTTTTTTTTTTTTCAAGTTTTATCCACTCACGTATTTTGAGCGTAAACCATCAAACTTCGAAGGGGTTATTATTTTCTTTCCCGATTCCGAAGCTTCATAGTTGAAAATAATAAACCAATAGAAATATAAAAATAATTTATGTATATTAATCGGACGTAATGCCTCAATTGAAGTATTTTCAATTTGGCTAGTTAGTTGTATTGTTCTCTAGTGTGTTCTGGCTGATGCAAGTTCAGTTGCAGCAATTTGTGAAAATTGTCTACCATTTATCGTTGCCGATTATTGAGAGGCATATCAAGGTTATTTGAGAAAGATTACCAAGGCCGTAGTGACCTGGGCAATTCAGAATCTAAAAGTGGAATCATGAGGACATTACCATGAATTTGCTGTACACTACAACCACAGGAAATAACCGACATTAATCTACCGTTTCGCTGGAAAGCTGGCATCACTATTCAATGGCAAATGTAGAGCTTGATCTAATTAGATTGGAAAGAGGACCTTTAAGTGGATGGTTACCATGTAATGTTATGAGGAATTGCAGAAATATACACCTGGACACCTGGATGCAGGGAAAATACCTCCGGAAAGCTACATAACCTATATTTATCTTTAATTTATAGTTTTTTTTTACAACATTGCGCATCGCAGAATCTCATCTAGTGTCAAGTCGTTTCATTATAAGTCCAGGCACGTCGATATCTTGAATAAATTTAATCTTTGAGTATTTTGAAATTTTTCACAGAACCCAGAAGAAACAGACGAATCATAAGTTGAGTGTTCGGTAAAAATTATTCTTTTCTTGAACGGAGCAGCGAATCAGGTCGTTTTGTTCACCTCAATATGAATTGGGGTAATTGCGTTCAATAACGCGGAAGGGATGGATGACGCTGTACCAATCAGGGTTAATGGGCATGTACCTGAATAGTCGTGGAGGAAAGATTGTCAAGTTCAATGTAGTCCGTCAAGAAATCGGTAATAGTTCAGTTATCACGGAGCTCGTTCGATTATATCAATTTGCTCGCGCTGTTAAAGAGCCATTACGTGTCAGTGACTCTATGAGGAGTCTTGGGAATCGGAAGGGTAATAGGGCATAATTACACGGGTAGCTCAAGCGGGAATATGAAGTCTGCGATTAAAGTGGTAATTCAGCTTGGTGAACTTCAAACGAACACGAAAGATCAAGGTTACACCTCGATTACGGAAGTCGTGAGCGAGTTGTCTCGAACTATTTCGCGCATAACAAGGAAGGCGTCCGCCAAGATGTTATTCCAGCTAGATCGGATTGTCAATCATACAAAACTTATATATTTTGGGTTGATTGAATTGGGACCTAGTGAATTCATCTAGTTATATAAACCGGTTCCATTTCAAAATAATTTTAACAGTCAGAAATACATACGAGTACGTCGAATTTAAATATGAACAGAATCACGTAGCATTATTAAAACTTCCAACATCCTGATATTGATTTTGAGATGGATTAAGTGATATTTTTACTACAATTTAAAAAAAAGCTGTAAGATGGAATAATTGGTTGTACCACGATATAATCTGAAATCGTGAGTTATGAAGTTATTTCTGAAATGAGTAGTTGTGATCTGCAGTTCAAAAGTATTGTGATCTCGCAGGATTGTCAAAGTACGTTATTTACCAACATTTATCCATTTGTGCACTTTGATAAATTTATATTTTCTTATTCGATGTTCATTCAAAACCAATTCATATACATGCTGATTTCGAATATACCATTTACGAGTATTTTAATTAATTCGTTCAGTTAAAAACGCTGCAAATTATTACACAAAGGTTTATTATTTTTCTCCATAGATCACTCGTCTGCAAAGAACTCGGCTTTGACATTGTCACCACCCACCAACCATACATACTACCTACCTATCACGTAGGACGCATTTTGGTCAGCTAAAATTTGAACGGAGATTAGGCCTCTTTTGCGATTCACACTTGTGATTCTGATCTATCGTAAGTCCAAACCTTTAGTTCTCATAGGGAGCAAACGGTTGTCCTAGAGAGCTCCGCGTGGTGTCTAAAAATTCTAACAATTCAATACCATCTTAAATTGATGGAAAAACAATACCTGTATATCGAAATTTTTTGAGCTATGGCGTTTTCAAAATTTCATCCTTAATTTGTCATCCCTTAGAAGTGTTCGAAATCAACCAAAAGCTTCGGGGCACAACTAGACCCGAAATGGAGCCCATATACCAACTTGCATCAAAATCGGTCGATGGGAACTAAGGAAAGTGCCGTGTATGGTGAACGGCAGAAGGACGTCCAAATTTGTATTCGATTTTTGGATTTTACGTACTACCTTGAAACGTAAATCAAAAATTTTGAGGTGGGTGGGGGGGGGGGGGTTAAACTCTTTTTTTCTCGGTCTATTTCAAAGGTTCATCATTGATAATAATGAACCGAAATGAAACTGTAATGTTTTGAATCATGAGGATTGTGAATAAACCTGCACACTCCATACATCGTAGGAGTATGGAGGATACAAAATGAGAAATGAAAAGAATGTTTTGGATGAGAATTGAAATCATTAAAAACGTGTAAAAAGTACAATTTTGACAACATTTCCCTTTGCTTCTTCAAAATCCCTCAAACAAGTATTCAATTTTTCAAAAATACTGAATCGCAATCGGCTCATCAATACTACTAATCACGTAATTCACGATCAAACGCCTTCACGATAATTCGCATTTTCTTAGCCTGGTTTTATTATCAATTTGTGAGAGAATCGACGGAAATAAGAAGACGATGCTTTGGATGATGAAGGCTGTGCGTGGAGTCTCTTCCTGTAGTGTAGGTGTTTATATTGGAGATTCAAAATACGGAAAGGGTTGATGACCTCATGATGTCTCTGGAATGGAGGAATCACGAAACAAATCACCGTCCTGAGGTGGGCTATCGATGCGTCTAACCTGATGAACGACAGGACCCTGAAAGACCTTGCGGCGCTCGGAGATAAAGAGTATCGCAGTCGCTTCCTGTAAGTTTAGCAGGTTGCAAAGAGAACACCGACGATAGGAGACATGGGTCAAGGGCAACGTCTCAGAGTCTTGGGCTGTGGAGGAAGGATCTAATGCTTATGGCATCTGCCTCAAGTTGAAGGCCAGTGTTCTGAGCCTCTAATCTACTCTCTAGATACTGGATGGTTTGGCACAAACTATTTAGCACGGCAGACGTAATTAGGAGAGGAGGGATGAAAGGCCAGCAAGGTCCCTAGAAGCGGTCTGCTTTAAACCAATTAAGACTGAAAATCACGAACATGACGTGAGAGGTTCATCAAAATAGACTGTAACTATTTTTACTGTTATTTATCGAACAAAAGAACAGTTGGAAGTTTTTTTTCCATACCGACGTATCTACCTATTGTTGGTTATGGCAAAAGAAACTGGGACTAGATGGATTTTATGAGAATGCCCTTCTATAGGAATACAAAAGTCCATTTTATCGCAATAGTGTGGAATGCGCAAATATGTTCGCCTAAGTGATAGTCCTGGGTTTGTACAGCCTCAAGTATTCATGGGGAATTGACGTACATTAATTGTGACTGATAGATTTATGGTGTTGAATCATTATTATTGTTCACCATGATTAGATTATAATCGGTGTATGATTCCACCGGATAATTTTGTGCGGTATTGGAATTCATTCTGCTCGCCCGTCTGGAAGGTCGTCCTTCCAAGGACCGCGAGGCGGTCAACCTTGCGCTTCATTTTTAGGCCACAAGTGGACTCCTGCCCTGCTCAATCACCTTTGTAATCAACGAAGGTGAAGCTAGTGGTCAGTTTGCACCTCGCTGATACACCTGCAATACCTCTACGTTTCATTCGAGCTCCAAAAAAAAATTGACCTTCCATCTGAAAAAGCAGTCAAGCAACCTAATGTCCCAACGTCTTATAGGATCTCAAAATCCTTCGCGTGAATACAGCCAACAATTTCCAAACTCCTAGCTTCTGCTATCGACGACGGGTCTATCAAAATATCGGGGAAAACAACAGATCTAGTGATACCTATTCGGTTTCTTAACCCTAAGACGTCACACTGTTTTATTTCTTAGGATGTTTCCCAGTAAGAGTTATGGGATTAATCTGGGGTGAAGGAGGACAACACTCAACGGAGAAAACAAAATAACCACATGCAAATCCGTTTTATACCGTTTTAGACCGAATCCGCGGGAAAAACCACAGTTGTATGGCTGTGAGTTTTCGTGGCAGAATCTTGCATGTAGGCCAGTGTAAGTGCCGATGCTTTAGTTTTAACCGATTTGCCGTGGGTTCTTTTGGATCCCGGTCCCAAAAAGAGTGAGTGACCTCTTTCAATTGTCCTCTTGGAATTTTCAGAGGTCTCCTACAAAGTTCCATATGAAGAGTTTATAACAAAAAAAATTTCTCGGCAACATTTAAATTTTCTACATTCTTCAAATTTAAATTTTCTTGACATTTTGGCCCGTTTGAAGCATTTATTATTTAATGAATTAAGACTTTTCTGAGGGGAGAAAATCAACACTTACAGAGAAAACGTGAAGATGAGGGAAACTACTGAGTCCCATTTGGAGGCCTCAGTCGGTCGCCGTTCATTCCTCGTTCGAGGTTAGTATCTATTTCTCTAAATTGTAGGGGCAAAACCTTGAAAATTTGTAGCTAAAATTGAAATTTCCAAGGATTTTGGAAATTTATTAGTGCATGGCCCAAGGGAATTGAAAAAATGAGAGATTGCCGCTGGAATCATTAAAATCTAAAAATAATTTCCAGAGAAATATGGGAAAACCCGTTTATTCAGTAAGGATGAACGGAGTTCTACCTTGTTTTATAAGTACACCTAGTAATTCTATCCAACTCACTAGTGGGAGAACAACGGTCGTTTTGGTTTATTATTTTCAATAATGAACCTTTGGAATCGACCAAGAAAAAATTTTTTTTAACACCCCCTCAAAATTTGATGGTTTACGTTTCAAGGTACGTAGAATCCAAAACATATTGTTTAGTAATGCATGCATTCCAGGGGACGTCCCATTGGATAAGCATTAGATCAGTTAAACCAGTTGGTAAGCGATAAAACTGTTTCACTCGATGTAATTTATTCATTACTTTAGGCAAGAAATACTGACCCCCCCCCCCCCCACCATTATCCACCTTAACATTTCTAGCGGCATGGGAGCCTCGAATCTGAAGAGCATTTTAAAATCCATGATCTACGGCACCCAACATGCGAATTCGAGTTACCCCCCCCCCCCCACACCTCCCCAACGTCAACAATGGTGCCAGTCTGGCACCAAAGCGGAAATACGTCGTAACATTGAACTTTCATCTGTTAGTTTTGGTAGGCAGTCCGTCGAAGTTCACATCCGTATTCAAGGTGAAACACAAAAAAAAACCACGAAATAAGCGGTTTATGGCATCATGGCACAATGGTGGCACCACTATTAGTTCCATGGTGGTACAGAGAATAATTCATGAAAATTCGGAGGTATAATGAGAATTTTTCCTCAATTTCAAAGCTTGGGTACAATTAGTAAGTAGTAAAGGAACCAAAATATTGAAAAATCGGATATTTTGTGAATATTATCCCCCCACTCACCCCCTCCCCTTGAAAATTTTGGTACTCTGGTAAAATCATGTACAAGTCGGAAGTTATTTGAGTCAAACAAAAAAAGAAACACGCAAATCGGTTGGAAATTGAGGCCTGGGCAGAGTTTACAAGATTATGCACGCAAACGCACGTTTTTTAAGCATTAACCCCCCCTTTCCCCCTCTTAAAAAGCAAAATCCAAAATTCCGGCGCCGTAGTGCACAACTAGATAGTATTACGCGTCAAACGAAAAAAGAACCACGAAAATCGTTTGAGAACTAAGGCCTGGGCAGAGTACACAAGATTATGCCCAAAAACGCACGTTTTTCGAGCATTAACCCCCCCTTTCCCCCCCTTGAAAGGCAAAATTCGAAATTCCGGCGACGTAGTGCACAACTAGATAGTTTTCCACGACGAACAAAAAAAGAACCAGGAAAATCGGTTGAGAACTAAGGGCTGTGCAGAGTACACAAGATTTTGTTACACACACACATACACACATACACACACACACACATACACACACACACACACACAGACATACACCTATGGTTTTTTTCGCGGATTTGGATTCAGAATGGTCTAAAACGGATTACCTACTGTGTGGTTATTTTTTTTTTCTGTTGAGTGTTGTCTTCCTTCACCCCAGATCGATCGCATAAGGACGCCCAAGTCTTACTGTGGGACGTCCTAAAAACGAATAAAAATTTGGCCGTCCGTCCGCCGTCCGCCGTACGCCGTACGCGGCACTTTTGCCACTTAGCATTGACCGATTTTGATGAAATTTGATTTGAGGCTCCATTTGGGGTCTAGTTGTGCCCCGAAGATTTTGGTTGATGTAGGTCACTTCTAAGGGTTCCAAAATCAATTTTGAAATTTTGAAAACGCCCTAACTCAAAAAATTATGTTATAAAGGCATTGTTTTTCCTTCAATTTAAGATTCTATAGAATTTTTGGAATTTTTTGAGACCACCCGGAGCTCTGTAGGACAATCCGTTCGCTCACTACGAGAATTTAAAGTTTTTACGTAAGATAAATCAGAAACACGAGTGTGAATCGCAAAAGAGGCATAATCTCCGTTCAAATTTTACATGACCGAAATACGATCGATGTTTTTCTTCAAGTTGGATGGTTGGTGGCTTTGCAGACGAGTGATCTATATAGAAAAATAATAAACCATTGTGTAACAATTTGCAGTGTTTTTTAATTCCATAGAACTGGGGAAAATGTATACAATTGGTGGCCGAGTGGAATCGCTCGAAAATTCTGGATTGAATGCAGATTCACAAATTTTCCAAACTTTTCACATTTCCTCTATTTTACTGATTATTGAATTGTTGATTCGTTGCTAAGTATTTTCCAAGTTCGAATAATCAAAAATGTTTTGGAGTTTTGCAGTTCCTCACATTTCCACAATTTTTTCAAATTTTCACACTTTTTCATATTTTTACAATTTTTCAAATTTTCGCCGTTTTTTTCAAATCGTAACAATTTTTTCAAATTGTCTCAATTTTATCAATTTTTTTAGTTTTTTCAGGTATTTTATTTCCAGTTTTACCTACTTCACAGTTGAACGAGATCGGTTAGTTGCGATGGTTTTTATCGTACGATGATGATCATTGATTGCCTACGTAATTTTCAAATACAAAAGTATTTGTTCAAAATGATCCATTCTTTAAATGAGTTAAACGCCATGCGTTGTAATGTAAACTAGTGACCTATTATGTTTCCGCTACTAGAATAATCGAATTCATCTCAGTGGGAGGTTATCACAACAAATATTGGCTTGTGACTCCAGCGCTCTTCTATTTGAGTCACAACCAGCTCCCCTCTGAAGAGGAACGCTTTATCAAAATAGATCAGTTCGCCTTTGTTCTCCAACGCATACTGCACCATGGAACATCAATCTTCAAGTAAAATAACTAAAAGTAAACTTGCAATCATTCCTGGGGTATTAAACTATGAATAACGTCTGATTAAACCAAAATATGTAACATTTCAATTTTGGTAACTATGAGTAGGTTTGAGTCACATAAAGAAGTGCAAAGAGTTGATGGCTACACAGGTTTTGAATTTCTTCAATGTGATTCAAACCTTCCTCGAGATAATTTTTCCCTCAACTCGGAACATTACATCGACCCAATATCGATTTATTTCCTCGTGGTATTTATTTATTTCTATTGCGATGTGATTCTTAGTCTCAAGTGAACTGGTACTGTTTTCCAACGTTTAACAGACAACAGTCAGTGTTCAAGTTACTGGTAAAGTTCGATTTGCTTTTGCTTTTTTGCGGCCCTCTTGTTTGATGTGTCTGTCTGTTGTCGGTGATTGCGTAATTCTGGTATATAATTAGCTTCGGGCTCCTACGAATGCGTGTATTAAGTCCAAGTTCACTTATGTAGCAGGATCATTGTGTTCGCACGATATGAAGAAATATCTTCCAAAAGCAAAATGTCCTATCGTTTCTTTCATTTTGGTATCGTGTCTATCTGTCTGTCTTTGGCTGTATTTCTGTAAATTTTTGCTGCCACTAACTATACTAACTTTCTGTCTGTTATTCTCGTAGATGGGTTTTTCGATATGGTTCTGGTCAGGTTCTAGATTACCCCATTTTGTTAAATGTCTTTGATATTAATATTTACTTATTTTAATAGCAATTATTCTATAAATTAATTTATATGTTAAATAAATGAGGTATAATATAAATCATATGTTCCATTTTCTGAGCTAGCTGGTTTGAGTTCCCTAATTAGCTGACGTAAACTCCTTGTTACAATCGTAAATTTCTCCAACTGCGATGGAATTTCCAAAGACTATGATGTTTATGGTTTTCTACGAACTGCAAAAGGTACTCAGTGGTTGTATGCTACCTAATAAATTCCCTACTCCAGGGTTGATGCTGGTTCGTGAGCATGCGAAGATGATTAACCATCTTTGGAACTATCAAGTTGTCCGATTTAGCTCCAACTTGAATTTGGAGACTTCCGGTTTGTGAGGTTTATCATGATCGTATAGCCTCTCTCTACATACGAGAAGGCAACTTCATTTCAACAGGGCCGTTTTCAGCCGTTTTTATGAAATTGCTCAGAGGTTCTGTGAGTTAGGCCAGTACAAACTAGGCACAATTTTTCCTTCTTCTTATCCTTTATCCTTCTGATGTGAGTCAATCTACCTTGATGTGAATGATGTTGCTTGACAATCATTTGAGATGACTGAATAATAATGTTTCCGTTTGGAAATCATTGCTACATTGATACACGAGTATTTTCAACAATAATTGTTATCCTGGTCAATGTAATCCAAAAAGCTTACCCAACAGGAGTCGCGCAGATAGGTATCCTAGAATTCGTCACTGTACAATTGATCACGTACAAAAGTTGTTTAATACTGTGCTGCGAAGCTAGATGATACTCTTTTACTGGACTTATATATTCGTAGTTAGTATTTTGATATAAGTTAATGAAATTAGCGAACCCATTCCTAATTAGGCAATGGAGGGGTTATGACGTTGGAATAAATATTATCAGATAACCAGTTTTCTTCAGCTCATTAGATTACATGCTGACCTTGTGAAGTGATAAGTTATGTAAGTCTTTAGGTTGCCACGAATCTTTAATGTTACTAAGCTATACAAAGTTATTTACTTCATCATCAGGGACTTGATTGGCACATAAAGTTTACTAAGATGCCTACTTACGAATATGAGTCACTGGGAAACTATTCTAATTGCGAATGTGATGTGTAAAACGCTGCAAATTATTACACAAAGGTTTATTATTTTTCTATGTAGATCACTCGTCAGCAAAGAACACGGCTTTGCCATTGTTACCACTACCAACATGAAGAAAAACATCTTTTGCGATTCACACTCGTGTTTATGATTTATCGTTAGTCCAACCCTTAAGTTCGCTTAAGGAGCGAACGGTTTGTCCTACGGGGCTCCGAGTGGTCTCTAAAAATTCAATACTATTTTAAATTGATGGAAAAACAGTATATCGAAATTTTTCGAGTTAGGGCGTTTTCAAAATTTCAACGCTTATTTTTCAATCCTTAGAAGTGACCTACATCAACCAAATGCTTCGAGGCACAACTAGATCCCAAATGGAGCCCACATACCAAATTTCATCAAAATCGGTCAATGCTAAGTGAGGAAAGTGCCGCCAAATTTTCATTCGATTTTTGGATTCTACGTATCTTAAAACGTGAACCAACAAATTTTGAGGGGGGTCAACAAAATTTTTTTCTTGGTCGATTCCAAACGTTCATTATTGAAAATAATAAACCAAAAGCTATCATGAAAAATTCATCAACTATCACTCAACTAACCCCAACTTGCTTACTATTACTGGATAGTTTATATTCAGGGGCACCTCCGCGGCCTTCGGAAGTAATTTTTAATATTTGATTTTGGATCTTTCGTCTAACTTGAAACGTAAAACAGCAAATTTTTTAGGTTGGCGGGGGTGGGTTAACTTTTTCTTAACTTTCTCCATTCCGAAGGGAGAATAATTAACCAAATACGTGAACAAAAATTCGAAAAATAAGCGAATTGGCCTTGAAAATACCTTGGGCTCACCGGTTTTAGTTCACCCCCTTCACAACATAGATTATTGGGAAATAATTGTGAATCACGTATTGTTTAGGTAAGTGTAAAATTAGGTCTTCCATGATAGATATCTACAGAATTTTCAAATCATGATACAACCCAAATACCTTCGGAATTTTCGCAGTTCCAAATGAGGACATCCTCGCATGCGCCACGCCTGGTTTGTTACGAAGTGTTCCTTTCTGTATAATGTTTATTTAATTAACTCATTAGCGTTAATCTTAACGATTTAGACTCGAAGAACTCTTGGAATCATCGAACGGGGTCCTCCGTCCTTCATGGTTCAGTGGAATGTGATACTCTAGTTTGTTCATTAGTTACCTTTGGAAAAACGCTGCAAATTATTACACAATGGTTTATTATTTTTTATTTTTCTATGTAGATCACTCGTCTGCAAAGCCACCAACCATCCAACATGAAGAAAAACATCGATCGCATTTCGGTCAGCTTTAATTTGAACGGAGATTAGGCCTCTTTTGCGATTCACACTCGTGTTTCTGATTTATCGTGCGTCCAAACTTTAAATTCTAACAGTTTGTCCTACAGAGCTCCGGGTGGTCTCAAAAAATTCTAAAAATTCTATAGAATCTCAAATTGAAGGAAAAACAATACCTTTATATCAAAATTTTTTGAGTTAGGGCGTTTTCAAAATTTCAAAATTGATTTTGGAACCCTTAGAAGTGACCAACATCAACCAAAATCTTCGGGGCACAATTAGACCCCAAATGGAGCCTACATACCAAATTTAATCAAAATCGGTCAATGCTAAGTGGCAAAAGTGCTGCGTACGGCGGACGGACGGCCAAATTTTTATTCGATTTTTGGATTCTACGTACCTTGAAACGTAAACCTTCAAATTTTGAGGGGGTTTTAAAATTTGTTTTTTCTTGGTCGATTCGAAAGGTTCATTATTGAAAATAACAAACCAAAACGGAGTTGAGTACAATGTTGTCTATTTCCACGAAAATAAGGAGTTACAAGTTAAATCGATTTCGACGACTAAGTCATCATCAGTAACAAACAACAACTAAAGGTACATCACAGAGAGCATAGCTTATTCATATAGTCACAAGTGAAAGGGAGCTTGAATCCCATTGGTCGGGAAAGTGAAAGTCACACCCAATCAGATACCTTTAGCAATGAATACCAATTAGTTAACTTTGGCATTCATACGTGCAGTGAAAGAAGGTGGTGGAAGCATTGCTCTCAGTTTGAGTAGATAACTAAAACATTCCTCTGAAATCGAAATTTTCCGTTACTTATTACTATTTAGACCATCTTGATGTTACGAACTAAACTACACAACATTGTAGGTCTATTTCGAATACATTCCCCCCCATGAGTTTTACTGCCCACAATTAATGGCAACCTCTGCATGCGGAAATGTATTATTTTCGAAATAAGATTAACTTCCAAAGTTTTCATCTGCTTTCAAAGCAATATCTAGGGACTGTGAGGTTTTAACATTTATCCGTTGCCACAGCATATGCGCACTCAAAACGTTCCAGTCATACGCATAATTTCCACGAACATGTCTTCGGACAACTGTTGTGAATTAATGATCTGATGATCCCCTTGCTATTGGATCACCTATCCGATCATATTATTCATATGAAGAAGCTATGAGCCATACCCACTTGGCAGACTTTATTATTGTTTGCAAGAGTCTCAATGGTGACTATTAAATTCATCTGTATATCGATACCTTAAAGCACAAAGGGGCTATGTCCGAAAAACGTAGTTTTGAGAAAAACGCAAAAGAAGTTATCACCAGTGCACAAATCCTAAACTAATGGCTTATTAAAACAATCTCTTTAATTTCTTCAAGAAATTTTCGAGCTATATTCGTCAAGAAGGTCAATAATAGTTTTGTTAAATTTGAGTTTTCCTGAAGTTGAAAAAAAAATTAAGATGTGGAAGATGGATGGACATAGCCCCTTTGTGCTTTAAGGTATCGATATCATAAATGTTTGTGGTCTCGAGATGTTTTGACACCAGACTCATCACTGTCATGTCTGACTGTCCAGTCTGACCAGACAGAGACACACCATGGTCATACCTAATTAAGTCCTCCAGGGGCACCTTTCCAAGGTCATTTTTTAAAATTGATACTCGTATCCACTTCTAGAAACCAATGAAATGTCATGTGAATGAAGATGTCTCAGAAATGGCGGAACACTAACCCTCTCAAGAAACGAGAGCTCAAGTCGCTAGACACAGTTTGATAACAAACTTTTGCTCTCAAAACGCTTAACTCCGGAAACGCTTACAACGCCTACGTAGAACGGGGCCTTACGTGCACGACAACTGAGGCGTAACTTGAGAGCGTCATCAGCGCCTGTATCAACACCTACTTCTACTCTCCATGTTGCGTGCTCACTTATTGTGTAGTGCTGGCATCTCGAAGTCATCTACTGACCGTTCCGTTTCAATTCACTTAGAGCTTCGTGAAAATGCTATTAATACTCACTTTCACAGATATAGCTCAGCAAGTTATGGTTACTGAAGAGTTTAAATTTGAATGGGTGACGTGAACGTTTACGATGGGCATTTACTTTCATTTGAATGGTGATTATTATTTTAATTACAAAATTTCCGGGAAATTCCAAATACAGATACATGCATTCCAGATACAGTTTGTGCATGGAGCGGTTACTAAAAAGCCTTACTTCAGCACCTGAATGTATAAAAACATATTTATATTGTGAAAATATTATTTTCATAGGCTTCGATTCATTATTGCGGAGCAAAACACTACATAACCATTAAAAAATTAATCTTTCTGGTTAATAATTAATTAAGCAAGTCTGTTTAGTTCAGTTACGTTATACCAACAACCATATTAGTGCAATATGTATCAGTGGGTATACATAGGTATCTTGGTCATTCATCAGTTAAACTCCCTCACCTAGTACGTTCTTATATCTCCAGTCAATCCTACATACTTCGTCAGCAAAGGCCATTGCTACTAATTGTTCAGCAACACCATGATTTGTTCTCCTAACGGACTTCGTTTGCCGAGGTGGCAAACTCAAATTCCGGTAAATAGAGGACAGGAAGAGATGCGTGACATCTTCCAGCTCACCATAATTACGTAACGAACCGATCTCACTGATCGTGTTGCCTGAGGTACATAACCTATGGAACAAGCTGAGCTGCGAGATTCTCTGCTTGATGGCTCAGTAGAGAACGTGAGTACGATGCTCATGTGATTTTTTAGTTACTTGTGTATAATATGTTGAGAAAACAATAATAATGTGTTGAGAAAACTGAGTTAGACCTTGTGGGATCTTAAGGGGCGATATTTTATATCGTTGTCAAGACCTTGGTAGAGCTGATTGCTGGAAGAAAGTGCCCCGCCAGTATCTCCTTGCGATGTGCATTTTAGCAAGACGCATTGAGCTTTTAGATCTGATACTTTCACACCTACAAATTTCACTGGTTTCCGTCCAAAGAACATCAAATATTATGCGCGTTCGTCAACTAATTAAAACAATCTCAACTCGCGCTGAGTTCCTCAACTCGTACCAGGCATCTCTGCAGGAACCCTCTGAAGGTATTCGCAATGCTGGGTGAGCGAATGAAAAATTATTAAATTAGAACTAGCCTTAAAGTGTAACAAATAGTGTGAATTTATATGCTTAAATTTTTTTTGTCTTGTTTTATTGCACTAAGTTACAACTTATAAGCAACATTCTTCTGATACATAGTGGTGTATGTTAATAAAACTAAAATACTTCACTTAGTTCTTATTGTCCTGAAATTTTGCACTTCATGATGGTCACACTAGGTGGATTAGATCGTGTGGCTTGGTTCTCTTAAGTCTTCTAAGCAGATCATCTGTGTTGAGTAGCTTAAATAATGAAGTATATTTATGAACACATCTGGACTTGGTCTGCTGTATGATAATGGTCTACATCTCGCACATGAGTTCCATATGTCTAACAGCAACCAATAATTCGTCCAATTCGTTTCACTAATCACAGATTAGTGAACTTGTGATAAACACATATATTGGAACTGTGACTTTTCGCATATTTATTAAACAAAGCCAAGTACTCGATGCTTTGTTGATGATACAGAAGGTGAATGTGCACACAAGAAGAATCCAGATAATTATACGAAAATTTCATCTACCAAATCATTCTTAAAAAATTTGATCCATACGAGATGAATATGGACTTACCATATTACGTATTCACAACTAGTTAGTTGAACTAATATGACTATAATAATATTACCTAATAATACCGAAATAATAGTTATTTATTATAGTTGAAAATAAAAATTTATCTTATCTTGAAGAATTTTACTAAACCAAAAAAGGAAAACACGTCTGCCAAGTGGGTGTGGCACATAGCTTCCTCGTATCCATAACCCGATTGTATAGATGATCCGATGCATAGTAGTTAATCTCAAAACATCAAAACAAGTTAATCTGTAACATCCCTGAAAATTTCATTGAAATCGGATGGAAAATGTAGAAGTTATGGCCGTTACAAGGAATTCACGTTTGCGCATGCGCAGTGGCTACTATCAGTCCGAAGGTGGTGATTTTCATAGGGGACCATCTAGATACTAATCTGTAACATCCCTGAAAATTTCATTGAAATCGAATAGAAAATGTGGAAGTTGTGGCCGTTACAAGGAATTCACGTTTGCGCATGCGCAGTGGCTACTATCAGTCCGAAGGTGGTGATTTTCATAGGGGACCTTCTAGATACTAATCTGTAACATCCCTGAAAATTTCATTGAAATCGGATAGAAAATGTAGAAATTTTGGACGTTACAAGGAAATTCACGTTTGCGCATGCGCAGTGGCTACTATCAGTCCGAAGGTGGTGATCTTCATTGTGGACCATCTACAACCTAATCCGCATAATCCCTGAAAATTTCATCGAAATCGGGTAGAAAAAGTGAAAGTTATGGCCGTTACAAGGAACTCACGTTTGCGCATGCGCAGTCGCTTCTATAAGTCCGGGAATAATGATTTTCATAGGGGACCGTCTACACACCAACCCGCACAATCCCTGAAAATTTCATTGAAATCGGACAATAACTTCGTATAGTTATGCGCGTTACAAGGAATTCATGACAGACAGACAGACACACAGACACTGAACCAAAATTGTTCAAAAAGGTCTAAAACGCAAAACGCGAGTGAAAATTTTGATTTTGGAGAACTTTTTTTTTCGTCCTTGAAAAATGAAAACAAAGCTTCCGCTACCTTGGTAGACTCGGAAGCAAAAGTGGGTGTGATACACAGCTTTTTTGTATCCATCGTACCCTATTGTATAGATGATTCGGTGCATAGGTAGTACCTAGTTAATCACAAATTATCATTCTCTAAGAACCTTCCAGTACCCTCATAGGAGACTTTACACGACAACCGGCACAATTTCTGAATGTTTCTCCCAAATCACTTGGAAAATGTAGAAGTTATGGCTATTACAAAGATTTCACGTTTGCGCATGCGCACAGAATACTTTTTCGATTTGAGATCTTGATTTTCATAGGAGAATATCTCCACCCTAACCGGCTTAATCCCTGAAAATTTCATCGGAATCAGATGAGAAATGTGGAAGTTATTGTTGTTACAATGAAATACACATTTACGCATGCGCAGTAGCTATTACTGATAATTATTTGTCAATAAACAATTTGTAGGTAAATAGTCGAAAGTAGATAATGGCTAAAATAGGAAAAACTCCAAGTGAATTCATAGGGGACCATTTACAACTCAATCCGCATAATCTTAGAAAATTTCATCGAAATTGGATGGAAAATGTGGAAGTTATGGCTATTACAAGAAAGTAAACTTTTGCGCACGCGCTGTGGCTACTATCAGACTGGGTGCAATAATTTTAATAGGGGACCGTCTACTAACCGCCAACCCAATTGAACAATTCATAGGGGACCATCTACACGCCAACCCTCACAATCCCTGAAAATGTCATCGAAATCGGATGAGAATTGTAGAAGTTATGGCTGTGGCAACGATTTCATGACAGACACTCACAGACAGACACGGAACCTTATTTTGGAGATCATTTTTTTTCAACCTTGAGATATGAAAACAATGCTTCCGCTACCTTGGTAGACTCGGAAGCAAAAAAGTTTTATTAGTACTCGTAAGTTAATTAGACTACTTTTTTTGTAGTTGAACTTTTTTGTTTTAGTTGATTTAAAAATATTCTTGCCTTCCTAAGTTAATTGTGCCCTAACCTTCTGGTGTAGCCTGCCAACCAGTGCCTCTGGTACCTGCGTGATCACCAGTTCGAAGTAACGTTCTCTTTAGGACAGAAAGTTATCATACACCTAAATCGCGACCGTTTCGTGAAAGAAATAATCAAGTTATCTTGCTACCAAGTTGACTGAGGTAGGTAATGATGGTCTCTGGTCATAATCACTTCTGAGTAATAATCCAGATTTTTGTCAAACACCAGAGTTCCGGTATCTGTCGTACTGTCTGCGTAGTTCTGTCCGCGGTTTCTTGCCACAGGCATAACTTCAATATATTTTTCCACTCCTAATAGGCCACTGATTCTAAGTGATACAAGACAATGCTTCTATGCACAAACATGATAACATCCAATCAACAATTTCCCACTTGATGGACCACTTTCGCTCAAACTATTTATCTAATTTGAAATAATACTGAACCAGGATAGGGTAGTGTAGTTAGGGCAGGGTAGCATACTAATTTCTTCACAATCACTTATGAAGTCCATTATGGTTCTGGAAGCATTATTTACCTATGATTTTGTGAAAATCTCAAAATAGATTTCAAACGTTTGCAAATACTCAATGAATATCTTGTATGAAAATGATGGTTACATGTTACTTAGTAACTAGTTTAGTCAAACATGGTATATGGCTATATTCTAACCTACTTAATATATACTAGTTGACTATTCTATTAGGATTCCTGATAACAAAGAGTTCCGTCGAGTTCACTATTTTGGCCTTATTTGCATAGTTGAAGGTTTATCTTATCGACGGTTTGAATCATTCAAATTCGAAATCTCACTAAGGACGTCTCGGCGTATTATAATTTGAATATTTTCGGTGGTTCTCAAAAACCCCTATCCTCTAAAAATGCCACGTTATCTGGTTTTAAATAGCCTATTCTGATCCAAAAGACTTGAGCAACTGTATCACTTCTCACTACGGTTCATCTGACCCTACCGAGGTTAAATGATTCCGTTGAATCGTTATTCGGATAAGCGTATACAGGCTCACAAGTGGTGTCATAATAGCCGGTTGGGGGGATGAATCATCTTTCGGAACACAAATATCAACCGACACACTTGTTGAGTGACGCTGGTTGGAATACTCCATAACAACTCAGAGTCCATTCTGGTATTGTTCGAGTGGCCGATAGTTGCTCGTCTATTCAGCGATCGGTGAGAGAATACTAAACTATTATACTAGTTTTAGAATTTTAACATCGAACTTATTCAGGTATCCAGCAGATCATTGAAAGGCATGAAATCAAAGTCTTAATAGAGGTTATTACAAAATACGCCTACTTCTTTAATTATCTCGTGTTCATGCTAAGGAAAGTACATTCAATAAACGAGCGTTAATGAATCCAAGCTGAACAAACATTGCGAGCTGTGATGTTAGCGAGCTGAATTAACTATAGTGAAATAATAGTTCAAAAAACAAGATAGATAAAGGTTTCCACGACACCGTATGTTGGATTTCGCGTGTTAAAAACAAAACGATGGCAGCCTGCCAATTCCATGTAATAGGGCAATAAGGAAGACTTACTTGAATAAATATGTGAGCGAAGAAATTCCCATGTTTTTTTCGTTTTATTTGCAATGGAGATCAGTAAAATCATGAGGACTGATCCTCAAGGCTATAATAGTGTTTCCGTCGGGTAATTGCTGTAAACTAACTGCCCGTAATCGATTATGATTCAGTGTGTGAACCGGTCCCTCCCTACCGCTTTTGTAATCCCCTCAGACTGTGGGAAATGTTGGAAGCTCGCCTTCAATATTTCCCTCTGAATTGAGTATTCTTTGTAGTGAACGAACGATGGTTGAAGTGGCAATACAGATCGAACCCACATCCTCTTCAGGTGAATAATTTTGGTTTGTCTCAATGTTTTCAACATAGTCGTGGGTCTAGAGTATCGCCCAACATTATTACTTTGTGATACCTACATTGAAATGCCTTTACTGAAAAATGAATTTGGAAACTCAATAAAAATTTATCGGTGTGGGACATAGATAATGTACGACTGTCAACTTGAAAGAAGAATGAATGTGGAAGAAGGAGGAGGCTATTATCATTCGTTTTGATAGCTGGTTATCTTTATCCACTCGTTGCTTGTTGGTAAACTCTAACAGCCTGTTTCTCTAATTAATTTTCTGAAATCCCATGTAAAAACGGAACGAAGTTAAATATTAATTTTAAAGTCACTATCGTGTTTAGAAGCTCCTCAGCTAGTATAGGAAAAAATAAAAAAACACCGATTCTGAAAAATGGGAGTTAAGGTTCCTACCCGTGTTTTCCCATGGACGGCCACAAAATATGTTTCAACCTTGTTATGATGGAATTTATTGAACTCTTGATAATTTGTTTATGGTATTTTGTTGGTACATTCTTATTATTACATTCATTCCATTTCAGCCAAATATCGCCATAATGATTACAGGGAAATCATAACTTTATTGTACTTGTGATCTCGTAGTTAGTTGGACTTTGCCAATCGATTATCATCAATTAATACTGATCATCCGACAGTTTTAGGTATGATTAGGTTTGATTAGGATTGTCAAGTCCGACTCAGGCACTTGCCCTCTCATAGTGGAGTAAGTTCATAAATGACCTATGAAAACCATTGACTTGCTTACCTAAAATTCCTGTGATTAACAGGGGATTAAATTCCAAACTGAAGAGAAATTTATTATGTCAGCTTGAGACCACCTAGTAACGTATTTGTTGGCATTAGGGCGTTTCTGGTGGGTTAAAGGGGTGAGAATGGTATCCAGTTTTTTATGTCAAAAGCATCAGTTATGACCCAATCAGTCACCTAATCCTGTTTATACACTTTCTAACCTTAAAATTAGTTCGATAGTTCAATACAACGCTCCAACTAAATGAGTGCGAGCTATAAAAACCCAAAATTATAATGATTAGTAGTTATAATGTTTCCGTTGTATCTAATCATGATAAGGATTGGCCTACATTAAAAAATTGTCATTGTTGACTACCTACTTGCTGGCGAGCGATCGCAACACAACCTATTTATCTTCCAAAATTGTTCAATGAAAATAAGCGATTTGCCGTCGTGTTTCTGACAAACTACCCGCAAGTGGAAAAAAACGTGATCGTGAGTTGCTTCCAAATTTGCCAACTTACCAAAGCTAACTTCTGGGTATCAGTCAATATCTGGTGATTTTCGTGAGTGAAGCTGACCTGAGGCTAGTAAGTTTAGACCAAAGCGGATCAAAAACACAGCAAATGAGTGTGCAATGGTTTATTGTTTTGTTGTTTATATCACTCGCCTACAGAAAACACGGCTTTCCAATCGATGGTCTCCACATCCACAATCACGCAAGGTTAATGACGAAGTTAATTTTGACAGAAGGTACCAAAACAGCAAAAACACCGTTTACCCCAGAGTTGTAAATGCCTGCATAAAAAAAAATTGATTCTGGTTGGTTAAGAGAAAAAGTCAAATTTGATCATATGAAATTTGAACGGAAATTCAGCCTACTAACGTCAGTGAACATCCATTCGCTTTCACACTCGTGTTTCTGAGTCAAAAGCTCTTGAAGGGAGCAAACTTCCTAAATAGCCCGAGATGGTTTCATTCGATTCTGAAAATTGAACACTATTTTAAATTGATGTAAAAACAATACATTTGTACCGATAGTTTCCGAGCTATGAAATTGAGATAATTTCAACCCTTAGAAGAGACTGACGATGACCAGAACCTTTGGGGTACAACTAGACTTCAAAAAGTTATATAATAATATTAAATGTTAATTAATACTATTTAACCAATTTCATAATTTTTGGTCCTTAGGAACTAAGAAAAATTTAACGTGCATGGGCCCCCTGAAAATATTGTATGGATCACAAACTGCACTCGATGCCTTGATGCAATCTGAAAAAGTTGATCATTAGCAAAGCGATAGTACACCAAACATTTTACGTAGTACTATTTTATTATCACATTTTTTGTTGTTCCTCTAGATTCAGTTAACCAAGGCTTTCAAATTTACTGATTGGTATCCTATCTATTGATCAAGCAACAAGTACTTAACGAACTTCATAAATAATCTCTAAAATAATCATCTGTAATCCTTCTATCTATAATATTTTATGAATGTGGGAGTGTAAAAGGAGTGGTAGGCAGCAAAAAGGTAGCTGGGAAGCGGCCAGCTTTTACGCTGTGAGTAACCTTGGCCTGGAGCCCTAGTCTTGGTCTTTGAGAGCCCGTGGTCTTGTTTGTTTTTATATCAAGTCCCTCCAATTCAGATTTCCTCCAAAATGTGGAGGTAGTCCCAGTGGCCGATAACGTATCTCAAGGTTCTTTGTAGGTTCCGGCGTGTGATTATCGTCATATTATCCGGTACCTAATTCACTGTGGTCTGGCGGATGTGGTCTTCAGGGTAGACCGTTGGCCCGATTTCAGACGTCTTTCCTAATAGCTCCCAAAGGGTTTTCTGACAAAAAATGACCTCTGAATAAGGAATGAAACCAAGGCTGCGCACTACCTACAATCCTCACCATGAGTCCGATATGTTCAAAGGTCCTATTTACCTAATGACCGTAAATATATTACCTTCAGTTCACTGTAAAAAAAAAAGTTAATAAGCTCATAAAAACTAACACGCTCTATAGTGCTATATGTCTAGATGAAAGTTAACTCAACAGTAAAATTTATTAAGTCGGCTAGTGAACTCAACCAGTAGGTTCGTAGTATAGGTATTTACAGGATGTACACACAAGGTTCGCAGTACTTCAACTTACTTGGTTACGTCTGAGAACTAAAATGAGCTCACCGGTCAATTATCTGTTTAGGATAATATCACAACGCAATATTCAAATGTATATCATTTTCAGCCTGTTATCCATAACGTCAACTGTAAGGAAAATGTTGAGGATTTCCATCTTGTAAAATTGATCCTATATAAAATGCAGCATTGTACTGGATTAAGTATATTTTCCAATTACTATTCCATATGAAGCCCTAACTCGATTAATAACAAATAAGAAACTGATTAATGAATTTTCTTCTGAAAACCGCCTTTTATTTCACGCGTCTTGAGAGTGGGGGCTGATCGATCGATTGGGGGTCATTTGCTTCTTTGTTGGAATAACCTCTTAGTTGACAACGTATTGGTATGTGGAAATGGTAACCTGTTTTCTGAATCTTTCAGGTAATACACGTCGAACAACACACAGGGTGATTTCAAAGCACTTTGGTAACCAACATGGTCATCGTTATTGCCACTATAAAACCAAAACATGAGATACAAAGCACGGAAGTTCCACACTGCACTCTTTCAAGCACACTGATTTCTCACCGTAGGGGTAGAAAAAAGATCGTTTTTGTACATTGGTACGAAAACTTAATCATTTTAAAAATTGGTACACATGCATAAATTGGTGGATTATTATACATAATTTTGAACATCTTAAAGTGAAAAAAAGAAGAAAGGAACTGTAAAATTTAGATAGGAAGATATTTTATGTGACGCACAAAAAAAGTTTGAACAGTTCAAAAAAAAAGAGATACATTATTATTACATAGGTACTTTGTTCTTATATAAATTCAATCTTACTACTAGGTATATACATAGATCCTGTTTAACAGCTTATCGCACCAACAGGTCCCTTCAGTTTCTAGCCATGTTAACTGGGGTTTCTTCATATGTCCATCAATTCCTTTATGTATAATGTCCAGGATGAAGTTTGAGCTGGGCTTAGTATCAGTATAGGTCTTGGAGCATTACAACAGTTCCCACGGCAACTAATCTAGTATTATAGATTCTATCACTTGAAGAATCTTAATTTCCTTCCTTTGGGTTTTTTAAAGAATTGTAAAAGTAGGTTGGTTTATTATTTTCAATAATGAAACTTTGGAATCGACCAAGAAAAAATTTCTTCCCCCCCCCCCCCCCTCAAAATGTGTTGGTCTACGTTTCAAGGTACTTAGAATCTGAAAATCGTATTAAAAAAATGTTTCCGTCCGTCTACCGTACGCGTCACTTTTCTTAGTTACCATGGACCGATTTTGATGAAGTTTGGTATATGGGCTCGTTTTTATATGCTCGTTTTTAAAAACGATATATCGTTTTTTCACCCATGTTGAATAGTATTGAATTTTTAGAATTTGTAGAGACCACCCGGAGCTCTGTAGCTCTGTACTTAAGTGTCGGACTTAAGATAAATCAGAAACACGGGAGTGAATCGCAAGAGAGGCATAATCTCCGTTCAAATGTTAGCTGACCAAATTGCGTTCTTTGAGCTGTACTCAGTCTTGCATCCTTATCAACCGGTAATCCAATTTCCTAATAATTGAGGCAACCTCAACTTCCTGTTTCTTTGAGCTGAGTGTGAAGCGTTTATTTCTTCCAAACAAACTTTATTGTGAAGAAGGTATGTGGTAGGTGGGTTGTACCTATGGTTGGTGGTGACAATGGCAAAGCCGTGTTCTTTGCAGACGAGTGATCTATGTAGAAACATAATAACATAAACATAAAGTTGCCTAACTGTAAATATCTTAGCAACATAAAATGCTCTACGGATGGTATCCTAAGTGGAAACAATAACATCAGCTTCATGATGATCCTCTGGCGTACATCTAACTTATTTATATGGGTAGAACACATTGCTACTCTTTCTATCGGGACCCAATAACATATACGGTATAGTTCAGAGGAGTGTGATAGTTAAGTGTTTCTTCTATAATGCACTTATTTCCTCCATAAACAATCAATTTAAACTTGGTTATGTTCAAACCGAGATACTATTTCACTGTTCAAATTAACTTTATAAAATTCTAACGTGAAATATACATTTTCAAAAAATGAATTAATTCAGATGAGTCAATACCTTCTATCTACCCACCAAAACGGTGAAACGAAATGTCTTGAAATTTGAATAAGACCGATATTTTGAAATGTGTCATTGAGAAGGTCCTCATAATCGTTAATAATCTGATTAATTTTCTCCGTTTTTGACAAGACTGTAAGCCTACGACATGGCTGTTTTAAGTATGGAAGTATAGTTGCGGCATGTGTGATAATGACAAAAGATTCTGATTTCAGGCGTTGAATTTGAAATGAAACAGTAAGAATAATATTATGAAAAATGACTTCTTAGGTCAATAATATTTAGAGAGGAAAGTTAGAAAATAATGTAAGAGAAAAACTGTCGTTTTTAGCTTTTTCCCGAGATTTGTTTTGTAAATTTGTTCCTGAAAAATAGTCTGAATCGGCGTTGTAATTAAGATGAAAATTGTGACTTTCGTAGATCCATAGTGGTATGTTGTACTATTCATTCACTAGTACAGAGTGAACAACCGCTTATTCGAGAATTAAGTTCATTACGCGTGATGAGGGTATGTTAATTATGCGGGCTACTGCAGACCTGTAGGCCTATAGACTTATGTATCACACCTACTCCTCTCCATCGTCGCCTGTAGGTGTAAGAACTCCCCTCCCTCGCACTACCATCTTCGTCCAGTTCAAACCGTCCAGGCCGGTTTTTTTGCTGGTCAACGGAAGAGGGAAGCGGTCCACTTTTTCTGTGTCGAAGAGGTCAATGGGATGAAACATTTTGATCTCAAATGAGCGAGATTCAAAAAGTCCTGCTTAGCTCTCATGCAGTGCTACTGCTAGTACTGCTACTAATAAATAATTATTAAATAAATAACGTGATATTTCAAACTCAATTCACTTCAATAACTTCTCCCTGAAATACATTCCTTCTTCCAACCATCCTTAACTCCCTCCTTCCTACCAATCACATGCCAATCAACTCCCGGAGTCTCAGCCCATACATTGTCAATCTTTTTTAGTGAGTTGAGCAAGTTTCACTTTAAACTGTTTCGCTCCGACTCATCAACTCAATTGCCTTCATAAGAAGAGTGATAAACTAGACTCCTAATAATCGGCTGACTGGTGAGTTTCTACGTTGCGAGAAGAACAAATGAAGCCAATCTGGCTTGTTCACGCTGATAAGGCTATGAATACCGGAGGTGATAGTGACATCAGCCCAGTACCCATTCTTTGTGAATAAATAATATACCACATGCATTAGCTAGCTTGGTACATTTTTAAATAATATTCAGATGACAAATCAATTAATGAGTTGTATAATCCTATCTAATACGAAACTCGATTTGATTGCAGGGACGCCAGACCCCTCATCGATGGCGGCATTGACAGAGGTAAGATAAATTCTATTATGTTTATCAAGCAACAGGCAGAATTTGACAAACGCCAGTCACCAATAATAATTTGGCTCCATTAAATGAGCTCAACTACTCAAGCCTAACTACTAAAATGTATCAGGTAGGTAAGTGATGAAAAAAAAAAAAATTGGTTGCGTAACTAAGTGGATGTGGCACATAGCTTCTTGTATCCATAACCGATGCATAGTAGTTAATCTCAAAACATCAATCTCTAAGTCTCTACTCGTCAACCCGCACAATTTCTGAAAATTTCTTCTAAATCGGATGGAAAATGTACAACTTATAACTGTTACAAGTAAATTCATATTTGCTCATGCGCGATGGTTACTGTCAGTTTGGGGGTCATGGGGGACCATCTACCCGCTAATTCTTACAATTCCTGGAAATTTCATCAAAATCTGATTAAAAACATAAAAAATATGGTTATTACCAGGAAATTCACGTTTGCGCGAGCGCAGTGGCTACTATCAGTTCCGGGGCAAAGATTTTCATAGGGGACCATCTACACGCCAATCTGAACAATCAAGAAAAATTTCTTCGAATTCGGATAAGAAATATAGGTGATATGGCTGTTACAAGAATTTTACGTTGGCGCCTGCACAGTAGCTACTATGAGTCCGAGGGTGATGATTTTCGCAGGTGACCATGCTCAACCTGGAGGAAATGATTTTTAGGACGTCCCACAGTAAGACTTGGGCGTCCTCTGTGGGCGTCCTTGGGCGTTCAGTAAGACTTATGCGATCGATCTGAGGTGAAGTTGGACAACATTCAACAGAAAAAAAATAATAACCACGCAGTAATCCGTTTTAGACCATTCTGAATCCAAATCCGCGAAAAAACCCATAGGTGTATGTCTGTGTGTGTGTGTAACAAAATCTTGTATCGTCTGCACAGGCCTTAGTCCTCAACCGATTTTTCTGGTTCTTTTTTGTTCGACGCGGAAAACTATCTAGTTGTGCACTACGTCACCGGAATTTCGAATTTTGCCTTTTAAGGGGGGGATAGGGGCGGTTAATACTCAAAAAACGTGCGTTTTTAGGCATAATCTTGTATCGTCTGCACAGGCCTTAGTTCTCAACCGATTTTTGTGGTTCTTTTTTTCATCGACGCGAAAAACTAGTTGTGCACTACGGCGCAGGAATTTCGAATTTTGCTTTTCAAGGGGTGGAAAGGGGGGGTTAATGCTTAAAAAACGTGCGTTTGCGGGCGTAATCTTGTAAACTCTGCCCAGGCCTCAATTTCCAACCGATTTGTGAGTTTCTTTTTTGTTTGACTCAAATAACTTCCGAGTTGTACATAATTTCACCCGAGTACCAAAATTCGCAAGGGAGGGGGGTGAGTGGGGGGATAATGTTCACAAAATATCCGATTTTTCAATATTTCGGTTCCTTTACTGCTTACTAATTGTACCCAACCTTTGAAATTGAGGAAAAATTCTCATTATTCCCCCGGATTTTCATGAATTATTCTCTGTAGCACCAAGGAACTAATAGTGGTGCCACCATAGTATATTTCGTGTTTTTTTTTTGTTTTTTTTTTTTTTGTGTTTCACCTTGAATACGGATGTGAACCTCGACGGACCGCCTACTAAAACTAATAGATGAAAGTGCAATGTTACCACGTATATCCGCTTTGGTGCCAGACTGGCACCATTGTTGGTGGGGGGGGGGGTGAACTCGATTTCGCATGTTGTGTATCGTAGATCATGGATTTTAAAATGCTCTTCAGATTCGAGGCTCCCACGCCGCTAGAAATGTTTTGGTAGATAATGGAGAGGGGGGGGGGTCAGTATTTCTTGCCTAAAGTAATAAACCAAAATACATCGAGTGAAACAGTTTTATCGCTTACCAACTGGTTAAACTGATCTAATGCTTATCCAATGGGACGTCCCCTGGAATGCATGCATTACTAAACAATATGTTTGTAGGGGATTATCTACTACCCAACCCGCATAATCCCTAAAAATTTCATCGAAATCAGACAATAACTTCGTATAGTTTTGCTGTTACAAGGAATTCATGACAGATACACAGACACACGGACACAGAACCAAAATTGTTCAGGAAGGTTTGAAACGTAAAACAAGAGTGGAACTTTTGATTTTGTAGAACTTTTTCCTTCAACTTTAAAATGTGAAAACAATGCTTCCGCTACCATGGTAGACTCGGAAGCAAAATAGTGAGGTAGAAAATCAAAAACTTATAACTGATTGAAATCTTACAATGCCGTCCAAGTGCTCATAAGTTTCCGGCTATGGAATAGCAACCTCAGAATGGCGGGAGAGGGAGGAGGGGGTTCAGATGTAGAGTACAAAAATATCGACTTCTCAATTACCATCGAGCTCCGTATTATCACTTCATTCATTAGAACTTCTCGTTAGTGCTAAATCCATGGAATCAACCACAAGTCCATCCTGATGTCAGTAGCGATAATGAAAGTGATTTCGAATACATTCATTCCTTGTCTATATATGCCTGCTTATTGATTAACATATCGGTCCTTCGAATAAAAATCATTCTTTCGTTCAAGCCAACTTTAAGGTCAATATTCTGTCGAACAGTTAGTGGAGTGTCAAAAATCAAATGATAAAAAAATTGTTCGTTCATCTTTCGATTATCAATCTTGAATTTTTAAAAATATATACATTCATCCTATAAGTTGCTCACCTTATACAGTTTGCTATAATTGCCAAGCAAATTATGGGGTCTTTAATTATTAAAATTTAGTGAAAAACCCCTGAATAACCATAAATTGAATTGAGTATTCCGGATGGTGTGTTTTCAAGTCAAGAATCAGATCTGTTTTCTATACAAATCAAATTGGGAAGCAAGCTTCATCAGATTCCTGTAAAAATACCTCTTGAATAACTTCTCATTGGATCGTAACTATATTGAAACTAGCAAACTACTCGTGTGCTTTGACGAAGGCCTCCTCGCATTTTAAACGCTTTGAATTCCCTTCCTTATATCACTCGACTGGACGGTCGGTCTCAGTGGAAGGGAGAACTCTGTTGCTGTGTTCAGATTCAGCCACCCAGAAAGCTATCAACTTTCAGCGATAAGTAGTTTCAGGTTACCCGTAAAATAAGTGAAAAGTTTTCGTAAGGTCGTAATTATTGATAGATGAGGGTGCCCCACTGGTGGGTGACGTCATTACCTGCATAATCGCGGCACCATTTTACACTCCCAATCATCAGATACCCCTCAGATACCACTTTTTAGAAAGCTCTTACTGTGATCTCTAAGTGAAATCATGTATTACATCTAAACATACCCAACGAATTCGAATTCCAAATTAAGCGCCTTCAAATACTTCTCCCAATGTGTTTTCAGTCCTAAGATTCAGGTACGAGTAGTTTCATGACAATATGAGTTGAGTGGTTCCACATAATGAGTGAGCTGGAGGTGTTAGCTGGGAGCTGCTGACGCATGCGAAGGCAGGTATTTCATTTCGTACGACCTGTTTTCGCCCACTTCACCCGATCGAAGGATACTTACTGTATATCATCCATCTCATAGAATCGTAAAATTGTCATTTGGCATACTCCATTGCCGTCGGTCCGAGTGCGAGAAAAATTAACTTCCTCAAACATCAATTTCTCACAACCTTTAGCTCAAATTCTGGAGTTCCTGACGATTTAGTAACAACGTTTATTCTATTCAAATCATAAATGGTCACTTTTCTCGCAAAAAACATGACACTTTTGTCGCAAAACTTTGAAGCAAAATTACCAATGAATAGTTCATTCATGGTCAGTACATTTTTGATCGACGTCTTTGTATACATATGCAATATACCATTTTTTTCTATCTTTATGTGAAATTCATTCAAAAATATTATAGGTAACAATTATACAATATTGAAAATAGGTAGGTACCTACATAACTCCATCTTACGAAATTTGAGGAAGCTTCACAGCTCAACCGATTCGGCAAACATTCACTGATACAATCGTAGCCAACTGAACACTTCTTCAGTACAAACTAAATCCAAATTGTGATATAAAAAATCGAAAAGTGTTGCCAAATTCGATACATCAATGATTTTAATGAGAAAATATAGCACGATGGAAGATTCGGCAGAGCCGGTGTGAGGAGGGATTTCCTTTTTTTGTTCCTCTCTTTTGTTCCTTCGCTGCCAAAGCTTCGTACCCGCGTAGAAAGTAATTTTGCTTCCGAGTCTACCAAGGTAGCGGAAGCTTTGTTTTCACTTTTCAAAGTAAAAAAAAAAAAAAGTTTTCCAAAATCAAAATATCCACTCGCGTTTTTCGTTTTAGACCTTCCTGAACAATTTTGGTTCCGTGTCTATCGGTCGGTCTATCATGAAATCCTTGCCACA